>JAREIS010000049.1:1200000-1840000 GCA_030060385.1 Muscicapa striata striata
CTAATGTCATCCATTCATCTTAATTAAAGAGTTAATTGCTCGTGTATCCTGATTTGGTTAGCTGATCCTAGCAACATGAAAAGCGTTTGCTTCCATGTATTTTATTGACCACTGTAATGACATCATCAGCACGGCCCAGGATTTATTCCTGCTCAGCCTAAACTCGTAACTTTAATAGGGAACTTTAATAGCCTCCTACATGATAAAACTTTCAAGAGCGAAGGAGTTCTTTAACATGGTACAGAATACCGAGAGGTCTCTTCAGACTCTGTTAAAATGTCTCAGTTCAGCTGTCATTGAAGTATTACTTCAAAGTCTAGAGTCACGAAGATAAGTAAAAAGTAATTTTAAAGACTAGTTCTCGGCAAATGTATATATGGAAATAGCATAAACCATCGAAAAATCGCATATCAAATAGAAGCAAGAGACTTATTACTATTCAATTTTTCCCATCTGTAGTCATAGTCAAGTAAGCACTGACACAATAACAGACAGGTGAGGTTCACAGCATATTCTAGGGATTAATCACCAAATTGGTTTAGTCCTGTGTTTCACAACACAAAGAAGGGAAACTCAGATCTAAAGAAAGACCAGTTAACTAACTAGAAAGCCTCTGAGGTTTTTCTCTACGATGTCTTTAACATTTAATGCAAATCCTGATGTTATTTCTTAAAGATTCTTCACAAATATTAAATTAAATTTTACACAAGAGGAAAATGGACAGTACTAGTGCTTTTTGATTGATCAACTATGTGGTACTTAAAAATTAAATAAGAGAATCCATTACAAACCATAATACATTGTATTCACTTATCCTGGTAATGAGTCTTCATAACTGATCTATTCGTGTTCTGCTCCTTCAGGGGATCAATTTCTGTTGCTAATAACACCCATAACTTACACAAGGGGTGGAACCAACTTCTAAGAAGCACCACACACCAAACATAACTCACTATAACACAGGCACACTTGCTGTGTGTGCTGTGGGCACACACTCAGTGTGGGAACAGTCCCAGGGTAGCTCCTGTGCACTCTCCTGAAATATCTAGAAGGCACTAAAAACACTGTGATAAGGTGCTACAGCTCATCTAGTTTTATGTACTTCTCAGTGAACTTCACTTTGAGGGTTTTTTTATGCAGTTTAGGCTTTTCAGAGCAGTTTAGACTGGTTCAGAGACCAATACTGGCTCCTGTGCTTTCTCTGACAGACAGGAGAGCTTTAATACTGGGGCTTCCATGTTTTCTCAGAAGTCTTTATGTAAAATATAATTTAAAAATATCTAATAACCTCTGTATTATAGGAACACAAAAATACATTGTCCCTCTCATGGAATGGCATCAGGCAGCCCAGGACACAGAACTGAGTATGGTACAGTGGGCTCATGTTAGCAGAACACAGTAGCCAGTCCAGAAGAGGACCCAGTCTGCCTGTGGCAGCCTGATGCTGCCCCCAACCCAATCAGCCCTGCTGAGAAGGATCATGCTGCAGAAGCTGATCTCCTTTGGGTCTCCAGCACAATGACATGTTGCTCAGGGACACTCCTGCAGCCAGACCTCTACAATCACACTGGACTGTGTCATGGGTAAAGGGAGCACCACTGAGCAGCAGCAGATTTGTTGGCTGTCACCAACTCTACAACTGCCTGCATGGGTGGCCTCTAACAAGTGCTTTCAGCTCATTCTGTCCCAGTTATTCCCCAAACCACCCATATCTCCTCTCAGATACCTGGAGATTCGTTCATGGGAAGATGCTGGCTGTTGAGTTAAGCAGTGCTGTTATTTTTCAACAATTCCCTGCTGAAAAAGGCAGCATGAACAATGTGTGGGGTTACAAACAGAGGAGAGGACAGCTGAGGCTGGATGAAACTAAGGGAGTCTCAACCCTGAGCTCCACCCAGGGGTCATTCCAATCTTGAAAGAATGCAGGGATGGACACTCCACAGCTCCCCTGGGAAACCTGCTCCACTGATGGACTACCCCCAGCACCATGACTTGACACATTCTATGTCAAGGCTCATGGATAGGGAGAAAGTGGCCACAACAACAGAATTTCTCACTAGAGATTAGATGTCACTCAGCATCTTTCACAGGTCTTCTCCAATTAAAAAAAAAAACAAAAAAACAAACCCAACCTTTTTTAAATTAAAATTTTTCTAGTTTTATTTACACTCAGAAAACTACCCATTCAAACTTTCTTCATATACTTCAGTCTGTTTAGTGCAGAATCCTTAATAAGAATGACAAGAATAAAACTAATAAACCGCTCTGCCACTTGGGACCCTGTTGGAACAGCATTACAGAATCCCTTTTACATCAGCCAGGGCCCAGGGGCAGCCTGACAGTGCTGTGCACAGGCAGCTGCCAGGAATCCTGAGCTCCTGGGGCAGGGACACTCATCCCTGAGCTCAGAGACCCCTGAGTGCTCCCCTGGGTGCCTCTGTGGGCACCATGTCAGAGCCTTCAAACCAGCCCAGATACCTTCCAAGATATTAAACATACAGGTTGGTGGCCTTGGAAACACTTTTAAGTAACTGGAACTTTTTTTTAATAATTTGAAGTCTCATCTGTTATCTCCAGTTTGTTTTCTCATGCCTATGCATAAACTACAAAGCTTTTTCATAAACATTTGGAAAACCTAAAAATGTCCTTGGATGGAGACTGTGGACTAGGAGCAGTGACTGTCCCTTTTGAAAGCTACTTTACTTAACATTAAAACAGAATGTCACAAAAGAGAAAAGTGCAACATTTTGTTGTTTAGTTGAAATACTTTGGATAATGCAGAATTAAAATATCTAGTGACTTGTGAAGTACTTAGTTCAGTTGTTTAGCAATAACACTTTCTGATTTGTAAAGCTTCTAGAATACATAAAATAAGCTAAGAGAAGAAAGTTTAAAAAAGTTTTCTCTAACTAGCTAAAACCACCTGCTGTAGCTTGAATCAAGTAAAAGTTCCTAAGAACAACCTCCTTTTGAGATAACACATTTTTGAATTACCACACTGTAATTTCTGTGCACAGCATCAGGCAATGGCTACTGCACCTTCTTACATTACCAGCTTCCTAATAAACATGTGCATGAAGTGGAACAGGGCATACAAGTTATAATTCTTTGGCTGTGCCTGGTAACATAAACAGGTCTGATACAATCAGAGGAAGAAGTGAGGAATTAAACCCTCCAAAAGACTGATGTAAAGGATTGGACATGCTAAAAGAGATGGTGAAAAGAGGCTGCTAAGAAATAGAACAACATTCGGGAGACAAGCAATAGATCCACAAATGGAAATAAACATAACCATGAGAAAATGTTTTATCAACATAAGAGCCACAACAGAGCTGTGAATTTCAAAATAAGCAAAAACTGTTTTTGAAGAAAAAAAACCTGCATGGTAGGTAGGACTTCAAAGACTTTACTATAATGGACAGAAATGAACAATACAAAAAATACAAAAGGAGAGAGATCAAAAAATACAAAAGAGAGAGAGAAAAATCCTATGAAGACCAAGATCAGCTTGCTCCACACCCCTGCTATAACCATATAACCTGTTAACCACTTGATGCCAATGCTGTGGAACTACTTTAGTGATTACAGACAATAAATATTTCAGCACCAGAGCAGTTGCTGCCTGCAGTCAGCTCTGGGGCTGCTCTCCAGCCCTGCACCCCTCGCTGCATCTCTGCAAGCTCCTGCACTTCCCTCCCTGGCTGAAGACACAACAGCTCCCCTGCCCTGTCCTTCATCCTGCTCCCAGCCCCAGCCAGAGAATGCACAGCTGATGTGTCAGAGAGAATCCACACAATCCCTGGGCCCTGCGTGGAAAGCCCATTCCATATTGCATTTCTAACTGCAGCAATGGGAAACAATACATTCAGAAGAGGGACACACAATAGGTAATTAAATGTCATAGTGGTTCAAGGGCGGAAGATACAGCTATTACATGAAATACCAGTTTTCTGAGGTCAAAACCAGCTACAAAATAAAAATTTTAAGTGGATTAAAGGAAAACAGCAGGTTAAGCTATGGTTTCATGCAAAATACACTGCAGTATTCTTGTGTCTTGGTTCTGAATCACTGATATGTGGAGGATTTTTGCCACTGGCTTTAGCAGAACAGACTTGCTAGTAATGGACTAAAAGTTTTCATCTTAGAAATTTCAAAAGAATTTTGAATACTGGCATAGTGACATTTGTCTGCAGTAAGATAGGATGGAGAAACAGAGTTTAAATGGTGCTGGGGAAGCTGAAAAAGAATTGGCTAACATGAAAATCTATACATGTAAAAAGAGATAAAGGCAAAAGAAAAGATTGAAGTCTAATGTTATATGAAAACAAATGAAATTTTCATGGAATTTACTTTTTGATATCTATGCTCGTGGATTTCTTTTCTTTTGTTGGCTGTTTTTCCAGGCAATAAAAGATAAGACAGAAAACTTCCAAACAGAGGACTTCAGAAACTTTTCACTAAAGAAATATTTATCATGATTCATACACTTCTAAATGCCTATTTCAGTCCTCTTTTTCAAATAATTTTGGTAACCATTGTAAAAGCATGTATTGTTTTGCTCCACTACATAGTAAGCTGTAAAAATCAAATTTTGTTTACAGCAGAACCAGATGTTCTATTGTTTTGGACAGTCATTTTCACAGAAAAACCTTTACATGTCATTACTAATGACATTACAACCCTCCCCAGCTGCCCCCAAGACCTAGCTGTTTTGTAGCAGACAATATTTGACATCTTAGTTTGCAATCTCAGAAAAAGCCAAGAGAACAGAAACTGTCCTGTCAGAAAAAAAAATGGCTTCAGAAGCTGTAAATATATCCCATTTCTATGGCGACGTGATCAAAATCAGAATGTTTGAATCAAGAGCTGCCTGCTTAGTGATTAATTGCAGATGTCAATACCAAGAGGTACCTGCAAGGCAATTAGCACTGTACTTGCCTAAATGTCACCGCACTGTAAATACAGAATGGAAATAAATAGACAGATTTGCCTGGTGCATGTTGTTTGGATTTGGAACAGGAATCTTAGAAATGTGGTTCCTAACTGAGCCAATTTTTTATTCTGTGCTGCTGATATGCTACAAAATACTTCTCTCTTTCTTTTTTCCTGGTGTACTGGGAGGTAAGTGCCACCCAGCTCTCAAATGATCCTTACTAACCAAAGCCATCACCAAACTGTTGAATCCCAGCAAAATGGAAAAACAAGCAAGAAGGACTGTATACAAATTTTTGCAAGTAATGCTGCAAATGCTGAGACTGAGGTAGAATTTTGTTTGCTATTGGAACACAAATTGGTAAATTTCAAGATATGCTTTACAGTGGCTGTTTACTTTTCTGTCCTTTCTGCCCCAGTTTAGAGTTATTTGAATGACTGAGAAGGGAATCACAGTCACAGGCTGAGAGTTAAGGAGCAGACAAACAGAGGCTGATGTCACTGCTGTGAAAGACTAAATATATATTAATTACCATTGTATCTGTCAGATTGACATTTCATTGCTTAACTTGTATAAAAGGGAAACAATAACACTGACCATCCTCTTCCACCCCTTTTGGGGATTCAGTCATGTTTTTTCAGTAGATTAAAATCTGGAAAGTAATTGTTTCTAAAGACAGGAAGGAGGGCTTTTCTTTTCATCTCATAGCCAAGATTTTATTTTTTCCAGTATTTTTCTCCTTTAAACTATAACACATTAGCTGCTGGTAGCCTTTGAAAACCAGAAGATCAGATAATGCTGGCTCTCCTTCTTTCCATCTGCTAGCCTGCATAATAAGAAAACTAATATATATATGAAATTTTTTTTTTTTTTAAACTAATTAATACAGATGCAAGAATCTCATGACCATGAAGGATTTTGTGACAGAACTTCTCTGTTAAAGCTCATCTATAAATTTGGAAATCCTTTCCTATAAAGGTCTTTCATTAGTAGCACACGCTAAACAATGATCACTGCTGTACGATGAGAGGCAAATTAATGAATCAAACATTACAGATTTCATCACATTCACTCATTTGCATTTAAGCTGGTTTCCAGCTCTGTCATGCATTTGCTTTTAAACGAGCCCCTGTGGATAGTGCTGCAATGTTTGATTCATTAATTTGTTTCTCAGTGTACAGCAGTGCTCACTGTTCAGTATATGGTGAAATACTTTGAAAATATTTGTTTTAACAACCTATCCTTTTTTTTAACAAAGAAATAATAATCCTGAAGAAGGAAATGCTGGCCATTTTGCAATGCAGCCCCTGCCAAACCTCCCAGTTGCTACCCCAGCCCATCGTTATACCACTGTGATATTATCTGGATTAAATCTTCACAGCTTGCTTTCACATATTCTACAATTTCATAAAGCTTTGAGCCAGCTCTTTGGGTTGGAATTATGATGCCAAATTCAGCTCCTGGGAAGTTAAAGGTGGCTTTAAGCCTTTGCTCTGCAATGCTTGGATCAGTCCCAAGCAGTGACTTAGATCAGCCTCCCGGACGCTCGGTGACATTCTGCCACCACTGTGCCCGGTGCACCAGCTCCTCCACATCACAGCAGAGTGGGCTGCTTGGCAGAGCCATCTCTGTGAGGGCTGCAGAACTTTGGAACTGGTTTTTGGTTTGTAACAGCTTGAATTTGGTGACCTTACAGTCCGCTGAAAGCACCATCTGTTTTAGAAGAAAAGACAGGCGTGTTCCCTGGCTGGTCAGTGCACAGGCACGGGTGGTTTGGTAATTAGATGGGTGGCTGAGTTCTCAAGTTCTTGTCTGAACCTCAAATTTGATGTATTCAACTACAACATTGTTGTAGCAATCATTGCTCATGTTTAATTCCAAATTTATAAATACTTATAGGTATAAAGGCATATTGCAGCAAGGCTTTTGGCCATGTAGAGAAGATGGCTCTTCTTATTTTCAGGTGGATTTCAACAACACACTGAATCTCCACTTGCTGGAATACAAATGCAGTGGTCACGTGTATTTTAGATGGCAGACTTAGGTGAAATTAGACCCAACCTAAGGAAATCATGTAAGGTTTATTTAAGCATAACAGATTACTTATGGTGCCTATGAATTTGCATCACTTGTTTCTTATTCCAGACCACAGGCTAGTCTCTGTCAGATAGAGATGAGGTAGTTTCCTTTGAGGAGGTGCTATGAAAATCAGTAGAATTCCAGTTAACTCTGCCTCAGCTCTTCCTAATACTTGTATTTTCAGTTTTATTTATTCACTAAAGAAAACACTCATCAATGTGCAAACAAACTAACAGTCTTAAACTGTGAGTATGAAAGAGTCATGCCATACTTCTCATTGATATCCTTTCCATTTAAAGAAAACCCACATATCAATTAAACTCACCTGTTAATTAAAAGCTTGTCTGGAAAATTCCTTGCTAGTTGGAAGCAAAAGAAAGTGTAAAAACTATCTGAATGCTGGAGCTTTGAATTTTAATTACTTACTCCCAGGTTTGTTCGTGATCCCTCAGGTGTTGGCTGGGGAACAGCAAAGAACTGGAAAAAAACCCCAAAATTATTTTGTAATTCCTGCTGTGGGGAAGAAAATGTATTGAGAAGGCTTCTAATTTTCTCTTCTTATCTTGTTTAGATTTACTCTTTATTAATGTACTTATAAGGGAGTATATGCACAAAAAGAAAAAATATTCTGGAAGACTACAGGCAACTACAGTGAATAATTGTTCTCTAGATTTGATATCTTTTTTTTTTTTTAATAATATGAGAATTCCTATTGTGTTTGCCTCACAATGGAGAATACAATTATAAATGAGAATAATACTTGAAATTTGGAACAAAGGCTACAGTTTATCTCAGATCATCGATTATATATATGTATTAAATTTGATGTGCTGTTTACTTTATGTGCATCTAAATAGAAAAGACATTAGCAGTTTTAATAAAAACTTGGGCACTCATAGAAATTAGATTCCTCTCTCTAGCTACCCATATAATAATAGCTGGGGGTTTGACCATTTTCTTTTCTTCCTACATTGTTTAGAAAAAAACATATTTTTTAACAGAGCAGAATACTTCATCTAAAGAGAGTCTGTAAACTAAACATGGAGGCAGGGGATAGTTTTTATCCTTTTCCTCATTAAAATAATCACACCCTCCAAAGTCATGATATTTTAATAGCATGAATATTTTAGTGCTCCTTTATTAAGGATAAATATCTGAGATTCTGATTTGGATCAGCAATTTTTCTGGTTGGAAAAATCATTTTGATATTTTACAGAGGAACTTATAGATTGCATGAGGTTTCTGATGAAACTTTAAATGTGAAAAATTTGGCCATCTGTGTCAGATGAAGATTTACATGAGTTCTCCAAGAACTGGGATGAGGACTTTCATTTTTTTCCCAACACAAACACACACAGAGCATACATACATCTGTTTAAAAGGTTCAGTTAACAGGTGAACCACTACTCTGCAAATGGACTTGCAGGCAACCAGATGACAATAGAAAATTAAATTGAAGTAACTCTGCTCATGTTAAGTAAGTTTTCTTCCTCCACACACTTAAGAGTTTCAAATTGTGAAAAAAAAAGGTCAAAAAGAACATAAATGGTAAACAGTTTATATACTATGTATATAAGTCAAATGCATGTTTTTGGGTGAAAATACCAAGCAGAAACTGAACACACGTGCGTGCAACAATTTGAGTCTAGTACAGTTGTAAGCCAGTTAAAGAATCAGATGCTGCTTCAAAGTGCATTTAAGGGACTCGTAATGTTAAAGAGCCTAGATTTCTCTGGCATTAAGTCCATGATGAAAGTTTCATCATCAAATGAACAAGACTTCATGAACTGTGACTGCACAGGTCATTTTTGGCTATTACACTCAGCTGAGTACTGCTGGTTTAGCAGTATATGTTCAGTTATGTATTCAAGCAGAGACTTTGCTCACTGTGTTCAGCTAAAAATTCTGAACATCATGCAAGTCAGTAATTTTAGTAGCCTTAAATGAATTAAAATATGGAAGTACATTAGGGGTGGATGAAGAATAAACCATGAGAAATTCAGTCAGTTTAAGAAAGAAAGAGAAGGTAAAAAAACTGAAAAGCAAGCAGGGATCTATAGTCCATTTTTTTGGAGCTAAATGTCTTTCAAATGGAGACAATCCATTGTTTACTGCAGTTCTCTAGGGGACAGAGGTCTTGTAAGCAGAATCTTATTTACAACAGAAAATACACTGCACTATTAGTAGCCATGATGCATTCAGAGACCCAACCTACAATTAGTGAGACATTTTGTGAATCAGTAATTTATAAAAGAATGCTCTAGGAAAATTCGAACACCAGCAGGTCTTGTGTAGGTGTGGTGGTGCATCCCCACATCCTCCTTTTGAGTGACATTAAAACCATCATTTGTGAGAGTTGGCAACTTATAAATATGACTCAAAAATTTAATTAATATTATTTCTGAAGGAATGAGAATCTGATAAATGTACAATCCTATGTGCAAGCCAGACTTCTCCAAAATGAGACAGAGCTACCAAAGTGACTCCAAGATGATAAAAATACATCTTAGAATATTGTACAACCAAACAGAACATCTATTATTCTCCACATTTCAGAGTGTCTCTAAAATTTTGGTTTTTTTGAAGAGCAATAAGAAGTTTTATTCATATATTCAGGCTCTTTTTTTATTATTCTTACTTGTTGACATCCAAAATGAATTCTGATATATTTGCATACTGCGAATTTCTGCTGCTTGGGGAGTGACTCTTCCTTTATGGCAGCTATCAATGACTACTTCTCAATAGTTAAGAAACAGAATCCTATTAAAAAAAATGGCAAACTACATTAAACTTCTGTATGATCCTTGATGATCTGCCAGCATGTCTGATTCATTTTCATTTCCAGCTATGTGCCCTGGTTAATAAATAAAGAGTTCCTGTAAAATTTCTCTTTTCTCCTGCTGTCTTAACCCTCTATGTTGCTTAAAGAAATCCATGTTATATTTCAGTCAGGATCTCTTCTCTTTTCTTAAGAGACAATTAGTAGTATCTTAAGTCTGAAATTGATAAATGAAGCAAAACTTTCTGCTAGAGAATCCTTTGGCAAAATATTTTTCCATGTATTGCACAGTCTGTTATCGTCATGATCAGCACAGATTTTGTACATCCCAACAGCCTGGTCTCATATGAGTGAGAAATTTCACTTCTCTAAATGAAGTGAAGGGTAATGCACGGGATTTAGCACGGAAATAATTTGCTCACTGTTGAGCACTTTTCTGGTTCTCTCCTTGGCAAATATGAAAAAAATACATCTGTCATTATGCTTGGTAGTACAGACATGTATCAATTGAGAGATGGACTACAGCTCCCAAAGCATTGACAAAAGTTGCCACTAAACTTTATGTGTGCTTAAATTCAAATAAATTATCCACTGCCACCTTGATCTGCATCTGTACAATTTCTGCAAGATATCATTAACCAATTCCTTATAAATTAAAAACTGATTTAGGACTTACTGTTATATTTAATCTTATTCAATATTATCTATAAAATTATATTTAATATATTTTAGACAGGTAAACTGCTAGTTTAATTTCTACATGATCTGCTTTTCTACATTACTGTATGGTGCAGAGGAGGGAAGTACAGGGCTCCTCCTCAGGACAGACCTGCCTAAGCTTGGTTTAGTGGTAGTACAGCACAGGAGACTCCCCAGCTGATCCCAGGTAGTGTGGGATAATTTCCCAGCATATTTCACAGCCAAAAGAGTGTGGGAGGGCATCACAACCTGCACCCTCCAGCACTATGCGTGGCAGCTCTTAGTCAAATCTGGCGTTTCCTCCAACCCTGCTAATGAGAGGGGAAAGCAAATTGAGAGCATGAGCCCACACTTGAGGCTTGCATGGGAGGTGCCTCTCCTTTTGTATGAGCACAGCCAGGATTGGCAGCCAGAGCACATTTTTTCCTACAGACATCACGACCTTTCACAAATTTGTAAATGCCCAGTTTATACCAAAATATTATGGTGATGCCTTTTGCTAATTTCAAGGATTTATAAATGAGGATAGAATACCTTGTTAGCAGAAAAGAAAGCACAGATCAATATATCACGGAAGGACCCGAGCAGAGCGACAATCGAATGTCAGAGCAGAGCGATTGCCACCAAAAAAGAGCAAAGAGTTCCAGACTCGGAGACAGAGGGAGCTGAGAGGGCTGCTCCAGCGCCACAGTCACCCCGGGAGCAGGGACTGGGACACTACCAGGGGGACTGGGACACTCCCAGGAGCTGTGACAGTCCTTACTGCTGTGACACTCCCAGGGGCTGTGACACTCCCAGGAGCTGTGACACTCCCTGGGGCTGTGACACTCCCGGGGCTGTGACACTCCCAGGGGCTGTGACACTCCCAGGGCTGTGACACTCCCTGGGGTTGTGGCACTCCCCTGGGGCTGTGACACTCCCAGGGCTGTGACACTCCCTGGGGCTGTGACACTCCCGGGGCTGTGACACTCCCAGGGGCTGTGACACTCCCAGGGCTGTGACACTCCCCTGGGGTTGTGGCACTCCCCTGGGGTTGTGACACTCCCAGGGCTGTGACACTCCCTGGGGCTGTGACACTCCCAGGGGCTGTGACACTCCTGGGGCTGTGACACTCCCAGGGACTGTGACACTCCTGGGGCTGTGACACTCCCAGGGACTGTGACACTCCCTGGTGCTGTGACACTCCCAGGGGCTGTGACACTCAGCCCATATCCCAGCTCTTTCTTTACAAACAGTGACTCTGCAGGAACACAAAGCTTAACACTTCAAAGCCACTACCGTGACCCTTTCACAAACTAAACAGCTCAAGTTTGGAACTTTTACTTCACTAGAAAATGCAAAAGCTCTTCTCTTTAGTTTGCCCCTTCATAGAAGAGAACGAGGAAATAGGCAAGATGCAGGATTTGTATCCTGTAATTTGCAGAGCCCCTGGTTTCACATTCTCTCACCAGAACATCACAGAGGTCTGAGCACAGCTTGCCTTGTGATACACACACTGATGCATCAGGTTGGATCTTGCATGAGAATGAGGAGAAATGCAATTCCAGCCTTGCAATTTGAGTGTTGTGCCATGGGATGAAAGTAAACTTTTTTTAAGGTAAGAAAGACAGCTATTACAAGGCTAGCTTCCAGTTTTTCACACCAAAGCTGTTACTTCTTCTTGAAACCAACTCCTTAGTAAAACATTTCTGCATCTCATCTACAACTCAAGAGTGACAATTCCAAGTCTAATTAACCTCAGATATGTTTGTAGTTCAGTTATCACCTTATTTACCCAGAGTTTGTCCAGTCTAGCCTTCTGTCCTCCTGTTCCAACCATCTATTCATATCATGTCTAATTAAACATCCCTCCCATTTTACCCATTTTAGCAGGATTCCAATATTCAGTTAGAGTGACAGCCTCTGGGATCTAAAGTATTAATCAGCATTTTTAAAATAGTATAGAATATATTTAATTTGAAAATCAATGAGCCAGCTAAATAATGAATTTGAGTAACAAAATGGTGTATTTTGAGATTTTTGAAGTTTAATAAGAGTAAATGGGAGATTTTCAGAAGGGCTAAGCACTCAAAGTGTTCCCCTTCTGGAATTTGTGTCCATACATTCAAAAGTGGTCAATATTTCACATAATGAGAATATTTGAAAGTGTGGTCAAACGGTATTTAAATGACAACAAAACTTTTTGAAAACATTGCCCTGCTGTCTCTAATCACAGTGTGCTGGTGTCTTAGGTTAACAACAATTAGAGATGAAACCCCTGAAATGATAGCTGAACACTTTTCAGGAGCCCTAAATTCAGAAAGACAATAACCTCTCCTCCTCAATTTATTCCATATTTTCAATGTGAAACATTACTATTGTTTCAGCTGCTCTGGAATCTCTTTCTGAACCATGAAGCCATGCAAGCATTGCAATCCTCTGCTGTTGTACAGGGTAACCAGAGTTTTTTGACATTTAAAATATCTAGCGGCATGACAAGACGTTGTATTTGCATACACACAAATTGTGCCAGGGAAACTCGGTGAGTGACAAACCATCAACAGCAAGCTGCAGCATTGCCTGTGGCTTTCACAGAAAGCATGGCTGCCTATAAAAATGTTACAGTGCTGAAGAAAAGCAGCCTGACCGCCACAGCATCTGTTTTATATATTCCCCTTTGAAAAAGAGAATTCATCCTTTAAAAACTACTGCAAAGGAGAAAACTACTTATTGTATTTATTTGAAACCTCCTTGTAGTGACAAAAAAGTTTCCTTTCCAATATGATACTTGACATCAACTTTTGTGTGAGAATTTTCTTCCCCATCCATGCCTGACTATCTGCACTGGTATCTCCTGAGGTTAAAGCAGGCTGTGAAGCCTGTGAAAGGTTTGTTATATCTTCCTATGGCATCCCACCGGTCCTCTCCCCACACCTGAAGAAGCAGCTGAACTGTACAACCAAACCTATGGCTAGTGAGGATTAATGTCACAGAAAAGTAAAACATGGATTGGTTTTCATGTGACTGATGGTGCATATATTCCTCAGAATCACAGCAGAGTCCGGAGGGACATTTCATGCAGTTCAAACAAGCAACTCATGCAAACCATCTGCAGCTTAACCACATGACAGACCCAGAGGTGATTTCAGAGTTGCCAGTGAAACAAACTCTGATTCCTCCCAGGGAGACAAATACTGCTGCAAAACAATGCTGAGCCTTTCACACCTTGGCATGAGCCTTGTGAGAGCTGACCATAAGAAAAGGAGAATAAGGCAACAAAGAAAATAAGAGCTAAAAAAGAAATGAAATTAAACTTTAAAAATCCCCTAAAGCTAGAAGATAATGCACAAAGTAAAATCATTCTTTGTTGTATAACACCCTGCCTTTTCTCCAGCTTGTAGGGTTATGCATTGTACAAGCACCAAATCTAGCATTTTTTACTTTTGGCTAAGACAGTTGTACAATGCAAAATGAAACCTGAATGTGGAAATAGGTATTAAATTCCCCTGCTGAAGGTTTGTTTGGGGTGTTTTTTTCCCTATGATGTCAATTTTTAAAAAAATTGCTGTTGGATCCAAACTGGTGTAACAGGGAATAATCATAGTACCCCTTAGGTTGGAAAAGACCTTTAAGATCACCAAGTCCAAATGTTAACCCAGCACTGCCAAGGCCATCACTAAACCATGTCCCTGCTTGGCTGACATGACCTGCTATGCTGCACCCCAGGATTACTTCTGAGTTTAAAGCAAGAAAAGATCCCCCAACAGGCTTTATCAGTTTCAGTGACTCATATATTACACTAACTTGCCTCTGAACCTCCCTTTAGGAATTACTACATTTTCTGCATCTGTAAATTCTGATGTAGTGAATGGTAGCAGGCCTGCAAAGTGCCTTTTAATAGTGAACACCTCGTCCAACTGCTTTTACTTTGTGAAGATAATTCTTTAGCAAAGCAGTACAATCTATTTCCTTCCTACTCAGAAGTCTCTATGTTCTCAGTTGCTATTTCAAATTAACCCAGATATGGAGATTAAACAACCATTTGGGAAAAAGTGCTAATCAGAGGGAGATAACACTGTCTAGTGTTTCTCAGCCAGAGTGGCTTTGGTGGGGATTAAGTCTGTAGTACAGAAAACAGAGATGACTCTCAGAAATAAGAAATGAAACCATCTATTTTCTGTGACCTCCTACAATAAACAAGGCTTGAGCACAGCAGCTGTGAGAATCCCCTGCATATGTTGGCTGATGGCAATGCAGGGTGAGTTGATTTCAGGCCGTATCCCCTGTGAATGATGCAAAGCTGGCTTATTCATTTTGTGGCCGCGTTCCAGTGCCAAGGTCTATCAATCCTCTGTGCACACAGCTCTCCATAGCAAGTCCCAAATAAAATCCTCTTCATCACTACAAAACTGAGTGCTGAGAGTTGGTTTTTGCAACCACCATCATTTTCCCACCCTTTGCTGAGCCTGGGGGCCTCATGGAGGGGGACCCTTGGTGTTCAAGGGACTGAGATGGACAAATCAGACTCAGAAGTCTGATGACAAGTCTGTGTGGTTAAAACTGTCCTTATAGCCAAAGGAAATAGACTTCACTGTCAAATAGAAATAGAAGGAAAAGCAAAAAAATAATCTGAGCCTCTAGAAGCTGTCACCAATTTCAGGAAACAGCAGCGATCCTAAATGTCAGAGAGTTGTTTGAATCTGTGATCTCACATTGTGAGACACAGCAGAGGGTCAGGCAGCACCTTCTCCAAATTTTAGGCATCAGCAAAGAATGCAGAGAGGTCACTCAGCCTGCCTGCTATGGCTGATGGGATTTTCCTTATCAAAAAAAGATTCCTGCCCTGCTTGAAATTTTTGGTGAGCCCTAGTGTGCCTCAGGCACACTTGGATTGATGCCACTGGTCATAGAAAGTTCAGCTTACCTAAAAAATAACAACTCCCATATTCAATAAGCCAAGTGTCTCCTTCCGTGGCTCTGTTGATTCCTGTGTTACTGACAAAAAAGGCTCATAGCAATATTAAGTCAGTTTATAGTTTTTTAGTTTTTATTTTGCAAAATTCTGTTTTTCAAAAGAGTATACGAATAATCAAAGTAGAAATAATGAGACAAATCAGCAAACGCTGTAATTTCTATGTGTAAAATAGTTTCAAATCAGAAATTGGAGTTATATTTATACTAATGACAACCTTAACATGCTAACAGGCTCCAATTTTTGCATAAAAATGATACATTTTAAATATCTAAAACCTTGATGGGGATTTTATACTCTGTTTATGTTAAACCAAAAAAGTGAACTTAAAGTAATCATGTAAATTGAATGATAATAAGAGTTCTTTTATATTTTTAGACTACTTCAAATGAATAATTTAAAAGGCATCAAGCAAAATATTTTATTAACATAAAGTTAATGGTATATTTTTATGGTATCTGATTTTCAAAAATTTGTACTAGGGCATTATCATAATCAGCTCATGTCAGTAGCATGCCATTTCACATGCTTTTATTTTTCACTAATGTACTCCCTGGCACAGACACTAAGTCTAAACCTTATTCCTGAGCTATCTCTGCTGCCTTTATCAAAATACTTGCAATTTACTTGCTTCTACACAAATCTAAAATAAAGAGAATCCTGCTCTATGAAGTGAAATTTCTGCTAGGATGTATTCCAATGACAAATCCAAGGGCCCAATAGTGGCCTGTTCCAGCACTCTCAAAGGGAAGGGAAATAAAAAGGATCAGCCAGGGTGTGTGACACAAAACTGGTATTATGTTGTGAAACCAAGACAATTATAGAATGTTAGAGGATTCCTTGCTATTTCCTGGCAAGAAAAAGAAAAAAAATCACCTTACTCAGTGCCAGTTTAAGGACAGGGAAAATGATCTCACAAGCATAACATTTGAGTACTTATTCCAAGTATAATTTCTTTCAAAACAACCACTTACTATGTGACAGATATGAGTTTGTAAAACCTCACAAAACCTACATTTAAACTTTGTTAAAATGCACAAAGTCTGTGCTACAGACTCTGTGCATTTTAATACTACGTTTAATTTCTTTTCAAGGAATCATTTCATGTAACTTATACAAATTTTTTTTCCAGGTAAATACAGATGCTCTTTTTCTTTCTTCCATCATCCCAAGTAAAGGACAAATAACACTCTTGTTCTAATCAGACAACTCTCATCAATAATCAATGTAGACTTTTTCTATCTGTGACTGCACTTTCTAATCTGCATTGCTTTATTATCTATTCCAAAATAATTGTTTATCATCAATTCTGATATAAATATACCCCCATTTAGTGGGATGCAGCATTGCCATTGGCTTTGCTGGGGATGAATAGAGAGAGCTGAAGTCAGCCATGAACAGAATGAAAGACGAAGCAATTGCAGACTTAGGGCTATGGAAACAAACTTGGCATGTTTAATTACTCTTATCAAAGGACTAGATACTTTGATAATATACTGTGTAAAAGTGCTGCAACATTTGAGAATAGTTTGAATTAAAAATTCCAATTGATGGTTTGTCAAAATAAAATATAAAAAGGCTATGAGGGTAAATATGCAGCCTCATGAGTTTTCTTCAATACTTCAGTGTCTTAATAATCACCAGTAAACATTTGAAGCTCCCAAAATGTTCAAATGATTAATTTAAAAAAGAAACAAAGCAGGGAGATTTTTGAATGTGGAGTCCTATGACAGACTTCAAAGATTTCTTGAAAAGAGAGCACTTTGTGATGGAAATATTTTTCCTCGGGGGTTTTCTACCACCATTTGAAATTTTAGATGCTTTTCCCAGAATGTTGTGCCCACTCTATTACCATCTTTTCTACAGCAGCAAGAAAATTATTAAAATACGAGAAGATGAAGAAAATCCAAAAAGTTGCTTGGTCTTACAAGTTTTGAATTAGGGGAATACATTATGTTTTTTTCACTCTAATGAAAAAAAAAAAAAAAAAAACTCAACAGTTTGTAAGGAAAACATAAAATTTAAGGCAATAAACTGTTCTGATACTGTGGGTTTTGATTGTTTGTCTTTAAATTGTGAATGACACAATAAAGATTTTTTTAAAAAAACCTTATTTATTAAACACTCCTAGATGTACACTGGAGTTCCTCTTGGAGTTCCACATTTCTGGCAGTGAAATTCATCCTGTGCAGTCTTAGTTCAAAACCTAAATGTGACTTGAAACACCTCACTTAGATTTTGAAATCTCAGAGGACTCTGCTATGGGTTTCTGCTGTTTCCTAAATATACATCTTGTGTTGGTTTATATGTGCACCCTTTTACTAAAAAACATGTCTATGTTTTTGTAAAAAAATTAAAACAGTTATCATTCACTTCTATCAATTCCTTTACAGAGAACAAAAAAAAAAAAAAAAATCCCAAATCCTAAAATATTATACAAAAACTGCCTCAAAACAAGCCAACAGAATCTTGTTCTGGTGTTATCTAGATAGTAAACAGAATAGTTAATGGAATTTATTACTAGTATCTACTTGAATCCCAAGTCAGATTATAAAAAAAAATTCCAGTAATGCATAAGTAAAAGGAAAATTAAACACAATTAAATACATCTTGTTTCTAAAGAATTTTTCTATTATAGACCTGTCAGAATATTTTTTTCTTTTTCTACTCCAATATGTTACATTAACATCAATTAATCACAGAAAAAAATGACCAAGTGAATTTTTACATTCTCATTTCCTAAAATCCTTAAACCCAGACTGAATGGATTTCCAAAATATGCTATTCATAAAAACTCATAAAAATGAGTCATTCCTCTCATACAGGAATAATTAGATAAAGACCTACTTTGTGCAAAGAATCAGAAATCAGATTACATGACCTTTGTGACATAAAATCACATCTCTAACTCCATCAAACTGATGAACAAAGCATCCAGAAAAATGGAGCCCAGAGAGAGCCTCATCCATCACCCTCCTCTGCACTGTGCAGGTTCTGGTGTTAATTTGTGACACACAGAGCAGAGAATGTGCTGTGAGAGGACTCTGTCAGCTGGGGTGAGGCTGCTGAGTAAATAAACTGCAGCAAAAGCTGGCATTCAGCTGTGCAAAAGGAGAGTTCTTTAGTACATTGCAGAGGTGACTAACTGGGAACATTTAAAAATCACGCAGGCAGAAAAAACAAAATGATGTCGCACAAAATCTTTTAGATATTAAGATGCAAATTTTACAAATCAAACTTGTACTCAAAACTGGGCTACAGTGATGAACAACATCCATGCTGAAGAAAAAATTTCATCCATTATTAGGAAATTGCTGAAAATTCAACTCCATAGAGAAATACCTAACTTTGATTTTCCTGCTGCAAAATAGCAAGATATTAAAAATTTTAAAACAGATAGGTTTTCTGTAAGGGTTGGTTGCAAGGCCAAAACATCTCCCCTCTATACATACTATGTCTGTACTTTGTAAAACCATTAATTACGAGCAGCATGGCAACATTTTCCTGCAATTTTATTCTCCTTACATTTGTTATATTGACAGCACCTTCACAATAAATATTTAGATCTAATTCCATTAAAGTGTACCCAAATCACATAATGCAAAATAAAAAATCACTAAAGCTATATCTAACTATTGATACACTGTCTTGTTGTTTACACTTCTTTTAATATAACTAGCTTTATTTACAATAACAACCCCTCTCTGGAAATCAATGATGTGGGATATCTCCTTTCAGCTAAGAGATTCTCTAACATTGCCCTTCTTGCTTAACCAGCTAAAGAGAATCTAGGAATTCTGATTCCTGAAGGAAAAAGAAAAGGAGTTCAAACAAATAAGCCTGACCTTTTGGCAGTTTGCTGTATTCTCCCCTTTGGCCCCTTTTCCATGAATGGAGAACAATCAGGATTAGTATCTCCTCTGGATCTTCTGGGAACTGACCAAATCAGACACTGCTGAATCTTCCTGAATTTTTTTTTTTTAAAGACTGGCTCAAGGTTCCCAAACCATAAATGGAAATAAAGCCTTGACAATCTAGAAGAAAATTATTTTTAAATTATTATGCCCTCTGTTTAGGACAGGGATTTAAAGTCAGAACATTTGGGCATTTGCCCTTTTTTAAACTTTCCACCTGACAGGACCAGACTCTCACTAGAAGTGATTGTGAAAGACATTGAGTCTAGAGTTTTATCAATAATCAGACAAGATGTTGTTTTGGAGTGTAGAGACCAGATTTTGTAAACCAAGTGGAAGAGCTCATTAGAGACAGAAAGCTCCATGTCAGGTCTCCAGAGGAGAGACACACAGAGGTGGATGGAAATGGTTTCACGGCTTTAGCTCTCTACTGTTTAATGCAGACAGGAAACAGGATCCACAGTTTTCTGGGGCCTCCATGCTGTGGTTATTTTCTGCTGAATAGCACAGAAATAAAAGCTTTTATATGTATTTTTGGAAGTAGAATTCTTACAGGGGTGAAATAACTGTAATCAAGAGCGAGCTGGAGTGTAGGAGGGTAAGAAAGTGTTTCAGGGCTAGAGGGTCCTGCAGAAGACAAGAAAGTCTAAAGTAAAAATAATATTTCAAACAGAACTTCACAAGAAACTTCCAGATTTACAAAAGTGCCTTTGGGGGTCAATATGAGAACACTTCTTGGAGGATGTTTACATGGATATTTCAGGGGTGTTCTCAGCTGTTAGGGGATTTGTACAACCTTCTATAATTGTCTCATTTGAATTAGAAAGCCATGAGCACTCAGGATAATTCCACATTGCACCTGCACCTACACAGAGAAATAATTCCTTATCGTTTTATGCCAAGATTGAAAAATGTTGGTGGCTCAAATCAAGAATGTGTCATGTACTTGAGGAAGTGATTAAAACCATAAAGAATAGCCAGCAGAGAGCCAGTCAGATAGTGAGAACATATCTGAATGCTAAAATTCACATCTGTTTCCTCCTCTCATCCAAATATGATGATCAGATTCAGAATTTTGGCTTGGTCTCATAAATAAAAAAAATTAATAAAAAAGTAAAAATTATATTCACATTTATATACTGTACTAGGTTTTGTACTATTCGTCTACTCCAGCAAACTGTAAACAACTCTTCAAAAATCCTTTGTCCACATTGTCAATATGATTTCTCCTTTTGTTATAAGTGCACACATAAATACTCTTTATCTAGTGTGTACTTGCAGCAGTGAGGATGCACCATCCATGCTGAGGATTCTCGACATAACTATACTCAAGCAACCTGCTAAGGATCTCATTCTTTGTGTTTACAACGTTCTGTCACGACTCAAATTCCTGCCTCTACATTGTTTTTTAAACAATGGCATTTCTTTTTTCCCAGGCTGAAATACAATGCTTCAGTTTTATAACAAGAATTAGTTGGGGAATAATAGCAATGCTACACAAAAGGAGAATAAAGTACTCAGATATTTCCCTGTATGGTTTGTTTTCATCCATCCACAAAATCCAGGAAAACACAACTCTATGCACACACACACACACTCTCTAGAGGAAATTAGTACAGAATACAAATGCACTGCATTAATATGTGAGTTTTGATCACAGTGTCACCTGTACCCTTTTCTCCTTAGTACTTCTCTTAACTTTTAAAGTTGAGAATTGCCATTGAGTGATATTTATCTGGACAACAACAGCAATTTCTCTGTCTTGCCTTATGTTATTATTCAACTCAACAACTATAATCTGTACAAAAATAATGCTTGATCTGTTGATTATAGTCCCAGGAGGAATTGTGGGGGAAATAAAAGAAAGAGGAAGAGCTCCAAAAGACCT
Source organism: Muscicapa striata striata (assembly GCA_030060385.1). Classification (NCBI taxonomy): domain Eukaryota; kingdom Metazoa; phylum Chordata; class Aves; order Passeriformes; family Muscicapidae; genus Muscicapa; species Muscicapa striata. Next base: position 1,221,244 of record JAREIS010000049.1, read on the forward strand.
ACTGGTTTGTTTCTTTTCAATCTTTCCCTAAATTTTTGCCTTTTAAAAGAAAAAAAAAAAAACCCACAAAAACAAACCCTAAAACAATGACAACAAAATTTTACAAAAGAAGAGATAACCACTGGTTAGTCCACTGGTTATGCTGAAACAATCCTGATGAATCAGGTCTCATCTATCCTTGTACTTTTTACTTCTTTTCCTATAAAGAGTCTTATAGTTAAACTGTAGGATCTCTGGGACATGAACAATATTTGTTTCTTTGTCTGTATATACTGAATAATGCAACATCCTGATTTGTGACTGGACTCCCAAGTGCTATGATGTAATACAAATAATGAATGAAAGCACTTAATTTTTAATTTAAAATAAAATTGACAAAAGTGATTACTAATTTTAGATTTATCAACCAGAAACAGCTGGGATCTCATTTTAGGAGATCCCAAGCATCTATGCTCTCAGATAATTCAAGTGCAGCTGAAGTGCTCAGATTGAGCACCCAATATCCTCGGCCCCAAAATTAATTGAGGATTTTGTAAGTGCTGGCTCAAACATTAGCACATTCTGTTTATTATCCTTTTGAGGGGCCTGTTCTTTCTGCATTCACCATGCAAGGCAAAGGGGCTCTCTGTTCTTGTCTTGTGTTTCAATAATCCCTTTCTCTTTCAAAGGACAGGTGCTAATTAAATCTCACTTGAGGATGCCCAAAGAATCAAAAAGTCGATACCTCAAAATATAAATGCATTTCCACCTCTGCCTTATTTCCACCCATGCCATTCTCTGCTCACTTACTGGGCATCCTCCAATAATTTCCTCCAGCTAAGAGAGCTGGGACAGAGCTGCCTTGGATGCTGCTGGTGTGCTTGGATGGTCAACAAAGGGTGCTAATGGACATGGCAGCTGGCTTTCTCCCTCTTGAGGCTAAACATTTTCCCTGCACTAACTCCACACTTGACTGATCCAAAAGCTGACAGCTGTGAGTTTGTCCTGAAACCATGCTGCAGTAACTGCTGCCATTTCACAATATAACTCTACTTTCTCATGTGGATTTAGTGCCAAGTACACAGCAGTTTGTGAGCCACGCAGCACAGAAAAAAAGCTGAGAGAAACAAACACATTTCATTTCTGTCTACATTACCAGCACTTTTCCTTCTTTATTCAGAGGCTATGAGCTAAGAAAGAGTGTAAAATGAACCTGAGGTCTTTTAAAAGCTATGCCTGAAAATTCTGCTTTTGCATGAATAACAAATGGGTAGAATTACAGACTCTGATGGAGATTTAACTGGATTAGCTCTTAATACTATATTTTATATTAATATTCACAAGTGTACTTCCAGTCACTTTCATTTAAAATTAGTTGAGGAGTGTTCAAAGAACAAAAACCTGGTGGATACCTCTGAAATGATGTGTGTATATTTGATACCTAGCAGTAACTCAAAAGTTAATGCAGTATTTTGCAAATTATGATTCTTGTTCCCACTATGTAAAGATGGACGTTTTACCTCTACTTTTTTTAGATCAATGAACTGAGGAAGGCAAAAGAACTGAAATATGGAGCCTGCCAGGAAATTCAGAGACAGCAAACTCAACACATGCTTATGTATGTGTGGCAACAGTTTTTACTTCACAGCATTCCCTTGTATTTCTGTTTCTATTTAATTCTCACAGCCTGACATATGACCAAACACTTAGGAGAAAAATTAGCAAATTATTAGTGGTTATATTCCATTAAATCTTTAGAAAACTGGACAGTCCACTTGATTTTTGGCAAGCAAATAAATGTTTCAGAAGGTAAGGAGCTACTAGAGAACGTCTCATTTTTCTGAGTATTTTGGCACTGCTTGCATGTCTCACAAAATTGATCAACTTTTAGAGAAATCAAACAAACAGCCAAGTTACATTCTATTTGCAGCAATTAAATGGCATATAAAATATTTTCAGAAGCTAAAGATTCAGTCCCAAAATAGCCACCAGAAATAAACTGGAAATGCTAAGAACTGTCAGGAATTCCAGCATCTTTGGAAGGCAAACTCTTTCTCACTTCTGTGCCTGCACATGACCCTGAAAGTCCAAGGTAACTGCAGGTGCCACACCTGACATTTCCAGCTGCTGATCTCAGAAGCCAATTCATTTTGAAAGCTAAAATTATTTTCTCTCTCAGAAGTTCTTATAATAGCTTATTTGTGAAAAATACCAGCATGAATCGATTCCTTGAAGCCAAAACTCAGGGCTGAAGAAAACACAAGAGCATTTATCACAACAATATAGTGCTGGAAAAAGCAATATTACTGTAACAAATCTGGAAAAAAACAATGAGTACTGGGAGAGGTGGAACACAGCCTGCTTCACCAATGCCAGAAAGATTTCACGCTGCAAGACAGTACAGTTTCAATTTTTTCTGCCTTTATTTTTTTTCCTTTTCGGAGGATCAAAACTAATTTAAATAACTGTGAAGGTTCTCATGCATTTCATACTTACACGCCACATTTTTATTCTTCTAATAATTTATTTAATATTAGGGAAAATGTGTTTTCTAGGCTAGTGGGAGATTCTACAGTCCCAGTCCCCAGTATCCAGACTAGCAGTGGAAAAGTAAAGCAGCAGTGCTGACTTCTCAACTGTCTCAGCAAAGTTCCTCAGCCTTGAAGATCTCAGCTGCAACAAAAACAAGGTTTTCAGCCTCCCCAGCTCAGCTGGTCTTTGTACTCCCTTCTGAGACTGTCAAAGGGTGTTAATTATATCTTACTGTAGCCTGAGGCTTGGGATGCCAGCCCTTGCCTGTTAGCAATGAACTTTCCCATTGCTGCAAACCTGGGCCAGCTTTTAAACAATGTTGACTAAGTAGAAATGCTCACGTTTCTACCTGCCACTGTCACCAAGGTCCCTGAACACTCCCACTCTGCCTGGATTTCCTCCTCAGGCTGGGATGAGTGTGGGGAGCACTCGTGTGTCTGTGGGGAGGATGAAGTGAACCATCCTCAGCTGTTCCAGCTGCACCAGGGCTGGTGCTGCTCAGCACAAAAACATTCTCTCACTCCTTTCCTGATTCCATGAAATTCAGACGGTAAAAATTGCTCTGAATATCAGCAAAGAGGGATGAAAGGAGCTTAAAATGTTTTAAGCAATTTCTGTGAAGAGATATGTATTGATCATCCAAATTCAATGCAAGGGGAACCAAGTACTGATACTCCCAGTGACCTCTGGACAAACCTACTTTAAATCCACTGATTGCTGAGCAGCCTCTGAAACCATCAGCCAGGTCCCTCCCTGCTGGGGCTGTGAACAATCCCCAAAAGACCACCCCACCTCTCAAGAACCTCCCTATTTCCTGACACTATGGAAAAAGACACAGGAGGCAAGAAGGGAGGTGGAATTCAGGATATTCAGGTGTTCATTCTCCCACACGAGAATCCCAGAATCCACATCTGGAAGGTCCTTTGAAGGGAAACCCAGGCCCTCAGCTGTCAGCTTTCTGTTCCTTACTTTTTAAAACTCATCTTCCTTCTCAATAACTTTTCCATCTCTTCTGCTCTCTATAGATTTAGCAAGCAGCTCAGGTTCCATTCCTTAACAATGCATCTTCTAAAAAGAGTAATTCCTTAAGTAACCATTCTTTCTTACTTGCACTGATTTAAAAGGGAAAAAAACCCCCTCTTTTCATCTCCTATTAAATTATCAATATATCCATTCTATACTCAGTTTTGAGTGTAGAATCACAATTTGAAAATAAAAATGAAAATGCAACATGATGCAATAGTTATTAATCATTCATAACCACAGCTTTTTCTGAGAATTACTATTGCTTATTACATAAAATTGTATATTTCAAGGACGTGAAAAGGGTTGAAGGGAATATAACATGTTTTTCTCTTTTCCTCTCTTCAGAAACTCAGAGAATGGGAGAACAATCACAGCAAATATCTAGTCTTTCTGATACATTGTCATGTTGTTTTGCTTGTGTGTTTAAAAAATAACCATCAGTGGGATTTGTTGTAAAGCTGAAATGGGAAATGGATGGTTCTTAAATGCTGAATAAGGAAAAAAATTAATCCTATCATTTCTGATCAAAATAGGGCACAGAATAAGGACAAGATTTTGAATTTAAATGAAAAGTAGTGACTGAAGCTGGTAAAATTATTGAATATACTGTTTGAGATTGTATTCCTTTTTCTGTTCACAACATATTTATAAGCAGACTACTTTCTACCAATCAGATCCCAATTAGTGGACCCTGGGTGAGAACATATCTCAGCATCAGAGTTCCTGATGAGTTATTCATTTCACTCTGCATTATTCACCATGTGCAATTGGTCAGCTAAAATCACTGTATCACTTTTGTTCCTGGTGCAGACAAAACACTTCTAAAAGGAAGAACAGAAAATATGCCTACTCATGTCAGAATATCTCTGCTTCTAAGTGGTTAGGGCCACTTTTATACAAGGAATAGTCATTCCACAAATAAATCCAGCTTAAAAGTAGCCAGTAAGACAAAGAACAGAAGAGCTCTCTAAATTCAAATAGTTTTTGGACCTAGGTCATGGATCAGACAAATAGATCAGATAGACTACTCTAGAAAATAAGCATATTTCTCCATAGGAAACTAATGGGAGGAGAATCACACATAAAAATCTCAAATTGAGAAGCAAACATCAGAAGGAGAATCAAGACATTTAGATGTGAATCTCCTGGTGGTATGGGATAATAAATGATGCAGATTACCAAATGTATGTGATTAACACATCCTTCTTAATTGCCTTTCCTCACATTCAGGCAAACATGGATACAGAACTCAGTGTTCTGCTACTGCACTTCAGCCCTCCTTAGTGAGGATGTGTGGGTAGACACAGCCTCCTTCTACATTTTTGTGGTAGGTATTTGTACCATCACAAAAATATCTTATACTTTGGTTTACCAGTGAAAAATACCAGTTTAGTACTGAAAAATAAGCCAACATTTAAGCAGATCAATTTCTTCAACAGTCACTTTAAAATGGATATTTTTCCACTGTATTGTTAAAACCAGCCTTGGTCAATCAAATACAGTTTCCTTGTTGCTGAGTCTTGATTGCTTCCATGACAACAATGCTATTTTATGGCAAGAGTATCCTCATATATAATTAAGGCACTATATGCTTGTTTATATTGAATTTAAAAGATAACTTGAAGAACTCATCATGTTTCTTCAGTTACGGTCTCTGAACAGTACTATTAAATCATAAATAATCAAAATTAAGGTAAATCCATGTTCTGTTATGGAGCTGTTTACAGAACTGCTGTTAATGCTTTAGACTTTTTCATTTAAAAAGCATTTAAATGACTGCCATGTTATTTGGAACCCACAAGTCATGGAAATAAAAAAATATACAAAAAGACCCAAACAAAAAGCAAAAAACAAAATCGTCAATAAAAACAAAGGAGAGAAAAAAAACTCTAATCCACATATGAAAACAAAAATACAAACTCATGCAAAAACCCATTTTCTCTGCCATGGAATGCACCTGGCACTTCCTAAAGCCTTGCAGAGCACCTTTGTTTTGGGCACAAGGCATCCTGCAGTGCTGCTTGCAGAGCTGCCAGGGAGGACCTGCACCAGGATGTGGGCTCCTCCTGAGGCTCCCTCTTAAAAGTTTGGTGTCAGTTCTGACTTCTTTGCTTTTGAGATTTTAGTTTGTACTCAGAGTAACAATTTTTTTGTACTTCAATACTGATGTGACAATATCAAGGACTTTGACACAGAAGAATCTGAAGTTCAAAAGTAAAATCATTTAATGAATGCATAGCACATCCCTCCTTCATTATGCTGAATCCAGCCCTGGAGTTGGGCAATGCATACACTAATTCTCTATTAGAAATGTTATTCTACATTCCTCATTTGTAAAATAGTATTAAAAAAAAGTCAAGATGTTTGGCTAAAAAAGCTTTCATACCATTTTGAACTTCCCTAGTATATTTTTAAAAGCAAGAGATAATCCTTTTTCTCAGCTATTGTGTTTTATTCTGTTGAAGGTTGCTGGCTGTAAAACATTGTACCTCCCTTTAAACTTTTCCATATAACTTGATTAGACAGCAGTAATCTCTAATGCTTTCATGTGCAAATTCAGGAGTGACCCGGAACAAGAGTTTCCTTCATCCCCATAGCAACCAGGAGGATGGAAGAATGCCACTCACCAGGCAATGCAAGGCAAATTTCACCCCTTTGATGTTAATTAACAAATTGCTTTCAGAAAAGTCAATGCATTTTTCTCCTTTAAATGTTTGTGATAAATTTTTAATATGTCTGAAAATGAAAGAAACACAGAAGCACTGGCTGCTGAGAGGGGAGTGTGGACAACTGCCTTGGCACTGATGCTGGAGCAGTGATGACCCCCAGGAAGGGTTTGCAGCAGCTGCTCATAAATCACCTGGAGTGAACTTTGGGACTTGCAGTTAAGGACTGACACCTCCAACTAGTTTTATTGCTAGTGTATAGTCTGAATGTGGGCCCTGCTATAAGAAAGTCATCCATCCATTTTCAGTTGTGAGAATGAAAAAATAACAGGATAACACACAAAATAATTTCTTAAAATAAGGTAATAAGCATATCCTAAATAATTTTAATATACTTAGCATGAAAATCACTTCTCACCTACAAATTTTGCTTGCACAGTTCTTAGACTGCTTGTTACTCTTCTTCCTCTTTCCCCAATTGTCCAAATGCTTTACAAAAGTTATCAGTTCTTAGTACAAATTCCTTTAGGGACTATTGAGCTATTCCTAATTTTGCTGGTAAGAGAAGGCTTGAAAGTTATGAGTCACTCAAAACTCACCAAGAAACCCCATCAGAGTTCCTCCAATGAAGTAATTCTCCAATTCACTGGCTAAGATGTTTAGTTCACAGAATGTATTTTCCCTTCTGCCCTTGATTTTAGATTTTCCAGGAACTAATCGCTTGGGTGAAAGTTCATTACAGAGGCAATCTGGATAATTCCAGGTGATCTGAGGAATTCCAGCAGAATTAAGCTGAAGTGAAACAGCTACACTGCAAACTAACTCCTTACAGACACTGATTTCATTTTTACCTGCTGTGTTCTTACCAGACTCTGTTACTTTCACCTTAAATTTCTTTTTCCTGATAAAAATGCTTTCTTAAATAATGTCTGAGGTCTTGGAGGTGACACTGTAACTCAAGTTACCTTCAGCAAAGTTCAGACTGTGCTCTGTTCCCACTTGGGCTCTGTGGAAAGCAGAACCTGGTGGGTCACAGGATGCTCAGGCACTGAACCAGCTGTGCACTCCCTGTCCTTGGGGGTTTTCAAGACCAGAGCCTGGGCTGACCTTAGAGGAGCCCCTCCTCCAACCAGCTGGGTTGGACTTGCAACCTCCTGAGCTCCCTGCCAGCCCAAAATATCATGTGATGCTATTATCAGACAAAATGATGGATTTAAAAAAATCCTACAAGATGTCAGATATTATAGCAAAAGGTAAATGAAAAAGAAGCAAGTTTAAGCAACCCAAGATTCTGATGACACTCACTGTCCCAAAGTAACTTCAGCTGAAGTGAAAACAAGGCTCTGATTGGAGACAAAAATGCAAGTTTCTAATCTCCAGCAATGACACATTAATCCCAGAAACTTTTCCTTCCCTGAATGTTACAAAATCTCCTGCTGCTGTGTTGTTTTGCACCTCCCCATCAGTTAGGAATTGTGTGAAACTCCACAATGCTTTTCTAACACACACTACAGCAAAAGATTCTCCCTACCCATCACTTAAAAAAACTACAGAATAAATTCCACTTGTCCTGTATTTGTGTGTAATCTTATTTAACAAGCTTGCTATTCAGCACAGCAGGGAAAGTCCATTAGAAGAATGATATGCAGGAATCCCACCAGAGTGTAATGAGAGGCTTCTCAGAAGGTAAGAAGTCACCTCCTTACTGCTCTTTGCCTTAAGTATGGAAGCTAAAGCACTGCACATAAATCTGCATGGCTGTAATCCCAGAGAAGGAAAGCTGATGTGCTGTGTGGTGATTTATCTCTCCCCTCACTCGAGCTACACTCACCACACAGAATATAACTTTAACTTTACAAGTATTTCTCTGGGGAATTGCCAGATACTGGCCCACACCTCTCAGGGCAGATGGAAGGAGTGGATGATGACAAGTATCCCACCTTGCACAGAGGAGTGGACTGGAAAGATCAGATATTTGAAGATGCTTATGAACCCTTTGTGCCCCCTTCAATGCAAAGATGAACACCCAAAGGTTAAGCTAAATTCTACAGTAATTTTCTAAACCAGAAATCTTAAGATATAGAAAAGATTTGAAAGGGATTCAGTGTAACTCTGTATCCTGAAAAACATTTAGATTTTAATCCAGTATCTGAAGTCAAAATCCTCTTTGCATACAGTGATATGAAAAGCACTTCTTTCAACAAGACTTAAATTATTTCCTAAAGAGACAGGAGAGTTTCAAAGACACCAAATGTGTTGGTATCCTGTGCTTGACTTTCTCTCTTAATATTTTCCCTTTTTTTTTTTTTTTTTTTTTTCTTGAAATGGAAAAGCGTACAGAAGAATGACATTTTGACCAGACCTTCTGATTAAACAGCTTTAACTGTTTTCTACCAGGCAGGTTTTCAGCATTACCTTTCCATACTGATTTACATACAGGGACCTGCTTTCTAAAGGATATGTAGTTTCTGAAAAATATGACTCCACTGGAGAAAGTTGTTTTTCAGCCATCTGAGAAGGTGCCACTCCTATCTTCCAATTAGAGTGGTGCAGGCAGGGGGAGTAATCATGTTTACTTGGAAAAACATGAAAATATGCATATGCAATACAGTAAATAAAATTAAAATAAACATGAGATTTTGAATTTTATTTACTGGAAGTGGCTGGCTTAACTGTGCAACTGCTCAGCCTTGTATGTGAGTCATGCTAATGTATGAATTCATTCAATACAGTGTGATTATTATGCCAAGCAATATATTAGAAAACTCTTACCAGAACTTCCCAGAGCAGCCAGTCATATAAATTCATATCCTATAATGAAAACAGAAATCACCATGTTGTCTAATATGGAGCTACATAAGGATTGTTCCCAGTATCCTAAATATAAATTAAAATATATAAGCTTTGTATGAATACTTTCTAAATTAACATACTAAACAAAATTATTATCAGAATTTACTAGGAAAATAACTTAAATTTGAGAAAAATGGCACTAGATGACTGCCTGAGAGTTCATATCTATATTTCTTATGTTTTTCCTAGATACTTCTGTTACAGGTGCTACAAAAAAAAGTTACATTTTTTCTGCATACTAACAATATATTATATTTACTAAAGGAGTCTAAGTATGAGAATGATTTGACAAGCATTAAGATGTACTAGTTTCTAAAGGGTCTGCCAGCAATGGAGGGTGGGCCCAACTTACACATTTAAGGAGACATAGAAGTGGATATTTGGTAAAATACTGGGATAATCTCCATAAACAGCACTGTTGAAACATTGCCTGATTTTCTACATCTACAATTTTCTATCTATAAGAAAAAAATTGACCTCAAAATACTTGGAAAATAAGAAAGTGCCTGAAAGGACAAGATCCTTTGACAATGAAGTCCATTTAAAGGAAAGAATATATATACACACATATAAAAGTGTCTCTATATATGTATATTTGCAGCCCACTGCAGTTCACACTAAAACTGTGCTCCAACCACTGAGATGAGCACAAAGACTGAGAACAAAACAGTCCAAAACAATGAGAAGGCTTCATATTTATTTCAATTCCAATTTCTTTGTTATAATAAACAAAAAACCCAGCCCCTCCCCAAAAACCTCCAAAACAACAAAAAACCAAAACCAAAAATTAAAAAAGAAAAAGAGCAAGAACAAACAAACATGAAACAACAACAACAACAAATAAACAAACAAACAAAAAAAAACCCACAAAAAAACAAAAAAAAACCAACAATAAAAGCACTGAAACCAAACAACCCACCTCTTCAGAACAGAAAATCATTATGTCTACTGATGGTATTTCTATTCCTGGTTTATTATGAATACTGGCATACAAAAAAAGATTAGGATAGTAACAGTAGTTGAATAGTGGTTTAGTGTCATGTAAGGAACTGAGCCAAATTCATGCTGGCAGATAAAGTAAGTTAGTAGACCCAAAGATTAGTAAAGATATTTCAAGCCTAAAGAAGGAGGAATTTCCATAAATATTTTGTCATGATCTGGATTCTGTCATCTTGAAAAGGATAAAAGAAAAAAAAGAACCAAGAAAGGGGAGGACAAATTTTCTTTCAGTGAGCAGAAACTCACAGTGTGAGTAGCAAGAAGGAGAGGATGGCAGCACTAAAAGCAGGCAAATCTGACTTTCAGGCAAAAAGTTTAATTTACACACACACTCTATGAATTGGTTATCCCAAGGGCAGCCCCTCAGACCACACTGCAGAGCAGTGCCCTGCACCCCACACCTCTGAGGTGGGAGCTGGCACAGCAAAACTGCACAGAAAAGACCAAGGGGGACATCCAGGTTGCACACACACAACTTAATAATAAATCTTACAGCAGAGTGTTTGAAGAAAGAGATGTATCCCAAATATATAAACAGGCTTCTGGACATCAGGGAAACAATTCTGGCTGACAAAGGAACCCACATGCAGCCAAGAGCAGAAGAGCCTTCATTTGTGACTGGCAGCTGAGCTGGGCATTTCCTGCTTCCCCTTTATGTCTCCTATTGAGACTCTCCATAGGCTCTCTATAGTTTACAGCAGAAGGCTGAGGGAAGGAGACTCTGTGTTGACAAAAGAGCAAAAAGAGAAGAAAAGGAGATGTGATTTTTGCTGCGTGATGGCTGAGCAATCACCAGGACACCTTTCCCTTATTAAACAACAAAAGGGAAATGTGAATATGTAATGTTTGTTGGTATTTTCTGTGCTCGGCAAGAAGCACTTTGCTTCTGCAACTGTGATGTGAAGAATCTCTTCATGCTGGATGGCTTTAGTCTGTGGGCACCCTGATGAGCACGAAGAAAGCATCACAGAAAGACCTGACATCAAACTGGCTGCCAACAACACCCTGACTTTACACTAGCATATAAAAAAGTGGAAAACAAGGATATGCATGAACAGTATGGGTTTCTTTTTCTGTGCTTGGTACCAAGTCAATTGCTAATATGCTTGTGATATGAAAACATTTCACATGTACATCAGTGCTTCCAGGCACCCAGTTGAGACCATAGCAACAACAGATTTCACTGCATTGCTGCAGGAAAAGTCTTTGCTTTGCTTGCTCCAAGTCCTTTCTAAAGCAAAACCAGTGACCACTTATCTATACATCAGTATTCTCATCTACTCTCCATGCACACCCTCAGCACACTTGAAAAATACAGCAGGACTTGCTTACTTGTAGCTGCATCAGAGAGAGCAAGAGGTGCAAGATCCTTTTCTGTACTTACTAACAATTCAAACACTGCTATCTTAATTTCATACCCTTTTAATGCATATTTTTCATCCTGCCCTAATGCACAACATTGTGTCTAAGTCACAGCAGAGAATAATATAAAATAAATATTCTGATTATGAGATGGTGAGAAAAAGGCAGCTGCTTGCCATAAAAAAAGCCCTAGAGCATATTGAGCAATGCCTTACTTCTCTACAGCTTTCCCTATCAGTTCTGCCAGGGGTGTGCACTCTGTGCCACCTTCACTGCACAAGCTCTAAATGATTCAACAGATAATTATTTATCACAACATGCTAGAGATGTTCTCATGCATCCAGAGACAAAGCAGTTCGAAAAGAAAACAAACTCAGTTATTGATAAGAGTTGTGCTGACTTATGTTTGAGCTGACTTATGGATGCTGTTTACATTATTATTTAAAGGGCTGATATTTTCCTGTGAAGTTTTAACGTCACATTCCATACACAACAAACTGTATTGTATTTAAAAGAAACTTCTATTTAAATCAGCAATAAATACTTGTTTAATAAAAAAACTGAGGAACCTACAGAGATAAAATATCATCATATATTAATCATATAATCATAATGATGGTCAGACTATTTTCATCAAGATATTCTGTCCAATATTTCATAAATACATTATGTCCATAAATACAGAATTTAGCTCAAAGACATACTGTCAGGGAGACATATGTTCATTAAACTTATTTCTTAAATGTTAAAAAAGTCAAAACACTAGAACTAAAATAATTCTAAAATTGTGGGATTTTTTTTCTCAGAAGCAATTACTTAATTTTCATTTACAGCCCTGCTTACTCAGCCTAAACAGCACAACATCATGCTATGCTGCAGATAGCATTGGAAAATAGCCCAACATACTTTAGGTTTTATTTTTTCACGCTTTTAATTTTTCTTTTTCTTTCAGTATTTTACTGTTAGTAATTTGACACTTTCAAAATGTAACATGTAGACTGTCAGTGTCACACTGAAGATAAAGAATTTTGCATATTTGTCTATTGAATAATCACAACAACATATATTTAAGCACAAGAAGTCAAATATTTTAGCAATTAGCAAAGAGCTCTTGTTCTTAGGCAGCCTAATACAAAACTTGTGATAATCTTCTAGTAACTGAGACATTATGACATTTACTGCACAAAGCACTTCTCAGTTTTCCTGAGTGTGTAAATGCCTGTCTTCCAAACACAGGTATTTCCCAGGTGCTAAGTAATAAATAACTTCATTATAATAACATATTCAATAACTATAATGATAACATAATACTAATAACTTTTTTTACAACTTATCTTTAAGGATCTATCTTTTTCAGTAATAAAGACATTAGCTTGCTGAAGCTGAATTTAGAACAGCAAAGAAGAGGATTTTCATTTTTTGTCATTATTAAAGATAATTCTTAGACAAGAGTTGAATTTATTTGACATACTCTATTAAGCTTGTGTTTTTTCATGTTCCAGTGTGTTACCAGGATCAAGTGCTACTTATTTGCTGTAAACTGGTATAATAAATCAATTTTAGTGGCCAGCAAGGAAACTTCAGCTCATTGGGCCCTATATCTGATTCAGCCAGGCACTCCCTTATATTGTTTGATAGATTTGATTCTGTTTTTAAAGGAAAAGTGTGGATACAGATGCTTTTTACACCACTGCCACTTATGGGTTGTATATGTCATAAAATGTCCTTAGGATATTCTCTCTTTACAGTCCTAGATAAATTAAAAAAAAAAAAAAAAATAGAAGAGAGAAAAAAAGAGAAAAAAAGATTAAACGAGAGTGATGTCAATGCATTACAATGTCAAAGTCCTGTTTCATGTTGGTCAAGATGGCTCATCTTACAGTCTGTCCTCACTTTGATGTTGGGGAAGTGTGATTGTGCTGTAGTCTGTGAAGTCTTTTTTCTCGTCAAGTGTTTTGAATTTTGTGATAACAAAATGAGGAGGGGCAGTGCTGAGGTTCAAAGACCCAAGCAGCAAACAGGAATGCTGCTGTACAGCTAAACAAGCTGAGCCTAAAGACTGCAGGCAGAGCACTACACAACAAGGAATCAGATGGTCGATTTAATTTTAAATGCTGAGTGAAAATCCTCCATTTTAACACTTGGACTTCTAAACAAGTCATCTTAGAAGAGAAACAACAACCCAAGCCAAAAACCCATATCTGGCTACTTTACATAACTAGGGTTTATAATTACAAAGGTTTCTTTTTCTGCTCTTTCTTTAAGGCAGCTTCTTAAAATTATCTGTCCTCACTGACGTGGTTCATTGTCTAGAAAAGTTATATTAAGGGGCAAGCACTGAAAGGGTTACTTATTTATTTTAATGCAACAAAACCCATTTAATTCTGCTTTGGAAATGAAGTACAGAAACAAAAGCATATTGAATATTTGCTAGTAATATTTCATGCTAAGGTAGCAGATAGTCCTTATCTTCAGGCCACCCTGCCCTCACTGTCACCCATTGTGTCTCCAGGGAAATTGCTATCTATACTACATGTAACTCACAGATCTAATATCCCATACATACTGCAGATATATGAGCTCTCTTGCTGTTACATTCTTAAAAAAAGAAAAAGGTGAGCACTTATCCCAAATAGTCTGCAATATTGGCTTAGTGCTGGCAGAAATATCAGCACACATTAAACAGACTGCACCCAGATGTGTCCTGGAATCCAACTTCCCTGACACGACACAAGTGCTCACTGAGGGAGCAGTGGAAGCACCAAATGGCTACAGCCACAATTTATGGTATTGGCAAAAAGGATAAGAGATGAATCCAACCAGAGCAGCTCCTGAGTGAACACCACCCTGCTCAGTCTCCAGCTGCACTTGCAGGAAGCACAGTTTCTCCATGCACAGGTTACAGAAAATGCCACAGGTTTTTTTCAGCACCTTCAGCACAGCCATACAAAGGAGCCAGAGCACAGGCACCTTCCTGATGCCATATGCACTGACCCCAGAGCCCCTCTGGCAGCAAGGAACAAATCCAGTGTGTTGTATTTCACTGTGAATTATGGCATCAGTGACCTCCCCTCTCAGTGCATGTATCTCTGGGAACACAAAGATGCACTCGTGAGGCCAGAGCTGGGAATCCTACACCTACCCAAGTCAGGGAAATAAAAAAAATCATAGGAAAGCTAAGATTAGAAGGTCACCTTGACATCATCTAACAAATTCTCCCTTTAAAAGGAGGGCTAAGTTGTCCTATAGTCAATTTCTTTTCCACTAGGACACCCAGATTCTCCTTGCGGGACCCTCCTTGCCTTTTACCAAATCAGGTGCAATATTTGCTTTTTCCTGCAATGAAGAACTTTCCACATTCACCACAACTTTTTGAGGACAGTAAACATCAGCCTGGCAATGGCACAGCCTCCATCCATGACTGCACCCCACCTATTCCCAAGGTGCTGCTCTGCAGCTGAAGATGTGTTGTGCAATTTACAGAGAAATTCAAAAGGCTTTGCCAGACATGTAATGTGTGTTAACAAAATGCCTAATCCCACATGGGCTCACAAACATAATGAGAGGCTCTCATAAATGATTGCTGAGAAGAGGACACAAGAGAAGTCACCAGAGACAGCCCAGAAGAGAGTTTTGCCATCTCTGTTATTTGGTCAGGGAGCATCAACTCTCCCATCTACAAGCAGAATCACAATTCAGGGATATGACAATATGTGGCCTCTAAATGTGAGTGAGATGAAAAATGGCCAGCAACTTGAAAGGTTGGAAGGAAGGTGAAGAGTGAAGTGTGATTCAGGTTCTTCCAACTCAAACCATAAAGGCCTGCAGCCATTTACTCTGTACAAAGATCTATATATACACATCCATACCATTACATATATGGTAATTGTGTATGTTGTGTATATTCTATAAACCCAGGATTATTTACATCATCTCTCACAGAAACAGGGTGAAGCAAATTGCACTTCATTCCTCTTGTGCTTTGCTCATCAACCTGGTGATTTTCCCAGAGTGAGAACCACTCCTGCATGGCAGACTTCCCACAGGGGCCCCAGGGGAGAGGAGAGCCTGGAGAAGTTTGTCATTCTCCTTTTATTGAACATGTTTTTTTATTCTGAGAAGGGCCAGCAACATTTTGGAGCTGCTGCTGTGCTCCAGCCATGGCTTGATACTCAGCTGTTTTCAGCCCTGATGGAACATTTTAACAGTGAGAGCCTAAAGGGCCAGAAGAATCACGTGCTCGGTTGCATAAGATGCCCCTAAAGAAAGGACAGATTTTAATAACCTCCTCCACATCATGAAAATTGGAAAGGGTGTAAACAGGTGACTGAACTACCTGGACAAATTTTCCCAGAGGAAATGACCCATGTGTTATTCTGAAAGCAAAACTGTAACTGCCCACTGCTGCTGTTTGCTCTCTCAGCCTAAAATGGGAACCTGACCTATATGAGGATGGCTGTTTAACAAAGAAAATGCAGAAATATTCTAGTTTCAAAAATAGCCTGTTTGCAGAAATAAAAAATGAAAAAAGGAAGGAAAACAACAATAAGAATATGCAGTTATAGAAGTACATTGAAATTTCTGTTTTATCTGCTCTCATTTGAAAAAAAAAAATAGTATTCATTGCCAGCCATGATTTTTTCATGTTTCCCAATAGAAAGGATTATATAATTGTGTACATGTTATTATCAATGACACCACTATGCTATGGAACCACTGACATTTTAAACTTAATTACAGATGGCAGCTTATGAAATAATTATAAAGAAGAGATTGGACAGCAACCACAGTGATTTCATGCTTCCTCTTCACGTGTGTTTAGCACAATATTGTTGAGTCCCTCAACTTTAAAAAATAATGTGAATTATCAACCAGATCATAGTGCTGGCGACTGGGAGGTTGACTCAGTGTTGTAGGAAATGATGGCATGTCACATTTGGCACTCCAAGCCCAGGTCCCTGCAGAAGGTGTCCCCACAGCAAGGCTGGCTGGTGGCCACGCAGTGACCACTGCCAAGGAAATACTGAATAGCACATCAGCTCCACAGGCTGCTCAGGCAGGGCCATGCACACACTGAACAATGGATTTGTAGAGCACACAGTATTCCTTTGGGCCTACAGATCTGAATTGAAAAAGTGAAATTTGAGTATGAGGATCTTATACCTGCCTGATTTCATTCTATGACATTCATTTCCAGCCCCCGTGAAATTCCCTCCCCTCCACGAATCCACTAATTAAATTGCCAGTGGCTTTGATACTGATGCTACCTCACTCCAGGGAGAATTTTGTCTGGGTCTCCAGAGATTATTTTAATGTGCTCCATGTTAAATTGGTAGGCACTTTTTAACCTGTTCCTTCCTGATTCCATCTCACCTCTGTTATTACTAATAGCACATTAAGCCTTTAACTACTATCATTTTAGTGAAGGGCTAACGCAAAATAGCTATTAAGCTTTTCAGCTCTCTACATACCTTTTTCCTTCTACTTACATTTCTCTTAAGCAGAGGGATGACAATTCCTTTGGTTGTTCCCTGGCCTCTTATGCATTTTAAAAGCGTGTCCTTCCTGCCTTTTACATGGTTTACTAATGGTACCTCATTTAGAGCCTTACCTTTCTGACTCTTCCTTCAGATTCATCCCCTACACACAGTCCTCCCTCCTGTAATTTTACTCTCTTTTAATGCAACTACAGCTTTATTATTCCAAAGATGCCCAAAATTTTTCTCAGGGCTTCTTATTTGGGGGGTTGTTTAGGAGGACCTGAATACAGTTACACTGATTGTGTGCTGTACCCTAAATATGGCTTCTTTCTTTTTCTTCCCTGTGGCTGTTGAAGCTCTTGGTGAAAAGCATTAATTACAAATGTATCTTTCTTTTGTCACTCGCACAAATTGCTTATTTTTACAAACTATGATTTTACAAACTAGATTTACAAACTATGGATGCTTGCTTTTCAATTGCCAGTCACTGCTGTTATATGTTTTTTGGTTTTTTTTTAAAGCATGTGATTAAATAATAAATAGCCTAGGGTCAAGGCTGATGCACACTTTCAGTTCAGTAACTATGCTAGAATTTAGGGTGTTTTTAGAATCAGGACACCTTTTTCATCAAACATGAGAAGTATTTGGGAACATGTGTACATTAAAAAAATGCATGGCAATATTGCAATTTGTATCTCAAAGAGAATTTGTGAATTAATCACTAGTTTTTCATTATGTACTCAGCTCTTCAATGGACATTACACCTTCATAATTATGTTGCCTGTAGAAATGGGCAACAGAGGCTGATTAACAAGCCTTGCATCATATTACCATACAGAATAATTCAGACTACAAAGAACCTCTGGAAATCATCTGGTTGAGACCTTCTCTGAGCAGAGCCAGCCTCAAGGGTAAATTCAAGTTCAACACAAGGTAACCTGATCCTTCAGGACGTCAAGGTCACCTGTGAATGGAGCATCAACATAAAACCTGCTCTGCCACTGAAAAATCGAGCTGAATAAAGGACTAATACAGCATTGACCTGCTCCCACTCTTCCAGCTCTTGGATAAGCTGGACTGGTATTAATGTGTACACAGAGGCTTTGGGGCTTCTCTCCAGAACAATCCATCAGGGCTTCAGAAGGACAATTTTTGAACACTCTTCCCATGTGCCTGTTATTTCTCAGGGTTTCTGCCACAGCTGTAGGTCACATTCACTTCTCCAACTATAAACAATTTTGCTTCTTCTTAAGGAAAAGTATGCAATAGTTTTTTTAAATTATTTATCCACAAATGTAATTTCTATATTTTGAAACAACTTGAGTCTTAAAAAAATTGCAAGTAATTTTTTTTCTAATCTGGTCCCTGTTGAGAAACCATTCCTTCAAAAAAAGTACAATTCTATTTGTATTTAACTATATTTGTATTACATTCTATCTTTTCCAGCATATTAGACCACACCTTTTCAAGTCCTCAACTCCACTCTTATCCATCAGAATGCCTGATGTATATTGAGAATAAAAGTCTTTGCTCAAAGAATATTACATATATATATGTAAAATCTCAATTCTTACAGGAAACGAAAAGGATGAAGACCAAATCATATCATAAAGAGGCCTCCAGAATAAAGAAACACCCCTCTGTTATAACAGATAATATTTTAGTTAGTTTAAATACATGATTATGATTTGAATGATATGTAGATCAGTATTAAAAATACAATATATACATTTTAGGCTGATAAATTCACAAGATGAATCACATACAATAGTACAGTTTAAGAAAATTATTTCCCCCTACATTACACTGATATAAATGAAGAGCAATGGAGATATGGTGCATGAGAAGTGAATCAAGTCCAACATTTCTTTAATTTGGTCAACATTTCTTTCCCCATTACCAGACTTACCCAGCATTATCCCCAAACAGAAGAGACAAAGCAGAAAATTATCACCTGTTGGTGATAATGGTGACTAAAAGCAGCCCCATCATACCAATTATTTTAAATGTTTTAATGTACTCCTTCATAAGTCACTACATATAATTAACAGATTGAGAGAAAAACAACTACAGGCAAAATGCTCAGAAGAAATACCTACACAGAGTCACTGCTGAACTTGTTTGACCCAGTATGACATTTTTTGTTTAAAAAAAAAAAAAAAAGTAATCACAGAAGGACTTGGTAAAGAATCTTTCATGGATCCAGGCAAAGGATCATACAAGAATATAACAAAAAGAAGAGGAAAAAATACAGAAGCAGAGGTATATAGAATAAAGCAAGGATGCATCCAAGTGATGCCTTTTGACTTAATCATGTCCCCATTCCCAGTTCTGGGAGCTTTGCTGGGTCCTTGGCCTGAGCTCAAGCAAAGTACAGCTACAATTGTCCATAAGCCAGTTAGCAGATAAAAAACTCACACATTTTTTTGCAATAAGAAAAAGGCAAGATTTGTCTTTTTTTGTGCTTTCATCTCTGCAGCATGCAAAAACTAATATAAAAGATACTGATTGTGCTTACAGAGCTGTTAAAGAACTGGAATCTTTGGGTTTGAAACAAGCAGAAACCCCATGCAATCTTCCCACAGACCACTGATGGCAGCTGTGCAGGAGTTTTGTGTCAGAGCAGGTCCTTTGCTGCACAGACTGAGCTACTGCTATGGTTCACCAGAAAAATCAGATTTTTCTTGCCTCAATTTTTATTTTAACAAAAATAACTGCTCTGGGAAGTTGCTACATAAATTCAGAGAATAGCATCCTTCTGGAAACAACACTGAAATAATGTCCTCAGAGTATTAGAGGTATTTGTCATTGCATCTTGAGTAGGTGTTGTGAAAAGTGTCCATGCTAAGACTGCTATAATTAAAATACATGGCCTCATCTCCTTTGTTTTGCTGCAGAAAAGCTCACCTGCTACTCATGCCATCCAGTTAAACCCTGCTGACATATCCTCCACTTTCTTTTCTTCTAAACTGCTATTCCACTGCTCCTGATAAGAGTTCACCTTGCCCTCTGCCTTTATTTCAATATTTCACAGAAGAAAATGGAAAACAGTAAAATATTAAATCTCTAGACATTTTTTTCCTAAAGCTTTAATAAATTGATTTAATAATACTACAGAAATATGTCTTGTGGTTTAAAAAGTTTAAAAATATTTGATTGTTTTCTGCAGGTGTGGCAAACATTTCTAGAAAACTATCAAATACATTTTGTCATATTCTATTGGATTAAGAATTGTTCATTTCCATCAGATTGGAAGAAGCAGTTTATCTGCTTCCTTAATCAGGCCCTTCCAGTGGCACCTTACCTCATCCCCCTGCTGCTAAGGAAGCAGCAGCACAAGTTCAGCTGCTGGGCTGCTCCAAAGCCCAGACCTTGTGCTCAGAGCTGGGATACTTCTCTGAGCTGAGAACTGGGACAGAGCAGTCTGAAGCACCTCACTGCTGATAACTGTACATACTGAGCACACATGAAAAAGTCTTTTTTGTCTCCTTGGATTGGTTTGAATCTGCTCTCAGTAGTGACAGAAAATGAATTAATCTCTGTCTCTCCCCCCTGTTTGACTTTGTGCCAGTTTCACTGGCCCATTCCTACACGGGCAGCTCTAGTAGAAACCAATTCACTGGGCTTTTTAAAAGCATATTCCCATTGTCAGGAAAATGGATCCACAGACACCAGAGCTTTATATGCAAAAAGGAGACAGAGTAACTTTATTCAAATAAAGGGAGAGGTGATGGTGACCCCTGGGGTCTGTCAATTTTTGGAGGATGAAGCCTCCTTTTTATCCTAATTTCCTGGCTGCATTTCCCTCTCTCTTTCCCCATAGGCTGAGGCACTTGAGAGGTACAGACTTCCCAAAACACCTGATATCCCCTTCTGATCTATACCCCCACCTTTTCTTTTTCTTGTGTCAATCAGTGGAATTCATATGGAGTTTATGGTTCTTCCCATTGTTTTTTTAATCTCTCAGTATCAAATTTTATTTATCAGCAGACCTGCAGCTAGTAAAGACAAATCTTTCTCATTCCATTTATCAATCAGTGGAATCCTTCCAATTGTTTCTTCTATCTCTCAGTGCTAGTTTCATCTACTAGCAGACCAACAGTTTGTAAAGACAAGTCCCTCATTCCTTTCAAAATTCTCAGTTCATTTTAGCTACCCCACTTGTGAAAGTGGGTTATAAAGAGAAGGAAGAGTGAAAATGAAAACCAAAAGGAGATTAATACAGCACCTGCCTCTACAGGAGCAGAGCCTTGAAGATTGCATATCCTCATTCCTTGATGTAATAAGATACTTTGACCTAACACCACATTATTTATAAATTATACTAAATATGCACTATAATATATTTGAAAAGATGCCATTAGAGGAACTTCACACATGGGA
This sequence comes from Muscicapa striata striata, assembly GCA_030060385.1. NCBI lineage: Eukaryota > Metazoa > Chordata > Aves > Passeriformes > Muscicapidae > Muscicapa > Muscicapa striata. The sequence goes on from JAREIS010000049.1 coordinate 1,242,524, forward strand.
AGGGCATATAGGCTTTTTGATCAGAAAGAGAGGACACTTGCATTAAAATAAAAAAGTCTTAAATCTTAGTTGGAGATGTAAAAAATTACTTTGCTTATTAATAAGAGAAATTGCATTTTCATAAAGTTTTTCTTCCAGTATCATGATCAGAATTTTAAAGGAGGCCTGCACCATGTGTTCATATTTCTGATTAGGTACTCATACATTTGACAAAGGCAGTTTTCCTAGTGGTCGCTCTGAACTTTTGAATTTTCCACATTAGAAATTCCAAAATAAATACAGAAGAACCTTGGTATTATCTACTTTACTTCTTAGTGATTCTGAAAACACTTAGCATTATACGATACTTCTCATTCATGGAACTAAAGTTATGAAAATGAATAAAGCAAGAAATGTAAGCTTTAAGAGGTTAATGGTGTAATAGCAAAGAGGGAATTCAGAGGAAAAAAAAATTAAAGCAGTTCTACAAAAATAATACAAAGCTTCCAGAAGCTTTGCAATATACTGGGGGAGGAAGGAAATAAAGCACTGCCAACAAGTCACAGGTAAACAGCTTAACAGAGAGTGAAAATGTTGCCAAGAGGAAGTGATAATGGTTTGTATCCATAATTCATTCATCTCAAGGGATGCAAGATTACACAATGCAGTGGCACTGCTGTGTCCTGATTTATTAGTGAGTTCTACAGAGCATTTTGTGCACTCCTAAGGTGGGGAAGTGCCTGAGACACATGCACTTTGTAAATTACTGCCTCCCAAGCTCCTGACAGTGCTGGGTGCTCTCAGGGTTTGAGGTTCCATCTCATACCACTGGTAAGACAGGCTGAAAGTCTGAGCAACAGCTCAATCATCATTGCACGGGCCAATTAGAAAGAGCAGGATTAATCACACTGGTGTGAAAGAAGGAAAAATGAAAGAGCAGATACACTTCCCACCTGATCATTAGTTTGCAGTACCACAAAGGGTGATGGAAGCTTGAAGGAGACACAGATAAAAGTGGCAGTAATAAAAACTGGCACAGATGAAATATGAGACTCAGAATAGGGAGGTGAGAACTGGAAGAGTTCAGAAAGAATAGCAATTAAACAAGGTGAGAGTGTGCTAAAAAACACTGGGCATAGACATGGCAAGTGAAGGAGAAAAGGATGGTGAGGAACCAAAAATAAGGCAAACAAAGTAACAGTGTTGCACTGTAATGAAAAAAAAGAAGAAAGAGAAATCAATTTGGAAAATGACAGATTATTGGAGGGGGATGTAGTTCTTCAGAATAGAGAATGAATCCTAAAATTTTAAACAGGGAAGTTCAACATAAGTGAGAAAGAAGGAAATTAAGTATGAAGTGGCCAAGAGAAATTAGTTATACAATCCAAATTAAAATACATCTTTGATTTCAAAGCTGTAGAAGATTTTGCTTTTCTTATGCATTGTCTCACATTTTCCAGTTAGAGAAGTGCAAATGTAATTCATCATGTAAATCACTGTGCCTTACCTTCCCCTCATCCCAACCACGAGAAAACATGTGCAATGCCCCAATACTTAAAAGATGTATTGATATGACTTTTATGCCCCAACAACAACTCTGAAATGTGTGATCTCTGGCTTTGAGAGCTGGGCTGAGTCCAGGCTGTGATGTCAGGAATGTCTCCTGGAACAGCTGCTCTTCAGACCTTGGGGTGGGGCTCCAGGGAGAGGATATTTGTGCTGTCCTTGGCTTTCCATCTTTCAGGAAAAACTACAATGGGTCACAGAAGGACAATGGACATGTGCTCCTCCTCAGTCTGGCACTGTGACCTGACTCCTCACACAACTCCCTATTCACCCAAACCCACAGGTGCAGTGGTGAGGCTCCATGAGGGCACTCAAGGTAGCCCAGGGCAGGAGGGCTGATGGCCAAGGAAGCCTTGGGACCACCAGGGATGCCCAGAGGGGGCTCAGGACAGCTGTGCTGGGGTGCCATGGCACTGGGAAGGTGCTGAGCTGCAATGCTTCATGCCAGTCTCAATTTGACACTGCAGCACTGTACAAAACAGTCAGCAGACAGCACACATTTCACATTCATATATTTGGAAATTACCAAAATCAAAGCAAAGCTAGTATTTTGATAAGCTAAACAAGTACGTGTAGATGCTTGAAAGCCATTACTTTTATTCATTTTATTTTTAACAGTGCCAAGAAAAGTGACTTTCTTCAAATTCCATGTACTTTCTAGTAACTAATGCTACTGAAGGGAGTCTGTGCCACCCACACAAAAAAGCAGTTAGTGGCTCTCCAAAGTCTGGGGTAATAAAAGTTACTCAGACACCAGGAAAAAAAAAGAATCTATTCAGTGCTTTGAAAACAACTAAAACTGGGAATAATTATTCCAAATATTCTGTTTTTCCCATCCAAGTATGGTAAGCTATGTACACCTAATCTATAATATAGAATTTGGAAAAAAACCAACAATGTATTAACCAGGTAGCTCATGAGATGGAGGATCAGATACCAGGTGATGAATACCTACAAGAAGCAGGGAAAGAAAATGCATTCTCAAAAACATAAAGAAGATGCTTACACTGTGTTAACTCCTGGCCAGCCAAAGGTCTGGGAAAGCTCCTTTGCCCATCAATCTGAGACTGCCTTCAAACTGCTTCCAGCTTTGCTTAATTGCTCTCTTCCTGTAAGTGCTTGACAGTTTGACAGAGACTGCATTCCTGAGTAATCTGGCCCTTTTGTTTGGTTAGAATGAAGTTCAGGGTGTGGTTAATATAGAGAAATTGGGAAACAATATTTTACCTTGAAGTACTGGCACACAATGACACAGAAAGGAATTATCAATTAGTACAAATAACTGACATAAATTTTTAGTAGCAGCACTTTATAGCTGTGTCCATGAAACTGAAATCTTGAAATTTCACCTCACAATAAATAACCTGGTTTGCACAGTGGGCTTAAACCTAGTGGAAAGGAAAAAAAAATCTTTTGGTATCATCATTTATCATGGACAAAAGGGGAGATATCAGAGACTGAACTGATACCTAAGGACAAAGCTCTTGGCTCCCATTCATTCTCTTATTTAGCTGTGGGCATCTGGTCCTGCTCTCTGACCCACTGAAGTGCCTGGTATGTTCACAGCACTTCAGGCTTTCACTGTGTCCTGGCCAGGTCCCACCAGAGACACATCAGTGCACCCAGAGCTCCTTGTTGCACTCCTCATCTGACTCATGAATGTCAGACTGAAAAGTCCTGCAGAAATATTGTACCTAAAGCACGGGAGGCTTAGCAGGTGCCACCACCAGGAGTGAGACACTGCTAATTGAGCACTTCCCAATAAGTTATTGATGTTAATCAAGTCTCCCAGAAGAAGGATGTCAGCAGCAGTACTGACAGCTATGTACACAAGAAACAACAAAAGGTAACAGAGCAGCAGGGCTGGGACAAATATTAATGACACTGCTTTTCACTGAACTGCTCTGAACACAAACCATGCACAGTATTTGTCCAAATACACAAATGACAAGACACCTTAAATTACAAGAAGGAGAATCAGATTTTTCAAATTGCTATGATTTGAAGCTTCTGGTTCTATTAAAAGTAAGCAAAGCTCAAGGGAAACCCATTACTAAACGTCCATGTATTGGGGTCAATGATAAGCTCTCATAGGAAATCTAAGCTATTGGTTTCCCTTCAGACAGAGGGTGCTAACATAAGAATGCTTAAAGAGTTTTTTGATCAAATATATCCCCTCAGATAAGGGAAAGCTACACAGAACCATTATCTTCATTGACATGATAAGATAATAGGCAATGGTCAAAAATGAACACTTTCAGAAAGTCCTGTTTTATACAGAAACAGATCATTATGGCAACTTTTGGCTGTTGAACTGCTAGTAATTTTAAATTAATCTTTGACAACTATGAGAGTATTTTCCTGTGTGTATTTCCAGCATGTGATGAAGTAAGGAGCCTGCAGTTTAGATACATGTGGCTGGTGGCATAAAAACAAAAACACTGTATGCAAGAGACCCGCTAAGAGCACAGCACTGAAGTATTACACTGGATTTTAGTGCTGACACTCTTTTTGGTTTGTACGTGGATCTGGGACCATGGTGAGTTAAAATATGCTCTTCTGTCTCAAGAGCAAATGATCTAAATTGTCTTTAACTGAGTTACTGGAAAATCATTGCTGCATCCTGGGAATTTTGCCCATCTTGGAATGAAGGACAGTTTTTTTAAAGCCACTGCCATCTTGACTGGTGGGTTCAATTGTTGTCTCCTGGAAATCGTTATGGATTTGTTTGGTTATTATAATTCTTGACTGTAGCTCTTTCTTTTAGAGTGTGACAATTCATTGTTTGCCTAGAAAAACTGGGAAACTGCCCAAAACACCACAGATGCCACCATGAATTTATTGCATGGAAATCTTATGGTTTTATAAAGTCAGATATCTTCTTTAACAGTTAATGGATAGAAATGGAAGGAATAATCCAAGTATCAGAAGTGTCAAAAAAATCTTTTTAGCATCTTAGTCAGTAGTAGTGACTACACTGTTTTTAAGTGGAATGACTCAGTCTTGTCAGCCTCTGCATGTTATTTTGGGATCACAGCACTGCCCAGAGTCTGTCCAGAAGTCACTTGTTGGTTTTCATCAACGTTGTCCTCACTCAAGTGGCAAATGAAAGTAACTTTGCAATGCAATACAAAGGCATTGGTGCCATCTCAGTGACTGCTGGAGCCTGTCCCCACCAGCTGCAGTCCAGAAACTGCTCCCCACATCTGCCTTTGCAGCAAGCCTGTGTTCTAAGCTGCTGCATTACGTATTCAGTGCAAAACATATTCATGGTTATCCTGACCACACATTTGGATTACAAAGGATGTTCTCTTGCCATGCTTGGATTACTTCAATTTACCAGTGAATTTACCTAACTCAGGCTTTTGAATATATAACCTGCAAGCATGAAAGAGCAGGCTGCCTGGAGCTGGTCAAGAGGACCATGATTCAACATTTCCAAGTTGCTACTGCACATAATCTCACACTCTTTTAGAAGCAGATGCTCAGCACCCTGAAATGCAGATGCCAGGGCAAAGCTCACAGAGGGGCTGGAGCTGGGGCTGAGCAGCTGCTCCAGGCTCCCACTGCAGCCAGGGGATGATGCTGATCCACTTACCATCCTACTTCTGTGTAAAGCAGCTTTTCTCACACCTGCTAAATGTCCTTAGCAGAGTATTTCATGTTTGGGAAAGAAAGCCATGCTCTGGCACTGTCCTTAGGTGGCTGGAAACCCCACTTGGCTGCAGCAGCTGCCAGGGGCTCCTCAGTGATCCAGGCAGTGAGATGACAGACCTGAGGACTTTTTTACTGGCACTCCTACCTACTGTGGATAGCCAGAAAGGAACATACAGTTGTCCCCTGCCTGGTAAATAGTCTGAGATCTTCCAGTTTTGTCACAAAAAGAAAATCTCTCCACTTAGGTATTGGGGACCAACAAGAATAAGGTTTTAACCATCAATAGTTACTACAGTATTTTTTTTCCCTGAGTATAAATTAATAATACTGGTTATACAACCATGTCATCATTTTAGTAAAGCATTAGTGCTTTAGTTGGTGTACTGGCTCTTTTACTGCTGCTTCAGATTTAGTTGCAATTCTGAACTAAATTTTAAAAGCCTTCCATCTGCTAAGAAAACCTGGCATGGAGATACATCTCATGACACTCTCGCCCCCTCTCTCTTTCCCAAAATTCTCATCATCTCCAAATTCTCTCAGGCATTCACTCCTTGCATTTACTGCCATGCCACAGAAGTGAAGAAGTGTCAGCACACAGGGTTTAGCCATCATTTCCTGAGTCAGTAGCCCTGAAGAACATTTTCTCACATGAAAGCCATGCTGACTTGTGTCATGAGACTGCAGCCCCTCACCTCTCCTTTCACCACCACAAGGACTACATTTAGAAAAGTAAAGCAAGCCAGAGTTGTAAAGATCAGTGTCAAGCAAAGTGTGTGGCTTATCACATCCACTCATGCCAGCCAGCAAAGCCAGCAGCAGCAGTGCAGGCTATAATTGATTCATGAGGTTCAGTCTACACAGCAAGAAGGTGTTGCCTAAGCAAACACCAGTCCCACACTCACAAATGAACTTTTTTCCAGATATAGGAAAACATAGACTGTAACTGAGCCAGTACTAGGGAAAGAAAAACATTAAATAAGGCTGTAAGGCTGAAAGAGAATTAGGCAGAACTGTAAAGAACACTTGGGAATTCTTTCTTCCACAAAAAAACCCCAACATGTTTATGTCATCTAGACACTAAGTAGATTTCTTTGAGGAAAAACTGTTACTTTATCTGAGTAAACATGCCAGTCAAAAACAACAACCAGCAATTTACAAAAATGATGCTCGATTATTTAACACTGAAAGGGGAACATTCCACAGGGAGAGTGCATTTATTTACACACTCTATCTAGAACAGCCTTAGGCTGAGATGGAGTAACCATAATAAATACTATGTGTTCTGCTAATTCAGCAAAACTCCCTGGGCCTGGGACTGCCTTTTAAAGTGTGTTTGGCTGTAGTTTCACTGTGTGGCACATTGCCACATCCAACTCCTTGCTCTGTGTGTCTTCCAAGACATCTTCTGAAGCAAGAGCTTTCCTCAAAGGAAAAGTGAGATTCCCCCTTTTTTAGTGGAATAAGGCAAATCCTTAGGGAAAGTGAGGCTTTAGCTTTACAGATCCTTGAGAACTCCTATTTATTTCACTGTGCTCAGCACATCACCTGATTAGGCTTCAAATCATTAAAAATAGCTGCACACAAAAGGAAATGATGGAATTACACATTGCTCCCCTGTTATTGAGGTTTTGATTACTGCAGGCTAATTTTCTCATTGTACTTTCGTGGGGTTTCTCCTAACTTAACATTCTTTTAAGGTAGCCTGTGTTGAGGGAATTATCTTGTTTTTCAAAGCAAATTTCAGCTGATTACTAAGTATTTACATACTGTAATTTGAATGTCTAATTATACAATTAGTGTAAATACATGTAATATGGTTTATTTTTCACAAAAGCTGATAAGGTACATTGCTTTTTGCATTCCAGTGTTACAAGATTTTCATTGCTTGTAATACACAATCCAAAAATGCACATGAAAAGCTTCCAGTAAGAGCTGTTTATTTATCAGTTAACAGCTCCAAGTGGTTTGAAACACATTTCATACCATAACCCAAGAAAAGACATCTGCCTTCTTCCTGCACACTAGGGCTCACTGCCACATCTTCCATTCCTAAATGTAAGAGTTGCCCTAAGTCTCTCTTTTTTGATTTGCAGGACCTCATGGTACATTTTTCTCCACCCTAAAGTCCCCAGCACTGAGGGATAATTCACTTTTAAAGGGCAGTACTACAGCACTTCTGGCCCAACAGGTATTTCTCTGTAACTCCTACTGACATTTGTGATGGTACCATCAATGAAATAAGGAAAAGTGCACTTGGGAAGGTGGATGGAGGCAATGCCCCTCCAGTCCTAGAGCTGCTCCTGTTTTAAGCAGCTACAGATAGTAACTTCCTAATGAGAGGGCAACAAAGTGCTCCTTTACTGCTGTGCAAAATGCTCCCCAGCTGTTCAAGCAGCAGCACATCAGCACTGAGCTGCAGAAAGCTGCCAGCCTCCCTTGCTCCTCCTCTACTAGAATCTCTAACATCCTTCCTCAAAGTTTACTAAATCCAGGCTTCAAATGTAACGGTATTTACTTAAGTTTTAAGTTAGAAAATTTTATCTATTAGCAGAGATAAAAATTAAGTCAGTGTGTTTGTGAGCAGACATTTGTACTCCATTGGCACATCCATTCCCTCCATCCAAGCAGGACACACTTCCAAATTTTTTTCAGAATTTGAATTAATAATTTTAATTAAACATATAGAGATCATATTTAAACAATGTGGGAAGATCAAGTATGTAAGAAATATTTTTTGACTACATGTTATAAGAAGATTTCTTTGTCTATTTTTCCTTAGCCTACTATTCACCTCATAGTGGAAAATGAGTTCAGTAGGATATTGGATTTTACAGCACCTTAGAAAATAGCATCAAGATTTCATGAGCCTGAATCTCATGTTCTTAATGTGAAGCTTCAACTTTTCACTGCCATTCCCCCCATTATGGAAATCAATTGTAAATGAAAATTAATCCCAAAGACCTGGGCCCTGACCTCCATGGCAGCACTAAGAGCCATGAGCCCCATCCTGACATGAGCATTGGAGTAGCCTGTCCTGTTCCTAAGGTACTGTAGCTAAAACTCTGCAAGAACACAGCATTTTCCTAATGTATACATCAGATTTTGCTATCCTTGATTACACTGGAAAATGTCTTACCCTGAAATTAAGATAAAAGATAGGACTACTTTACATTTACTTTCTATTCTTCTTAAAAATCAGGACACCATTAATCCATAGTAAACAACTTAGTATTTCATATTGCAAAAGCTAACCTGTGAAATCAGTACATCAAACAAAAATAAAAAAACCCCAAGCAACTAAACAAACACCCCCAAAAAAAAAAAAAACCCCAAAACAAAACAAAAAAAAACTAGGAAAAAAAAAGAATGAAAAAGGGTGTTTATTTCATAAACACACTGCACTATATCTGACTAATTTTAAAAATATATTTCCCAAAAATCCTGGGCCCAGCAACAAAATATAGTCAAGTTATTAAAGATGCTGAACATATACCAAATTTTCAGCTTATTTTTATGCCCCCCTGGCCTCAGTGAGATTCAAGGACATATATAAATTTTCTTTTTAATCAAGACCTCATTTATGAGGATAATAATGCCTTTACAGTGTGTGTTTTCCTGCTGTAAGATGCAACACACAAACCAACGTGAGGAATATCATCTTTGGCATCATTCCCTAAGGGAGTCTGGATCTATAAACACATGGATGTAATGCGTTTGTTAAGGCAATTCTTCTTCCATTCTCTGACAGTTATAATATAAATAACATTTTCTCCTTAGGAAGCAATCCAAATACAAACAAACCAGTGTATTAATATCCCTTAAAGTTAATCTACAACTTTGCAACTGGTTTAGAAGTCAGTTTGTGAGAGGCTGGACACAGACATGAGGTAGGAGACACGGCATGGCACGACACATCCCATCCCATGGATCCCATGGATCCCATCCCATGGATCCCATCCCATGGATCCCATCCCATCCCATGGATCCCATCCCATCCCATGGATCCCATCCCATGGATCCCATCCCATCCAATCCCATGGATCTCATCCCATCCCATCTCATGGATCTCATCCCATCCCATCTCATGGATCCCATCCCATCCCATCCCATCCCATCCCATCCCATCCCATCCCATCCCATCCCATCCCATCCCATCCCATCCCATCCCATCCCATCCCATCCCATCCCATCCATTATCCCATCCCATCCATCCCATCCCATCCCATCCCATTATCCCATCCCATCCCATCCCATTATCCCATCCCATCCCATCCCATTATCCCATCCCATCATCCATTATCCCATCCATCCCATCCCATTATCCCATCCCATCCCATTATCCCATCCCATCCCATCCCATCCCATCCCATCCCATCCCATCCCATCCCATCCCATCCCATTATCCCATCCCATCCCATCCCATCCCATCCCATTATCCCATCCCATCCCATCCCATTATCCCATCCCCATCCCATTATCCCATCCCATCCCATCCCATTATCCCATCCCATCCCATCCCATTATCCCATCCCATCCCATCCCATCCCATCCCATCCATTATCCCATCCCATCCATCCCATTATCCCATCCCATCCCATTATCCCATCCCATCCCATCCCATCCCATCCCATCCCATCCCATCCCATCCCCCCTGCAGCACTAGCACAGCTCTGTTATATCTCAAGTTCCCTTGCCATGGAAGGCAGAGATATCTCTCTGCCAGCCTGTCACAGATGCTCCCACATTGTTCCTTAGCTCTAACCTCTTCTCTCCTCTTTCAGTTCACTCTCAAACAGCCCCCCCAAGCTGGGAGTCTGATCCCAAACCTGGCCAGAGGGGGAGGCAGGATGTGGCTCCTGGTGCACTCTCAGCTGTTCTGCAGGATAATGCACTGCTGAGAACGTGGGAGAGAGGCCACATCCAGCTCAGGTGTGAAAGTCACATCAGCTTCCATCATCTCCCACTTGAAAGCACTTCAATACCTCAGAAAAATCTTAGTCAGGCTCTTGGGTCTAGTTAAGTGAGGCTGGAAAAATCTCCTGTGTATCAGCCAGAATGAATTGATGCAGTCTGTATCAAAATGAAATGATTCACAAACAAACACAGTCACTCATTTGTATATGCTGGACTAATGAGCAGATATGCAAAAGAGCATGACAGAAGAGCCAGAACTCAGCCTGGGTTCAGAGGAATACAAGGAATCCCTAAGATGGCTTTTTTTCAAAAACTTGCCAGTTAATCAGGAAATACACAGAAGCACAGAATCAACAGATTGGAAAACTCAGCAATAGATCCAGAAGTTGGGAAAAATGTGGGTTGTGAATATTTTGTTCAAATTAATATTCTGGCAGCTACATTTTGAACAAGATGTAATTTGTATAAGGCACCTTCTGTTAAATTTGTGGCACAGAATTACAAGGACCAATCCAACTTGAAGTCAAACCACGGATTTGCATCAGTACATCAATTTACCCCAACTCCCAGGCCTAAACTACTGAGAATGAGATTTTCAAAATTAGAGAATGCAGATAATCACTTACAAATATTTCCTTCAGAAATGAAATATGTATTTTATCTCTCCAAAGAAACTAAAGTAAAAGGACCTGCTTAAGCCTTGAACCATGCTCTGACAGCCATTACTATACATATTAATTTTGTACAACACATAAATTCATAGCTAGCAAAGAGGTTTTAGGAGTGGACTTAAGAAAAGGGCTAATCTATCAGCTGTGTTGTCAACTTTATATTTAGAGAGATGAAGGCAGAGGTATTAATCTGTCAAAATCAAAGCCAAGGATGATGCTCATTTCTGCAGAATGGCTGAACCAAAAATTTCAGCCATGCACATTATTTTTGAGTACTTACTAAAAAGTTAAATCACTTTGAGAAGAGTATGTAGCACAGCAGTGACAAAATAACCTGGTGGTGAAATACAGCTGGCAAACCATAACTTAAAGGAAAACGAATCATTGACTGTTCTTGATACAATATGAAAACTAATGGGAAGACAAGACACATTAATTTTTAAAACAAAATTTAAAAAAACCCCAGCAAAATTATTTTCACTTTATTGCAACGCTTATGCATGCTGCAAATGTTATTTCAGTTTTGATCAATGTTTTAAATATCTCAAGTTTTGCTCCTGTTGCTCTTTTTTAACAACATCAGCCACGCTGGTTATGCTCAATAAAAATGGCCAATACCTGGGAATTTAAGCAGCTTTTTCCTTTCCTATGAGTGATGTAGATTTTTTCAGAGCTATCCTCAGCTGTTCTGTGGCACAAACATTATTTTCCAAACACCACAAACCAGAATGGTTATTAGAACTAGTGATTTAGACAACAGCCTTTTTAATGTCAGGCAGGCTTCAGAGGCCACCAGCATTAGCTGGAGTGCAGGAGCTCTCAAGAGTGACACCTCCAATTCCAGCCACACCACTGGGCCACTTTACAGCTTAATCATCAGCACAGCTTGCCCAAACTCATATTTTATGTATTCACTGAGGTCATACCTTGGCAGCTGGATGACACTTAGTGGGCGTACACCTGCTCTGTAATTCAGAACAGCAAAACACATTTCAGCTGTGATGGAAAGGGTGATATATATCTGGTATTTGCTTCTTCTTCTTCCTCAGTATAAACACCTTTCTTAACCCATGCCACAATATCATGATCCAAGCAGCTTTTATATTTTAACAATCATATAGTCTGATTATTAGAATAAGTTTGGAGATAAAATATTTCCAGGTCAGTACAGCAGATGAATTTGGATAATCCTAAAGACACACCTGGAAAAAACCAACAGGTCTGTAAGACTTGTGAAGAGTGTGTTGGAAAGCAGGCTTGGTAAGAGCCCTATTCCTCCTCCTCTCTTGCTTAATAGAAATTTAATCATTCTACAAGCAGTAGGAATTATCCAGGCACTTTAAATGCCTGTAAGTAGGGAAAGGGCACCCAGATCAATTTGATTTTAACTAACTTTATCTAAAAAACTCTTGTCAGACTCACTGAATCTGTGCCACAATTAAACAAGATGTTCTATTTTCCAAGCATGTGATTCCTTTCTACTACACATTAAACATTCCTTTATCTCATCAAGCAGCATAAAGAAAAAAACACTTATGAAAGATAGATTCTGAAGGATATGAAATTGCATAAATGACTTTATAAAAAATGGCTTTATATTGTTCTGTTTGACACATAATTCTTTTTCCTCTTCATGGGTAAATTGTAAAAGTATTTCTAAACAAAGTTTTATCATGAGCTCATCAGTATGCATATTTTCTGCTCACATTTAGTGTCTATTTATAAAATCAATTCTGTTCTGGGCTTTGACAAACAAAACTGAAATGCAGCTGTGCGACATGTTGATAATTTTCATTAGTTCTAAAAAGCCTCTACAGAAATTACAATCTTACTTGTTGTGACCAAAGAACCCTGGGGAACGCGCAGGAAAGGTGACTTTTCTATATGATCTTATTTATTAATGGAGAAAAAGAAGGAGGAGGAAAGAAGTGGATAAAAATTGGAAGTAAAATGATGAAAACTTAAAAATCACAGATGTACACACTTGAGCCTGTGCTGACTAGAGAGTCTTGAGTATTGCTGTCAGAGACAAATATATATTGAATTACCCTTGCATTATTTGCACATCCTTTATTACACTGGAGAAGTATTTGCTCAAATTTTGAATAAGCTTGTGCTTGAAAATCAGAAAACCTCATGGTATTTAAATATAAAGAGCCACAATTCAGCAACTGCATTTCAGAACAAACATATCCATATCTGGTGTGTATAACATTAAAAGAAAAAGAGTTTACAATGATTCCTTCTTGAGAATTACATTATAGAAAAGAAAATCACCAATTCTTGAAAACTGTGTCTTCAGAGAAAATGAAACAAATTTATTTTATCATTAAATTGTCTTTAAACAACAATCTATAAAGTAATACAATGAAATCAATGTTCATATTCCCTTTTCCTATGTTTGATAGCTGTTCTAGTTTTCCCTGACTAATATTTGGGGGTAAGGATGTGGTAATTCTGTTTCCTTGGAATACAGTGCTTTTAAAATTCTGCTGAAGAACTAACTGCATTTCTTGTTTTCCTACGAAAGTTTGTTAATCAAAAGAACAGTCTGAAGTATTTCTAGGCATCACAATTACAGAAGAGCTGCCAAAAACTCAATAATAAAAATGTTCTAATTAAACAGTCCTCCTAATTTAAATTATTAAATTTTCAGTCTTTGGGGTTTTTTCCTAGAGTTTTATTTGCTTAATTCCCAGAGCTAAAACATAGTCCCAGAGCAGGCAAAAATCAAATCTCTGAGTGTAAAACAGAAGCAGGGTCTTCTAAACATGCACAGATCAGTTCTTTTCCAAGCCAGTTCTGAAAAGCAGACAGGCAGCAGTAATCACAATTTCCAGTATGCACTGGTTTCACTATATAAGAACTCTGAGAATCCACCAACCAATCCTTTACACAGCATAGATATTTTTAATAAAAGTCACTTTTGAAAATGAAACACAGTTTCATAGATGTAAATAAATATTTTTTCATTTTCTTAAATTTATAAATACAGCAATATACAGGAAGTTGGTTGGCTTCTCCCTTTTTGATCCTTTTTAAATGCCCCTTAAATTTGTACGTTTTTGTGCAAACTGCTATTTCTTTAATTCCCTAAGATAGATAATGAGGATTGGTTTCTCTGTAATTCTAGTGTGATATTTTTTGGGTGATTTTCAAAGTACATAGTATGTAATTAGAGATAATGCAGACAGTTCCTTTGTTTTCTGAAGAATACACTTTTTTTTTTTTTTTTTTTTTTTTTTTTAAATTAGGGCCTTTGGGTTTATTTTTTTTTTCCTAAAGTAAATGCTGTGTGATTGGACATGAAGTGGAGAGTGAATTGATGCTTTTTTATCTGTGGGTATTTACACTTTAACAGCTCTGACAATATCTGGTTTTAAACCTAGTCCTGCAGAATATTTAGAGAGAGCAAAGATTTCTTCTACCCAGATACAAATACTTAAGAGAGGAATGCAATTAGGAAACTGAGCACTGTTCAAATCTTCCTCCAGAAGAGCTGACATAAGCCAGCAAGAGCCACTTATAAACTGCAAAAAGCAAAATCGGAGCAAAAAGCTCACCCTTGTTCAGCAGGATCACTCCACTGTGCCTATCTGGCCATACTTTGGGAGATAACGAAAACAGATCATTCTCTTCAGTTTCAGTGAAAAAATGACTGTGTTCAGCAGCTCTGAAAATCAGGATAACACCAAATGAATGCTTTTGACATAATTACTGGGTATAAAAAGCCTACACTGAATAGCAGAATATGCTTTTGTGAAACAAATATCACAACACCATGCTCATGTGATTTCTCTTTGCACAACAGAATGGCAACAAGTGCCTGTGAGCAACTGTGAAGTGTAGACCCAAGTATTGTGCTGATTTCAATGCATTCTCACCAAATAGGTACAATCCTTGAATGTTTGTAGAGAGCAGCAGAAAGCAGAACACATGATATGTGGAATAATAACATATTGATTTACAATCTTCTTCTAAATGCAGCAGTACTTAAAGATCTACTGTGAAGAAAAAGTACTAGAAAATTCCAACCCTCCTCATTTTGTGCAAATCGTTACATGGACATTTAATCAGGAAACGTGGGAGAAGACTGTAAAAAACCACTCCTGTTACTCCATAAAATGAACATGCACTCAGTTATTTGGGAAACAGCCCCCAGATCACATAAGGACCTATGGTCTTCTCTTTTCACTCCATCCTCTCCCTTTGCCTCAGTTTGCTTTGCTTTGTGTTTGCTGATACATTTTATTTAAAGTGAGAAAATGAAAGCCCTGCTATCAATGTTCTCCAGAGATATAAAATCCTATTGCTGAGCAACCCTTTCCAGTCCTGGAGACAAGTTACCTTCAAATACCCACAGAACAGTGAGATCTGCAATCCACCCCTTGGATGCATTAGGCATGGCCATTTTTTCCCGTGCCATTTAGTTATTTTAATTTTGTGTGATATCAGAAAAAGAAATATCTAAACACTGGTCTCATGAAAGCTTGCACATACACTGGAATAGAAAAAAAAAAATTTTATCCTCAGGAATAATATAATTTTAGCATGCAGGTGATACCAATGAAAGTAATGTTCAAACAAATTCTTTAATAGTAAGTATTAATAAAGTAATGCATAGTACATATTAGGGATAGATTGTTTCATGCCTTTGTTGGCATTTAAAAATAACCCTTTTGCATTGGTTATTCATCGTTGTTCTTGTTTTAAAAAGTCAAGAAAAAGGTTCTGCTTCCTGTACATGCTATATTATGAAATTTTTTTAGTATAAAAAAGTAATAAAAATATTAATAAAGTCACAATGTTTTATTCTAAATTCATTGTTAGTGGGACTCAGGCTACTAAAGGACTAGATCTTTCCCCAAAACTTTTATAGTGAATATTTTTGCCTTGATCAATCATGGCATGAAGACTCAATTTACCAAATTATTTTAATGTAAACAATGCTGAATGCCATTTGTAAATGTATTGGAAAGTCAGTATCATTGCTGCATTTACCAAGTTACCAGCAAAAATGTACTGCTAAAACTTAATGTTTTAAAAAGATCTTGCAGAATTTCAGATCTCCCTTAAAACATCGAGTAGTGGAAATATTCCTTTAACCATTTTTTCTTGCTTTACTACAAGATGAAATCCTGTCCCTGTCATTCAGAGAAAAAAACAACCCTCTCCAAAGTCTGGAATACTTGTTTTCCATGAATTTTACAGTATCTGAAATGCAGAAGACCTGCTGAACCATGTCTTCACAAAAGGCAGGAATAACTTAATATCAAATCTATTTTAAAAAGGCAAAACCACAACTTAGTTTGCTGTGTTCTTGCTTGAAATGTTCAGTTACTGTCCAAGCACACAATAAAGGAACTTCTCTGATTAGAAAGCGAGGAGTCAAGCACAATCTGAGAACAGTCTCCTATAGCCTTCCTGCACATTATCTGTGAGTCTGCAAATGCTGACATTTAGCCTACATATTTCTCAATTTAAACTGCCAGATAAAAAAGGGCCTTTCATAGTTGGACCAGTGACTCATTCTCTTAAATGAAGTGTAATCAAATCAAATCAAATTTTCATCATTCATACACCATCTAGATTAAATGATTCACTTGCACAATCTTAAACTGCTGCCATGGATCAGATCACTGGAAAAAAACACAGTACACTTTCAACCACCACTGATTTTTATTTTTAAAAAGTTTGCCAAAGGCTTTTTTTCATTTTCCAACAGTACCCCATTACCACAGATTCTCATCCCCTCATTCAATATTGGTATATTTTCCCTCAATAAAATGTTAAAGAGGCAAAAAAATCTGCCTCTCTAAAAAGGTTTAGCACCTATTTGGGTACAGGTTATTAAGTACAACACTCATTCAGAGGAAAGGATCTGAGATTTTTTGTCATTTAAACAAAGCACCTCCAGGTCCATATTTTACACCTGCAGGTTTTACACAAACAGTTATTGGTTCTAACTTCCTAGTGAGAAGCTCTAAAAGTCAGAGCTGGAGTCAAGATTGTGGGAACAGGGCCTGAAGCTGTCCAGGTGCTACCTGAAACCACCAAGGCAATTCCACAAAATAAATCAAAGGCTGAACAATTGATCCAAAAAGTGAAACTAATGAGATACTGTTTAAACTTGTTGTAAAAAAAATGAAAAGAAGCTAAAAGGGAAAATGGCTCATGATCAGAAATGGGGGCACTGGTGCCCACACAGGGTATTTCTCTGAACAAGATGCATGCTGTACATGAGGGAGCTGGCAAAAGCAGGGCTGCTGTCATGGAACAGGGTTTACATAAAATAAAGTTTGTAAAGCAGACTGAGCTGAATCAAAGTCCTCTTGTAGCTGAGATGGGAACAAATATCCAGCTTGGCCATTAAAGAAGTCCTGAAGCCCTGTGATTTCTGCCACACAAATCTCCTGTTTGCCATCACAACATTAACAATTTGGCACATGCAGTTTGTATTTATGGTACTTTTTAGATGGGATGTCAACACAAGAAATGAAAACAATGACCATGATATGCACCTTCAGCATGTGGCCTACAGCTGAGAAATCCAAAACTAAAACCCAAAACCTTGCTAAGTTCTTTAGGCTTACAGGAAACCAACGCTGGAAATGCAGCAAGAGAGACCTTGCTTGCAATTGAGATATCCATGCAGGATTAAATACAGATTTTGGAAGGAGTTTGACAGAGCTGGCTATGAGCAGAACACATGTATTTCACAAAGCAACAATCAAAATGCTGTGTGCCAGAATGAATTGCTTTGGGGCCAGGACATCACCCACAAGGTGAAACAAGAGTCAGATCATACATTGAGAATATCATCAATGGAGAGCAGACTCAAATCCCTCAGGAACATAGTGATATGCATGGTTTTCTATTCCAAAATTTAGGCTAACTTCAGTTCACTTATTAAAAGAGTACTGAAAATCCAAAAAAAAAAAAAAAAAAAAAAAAAAAAAAGCCAAGGTTTGCTTCATTATAAAGAAAGTTGTTTAACTTTTCCACTCAGTTCACAGTATGGGTTTTTGTTCTATGTTCACCCTCGTCATATTGGCAATGACCAAAAAAAGGATGAAATTCAAAGAAGGGTATTATTTCTGGAAAAGTGAAAACAAAATAGGAAAAAGGGGGGGGGGGAAGGGGAAAAAAAAGGGGGGAGGGGGCCAGTAGAAAGGGCATATGGAAAGAAGAAAGGAAAAGAAATAAAAGGAAAAGAAGAGAGAACTATCTTGATACAATAAAATTTTTAAAGCTTGCTTTAATGTTAATGCTCTCAACAAATTCACAGTCCTCTGAGAGGTTTGTGTCTTGAAGATACCTTACACACAACAGCCAGGGAGCTCACAGGGAAACAAATCAGACAAGCAGCAAAGGGCAGAAGTGTGCAGTTGTCTCAGCTGCTGAGAAGCAGAGGGACTGGCCATTAGTGCAAGTATTTGGGTGAAAGAAATAGATATGCATGCAGATACTGTGAGCAGAGCAATTAGATAAGGCTCCTACTGATATGAGAGCTGTAAACCACTAGGAAAACACTTTGTTGAGATGAAGTGTCATCACCACACACAGCTCCATGGCTGGCTGATTTTGAGAGGCTGAGTCTTGTTGAGCTGCTGCTCTGCTGAACTGTCTATCCATTATACACAACACAGTGCCAAGGGCTCGGAAATTTGCACATCTCAGGGGAAACAGAGCAGAGCCAGTCACATCAGAAGACAGGAGTATGCAGAGGTGGGAAGCCAAACTGAAGTCATGAATGCCAAATGTGAAGTTAATGGTAATATATTTACACCAACATCTGCCTAAACTTCTGTAATACTTTCACTTGTGCTCATTCAGTGCCATTAGAGAATTGAGATTCAATAACAGGTATGGTAGAGACAAGGTAATGGATATAGAATAAAACAGAAATAGAAGAAAGCACCTGAAACTACTTTCCAGCATTGGTTTGACTGACATTTTTTGTAACTTGGAGGAACATAAATATTGATTTCTTTCCCAATATTATTTGATTTGCAAACTCCAAAGACATTTGTTTGTGTTTTAAGAGATCAGTGCATTTCAGTACTATCTGTATGAAAAGATGGCAAACAGAAAGAGCAAATGGGAAAAAATGCACCACCTGGAATACAAACCAGATTTAAAAAGACTTACAAAGAGGCATAATGGGTGTGTATGTAAATCCAGTGAACCATTTCTGGTTCTGGAAACCACATAAACTCTCTGGAAAGACACCATGCCTTCTCAGAGAGAGCTGCAAACTGACCGTGCCAGGTCCTGCTGCAGATGCCACAGTGACTGCAGAGCTTCATCAGCCTCCCCCTGCAAACACCCTGAGACCTCAGAACTGGGTTAACCAGCTAGAGGGTCAATGCCTGCTCATTCCCCCAGTTTTTCAAAGGAACACAGTCAACTCCTTGTAACACAGCCCACATTCCACAGAAACCAGCAGTGCACTGGGTAGCCCTGCACAAATCATTGGAGCATCTGTGAGCTCACTCAGCATGACTGAAATGTAAATAAAATATACTACTTTGAAGCATCCAACACAAAGGTGTGATAGGTGAGCCAGCAAAACAATCTGAGGTGGCTTCCCAAAATGGTAACAATATTAGGTTAATGAAAAGAAAAATCTCTTTACTCAGTATCAAATAAAAATAACATTTAATATTAATAAAACACTAACTATCTTGGGATTTTGACTACATTCCCAAATTCTTCCAGAATAAGAATACCATAAGGAAAAAAAAAAATTAAAATCTTGTATTTATTAATCTTTAGGAGATGCCAATATATTGACAAAAATATGCATAACCACAAAACTCACCATCCAGTATCAGAATTAGAATACCCTATACTGCTGATGGATTAATTACGTTTTTTCCAAGCTATTCAGATAATTAGACATACTAAGTTCAGAGCTATTTTTGCAATGATAATAGACTTGTTTTGTTGTGGTCTATTTAACAAACTGTTGGATGCTTTTTCTAAAGCTTGTTTACATTCCTGTACATCCTAGCTTGATTGATATTCTGTCCTTTGGATTATAGTGTCATGCCAGCAACACCATTGAAATAGCTCAGGACAATATAAACCTTGTTTTTCAGAGCCTCTACAATAAATCAGCCTACAGTAACTCTTTAGATGCTTGCTAAATTGAAATGCAGCATACTGTGCCAAATAATTCTTTTTAATTTTATACACACACACCCCCTCGTGTGTGAGAGAACCCCAGACACAAAGGATTCCATTCAGCAAAGTGTTTCAGAGCTACTACTCCAGAGAAGTTAGAGCTGTTCAAGACTGTATGCAACCTTAATACAGAAAACATTCACCAAATGCACCAAGAAACAAAACAAGATGGAGATTTTTAAGTTTCAATGCTTGTAAGAAACACATTTAAACTTAGGCACAGACATGCACAAAGAACCCTGACCATTCTGGGCAAGTTCTTACTCTTTTACAGAGTCAGCTTTTTCAGATGCAGTGTTAACTGGACTGAAGTCCCACCAATCTCAGCAATGTCTTGGATCACATCAGTCTCTGCATTTATGCTGCCAAAGAAGGAGCACATGAGGCCCCAGGCACACTCAGCCCCCAGCACAGGCTGGACACAATTCTGCCCCTTGTGCTGTCAGATATTGCAGTGAAGGCACTTGACCAGCACTGGCTATTCTGAAATATGGGAAGCTTTAAGGAGAAGCATTCATACAGCTTCAAACTTTCCTGTGCTTGTTCAAAATCTGATTAAACCAAAGATCTACTGTATCTGTATCAAGAAATCTTCTGCCACAGAGATCTCATGCACAACAAATATGTATATGCAGGCACAATTTTGTTTAAAACACACACATATATACTTGTTGTCATTTGTGTTATCTGGTTTGCAACAAAAATAGATAAGAAAGACCACAAACACTTAACACCAGTATTCTTCAAAGTGAAAGTGCCTATTAGTCAACACACATCTCAAAACATGGCTTTTTTGTTAACATGCTGCAAATTAATACAATCAAAATATTAAAGTTAGCAGAAAGAATTCTAGAATTATATAATTAAACACTGCTTCTTTCCTTCTGGGTACCATGACTCACAATGTGCAAATGTATTATGCAAAATAAGATTAAAAGAGAATCTGCATTTTACCCTTGGGTTCATTCAATAGTCAAGAGGAGTTAGAGAAGAAGAAGTTAATTTAGGATGAAAATAAAGTATTAAAAAATATTTTTTTTCATATTGTCCTTCAAAGATCAATCTATACAGAGACTTGAAAAGAACAGTGTCTCTTGCAGTGAAGGGACATTTAAATTTACACTTTCATTTGTATCACACATCTCTAGAGTCCTGAAAAGACTGTTTGCTTGCTTTGTTAAAAAAATAAAAAATGAGGAAAAAAAGAAAAATAAAAGAGGACTTTATCCTACTCTCAATTAAATGCATTATTGGAACATATATAAGAGATCTGAATACTAACTTGCAACTCTTAGCCCCGTGAGTATAGTATTTCCAAAGTTATGATCATGTGGATTGGAAGGGATTACACAGCACAAATCACCTCATGCAAGCAAAATTTTTAGATGAATATCCATTGTGTATTTTATTTTATAATCCCAAGATAAAAAATTGCATCTTGCCTCATCTTTTGCTGGTTTTTTTTTTTTTTTTTTTTTTTTTTTTTTTTTGTTAATCCCTCATGCAAATTAAAAATGAAGATTTATTTGTTTATAACATTCACCCAAATCAGCTTTGCTGGTTTATTCTTGTAGCTTACAGTTTAGTTTGAGATTCATTTTCTCAGGGGATTCGTGTTCTCTGTCCATAACAGCTTTGCTCCTCTAAGCAATGCACTCACTGTGCACAAGACTGGGATTGCAGTTCATTCCTGGGCTCTTTATTGGAAAATGTTCATCTGCAGGTGGTAATTAAACACTGGATAGTGTGAAATGATATTTGCTCCTTAAGGGCCAAACCTCAGCTCTGTCCTTGCATCACCCTTGAGTCTCCAAGAAAGAATTGTGCTGATGCATATGAGGACTGACATGCTGAGCATGAGATTGCACAGTGGTTTTGGTCAATTTGAGCGAGGATTCCACCAGAACACCCTCCCTGACTGTTTGTGTCCTTCCCTTGGGCTACTTCTGTGCTTTTGCAAACACACAGTGATCTAGTTCATCATCCTCATCACACAGCCTCTCTCCCCAGCAATTCTTTGATTATATCCATGCCCTAAATTCTCTCCACATCCAGACACTAGATTGTCACTATACAGAAAAGGTAAAAACACAGTTTAAAGGCAGAAAAAAGTAAGGCAGGACATTTGAGATAGTCCCCCTGCTCAGAAGGGTGACAATCCTGGAAGGGATTGCAGAGAGCACCAGGAACAGGTCACAGCCACAGGGGCTCAATGCCCAGCACAGGAAGAGAAGACTAAAGCAGCTGATGGTACTAAAGCAATGGCTGAAGCTGATGTGTTCAGAAACCATGGCCCAGGGATAGGCCCTGTTAAAAACAGCTGGTGTATCCAAGTTCCTTTGTTGCTTCCCATTTTGGGGTGTTTTTATGGGAATCCAGTTTCTCCAGTGCTAGGCAGCTCTGAGTCAGTCCACTCATATTTGTACAGTTCCATCTATGAGTAACTCAGCTGCAGAGAGCAATTAAAAACAGTAAACATTTCCAGGGTTGTTTTTTTTTTTTCCTCCACTCCTTAGAGGAATTAAACCACTGCTGACACAGGAGGGAATGAATTGCTCTTGACTGCAGCTAACACTTCCTAAGTGCTTTGAACACTTCTGGTGATCATGACCCTCAGATAAAATGTCCAGTGTGAATGGGCATTCTACTACTCTGTAAACAAGCCACAAAAATATTTTCATTATTTATTAGAATAGAATGCTTCATCACCCTTGATATAAGGATTTCCCACCTCAAAGAACTTTTAAAAAAATAATTCATATCACAAAATGGTCTATATGGAGAGCAAGAATAGATGTATTTGTTCAAAATTTCTCCAAAGCTACTGATGATAGAGTATCAAGTAATCCTTATGCTCCAGGTCCCCATATAGCTGACTAAAATGCATTAAAAGAAAAAAAAAAAAAATCAAGATTATTACACCTATATACAACTTGTGGTGTGGTATTTTCCTTTATAGCATTTTGAATGTTCCACCTCCCCAGAACAATAGGCTTCAGAAAATAATATGAGAGGAAAAATTTCTCTTGCTTTCAAGAACATAATTTCAGAAGTGATTTCAGAAGTGATTCATTGAAATTAGTGCAGAACGGAAAAGAGTTGGGATAAAAGATGAAAATGGCCATTCTATTTGCTTTGTATTGATTCTGCTTTAATCTCTGTGTAGAGACTGCATTTCTAGGTGTGGGGCATGGCAAGTAGGTGGAATGAATGGGACATCAAAATTACATAGCAGAACTTAAAGGCTACTGTTCCTTGTTCTATAGACTGCTGCATATATATCTGTGAGGTGCTCTTCTGCTCTACACATCTAATTCCAGGAAAAGAGCACATGGCTCCTGTTACTCCTTTTTTTTCCCCTCCCAATTTTCAGAAATTGTTTTAATGAGGCAACTGATCTATAAATTTTGCAAAATCAAATTCAGGCGAATTTTCTCCTCATGTAAACATCTAACAGAGAATAAACTTGACTAACTGAAGTCCTCTCTGTCCTTGTATTCAGGCAGAAATCTACATAACTCAAACTGGTCTGCTGACAGCCATCAGAAACTTGAGGGTTTTTTCCCTATTTATAAGAATAAACTAGAAATAAATCAAAATTCAGATGCTTATCTCCCAACACCAGAATGAAGTACTGGCCTCAACATCAAAACTGGGGTGAATGCCTTAGGAACAGGGGGAAAAACAGACTGTAATGGTGGTGTGTTTTGCACCACTTAATAAGTGGTTTTTGTCTGGAGTCTCTTCTGTCTTCACTAAGAGCCAGGATTAAAAAACACGGAGGAAATGAATTTTCTCATGTTTGGGCCCAGTTGTTTAATAAATCTTATCAAAAGTACAGAAAGTTCAGCAACACTTCCAGCCACCAGCTAGAAGTGAGCAAAATGGATCGATATCCAACTGCTACAAGGTCTCTTACAGCTAAACAGTCCAATAGAGAAATAACACCTATATTATTTATACTTTTAACCCAATAACCAAATTCTTGTGACCCTCAATGCAGCACTGACTGTCCAACCAGAAACTACTGCCTGAAACCATGAAGAAGAAGGAAGATGGACACTGAAAGAGACAATACCCAAATCCTCCATCCCTTCCCCATGTGAAAGCACACAGTTCTACTTAACTACACACTCATGATTTTAACTCCATCACTCAAATTTGGAAGCCTTCTCCAAGGCCTCAGGTCAAAAGCAGTATTCTCCAGGGGATCAGTGCTAGAAAGCACAGAAAGCTCAAAAATCCTGGTTTCTGGGATCCAACACCAGACTGCACAGTTACCCCACTGAGCCAACATGCCATGCTTGTAAGTGGATTGTTAAAAGCCCGGTAAAAGTTTCTAAATGAGCCTGACAAGTTGCTTTTAAGTAAACTTGCTTCTTCTCCTTTTCTCTTTCTTGCTTACTCCATTTAATTCAATTGTTCAACATCCTAAAGGCTGTTTTTTGTGTCACTGGGGAAGTGACACTGGAAAAGATTGGGCTCTATGTGTATTCTCTGAATGCCTACACATAAAACAGATAACTTCTCTTCAATCAAGTGTCATCATGTAGGTAGTTTAAGCCATGTTAGTTTTTCTAATATTTAAAAAAATCAAATGTATTAATTTGTATTTTTCAACTTCGGTCTTACTGATAAATTACTTTTAGTGAGAAGAGTTGTTTCCTTTCTACTTAGCAAAATGACAGTTAGAAAGATTTAAATATCAAAATTTTTATTTGCTAAAAATTCAGTCTTCAAGACTTTACTTCTGTATATTTTCTTTGACATTAATACAGACTTTTACTTGAAAAAGGACCAATACTTAGCATCAACTTCTACCTTGTTAATTGCATTCAAAGAATGCAGGCAGCTTTTTCATTGCTTTTCATGAAAACTCTCAAACACAGATTTAGGATAGTTGCTCCTAAAGCTTCATATGAAGCTTCAAAACAATCACCATCTGCTGCAGTGGAGAGAAGAGCCAGTGACTCTTCTGAAGTTGCTATCACAGCACCTGACAAACAACCAGACAGAAAAGAACAGCAATAGTTCTTCTAACTTTTGTTTTGCTGTAAAGAAGTGAGAACACTATTTGGTCTTCATTAGTTTTGTGATTCATTTTATAAAAAACGTAAGACTGAGGTCTGCTTCAGTAGATAAAACATTAATCCTTTCACCTCCAGGACAGATGTTTTGTCTAACACAAGCTCCTAAACAAACAGAATTTGGTGTTTTGCTTTGTGATTGCAGTTCATATCAGAAACCCAATCAGCACATGCAGTCAGAGGAATCAGCAGTCTTTAGAGGAGACTCAGCCTGAAGCTGTGACAGGCTGTGAATCCTCTCTCAGCCTGGGAAGGGTGGCAAGCAGAAGGGAACAGGTTAATCACAATGCCACATAACAACAGCCTATGGTTTTAACTGATGCACAGGATCTGGTTCTAAGAAAAAAGTCACAACTGTCTGTTTTCACCATTACTCTGACCTGCACTGTCCTGCTCACTCCAGGAATAGAAGCAGTAAATGAAGAAAAAAAGAAAATTAAAATGTTGAAGCAACTACAGTCCCATATATGGCCTTCAGAAATTTAGATTCCAAGTACTGAGGCTGCATGCATAAAGGCCTGACAGTTGTAAAGATAAACATTTTATATATATCAAAACTGTAATATATTCGTGGAAAGTTTCCAATGAAATCTTAACCACAAGCAGCCTCTGCACATTCTGAACTGTCTGTCAGCAAGAGAAAATTCAGAATTTTGATCAGTGCTTAACTTTTTGAAGACATTCACTCTGAACCATTCTTGATTCCATAAGCTATATGCCTTGTTTGTCAATGAGTCAGCTCCTGTTAATAAGTCAGGCAAAATAATGCAGATTGAAGTTATGCAAAGAAAATTATCTTCCTTGAAACTACTGTGTTAGCTGATTCGCCTACTTAACATGTTATGACAGCTGCAAGATCTTGAAACTGTCTAGAGATATACACAAACCATTAAAAACTCCAAGAAAAGCTGCATTTGAAATAATAGCAAGTGTCAAAATATCTTGGAAAACGTAGGACAATAAAATATTAATAACAAAACAGCTGTTTAATGGCAGCCTACCAAACAATTACAACATGTTGATGCTATTTAGAAGTGAGAGTATGTCATATTTGGAAAATGATGTCCTGTGGCTCTCCAGGATGCTTTAAGCACATATTGGGGGGAGGAAAGAGAAAAACAATGAAAAAAAAAAATGGAAAAACCCCTATTTAGCTATATTTTAATTTAAACAGTAGAAGTAAAAATGACAACTTATTTAGCTATAAAGATTTCTTTGTATACTGACTCTTGATAGCCTTCAAGAAGACAAGAACAAATAGTGCCTTATTCTGATGTTAACATCTTTGTTACTTGTCAGTGACTTTTGTTTATTGGTGGGTTCATTTTAAAATACCAAACACAGAACAGCAGGCAGAGGAGACCTCTGTTACCCACGTGGGCTGAATGAGCTCAAGTAGGTATCTGTGACCTCCATGTCAGTGATACAGAAAGAAAAAATAAACTTCAGATGATACCCTGAATATCTAGATTACTCTGCAGGATTAAGGTTCAGAAGATTTTTTTTATGGTCTCTGAGATTGGAAATATTTTAAATATGTAAAACTTTTTATTAAACTACATGGCAGGTTTAAGCACTTCAGACTGAGCTGTAGTTGCAAAACTTACAGGGCATAGAGTACATTCCATTACTGTTCTGAAACAGGTTACCTCATCCTGGGTTTTAGTGTTTGATTTTCTGGACATTAAAAAAAAAAAAAAAAAAAAAAAAAAAAGACAAAGCCATGCCCCTTTTATATTTTTTTTTGTGCCATTTTCTTAATGAGAAATTGATGAATGATGACATCTGGCAAGAGAAAAAAAGCATATGGTCTAACTAGCTGTTTCTAGAGAGGTTAAAATCAGCTTTGCAATTTTCTGTGGTTGCCATTATGATTGACAGATCATCAAATAAATCACTCTTCTCCCCCTCTGTGCTGGTCCTCTGTACCATCAAAGACACCAGGGGGTAAATTTGCACTGTACTATGTGAGGAATTAGACATGCAAGATCCATTAACATAAATGGAATTTTTGCACCTAATTCCCCACACATCATCCTGAAAAATGTCACCGTAGGACATAATATTCATGTTTTCTTCTTTATTCTATTTATAATTTTTAATTATTAATTTCTAGCATAATTGGGTTCTTCTAAAGAAAATTAAATGCTTAGCATGTTACCTAAAATATTATTTAAGACCCCTTGGGCTTGGTGTGAGAGATGACAGGGAATGTGCACACATGCAAATCTGAACCTCAAAGAAAGGTGGGTGCAAAGGATTGTTGATCCCACATTCAAATTGCCTCTACAACAGCCATAACCCAAACCTTACCTATTTCAAAAAGTAATCAAAATGGATATAAGAGCTGGAATCTGTAAGAAAGTAAAGCTAACTAGATCATCTCTGGGTCAATGGAATGGGACAAAAGGGTGTTGAATTTGAGACTTTTTCCTCCATAATCCCAAAAGCTGGTAGATAAAGGCAGGCTTTCTGGGTGACTTAAATGCAGTCTGCTGCCATTCCTTTGCTTTCATTGGAAATTCTGAAACTGATTAATGCAATTTCAATCTGCATAAATTTTAAATGTTTCATTTTGATAAATGTGCAAATGATCAGTTTGGGTTGCTCTACTCTTTTTTTTTTTTTTTCTTCTGTGCAGAATAGAGAACCTTACTATAAGAAGACAATGTCCTTCTTCACATTTCTATCTTAAACTGGCAAAGGCACTGAAGCTGTTGAGTCTGGAATGGATATTCAGATGTTTGTTTACATTAAATTTGGGTGGTATTGTCCAAAGATTCAAAAAGAAGTAGTCCTTCATACTGAGGGGTTCAAAAAGAGAAGATAATGAACAAAATTTTAGGAACAAAAAAACTAAGTAAAAAGGTTCATGCAGGAATGTGGGGAAAAAATTAAATGAACAACATAGAATTGAGGCTGGATTTGCTATCACACAGTTTAAGATCTGAATAACTGAGATAATATTAAGTTGCCAGGTCAGACAAGTAATTTGTTGCCTTTATTAGAGACTGATGAGAAACCAAGGCAAAGAATGGTGTAGCAGTACAGATAATGGCAACGAAGATGGAGAAAATAATGTAGATATTCTATTCAGGAGATACTGAGGGATTTTAACATAATAGGCAAAAGGACAAGTCCCAAACTGCTTGCAGATCTGAACAAGAATTGACTTTTTGAGAGGGGTGAGGAAGAAGAAGGAGGAGTGCTGAGATATTAACTGCCTTATTTGTTTTGGCTATGATTAATATTGAAAAAAGTCAATGAAACACACCAGAGACAGAAAACACTAGGTGAAAGAAGAAAGGTCAGAATGGCAGTGTAAGTTTTACAACCTATTCAACACATTTCAGTGTGAAAAATGCAATTTAAAACTATAACATCATTTTTAGTTTCATTTTTATTTTATAAATATTTATTTCCACCTTTTCTTCTATACTTTCAGAATTCACATTTTTAAAAAGTGTAAATTCAAACTCTAGACAAAGTATGTTCCTATAAGAATGGTGTGAATGCACAGCTCATTTGCTATCTTGGTCCTTTTCTGACAAAGCCTGACAAACAGTCCCTCTGTTCCTAGCAAGTCTGTTTTATACAACAAGCATGTTTTGAACAAGTATTTTTGTAAGAAACATCTATGTCTGTAATGATTTCTATAAACTTTTCTACTTACTGGTTAATCTAACAGCTTTGCACATCACTTCAGCTAACAGAGAAAGGAAACCTGTACCCTTTTGCTTCTTGTATGACAAGTTTTTATACAAGAATATATTTTCACATAATATAATGGGGCTTTTCATACTTTATTTTTCTTAAGATTTTCATTTCCTTTTACTTTTGAGGAGCATTGATTGAGAAAAAAACTCAAAGGTATAGCTCATGCTTACAGCCTCTTCTATATCCAGTCCCCTCATATCTGACATAACCAATTATCCAAACAATGCTGCCACCACCTTCATTTCTGCTGAATTATACAAATTCTTTCAATCACTCCTGAAATTACTGACTGGGAGCTTTTCTGGATGACTTCTAAAATGGATATGCTCATATTCATCATCATTTCTCTCAGTTTCATTAGGCTGCATTTTTCTGTGATGAACAGAACTTGAATTGACAGCTACATTTTTAATGATTCCTGAACTCTGTTTTCATTTACCTAAGAGTGTATGGTACTCCAGCTGAAGCTGAATTCCCTGTGAACATGCTCTCTGTTTGCTACTGCTGGATTACAATGAACATAATTTAAAAAACAGTACTAGGTAACTCCAACAGGGCATCAAACGTGGGATGTGTCAAACTGAGTCAAATAGATTCACTTTTACATCTATTGCTTGATGAAATGCCCAACAAGTTACAAGAGATGATGCCAAGAAATTAAAACTTTTTGTTAACAGCATAGAAAAATCAATGTTACCTTCAAGAGATTGCTGATAAAAGGATTATAGAAATATTTTCTTTTCTGGGTAACAACTATGCCTGCTGCCCTTATATTTAAATAAATTATTAGGAGATCCAAAATACTCATTGTGATGTAGTTATTGTTTTTTAGTTTTGGGTTTTTTTTTAAATGGATTTAAGTTTAAGAGTTTGAGCCTGTTCCTTTGGGGGATATAGTTCCCTGTCATTTGGAAAAATTCGATTTTCAACAAGGGCACAAAACACATAGTGCATAATTTGCATGTAAGTATGTAAAATATATATGTGTGTGTGTGATTTAAGTTGCTTTCATTGCAGTTTCCATTTAGTTTCTTCTGAATAAAACCAAGTTATGCTCCTGGATAGTCAACATTAAATGTATGTTTAGTCCCTTTCAAAACATCAAAGGAAAACTGTGAAGATACTTGTGCAGGTAACTGCACTCTGAGGGCACTGTATGAAAATGGAATATATCATGCAGCTCATCTTATACATCTCAAAGAAGCTGTCTGCCTGTAAAGTTTTGAAAATTGTGGCCTTCAGCATCTTCATGCTGTAATAACAAAGCTTGTCGTTTTATTGCAGGGTAGTTGAGTAGATGAACAATACATCCCTTAAAATGTCAAATGAAGCTGCTATTTCCCAAGCATTGTTGTTCTCTAAATCTGATTCCAGCTCCCTTATCTACTGTGCTTTTCTCTAAGCAGATTATAATTGATCAGACTTATCAGTAATGTAGTATCTTGAGTTTATTATTTCATGAGCTCATGCTGAAAGGGCTTTTCCCCTGCCCCAAACTGAGAACATTTTATATGTGCTGCTTACAGTAGCACTGACCACTTCTCAGCTATCTCAGTGCAGATTAACATCTCATTTGTTCTCCCACTTTTGCCTCAAGCTCTCTCAGGGCTGTTACTCCACAGTCATTTCCTCTCAGTTGTATGACTTTCCATTTTCCCCGATGAACTTCCCAATGTTCATTATGAAATTTTACTAAGATAATCTTTCAACAAGATAAACAAAGCAACAAACAATCTTTTTTTTTTTTTTTTTTTTTCTAATTCCTGAACAGGGATGCTGAAAAGGAAGAGGCAAAAAAATCACCAAGTGAACTCTGTAATAGCATTTCTTTCTCTTTATCAGACAAGGCACATTTTTGACAAGCAGCTTAAGTAGTTTCATAAATATTTTTGTCATAATTTTTATTGGTAAAACACCCAAAACAATTTTCTTCAAATGAATTGCAGCCAATGCTGTAATTACAGCCAGTCAGAGAGGGCAAGTAGAATTTATTGTTGCTTTCATTACAATGACATGAGAGCTACTGTTCCTCATTGTTCAGTATAATTTTGTCTCCATACTTAGATTTACACTTGGAATATTCCTACCTCATAAAAACCTAAACCAACCTAATCCACTGGAAATATATTAAAAAAATTGTCACTGCTGGTTCCTGTTGATTTTGTGAATACCACGTATCTGTTTCCTTATAAGACTGATGAAGAAGCTTGATATATCTGATGAAGATAACTAAAGATTCAAACTCTGTTAATTGCTAATGGACATTAATTCACCAATTTCCTACAAATAGTGTACTGACTAATGAATGAAGGAATCTTCCCACATCCTATGGGAAATGATCACACTCAGTCCCTCATATCCTTGCTTTGATAATCTATAATCTGAAACTGCAAGGCTTGCATAGGAAAGGACCATTAACGGCTCTAAATCATAGACTTGAAATACTACAATTTTTGCAGGAAAGCTGTGGAAGAAACCTACCATGAAGTTAAAGTTATTGGAGAAATGCAGCTTTTCTTTTGTGGTTTGTTGCTTGATTCCACAATAGAATGTACAGAAAACAGAATCATATGTAGACCTGTGCATAAAATTTAGCAGGTTAAAATGGGTGAAGTTCTTTTAAATAGTTATCAAGGATGCTGCAATCCAGCCAGTTGTCAAAAACAGCCCCAATAGCAAACAGTAGTAACTGACTTTCAATTGATTTTTAAAGGCGAGATATTTAAATTAAGTACCTCACTTAATTATAGATTATTTCTTTCTGGACCAATAAACAGAAGAAATATGGCTAAATTATTTTAGATATTCAGGTTTTACATAAATGTGTTACACAAATAATGAGAATAATGTATTTAAGACATTAAATACAATTTCTCTTCATTTCATTTATAATAATATTTGCATTTCTGAATTGAATATAAAACCAATAGATAATAAAATAAGTAGATTTGTGCTTAATTTTTGAGTAAAAATTTTTTTTTTTTTTTTTTTTACAGTCCTGACCTAAACAAGAGGTAAGTTTAGAATGAATGTACAGATTTACTCAAGACACCTGCCAATGCTGAGAGTTTTGTAAAACAAACAAAATCCACAGCCTAGTGCAGGACAGAACCTGCTTCCTGTTCCATGTAAGGTTATTGCAAGTTCATGAAATGGATGGTTTTATTCCTTAGAATCTCCAACACAACACCTGTGTAAGATTGAAACTTGCATGATAGAAAGAGAAGTTGTTTTGCCATCATGGTTGTGAAAAATGAATTGGCAATGCAAACACCTATGTCTCAAACAAATAAAAGGAAATAAATCCATAGTACTCAAAGCATGCTTTCAAACCTCTTATAGTTCATGGCCATTTGTTTCCTTTTTGAGTACACAGGATTATCTGTGCTGAGGCAGTATCTGATTTTGTCTCACTAAACCCTGTATTTAAAAAAAGAAGAAAGAAGGAAAGATTCTGACCCAAATTTAAGGAGAATGTTACCTTAAATGTGATAGTAGTCCCTGACCTTTCAGATTTGGTTAAGGAATGGACAAAATGTCAAGCAACATTTAAAGGAAGCTGAGAACTCCAGACAGGGCAGCTGGCAAGGATAAATCCAACATCAATGATAAAGACAAAGGTCAGAGGACAAATATATGAAAATTACTTTGTAAGAGTGAGGACAGCAATACTGTCACATCTGTCAGTTCTTTAGAGCATCTGAATAACAATGTCCCTTGGATCAGGACCCAAATGAGCCTTATAATATGAGTAATTCCCCTTTAGGTAAAAACCTCTTTGAACACAATGATAGCCCAAAGATCACTGGAACAGGAATAAACACTATCACTTGGTCACACAGAGGAACCACACTGCAGACACTCATAGTGAGGACAGATTCCTTGTTACCAGAATGCCCTCAAAATGAAATAGGCAATGAAGGACAGACAGAAACAGAGAGCTTCAGCAAATAAATTATTCAAAGTCATCAGAGATGGAAGACAAAATTATTTTCTCTCTTAGTTTGGGTATATACAGACAGGTGAAAAAGTTCTTTGCTGTGACAGAAGCTTTTAGCTCATGACTAGCTGAAGTGTGCATCCCCCTTCTCTGCAGCAGACTGTAAGCACAAGAGAAGGGAGAGATATGTAATCTGCATGTGTACTCAAAAGATAAAAAAAAAAGCAGGAGCCTAGAAAGCTTAAAGTATTACTGTGTGCAGCTAATGCAAAATCAATGGCAGCAAAACACCTCTCAGAGCTTGCAGGAACCCAGCTGAGGGAGAGCTCCCACAAGCTGGGAAGGGGAAAAACTTCTGATGTGAGACTTCTCCCTGTTGACTCTTCATTACATGTACATCATACATCTCATGAAAAGAGAGATGAGCATCAAGCTTTAAATACATGTCATTTAGAAAACTATGCACATGTTCAGTGCTTGGATCATTTGCTACTGACCAAAATAGAAATACATGAAAATAAAGACATGAATCACAATAACAAAAATTACTTTTTTTCTGAACTCCTTAGCAAGATAAAAGCTCTATGTTTGATACATTTGTCCATCTACATTTGTTTTTGCATTTCCCATATCTGATGACAAAAGCACACACACACTTTGCAGCAAAACAATCCATATTCATATCTGAGAGTGCCTTATGTAATTTGGTCTTCAGATAATATAACTGCAATTTGAAGTGAAAAGTGCTGAATAAATTACTTATCCTGATAAGTGTTTCTCTGTAAATAAAAGTCTAAAGGCACCACAATAGTTGGAGTAACATTCAGGCTGAAACAGGAATTGGAATTGTACAGAGTATTTTCACTGTCCCTGTGGCACAAAATGGGACTGGTCAATGTACAACACATCCTTAACACTGTTCCAAAAGAAAAACACTTGATAATCTGAGATTCCTGTGTGAGTGTGTAGTACTGAGCCAGGATTTATCATGGCCATAAGGGATGGTAACATACTCACAAATGATTCTGTTATGAAACTCTAACTTCAGAGTCATAACACTTCCCTGCAGTAGCAGTGTAATTCATGAATGAGGGGAAAGCATTTGACATTCATTTGTTAAATAACCATTTTCTGAAATGGAACTATGGGTCAAGATGGGTCAATTACTATTTACACATTTACCCAGCTGTGTGACAGCTGCAGCCACAGGTAGAGCAAACACTTGGATTAGGGAAAAGGCTGCTGGGAGTGGGAAAACAACCCGAGAAGTGCCAGAGCCACCTCCCTCCCCAGCTTTGCTCTGTGCCATCCTCCATCCTGCTCCCCCCAGCCTCCTCCACAATGCCAAGGAGCTTGAGTGTGGCAAAACGTTATTATTTCACTGACTGAAGCAGTGCATTGCCAAAATTACCCTCCCCAGGGCGAGGGCCAGAGGGGCTGAGAAGTTTGAATTTACTCTGAGTGCTACATGCTGCCCTTGGCTCAGGTTGGAATGAGATTTCCCTTGGGAGAGGGGCAAAATCCCAGGGCTTGGGGCAGAAAAGTGAATAGAGAAGGATGTTGCTTCATGTTAATACAGGGGTGTGTTTTGAGGAGAGGGATGTAAAATTAAAAAGAAATTGAGAGGTAAAAGGGGAGAATTGAAAGAAGAGGGAAAAGAGAAGACAAACAGTAGACCTGTGAGAAACAATAGAAGAGTGAGAAACAACAGGAAAAAAACACCAAGGACTGAAAAACTTGCAGTAGCAAGGAAGCAACTGGATAAGAAAGTAACTCTTCAGTAACTGTTTAATGTGGTTCTGTTTACCCAAAGCACAGAGATGAAACATAAAATGATTAACAACCAGCAGAGTAAAGAATATTTATAAATATCTATCAATGTGGAAAGTAAATTCAAGTTAATGTAGAAAGAAATATCAAGCTTTCTAATATTTAAAAAGTCAAGGTTAGATTATTTTAAATTAAATTGAAATTCAGGTGAAATTTATAATTTGTTGAACAGCTGCTGACATTTTTGTTTTTCCCTGGACTCCTAGAGAGACTAGAAGGCTTTATCTCAAAGAAGAGAGGGAGGACAGGAATCAAATTCTTCCTGAAAAAGATGAATACATAAAAACATTCAACTTGTGATGTCTCTTGGCTCTGATCTCAATCTTAGCCTTTAAATCAGAACAACTCATTGTCACTGAGGAGAAGATATGGAATAGGAAGACAAATCACACAGGTATGTGTGGGGAAGCAGCAAACCTTGCAAAGAACATTTCCAGATTAACTAACAACCCTTCATGAATAATAAACTCCAGAATGCAGCCATACAGTTATTTCTGTCACCAGTTCCTCTGTGTAGTGCTTTATATCAACAGAAGGTTATTTTTAAATACTTGCACAGTATTTCTTCTTTGGTGGTGTTTTATAAACACTTTGCACTGATGCAGGATTAAACAAATCAGATATGGAAAAGGACAAGAAAATCACTGGTCTCTGGCCACAAACAGGTTTGGTGGTTTTAAATAACATTGTAATTTAAATTATAGTAAGGTTAAGAGTGGGATTCTGAACCGTTCATAATAAGCAGCTGTTACAGTGATCATTTTGTCTTAATAGCAGGGAGATTTTGTCATATGATTCAAATTTCTTTTTGATTTAGCACCTGTATGTTTCTTTAAGTCAAAGCACTGCTCTTAAAACAGGCCTCTGACACCAGGGGTGAAGCTCTAAAAAGTTAACTGAAGATCACAACAGACAAGGCTTACATGAGCATTAAGTGTTGGAATGCATGAAAAAATCCACATTACAAATAATCAAAGGATAAAAATAAGAACCCATGGGTAAGTTTGTCATCACCCAATGTCAAAAGTTGCCCATTCTCCCTTCTTGTGCACCATGTCACAGCTGTAACTGCAGCAAAGGGTTTATTGTCAGGCTGACTTTTCCTTTCCTTTCCTTACCCAACAGAATGACTGATTGCCTCAGAAAAATCTTATTCAATAAAGGTCCCTGGTCTTAGATTTTGCAATAATACCCACAGAAGGCCAGTGGGTGAAACACCTCCAATAATTCCATACAAATTACTAATTAAACATGAACCCAACACAATTATTACACCTGAAGCCAGGTAATTTTTTGTTTGTTTCTTCATTCTTCCACCAATCCTAAAGAGGAAGATCTGCTTAGTGCAAACTGTTTCAGGCACCAACCCAACCTCAAACGCTGGCAGTCCCTGCTAATCACTCTAAGTGCATCCCTGATTTGTTTACCAGGGAAACTGCCACTTGTCACACAGCTCTGGGTGCTGTTGTTTACATGCTGCAGATGTAAATCATGATGTGACCATGGCAATGTGACAGCAGCAAAATGTCCGAGCTCCTTTGAGGAGACAAGATGACAGGGAGCAGAACAGACCTGCTCAGCTGATAATTCCTGACACCCAGCGTGGGTTGCTGATTTTAGCCATTAGTTTTTCAGTTTTACATAGAATTGCTTCAGTGATTTACAAATGCAATTCAAGAGGAGAACCCACCTCATTTCACAGAGCTGTGGGACATGCAACAAAAGCTGTCAAACGAGAGAGACAGAGACAGAGACAGAGAGAGAGAGAGAGAGAGAGAGAGAGAGGGAGAGAGCCTTTGGAGGTGACATTTTGTCCTGCCTGGTGATTTCATGAGCCACCATGCTCTTTGGCAGGGAAAAAGGGGCATTGCTATTAAAATAGGGAATAGACAAGAGGAAAAAGATATCTTTTATTTCTCTTCACCTAGTCTTTATTATGGAAAAATTAATTTCATTTAAAGCAAACATACTACTTAGATACTTCCTCAAGCTGGCATGCCACCAACCCTACAAAATTTTGGAAAAATTTGGACTCCTACCAGAATCAGGTCCAATGCAAACAGGAAAAGGAGAGAGATGCAGAAGACAACATAAAACTGTTACAATAATTTTGTCAGGGCTACACAATAAATTTAAAAAACCTAGCAATTAACATTCATTTTCACTCTGTAAAATTGCCTTCTGTTACTGCTTAAAGAGCATGTTAATATTCATTGTGACAGTGGTTTGATCCAGACCTATTGCTGCAATTCAAAAAATACTGTAATAGAAAGTCCCTTCTGAAACCAGCTCAGCTCCAGTGACCCCTTTGGGCTCCAACTTGGCCTTCACAGAAAATGCACAGCTGGGGAAAAGGAGACATGGGAGGTGATGACCTTTTTGTCCCCATTTTGAACCACATCTAATCTGCAGAGATTAAAGAAAGGATTTCTGACATTTCATGTTCTCCAGCTGTATTTCAAAGCATGTTAACTTTTTCTACTTCTAAAGAGAATTTGCATACGTGCTAAATTCAGCATGCAAACAAGAATGCAAGGAATAAGCTTCATAGCTTTTTCCCAACTGCCCAGTTTTCCATTATTAATTACAAGTTAGTAGCTAACTTCTGGTGGAAAGTGTCCCTGCCCATGGAAGAGGGGTTGGAACTAAATAATTTTAAGGTCTTTTCAAACCCAAACTTTCTCTGACTTTAATCCACCATTCCAACTTCAATTAAACAAAAAACAAAAAAAAGTATATGCTTTTAAAATAGCTTAAAATTTGCCACTAGTGTCCATCCAGAAACTTGAGGCCCACATATATATATATAGAAAACACAGCCACAAAACCACACTATAGATTAATTTTATTTACTTCAGTCTTCTTAACATGACATCAGCCAAAGTAGGTGCAACTGCTTAAACTGCTTTGGATAGCAGATCACAAAAATCTCCATCCCATCCAAAATTTTCCACTGCTGAGAGGGTCAGAAAAGATAAAAAGGCTTGAGAAGTCACCTGAGGTACCAAAGCAAGTGTAAAGTAGTGTTAACTGGAGGTTTTTGTTGAGTGTTGTCCTGGCCCCCCATCTCATTACCTCCAGGATTTTCTGTGAGTGCTCAGGCAGTTTGTGCTGATTTCATTAGCATGTG
Organism: Muscicapa striata striata; assembly: GCA_030060385.1. Lineage (NCBI taxonomy): Eukaryota > Metazoa > Chordata > Aves > Passeriformes > Muscicapidae > Muscicapa > Muscicapa striata. The sequence goes on from JAREIS010000049.1 coordinate 1,280,204, forward strand.
TACAGAGCACAGAGAAGTACCTACACTCTCTTAGGGCTTAGGAACGTTTTTGTAGGGATTCTGGGGTTATATCCAGGGATATACATATATATATATATAGATAGATAGATATAGATATGTATCCAGCAGGAAATTGGGCACACTTGGTTTGGTGTTCTCTGCTGCTCAAGCCCATCACCAACAAGCAGATCACTGCCCTAATATCAGAGGTGCTGCTGCAAATGTCTCTGTGTAGAGAGTGAGATATTCACCAGTACCACTGCCTGGTCCAGACCAGTCCAAAGTCAAACAGGAGGGCTGCTCCTCCCAGCTTCTGAGCTGCTGAGGCCATGAACTGAGCTGCAGGGATAAGCATTTGAATGGGAAATAGATGTCAAAGCCTACATGGTCTCACCAAGTCTCAGGGAGCAGTGGCTGCCTGCAGAACATTTCCTTGCACAAAAAGTATGAGTAATGCAGCAGGGAGGAAAAACAAAGAACAGACGGCAACCTCTCATTCTCTAAACGGGGGCACTGTGTTGTCATTAATGACTAACACCAGAAAGTGTCTAGAAAAGCTGCAACAATAAGCATAAGGGAAACTGAAGCAATAACATCACACTTTCACAGTAATAAAATCTCTCTGACATGCTTGGCAAGGAAGTTCAGTGTGAAGGGACTAGTATATGCGGGATGCAGTAGCAGCAGAAAAAGAATGAAAAAAAAGCCTCTGCATTTGTTGATTAATCACAAGCATGTCCTTGAGTTCCCTTCAAACTTTTGACCATGACAAAGCAAAAAACCAAAAAAAAAAACAAAAAAAAAAAAAAAAACAACAACAACAAAAAAAAAAACACCAAACAAAAAACAATGAAAGAGAGTGACATCATGTTTTGAGAACAAACATCAACAAGGGACCATCAAATTTGACAAATCTATAGCAAAATACTGTGTATTGCCCTACATGACTGGATGAAATTAGGGGCTGTCAAAGCCAGTAGAAGTCCAGCAGCAATTTGAGACAGGTGGATCTTGTGGAGAAAACCTGAGCATCCTCAAAATACTCTCCTTTATCTATGAGTGTCTTCCAGCAGTTAGGTGGTTGTAACTGGGAATAGAGATTAAAAATGGAAGAAACACTTCCACCTTCCTCAAATGAAAGTTAACTAAAAGCCTGGAATCTTAAATGCAACACTTTTTTGCTTAAAACACATAAAAAATTTAGTACTTATGGATAAAACCTGGCTTTTTCCCTGAGCACTGTGCCACTTTCGTATGGCGTGGCAATAATTTTCACCTTTGGAATACTGATTCTCCACCTAAAAGAAAACCATTCTCCACATAAAACCATATATTGTAAAGATTGTACTTAAGGTCCATGAAGTATCTCTTGTTAGCAGGTGGACAAATTTCCATGAAGAAAATAGATATTTTAGGTAGCTGATAACTGCATTGAAAGAAATACCAGGGCAGAAACTCACTGTACATTAATAGGGTGCATTGGGTAGGGCAACACATTGCTTGTGTTTGTTTTGGTCCTCACACAAGCAATTCTGGCAAAATTGTCAAGAAATTAAGTGGGGTTTTTTTTCCCATTTCTTTTTTTTCCTGTACCACAGTTCATTTGGAAAGACATTTTCTAAGGTATGCCCTAAAATTTCTCAGAGCTACCAGGGAGTAATTTCCTAAGCCTAATCTCCTCCACAAGATTGTAAAAACTGTAGGATAAAAGAGGAACTGTGGTGATTTACCTACTAATTAGTTGCTCTTATTAAGAGGAGCAAGATAATTGATTTTAGGATGCACTACCCCTTATTAAGACCTAATTTAACTGTATATCAAAGACTAATTAAATGGCATTACTCCATCTCACTGATGAGTTTTGATGCATGGTGAATAGATTTGGGTGAAAAATGAACACTCAGTAATAGATTTCTAATTCACACAGATAACTATGAACTAAGAAGCTGAGCAAAGGGAATTTTGGATTAACTAAAATTAACATATTTTTGGTATTCCTTTACACTGATAGTCTGAAGTGAAAAAAATAAAACACTTAAACACCTGCTGAGAACTACAGGAAAAGGGAAAAGCAATGAAAAGGCTCTCTGTGTAAAGTGGTTATTTAAACATTTAGGTAATTTTCTTACAGTTAGGAATTAAATTTGTGCAAAGGCTATGTGCTTTCATGTGTATTTATCTGTTTATTCTGCAGAGCTGTGTAGCTACGTAAAAGGATGAAAAATAATATATATTATTTATTTGTGCCATTTTTCAGAAGCATTTTAAGAAAACAGATTTAAGAATTATTGGAATATCTGATTATTCCAATACCTTGCAGTATTCCAAGTTTATTTAGTGCTGTAAAGGAATGAAGAGGCAGAATTACATGCCTCCAATTCTTAAAAATAGTCTGCAAGTTAAAATAAACATGAAATAAGAACAGATTAAGTTGCTTTTGTGCAAAGCAATGACAGGGACTAAGTTTACTAATAAATTCTCAAGGTTTTGATCCTTTGATATTCATTTAAATGAAATCATCTGTCCTAAAATAATTCCTTTAGCAATCCAGTGTCTGGTTTAATAAAAAAAAATCTTACTGTAAATTTGAGTGTGTAAAGGAAATAAATGCAAAGCTTTAATCCCATCAATCTACCCTCTAAATAAAACGTTTTGTCCTCTAGACAGAATTGCTCCGACAATACAAACTCATGGTTCTATTTAATCTGTTGGGTCATGGCCCCAGAGATTATGATGAGCTGTCTCTCAAAGCCACATGGTGCTGCAGTAAAACAGCTCTTGGATAAATCACAGGATCCTCACCCAAAAAATTAATGACTTCACTGCAGCTCTGGGGTGCATTTCCTTGTTTCTTTTGGTTTCTTTCACTGCCAAGAACAGAAATGGGAGCATCAGTCCCTGATGCATCAGTCATGTATCACTTTTCAAGTCATTTTTGGCCAAGGTGTAACCATACAGAAGCAGCAATCTATTGCTTTTAGGCATTTAAAAAAACCATACTGACTGAAGATTATTCATTTGAAACTAAAATTTGAAGATATAAAGTTAAGTTATGTTAGCTGAAGGATATTTACACAATTATTTTTCTACTAATTCAAATAGAAATAGTAATACTGTAAGGGAAAACAAATATTTATTTCAGCATTTGCACAAATTGTATTTATAAATAGATATGCAAATAAACTATTTATGTAAACATTCCCTAAAGAGCCCTGGGTATGACCAGCCTTGCAGCCAAGCTATACATAGAATATTTTTGAACAAATAATTAAAACAGAGTTTGCTCTTCAGTTTGTAGAAAGTAAGGAGGATTTTATATATTAAGACATTTATATCCAAATATGTAAATGCTGCTAGAGAAAACTTGCAGCTTTCTAAATAAGAATTAAAATGCAAATAACCTTAAATACTGCATTAAGAATATAATGCTTTTTCCTTCTTATTTAAAACATGTCCTATTCTAAGCACAGGAAAGGTGCTGGCTGGATTTAGAAATACACATCCCCTGCTCTTCTCTACATCGGCACCCTCATGAATGCAGATGCACACTGGATGCAAAAACACTCACACTGAAGTTGCTGTGCAAATAACCATCATTTTATTCATGTTCAGTTGTCTAGCACTCAGTCTTACTATCACAGATATTTGCTAGATCAGCAGGTGAAGAACAGGTGTGTCCAGGAATTTGGGGTCTAAATGCATATGTACAGCTACTGGTCCAACATAACAGGCAAACCAATGCTGCTCTGAGACCTTTTCCAAAAAATCTACCCTGAACTTGAAATAGGAACATAAAATATCCCCAAACCCTCTGGTACTTTTACACAACTCTCTCTTAATTTCCTTTATTTGCATTTTGCTCTTTCAGGATTTCTGCTGGCACTTTCTGATTAATACCTTGAGAGATTACAGTACCATCACAGTACTTTCATATTCTACTTCAGGTCTCTTTATACTTAAAACAGAGACTAATATTAAGTGAATGCAACCTTTGATCATAAAGTTCCCATTCTACTGACATGAAAAAGATGTCTCACTATTGCACAAGAAAACTACAGGAAGAAAAGTGAACAGTTTGGAAACACCACTTTAATATGAGAACATTGTCTCTTAATGGAATACTTGCTGTGATAATCACTACAGGAGTCACAGAGATTCTATTCCTCAATAACATTATTAAGATGTCCATTGGATTAATCGCAAAAAATAATATCAGTGTTCAATATTCTGCTACAAGGACAGTCTCCTTTTCCATTTTGCTAAAGACATTGGCACAAGGATGTATTAGGCATTAAAATACACAATGTAATACTGGAGAGAAGAACAACTATTTCAATTAATTTCCTTGCACTGATGAAAAGGTTAAAATAGGGGAAGTTAAAATATCAAGTTGGATTTTCTGTTGTTTACTCAGTGAGCAAGAACACCAGGCAGCTAAATTAAAAAACCCAAAACTATTACTGCATTACCCTCTCAAATTAATATTTACAAAAAAGAAAATCTGACAGTATTCAGTAGCCAAATCTTAGTAATTATTAAAAAGCACAACTCAAGTAATCGAGCAAGTCATGTATTACTAAAGAAAGAACCAACAGTAGAACATGCTAAATGGCCAGACAAGTTCTATATAAACAAGTATTGTTGAATGCCAGCAACGATGTATGGTAATGAGTTAGCTATAATTAGTACCACAAGCCTTAAAATAACTCCATCCTCCCAAGTTTGCTGTATCCTGGATATGATAAAATCTTTTTTTTTTTTTTTTTTTTCCCCAGCATAACTAAAATGGTAATTGGAAGCTGATTTAGGATCAAAGACAACCTCAAGTTTATAAATAGTTGTAGCTGGCTGTGAAGTATTCTCGTCAAAATCTCTTGAAAGTGTTACAATGGTAGTATACTTGCAGGAACTAAAGTGAAATAAGATATTATCTGAATGACTTAGGGAAAGAGCTCTGAAGAGAAGAAAACCCCACAAATGCTTTTTCATAGAATCTACACCACTGAGAACTGTTAGATGAAGGAGATTCTAAAACAGTCTATTTGATGTATCTGGAAAAAAACCCAAAAAAACCCAAAAATCCAAAAAACACAAACAAAAGACCAAACCCCACCACAAAACAAAAATAGCCCCAACACCACCAGTGAGTAGATATCAATTAGCACTGGGAAGCCCAAATTACTTGTGTAATTCTTTATTCTTTCCATGCAGTGTTTTCACAGGACATCAGCAATTATAGGAGCCTTGGTTTTTATTCATGATTGGCAAAAATCCTAGTTTATAATCCCTCTAGGTACCAACTTCAATATTTGCAGTTGTATTTAAATTATTTTCTGCTATTTTACCATAGTTTCTGAAACAATGTATTTTAAGTTTCTAAAGCAGTTCCACAAATATGCACTTCTGGAAGTGTTCTTTATTGCATTATATGAAGGAACAAAGCAAGACAGAAACAGTAGAAACTTTTAGACACAAAAGAAACTGGCTACCCAATATCCCTTTCTCAACTGACTTCCAAGGTTGTTTGTGCACCTAAACAGCCCAAGTAACTCTGGGATTGAAAAGCAAGTATCAGTTCCAAATGGAATTGATCACATTTAATGACACTTAAGATGCAGAGAAAGAATTCCCAAGCAGAAGAAAGGTGCAAAGTAACAATTTTGCATAAACCATGTGCTCTCCTATTAACTGAATCTCAACAAAAAACCCCACAGAGAATTTGGCTTTGAATTGCTAAAATTTGTTACATTTTCATTAAGTGTAATTACCATTTTATAAGAAACTGGATTAATACACCCCATTGATACACGTTTTGTAAAAATACCCCCTGTGAATTGGTACTGTATATTCTAATCCAGTTGTTTGGGGCACATCTGGATTGCATTCACTTCCTTTTAATACATTTATTATTAAAAAAACTACTAATAGAAATATTTTTTCCAAATTTCTGTCCTCTTGAACAATCTGACCAATTCATTTAGGGATCTGAAAGAATAAATATAATTTATGCAATTGAAGGGATGACCTATAATACGAGCATCAATTTCCCAAGTTGTTTTTCTCCCCTTCTTTTCAGTGCTGAATAATTACACATGCACAAAAGCTGAAAAGTGCACTTGAATATTTGAGACCTGCTTAAAGACTGATGATCTTTCAGGTAAGAGTGAGAGATCAGATCCAACAACTTGCTTACAGACTGTGGTGCATTAGCATCACAAATGCCAGAGCCTTTGGGACCAGATGCTGGCACTCATTGGGATAAGGCAACGGGACAGCACAAAATGACAAAATGAAACATGCCAAGTGAAAGGATTTGCGATTTCCATTGTCAATTTGTGTAACTATTATGTTTCTCTAAGTTTCTGACCATATCTTCTCCTGGACCAGCAGGTTAATTTTCTCTTATTTGACTACTACTTTCCTAGAATAATCAGTCGAAATTTTTCTGTCTTTTAACACAACATTTTGCCTGGCTGTGCCACATATGTGCTACAGATTTTTCATCTGGCAGTTTTGTGTAACCTGCATGTATGAGCAACCCTGTGACCATCTTTAACTATCCAAACAATGAAATCATGGAAGTAGCATCCTTAAGTGTTGCTATGTTGACTCTCAAAATTTAAAAATAGGTCTTTAGAAATAGCACATCTCTGACTTGCAAGGGGAAAGGGAAGCTGCAGACAGACACAACCCCTCATGCCACCAGTTTATACGTCCCATAATCTTCTGCTGACAACATCTTTCTGTTGTGAGAAAGAACCATATTGTAAAATAGACCTCTAAACACCAAGAGAAATAATTAAGAAGTGCTAGGGTAGCCACAGGGAGAGAGAAACCCCTCCTTAGTCATTCCTTACAACAGCAGACTACAAACCAGTGAGACAGGGGGAGCAATTGTCAACCTTGCTGCACCCAGACCTAAGCAAGGCAGTAACAGCAATCAATGCAAGCACTTGAAAAGACTCCTGATTACATCCTAGGTCTTGAATTTTCACCAGAAATCCAAAGCACTGGGAATAACATATACATTTTTATTTTCCAAAATAATAGGACTTCCTGCCAAAAGGAGCCCAAGATGAGGCAGGAAGACTGCTGCAAGTGTCAGCAGGAATCTCAAAACCTCGACTGCAGCCTGTAATACAGCGGATATTGTTCATTCTGCAGAGCACAAAACTATCACCACAGCTCAGGAAGCAGATCAATAGATTATAAGGAACCTTACAGCCATCAAAACCTCCTCTCTTCTCAAAAGAGAGCCTCACTCAGTGCTATAGGCATATATATATGTGGTTTGTTTTCACTGCAGCAGTGAAAGTTACAGGTGTATATCTAAAGTTTGTATACATACACATATATATTTTATATATACATACAGAAGTGGGTATTCAGATGCATTCACATGTATGTACACAGACAATCAAAGATTTGAACATATAAGCCTTCCACTAAAGAATCCAAAGGAACCATTACACTGGAAATCCTTTTGAAACCCACACAATGAGTTTATATAAAAATCACACTGGAGCTAGATTGAGACCTATTTCAGAAATAAAGTGCACAAGCTCATGACAATGAACACCAAATGTATTTTTAAGAGAGAAATAGACTAAATACTTGAGCAGATGTGGAAAAAAATAAAAGGCAGTTAAAGGCAATAATCAAGTTGACTTCTCAGAGAGAATAGAGAGGAAAAACTCAAGCAGGATATAGAGATAGGGTGACTGCAAAAGAGGAAAAGAGCATAGAGACAAGAAACTGCAAAATTTGAACAACAGCATGGAAAGTGAAAGGGTGGTTAAAAAATTAACCCCAAATAATCAGAACAAGGACAATTATGGATATTTCAGCAGCAACACTGATGCTGATACTGAGGAATAACAGACTATAGAAATCACAAGCTCTTTGGATGAGCAAGAAACATTTTTCAAATATTTAGCTTACAATATGCCTGCTGTCATTCACAACCATTACCTTGAGAAGACTTTCAGCAGGGGATGAACTCTGAAAACACTTCACAGAGAGGTGTTTGGATTTCTGCGTCGAATCTGAAAAACAGAAAATCACTGGTTAAAGCCATCAGCTTATGACAGAGGTAGTACTGGCAAAAGTGACAGAAAATATCCATATAAGAAATCTGCCTACTGAACAGAGAATGTGTCAAGGAGAGAGGTGGATTAGTGGCTTTATCTCAGAAGTGACAGATTTCTGCATTTCAGAAGTGCCGTGCTGGAGTGGGTGATGGAAGGACTTACATGATCAAGGAGAACCTGTGGTTCACCAATAGCTGTGGGTTTTGATTTGATCTAAACTCTTTTGTAAAATCCCAAGATTAACCCCATACAACCACTTTTCCCCTTTGTATTTCAGGGAGATTGAACAGCACTGGAAATATATCCCAATAATATAACCTGAGGACAAGTTAGGAAAAAGTCTGGTTTCAACCTTCCTTCTACACCTCCCCACACACCCAAGGAATAAGAAGCAATTTTGGGTGGCAATAAACTTTGTTGTATATGCAGCTAGAAGGCAGCATGTTCTTTTCATTTCTCATTTAAAGACAGATCATCAGGAAGTCATTACATTGTGAAGATTGGATCTCTGCACTGCTGTAGTGCAATTGAGCACTGCTGTACACAAATACTGTAAATAATAAAACATTTAAAAGTCTGCAGTATTGGACTTGTCCTTTTTCCTACACTATGGTGTTAGGTTTAATCCAGCCAGCAAAAAAAAAAAAAACAAACAAAAACAAAACAAAAAAACCCCCAAAAAAAAAAACAAAAAACAAAACAAAAAACAAAAAAAAAAACCAGAAAGGAAAATTTTCTCAAAACTTAAACAGAATTTGGTGGATTGGAATCTATTTTCTTAATTATTTTTAACTGTTTAAAAATTAGATTACCTAGCTATGATTCTGGCTGTTTTGTGGCCATGATCTGAACTCCACCTCTATCTGATGGAAAGTTGCAAACAGGACAGGGGACTACTCCCAGCACATAAAGAAGCAGCAGGAAAGGAAGAAAAACAGGCAGCCTCTTTTAATGGACATGTCTCAATTCACAGGTCAGTGGTGCCTATGCTGCTTTTAAGTCAGCACCAATGCCCTGATGATATTTTTAAGCTGCTTCTTGCAACATCAGGATCACCATGGATGACAGACTTGCTGCAGGCTAAATTCAAGGAATATGCAGAGATGCTGTAACGGTTACAGATACTTCAATATATCATGTCTGTTTTGGCAGGGGATAATATTAGTGCTATTGAGATAAGGGTGCAGCAGTGCTGTTTGAAAATATGAGTCCCCTGCCTGCTGGGCTGTGATAAACAGCCTGTGTTTCACACATGGGGGGAAGCAGTGACAGTCCCCGTGCAGGCACTCGAGAGCAGCAGGGAGACACAAATAACTTTGTGGTGTGCTGGGAGTAGGAGCCATTCTGCAGAAGTGAGCTTGTATTGCACAACTTCTATCTATCTCACTCAGCATCTTAGAAGCTCACTCAACTGTTACAGGGTTCAGGTTCTGATCAGAAAATAGGATAAAGACTTGAAGAGAAAGAGCAGAGAGCAAAAATCCAACTCAGAATAATGGAGCCAAGTGAAGACCACACAGCTACATTTACTCTGGCAGAGGAGGGCCAGACAGAATTGCTTCATAAAGGTGGGAATACCACATTTTCATTCTACCTACAGCAACAAAATGACACACCATCACATTGAAGTGCATTGGTTTCTAATGCATATCAAAGAATTCTCTTCTCCCACAAAAAGCACTTTTATTTCAGGGACTTTCTGAAGAAAGAAAAATGCTCAGCAATTGCTTAAGCTAAAAAAAAAAAAAAAAAAAAAAAAATCTAAGAAAAAAACCCCTGTATTCAGAATATTTTTATACCCACAGCTAAACAGCTTTGCAAAATTCCAGTCATCCCTTTTCTTTCCCCCTTCTCCTTACTACGTTTGTTCAACCTATCCTTGTACATTAAATACTACCTCCAAACTTTCCAAGCATTCATCTCTGCCTTTTGAAAAGACAGCTGCTTATCCATAATTGGCTTTGTCAATCTGAGTGCATGGGAAAAATGCAAATGCATGGGTAAGATCACAACAGAGTTCTGAACCATTAGGATTTGTTTGACATAAAAGGAAAAACTGTGAAATTTCCAAAATTAATTAAAGTTCTGGAAATCTTACTCCCCAGTAGTTTGGGGGTAAAGAGTTTCAGCTCTGGCAACACTAGAATTATTTTTTAAGAAAGTTAAATTATGAGAGGTTCTCAAAGATTTGTAGTGGAGAATTGCTCCTGTAACTTCAGTTCAGCAGAACTGCTTAAGAATTATCGGAAGAAGATAGAAAGAACATTCCCTTCACAATACTCTCTCTACAAACAATAAAAGTAACTACCTGAAAGCAATTTCCTCTCCTATACTGTGTCTTAATATTAACATAGTCATAAACACTTAAGATAGCATTCCCCTCACATCTCCATTATTAATCTCTTAAAACTGAGTTATGAACAACATAAACCATTAATGCATCATGCCCTAATAATTGCTGTCTTATTAGAACATTTGGCCCATATGGCTTGTTAGATGGTTTGTGTTCATTAGGAAGATAAGTTCCCATTTACCAGAAGATATTAAAAAAAACTAGCATCCAAAACAAAAACACACCCTGTCAATATTACTTCCATCAACAGCATTTTCATAAATTAATAAAAAATTAATGAAGCAGACAAAATGTAGTAATCTGGTTAAATATTAATTTAAGAGCACGTCTGCTGAACTTTGAGCAGTATTTACTGACAGCACCTGAGCCCCCACCCTGGGCTGCTCAGAGCAGCTCTGGCTGCTTCCACAGGAGCAGAGTAATCCCCTCATCCTGCTGAGGAGCAGCTACAGCCCCAGCAGTGGTGACCAGAGAGAGCTGAAGCCTGGCACCAACAATCCCAATTTCTGCTCATCACCCCCTGTGCTTGCTCTACACCAGAGGAGCTGCTCTGACCAACAGTCCCTCAAATGGCAACTGCTGCCACGACATCAAAGAAATGCAGCCAAGTGCTCATCAGCTCTGAGGTGGTTAAAAACACACCCCTAAAGGACATGGGAGAGCTCTCAACCACACCTGAAACTTCTGTCTTCTGGACTTTTAAAACTTAAACCTTCTGTTGTCTAGATTATTTCTTTAGCAACAGTGTAAATTTGGATATTAAGTTCAATTGTATGATGCTACGTACTTTTATAAGTAAGGCACTAAATTCAGACTAAAGGAATGAGGCTTGTTTTCAAACTTCTGCTTCTTGCCTGAACACCACAATTGCTTGTTCTTTAATTTTGAAGTTTGCAGTCAGCAGACAGTGATCCTACAGAAAAGATTTATCTTTCAACAAACTTGGACCAGTCAGAAAACATGAGGGATTTAAAAAGATAACAGTCTGTCTAACTATAAATAAGTTTCCCATCAAAGCCATTCCTAACAAGGTTTTATTAACAGAAACTGTATAACCAATAGGCACAAATGTACCTATAGGTCCATTTCTCAAGAGAGGAATGGTGGGGCAGTTCAGTCACAGAACCTGGGCATACTAATTGCATCTCTGTCACCAACTGTCTTGATGCTCAGGAGCTACTCACAAAGAGTTTGCTTCAATTCCTCCATCTGTATAACGGCAATGATATCTAATTCAGAGGGATGCTGTGAGGATTAATTAGTTAATGTTGGTAAGTGCTTTGAAGATGAAAAGAGCTACAGAAGAGATAATCAGTTTTACAGTCTCTAAAAGCTTTTACCATGTCTGCAGAATTATTTTGGAGTACCACAGGAATATAATCGGGGAGAATCTGTCATTTATCACGTACACCCAGCAAAGGGGAGGGGGATGCAGGGCTGGAAGGAGCAGGTATGAAAATACTTCAGTGCTAATCACATCTCCTGTTCTGAAATCTGCAGACAAACAGCACAAAGCTCAGACTTCCTTTGTACAATCTACCTGTACATTGCTACCATTTTCTTAAGAAAACAAACACCAAATGGCTTTGTTATGTTTGTAATGACTTAACACTTCTCTTCTTCCTGGAATTCAGAAACTACAGTGACTTCTAGGGTTCTTTTCTGTGTATTTGAATATCCTGGCTTTTTCTCAGTAAATATAAAAGACTGCAACATGACACCCCATTCTCTAAAAAGTGTCTTTAAGGTAAATTATATATCTTTGGATTTGGAAGACTTACTTTTGGTTGCCTAGAAAGTCTGCAATGTCTATAGCCCAGTTGCATTTCCTGCCTTAATTGGTTTTCATTCCCAATAATCAAAACAGAAGTTTGTAATGAAATAGTCAGAGCCCTCAAACTCAAATCAGACAGGATACAGAAGCATACATGGCTGAAAATTTCAGAGTTTTTAAAAACAGTCATTAATAACTCTATGTTACTCAGATACTTTCATAGCCCACATAAGAACAACCATATCATGTCTTTGATTTTTAAGTAGAGCATTTTTTATTGATTATTTGAAACACATTAAAAGAAAGTCAACTGCTGATGCAACTGCTTCACAGCTCATGCGTCTTCCTGGACAAACTGCTTCCAAGTAAATAATTATGTACAGAATTGTGATAAAAACTGTATTCTTGAATGCACATTTTTCAAATGACCATCAAAAAAGAAAAAGAATTTGATTTGATCTGACAGGTGCTGTCTACATAGAGCACAACCAGATGAGTACAGATAAGTGATATGTTAGTGTGCAAAGGGGCAAGGTGTACAACTCTGTTGTTTATCACATGGTAAATGCAATGCAATGCAAATGCAATGACTAGCACTGGCTTCAGATAAAATTTCTACAATAATCAAACACAAAACTTCATTAAGCCACACTTTCTTCTTTAAAAAAGTGTCTAGTGGTTGTCCTACTCATTCACAGTAGTTAGGGTACCATTAACACATGATGAGACAATCCACATTCATCATTGTTGTGCAATGAAATATTTTTTGCTGCTGCTTATAATCATTATGTTTTGCTCACAGTCCTTCTCCTACCTTATGTCAAATGTCAACATTGACAGGGCTGAAGGAAAAAAAAGTAAGCTCACTCTTCTTTCTTAAGTCCTTTGAACTTCACAAGGCAGTAATGACTATTTATAGCCCCTCTCTGCTCCCAAAGATGCCACCCACTTCTATCCCACCACATTTAATTCTGCAATGCTACACTTCTCTTCTGTGAATGAAGGTAGATGTTTTGACTTAGATACATCTGTTTATAAGGGAAAAGATTCTGGGTACCTGGACAACCCATTCTTACAGTCTTTGCCAACTGCCATCACTCTGCCTTGAAATAAGTCAGGTCTGCTGACCCCATGGAACTTTTCAGAGGTGAATCTCAATCCCTGGTAAACTGGACAGATCCACTTTGATCATGGCCAGATGGTACCCTCCAGGATTTTTTATTCACATTTTCCTTTAGGTTAAATAGTCCTTTTTCCTTTCCCAGTATTTATTCTTAATGCATTTATAACAAGTAGTTATAAATTCAGATCCTTTCTCCTGCGGGCCCAATGATTAAAGGCCTTTTAGACTCATTTGCATGACAGGTTACCCATTATCCTAATTGTCATTGTACAGCATCTGACCCATCCTTTCCCCCCCTCATTCATTTAACATGAAAGAGCAGATTTTAAACACTACTCCAGTGCAAGGTCATTGTAACACTTCCCTGTGTAAAGCAAATCCTCTGCCAGCTGCACATGGCTGCAGGTTGCTGTGGTGGGGAGCAGCCCCCCAGGGCAGCCCCACTGCCCCAAGCTCTGTGTCCAGCTGAGAGCTGCAAACTCACAGTGAAATCTCATGGTCCTCAAGCACATACCCCAGGGCTCACAGCACTGCACTGAAAGTTCATGTTTGCTGCTGCTGCCCTCATCCAGCCATTCTGCAGGCCAGAATGACACCACCAGCAAATGTCCCCATGCTGGGTGTGCTGTTCTGTCCAGTGAACAGAGGAGGGGGCTGTGGGTACCACTCCAGACACTGCCCCACATGCCAGAGGGGCCTGGGAGAGGAGGCATGTTGGGCTTCCTTTTAAAAGAACCAAACTTGTGTATACTATAGACATCCAGACACAGGGACACCCCCTGGTATTTTTTTTTTTCCTTTTACAAGAATAAATTCCTCCAAACCTTCTCACTATTCCACATGCTGCACTGCCCTCTCTGACTCCTGCTTACCAACAAGTGATTTCCAACGAGCATCCAAAACCTGCTGCTGAATGCTGAGGACTTGCTGGATCAACCACTCAAACACTAATCAATAATTTCATGTTGCTACAGAGTAACCAATACTGAGGGGAAAAAAAACAAAAACAAAAAAAAACCCCAACAAAAAAACCACCACCAAATATGAAAAATTAAACAACTGCTAATTGCTGGGAAAACTGCTGCAGGTCTGCATGGAGCCTTCAAGGAGCACTGCTGTGAGTTCTCAGAACTCCTGCTAGTGCCTGAATTTTCCATGGAGTAATTGAATCTGACAGGAAACAATCTTGATACAATTAGAAATGCACAACTTGCCAACACAGCTCAATCAGTCATTATGCCATGTACCCCAATAATATTTCTGAGTCCTCCACACAGACACAACCCTAAGTTATAGATTTAATTTAACTCATCCGAAAGTCAATAAAAGGGCAACTGTCCTCTTAAAAGAGCCATCATCTCTGACTGATAATAATGGAGCAACACACCTTTGTTCTGGGGAATTAACAGGTCATCTTTCCCTTTACTGATGTTACCATTCTGTTCTGTCTGCATCAACTACGCTTCTTGTGCAATCAGACTTCAAAAATGAAAAATCAGCTTGCCTACCTAATGAACATCATCAGAGCACACACTAATCTATTAAAGGTACAGAAAAACTTTTTTGCTTTTGTGTTCACATTGGTCTTGATGAACTGTTTGCATGCCATCTTCACTTAGCCTTTCTAGGACCCAATAAAATGTTACATAACTAGGAAGGATAATAAGACCATGCTGGTCTAGCTGAGATTTTCATAGTGCAGAACTGGGGAAATAAAATGCCAGGGGTATTTCTGCTGCTGCCTTTTATCCTTCTCTCTATTTTATGTTCTATTTTAGCTCCAAAATAGGACATTGTATAAAACAATTCATATTATATTGCCTAAGGTCATAACAGAAAGATTTAATTTAGTGGGATTTACCTCTTCAAGAATTAACCAGCAGTACCTGTACATGAGACTACATGGCTAATGTGAGGAGGAATGAAAGCAAAAGAGAAAGAATAGTACAGGTCATAAAGCATGGAAAAATACATTGGCACATTCTCCCACAACAACTTTTGAAGAGAGACAGACAGAATGTGTTTTTTATTGTTTGCCTATTCTCCTCATCTGTTTAATAAACAAAATTTTCAGAATTGTATCTATAGTTTTTCTTGTTTCAAATGTTTACAAGAGATGAACTAAGAAACAAGTGAATTAGCTTTCTCTTGTCTTAATTCCACATCGTTTAGTTTTCAAAATAGCTGCTAAATTACACATATTTCTTTCTTCTTTACTGAATTCCAGAGAATTAGATAAAGTGTGCCTGTATTAGTGTGATATACAGACATCACTTCTGAGTAAACAGCTCAAGCACTGCTAAAATAAGCACAGCAGCTACACAAAAGTGTAGAAAAGGACAGAAAACAACAACAAAAACCCAAATAACCAGGGCAGACACTCAGAGTTGATTGTACTAAGGTGCAGAGTGCAGGGGTTAGGAACAGTGAACTAGTCTGCCTGCATTGTAACTAATTGCCACTGCAGCAGTATAGACACACACTATAATTACCTCAGTTTGGCATAATGACAATTAGCACAGAAAGACCACAAAAGATAAATTAGAAGAAAATAAAAAGCGACACTTTAGCTTAAATTTTGTTTGCTTTATGTATAAATACTACCTTACCTGATCAAAACCCAGAAATATCCTCCATCTCGCTTTGGATATACTAAGGAAATAGCAGCACTCACAGCAGAGATTCATTAGCTGCAGCCAGCTCAGCTGTAGCTAATTTAAAGAATCACAAGCACAGCAGTACAAAATCAAGTGAACTTGGGCAGCTGAAAGTACTTTGACTGTGCAAGAGCTCGGTACCCCTTAGTTTCACCTGTGTTGTATGTTCCAACTGTGAGGTAGTAGCTAGGACTGTTATAATGTAGCCCCAAGAAGTTTAATTAGAAACCCCATGTATTTCTAGAATCCAGTAATACTTATTTCATTTCAAAATAGATGTTATTTATACCGAATATAAAATCATTTTAATCCCTTTCAAGACACAGGAGAAAATATTACAAGTGTTTTGATTTCCTGAATCACAACCTACTAAGCCACAAGCTTTGTTTTCAAACTTTAAATAGTTTTCTTTAAGTAATTCAATTCTCATATTTGGTAAAACATATTACTAGCCTCTAGAAATGAAATAGAGAGAGTAACTGGTAAAAATTACAGGAATGCAGCTGAGTCTAAAGCTGCATTGACTTTGCACATTCTAACAGGGCTGTATAGCACAGGAAGGCAGTTTAGCTATGTCAGGTTAAGGTGAGCTGGAATATCATCTCTTATTGGCAGGTTGTTGGTTTGATGAAGTCATTGCCAACATCTACAGATTCATTGCCTGACCAGATTCTTCTGCCTCACTCTGCTCTTACAGGCTCTCACACTATGGACATGGTCCCTAAGCTCCCAGAACACATTCTTCCTCAAGTCACTGCTCCTCTCATGACACAGAGATGCAACAGCTTAAGAACAACCTTATAGTATTTTACAGCTTGAAATATGTAAACATCACCTACTGAAATGCAAACTGTGTCAGTTCTTGGGCTGCCAATATAAACATCCAGCAAATGTTTCAGAAGTAGATCTGCTGGTTTGCAGAAATGCCCTCCTGTAATGCCTGGCAGCTGGGATGGCAATCACAGCAGGTGGGGGGTGTGCAGCCTCCTCTGTCACCTGCTCTGCCACAGAGGCACAGACGTGTCCCAACACACAGCCACGACTGGATCATCATCAATCTCTCCATCACACAACAGGGATTAGTTCTGAGGGAAAGGGTCATTCCCAAAATGCTGCCCTATGAAGAGGGGTTGTTTCCCTCAAATATTCCAATCACTGGAGCATTTTCAAGAATGGTCCTTGAGATCCTACTCCCAGACATGACCTTCCTAAGAAGAACAATAACGATGAAATTATTATACTGAAAAGACAGTTTTGCTGCAGCCAAGTTGAAGAATTTTACATGGCTGTTGCATCTTCACATTAGGCTGAAAATCAGAAAGAATGCAAATTCAGGAGCTAATCTTAGGGATGGATTGCTCAGAATGGGGTCCAAGTGCATCTTTCATTGAAGAACTGGGCCTGGGCTGGCAGTCTTTATCCAATTAACAAAGTTTAAGATGAGCTCAACTTCACACAAATATTCTTTTTATCTATTACATCACACAATATTCCTAGTGGTATAGAAGCCCCAAGTATCAGACTGTGTTCAAATATCAGAGGCTGCTTTATATCGTCTTTGTATCAGGGCAACTTTCCACAAATTACTTTGACACAATCAATCATATCTAAAACAAAGCTGCAGTGCTTCAGAAAGCTGCCCATCATGGGCTGTTGGCTAAGGAGGCTGAAAAACCCCCCTGACAAGCCTTTGACTTATAATAACAAATGTGTGCTATCCCAACGAGGTGGTGAAGGTTTATTTGATCTCAAATGCTCGGTTGGTTGCTTAGTACTAATACCACAGACTGGAAATGAAAAACATCTAGCACTATTGCCACTAAATAATTTATGCAGACCTTAATGTTGTCTATACAACATTACTTGAAACAGACTTGTTGCAGTGCCAGCAAGTATTGAAATATTCCCAATAGGAACTGATCATATCAATCTGACCTTGCTCTTTATAACAAGTCGATGTAAGGAGAGGAAGGAGAACAATCTGAACAGCGTTTAGCACCTTCAGCATCTGTTTGAAGACAAAAAGACCAGCATTTTCCTAGAAAACTCATTCCCTGTTTATCTTAATGAAGGCAAAACAAGCCAAACTTGTTGAATGGAATTACAATAAAATATCCTTTTCTTTTCAGACAAAAGGGCACAAAATCAGTTTTCATTTGGCTCAGTGACTATCCTGTGTTTGAAAAGGATGTTACATATTCATTTCTTTATCATTTAAAGTCAGATAATCAGGAAGTCATTATGTGGCCTACACTGGGCAGCTATTCGATTAGAGCATAATTGAACACTCTGTAAGGCAGCCAAAGCTGACAGGTTGGGAATGCATAATATCCTTCCCATGATATTTTGAAGCAGGGGATAACTGTAGGAAAATCATTGTCAATCAAAACCTGACAACCAAGTGAGAGAGCCTGGAATCTCTGCTACTTTGAAAACAGAAACCCAGCTTTATTTCTTAAGCTCTTGAGGCATGTTATGCTTTGTGTTTTATCAAATTGTAAGGCATTATTTTAAAAGATTGCAGCTGAAACCAGAAAACTTTATTTTGCCCTCTTGTCTTAGTTATTTATATGCAGGGAAACAGTACTTAAATATGAAAATGAGAGAAAAGGTTGGACTCCTTGGCCAGTGTTTTAAACCTGGCTTTGAAATGTGCTGATTGCTGAGAACTCACACAAACCCCACATGGCTTGCAAAAACATTGGCCTTCTAGTTGTTGAGTATTTAAATTACTGTTTAACACTGTAAGAAGCTTGAGATTAAAAGTTATTTTTAGTAAGAGACTTGAAACTCTATTTCCAGTTAGTAGCAAAAACAAGTTTTCTAATTAAAAGCCTTTTTGTTCCCCAGCATTATCAATGTGTATTTTAGTAGAACCTAACAACTCCTTTGGCAAGCACCTATGCATTATTTCTGGGTTTCTCAAATGTGTGCCCAAACATAGATCAGGAATGTTTACATCACTATTCTATCAAAGATCAGAGATAAACCTTACACTTGTAGTTTTTATTTGTATAAATATTTTTTTATCACTAGCAAGCAGAATAATAGGGCTAGCAGATGATGTCCAATACCACTGAAATGCACCAACACCATGTTCCAGCTACTCATGGGAGACTAAACTCTTTTCAGATCCCAGCATCTTTGAGCAGCTGCAGTTGGTATCATGGAAAGCAGATGTCCTAAGCTTTTCAGAGTGTCCTTTAAGTTTGAGCTTCTCAGCTTCACTGTCTGCACAGCATCACATGCCAGATGTCAGAAGGTGGTCATCACCTGATTATATTTATATATATATAAATATATATATATATATACACACTTGCAGTGTATTTCTATGTGTGCCTGATTAAACAAAATGGAGGCAAATAACAACTGACCACTGAAAGATTACTCTCCTTTCCACCAGGTTGCCACAATGCATTTCCCTTTTCTTTCTTTCCTGAAAGCTCAGTCTATATGCCCTGAAGATAAAAGGTTAAGAAAACTACATGAGTGGGAAACACAAGCAGAAATCTCCTCACTTATCCAGACAACACAATAACCTCTGATAGCCTCCATCCTAAATCATCCAGCCCACACCACTAACAAAGCCTGGGAATATAATGGAGCCTTTCAGCACGAGCTGTAAATCACTTGAGGTAATTCCAAGCCCAAGGGGAGTTGTATCCCAGGCTAGGATAAATCCAAGCCTTGGATTGCTTCCTTTAAAGCAAAGGCGACATCTTGAGCTCTTTTGTGGGTACAGTGTCAGGACCAGGAGGGCAGGAAAGTCCTGCCTCAGTCTGCACTCCATTCACTCACTCCCCATCACTCCAAAGCCCTTAGGCTTGACAGCGAAATTCCCACATATCTGAAATTTCCTTATTTCATTCCATGGAATTTTTCTATCCAGCATCTCACTGGCTGGACACTGGGACAGCAACCAGAGGGGTTGGCACCCTGGGAGAGCCCCTTGGCCAGTGAGGAAAAGCTCCAGTGTCCAGTGTG
The DNA here is from genome assembly GCA_030060385.1 of Muscicapa striata striata. Lineage (NCBI taxonomy): Eukaryota > Metazoa > Chordata > Aves > Passeriformes > Muscicapidae > Muscicapa > Muscicapa striata. Next base: position 1,300,188 of record JAREIS010000049.1, read on the forward strand.
AGGAAGAAAGAAAAGAAAAGAAAAGAAAAGAAAAGAAAAGAAAAGAAAAGAAAAGAAAAGAAAAGAAAAGAAAAGAAAAGAAAAGAAAAGAAAAGAAAAGAAAAGAAAAGAAAAGAAAAGAAAAGAAAAGAAAAGAAAAGAAAAGAAAAGAAAAGAAAAGAAAAGAAAAGAAAAGAAGAAAAGAAAAGGAAAGAAAAGGAAGGAAGGAAGGAAGGAAGGAAGGAAGGAAGGAAGGAAGGAAGGAAGGAAGGAAGGAAGGAAGGAAGGAGAGGATAAAAATTACCAGGAATGACAAAATTCTGAACTGTACTCTAATTGTCTAAACATTAAAATATCAACAAATACTAAATGTTGTTCATGAGATTTCGCTTAGTTATTTATAGAAGATCAGCACCTGATTTGTAGAAGAAAGAGAGAGTGTAATTAGCCTTCAATATAATTATAATTCATAATTATTTTAGCATGTGTATTTATGCCAATTAATCTGTAAACCTGCAGATTTTCTAACCTAATACAACGATCTTAAAATTACTACAATCTTTCTGAGCATTTACCTTTATTTGACTTTCCTCACACTTTTTTTTCTCCTTGCTGTCTGGCTTTTTGCCTTCTAACACTAACAAGCACAAACAGGAGTAAATCCAGTGGAGCAGCACTAAATTGCATTATTCTTCCAGAGGTCATCTCTATCCCCTTTTTAAGAAACAGCCTAGGGTTTGTGCTCTGCTGCATTATCACAGCTTTGTTACCTGATACTACAAATCTCCAGAGCTGCTAGGGATTATATCCAATGAGGAAAGAGTAGAGAAAATTAAATGAAGAAAACAAGAATTACTTGTCAGACATTTCAGCCTTTCATACGTTTTTTACAACCAAGTAAAAATAAAAAATCATGGGAATTTTGATTTTTAACCTTTTTTTTTTTTTTTTTTTAATGGAGGACAGAACTGTACTATACATTTGGTGGAAACATCTTTACCATTCAAAATAAAAATCTGCACGCAGACAGCTCTTTTGCCATCTGAAAAAGCATTATTCAACTGAAAGAATTTACTGCCTTCTGAAAAAATCAGCCCTTGGTTTCTTAAAAGCTAAAATAAGAGAGGCATAGGATGATGGTGATGATGATTAAAATAGTATGAACAGGATGAAAAATAGTAATGCATTTATTAAAGTTATTTCACCAGGAGGTCTCCTCTTTCTATTTAACAGATCCCACAATTTCCTTTCATGAGGTTGTACTATCCATCTGGATTCCTGAGACCAACCCAGAGCAGCTCTGTTCCTTGGTTTAGATTAAACTAATGTATTTGTAAGGGATGAATGTCTCTTTTTTTGTTGACACCATCTCTCTACCTCATGTTATCTTGGCATATTTCTCTGTATTTTATCAGAAAAGTTATTATTGAACATCTACTCAAAATGAGACCCTGGGGCCTGGGGAAAATAGAAGGTTCCAAGTTCTTAAGGGGCTACAAATATTTTCAGTGCTTCTGCTTCTGGAATGGGCTGAGTCAACTCCAAATACTCACCTGAGTGCAATGAAATCTTTGGGTTGTTTTTCAGTTAGTGATGCCACTTTCAACCCAAATTCATTTCCATCTGGAGTTTAACCATAAATTTGTCAAAAATATGAAGAACCAGTGAGCTATGCACCATTTCTTTTGATTCCTTCCCTCAAGCTCTCCAAACAGAACAATATTTGTAAATCAAAATTTATTTCAGCTGGTCTAAAGCACAAGTTTTATAACTGAACTGGACATTGTTACCAATTCTAGAGGATTGCCACTGCCTTTCTTTGTTTTTGTACAGCATAAGCTTGTGTATTGCAATTGAATTTTTGCTCACTCTGTATACTTAGAATGTGCACACAAGATTTACAAGGAGCAAAATTAATTTGTCCACAGTGTGTGTCAGTTGAAAATAATTTAGTATTAAAAGTACTACTAGAATGGAGATATCAGGATGCTGATATTGGTGATTTTGGATGCACTTTAACAACTTCCACAGAATTCTGGCAAAAAATTAACTCTTCCACTGGTCACATGTGGTTGAAAAAACAGAGCCACATTTCCCATCAAACTTGCACACCACTCAAAAATGTGAAGTATTCAACTGGAGGGTGCAAAATGAGAAGCTCTAATTTAAAGCAAAAGTCAAAGAGTAGTCCAACATGTGGTTTTATGGGATTTTCAATTATAACCAAAATAAGAGAAGATGTAAACAGAGACAAGAAATGACTGTACCATCAAACATCTGCTTCATAATTGTTTGAACAGCAGATTGCTTACAAATCTGCCATCTATTTATAATCCTGGCATACACTGATACCTCCCATTTTGTTTAGTTTACATAGAGGTATACTGTTCAGTTAAAATATTACTTCCCACACTGATATGTGGTGGTAATGAGATAACAGCCTTCAAGACTTGATTACACACTATTTGAAGTTGGGATTTTAGGAAATTATGTAAGAAACCACATCTGGCAGTGATCTATGTTTTTGGTTATCTCAGGTTCTGCAGCACTGCACAGCAATACAGATGTTCACCATAAAAGATGAACATCTTTAATCTTGTTATCTGAAGATAAAATGGAAGCCAGGTCTGCTGCTCCCAAACATGTCTTTAAGAATAAGCTATAAAATTCTGAATTCCACATAGAAATGTATTTTACAGTGCAACAACACAGAGCATTTTTCCCATAAGTCATAAAATTAAAAAAATAAGTTGGAAGTAACTCCTTCCACAGGTCTTTATTATAATAAACTTCAGTCTAATGAATTTTCTTACACACAGAGTTAACTCTAGAAATTAAATCTTTCCAATAAAAAAGGAAAACATGAAATTGATAAAAATTATTGACATTTAAATCCTTCCAGTGAATTACTGTGAGACTGAAAACATCTGAGATGGTCAGAAAATATATGGGCACAAGACCAGACCTTTAAAAGCAGCACTGTTTCACCAGATGGTTTTATGGTGGCTTAAGAAAAGATTTTTACCTTTTATTTTTGAATGGGAGGCAAACCCTTGCCCTCTAACCTCATCCCTCTTTCCATAAAGCGTGTATGTAAAATTTTCATTTAGCATCTTTAGCAATCTTCCATTGGGTTTGAATAGTACATTTTCATTTCATTCATCATTTAAAGACAGATAATCAGAAAGTCATTACATGGGCTGACACCGGGCCCTGTGCTCGATTGTATTGTAATTGAGCACTGCAGAGCGTGTGCCAGATCTAATGGATAATGAATATATTATGTCAGCAGAACCGCCTCAGCAAAGCTCCTGGGGAATCACAGGGGGGACTGCAGTGACATGCAGGGTCACAGATGTTGTGCTGATTTACTGATGGAGTGATTGTGTAATTAGGTAATCAATGGTGGGTAGAGGACTATATGTGGACAGCTAATTTTATACAAATAAAGACCATACAAGTAGGAGGCTCGTGTTTAGGACAGTGTAAGATGATATTTTGGTTTGGCTTAATTATTCATAAATTCTTAATGATACATTCCCAACATCTGATGGTGGAAGGCCAGCAGCAGAGGTCTGACTCCAATTCAAACACTCCAGCAGCCTACTTTCACAAACTTTTTACAATATTATCCCTGTAATTTAGAAAGCTCAAACTTTCTACCTTGATTAAAATAAAACTCACCTTGCTTTGTGTTAGGGAATTACTCTAACTTTTAACATTTCATGCAGAGGTAAAAAGCAGTCATGATAAAGACATGAAACATCTCTAAACATTTGCTCCACATTTACTCTGCTCTCACTAGGAGCATTTAGTAATATTTACTTTGTTCTGAGTCACAGCATGTTTAAACAAAAAATGTAGAGGCAGAAGGTTCACATCCTAAATTTTTGTTATAAACATTATGTGTGTTTGTAATAGAAATGAATTTTAATAGAATAACATGTTACTTTTTAAAAAGTCAGATGATTGAACTCTTTACTTAAGATGATGAACAGCAATTCAAATTTATGTCCTTTTCCTAATTAGGACTGGCTTTATAACAGCAGCTTCTCTCTCATCTGCCCCTCTGTCCCTGGTTCCACTTTAGTGTAATTCTGACACTTGGCTTCATGTCCTGTGCTCAGCAAAGGTCTGTGTGATCCAAGCCCTCTCTGAGGCAGGAATACACCTGTCTGGTTTCCAGTCATGTCAGTGACAGTGTCTCAGTTGGGGTTTTGGCATCCATAGGATCGTCCCCACAGTGTCTGTGACAACAACTTTCAGTTGGATTTGGCATCCGTGAGGGTTTCCTCCCAGGAGCCTGTGGTGGGTTTGCAGTGACATGAATCTTCAGGGGAAAATGTTATTTAATCATTACTCAAAAATATAAATATAAATATAAATTAGGGAGACAAAAGGTATGAGCGGACGAGGGCCAGCAAAGATGGTTATGACTTACATCAGTTTGTTTCATCCATGGCAAAGAGCAGCAGATGGCTTCTGTTCATTTTCTGCCTTTCTTCCCTCTCTAAGCCTTTGCCAAACTGTCAGATTTCTGCTGACACCCTGGGCAGTCATTTACTCAATTCACTCAGCTCCTCTATCTTTAGTATGGACACAGGCTCTTCTTTGATGCCAGGCTTTAACCCTGGAAAAAATAATCCATTTTAGCCGGAGGGAATCCAAAGATCCAAAGAGATTGACTTAACAAAGCAGGGCAAATTCTTCTTTTCCTCTTCCCTACTACACTCTACTAATATTTCTTTTGGGGCAGCTCCATAGTAGGTAGGATACAATGAAGAAGCAAATGGAAAAGGAAGGCTTTTTATTAGCTTATTCTTTTCTTAGTTTTCCACAATCTGATTTTTCTTAGTTTACCACAATCAGAAATTTCAGGAAGAATGACATAATTTTGATTCTAAAATGCTTTCTCCTGTACCCTCTTTGGAGATATACAAACTTCTGGATGGTGCTACAGCTATTTGCAATTATGCACTGCTACACATAAATATTTCTATCCTGTATAAGGATGTATATATAGAATGTACTGGATTTAGATCAACCTGTATTATTTAGAACAACCTTCAGTATTAGTTCCATGAACACCTCCTCCCTCTCTTCCCACCTCTGGCTTTGTGCACCCATCACTAGCAATTATACATTAGTACATGGAGTAAAAACAGGCTGCCACTTTTCATTATTTTTTCATTGTTATTGTACCACTCTCCATCTTTTTGTTCATTTTCTACACCCTACAATGACATAAATATTGTAAGACCCAAATGCTACAAATCCTTTGCTGCTATGAATTTTGGCAAATAAGTGTAAAGTATTTAAAAGCTTTTTTTCTTGGTCCTTGATTACTTTTCCCTAAGTTTGATCACTTATGGTTTTACTGGACTTTCTGAATGCTGGGTTTTTCTTTCTTCAGCTTTTAACAGAAAAGTATTTCCTCCTCCCAAATAATCTCACCTTTCTCTGAGTCCTGAGTTTAAGTTTCAAAATAAACTTCCTATTTTTATCCACAAACATGACCAGGAGATATCAACTGTTTTGGTTTTAAAAGCCCTAAAATCTCTTTAGGACTCTGCAAGGACTGAGCATGGACACCTCAAAGAAAACAATTCAAAAGTCACCCCATACAAGGAGGATTTGCTGGCAAACATGGACCAAAGCAAAGCTTTCCTTGGAATTCCAGCACATTCCAGCTGCAGGGAACTCCTCAGGCTATCCTCAAAAGTGATAATGCCATCATCAAGGGGAGGCAATGCTTCTGCTTGGCAATACTGCTGTGTATTTATGATGATAATGAGTTAAAACATTCATTTCTAAAAGTTACCATAAGAAAAAATATGTATTTTTTTAAGTAATAAAAACAAGCAGAGTCTAACTGCCTCCCAAACCTGCCTATCTCAAGTACTAGTATAATGAAATTCTGAATAATGGTTTTACTGATCTTTAATGTTCTTGCAGTGCTCAGCCCTTTTAAAAGTACATAAGAGCAAGAGGATGAAAATTTTTGGAGTATGAAGAGGGGTGGCTGGAACAAAGTGTGCTCTGATGCTTTACAAATTTTAGAGAAAGGTGGTGAAAGATGTTCAGACCTGCCAGAGGAGGAGGAGGAGGGGGTAAACAAAAGAAATGCTTGGATGAAAGAGAGGAATCTTTCATAAGAGTTCCTCAATTTTTAACCAAGAACAGTGTCTTCATACAGAGGAATCTGTTCAAAGCACAGAGAAGGAGGGGAGGAGAGGGAAAAAAGAACACACTAAGTAGATAAAAATGAAAGGAAAAGGAAACTGAGGTGGATGTGGATACAATGAGTATGAAAATGTTAATTAATTGTGGGTGTTATTATTTCTAGTGAAGTTTATTGTTTTTAAAGACCAGACCTTGCAAAGCCTTAACTTAATTGATGTGCAATGTTCTTGGGCAGATCTTTATTACCATGTTACTTTATTATTTGCAACTTACTGCTCAGTGTGGATTTTATGATTAAATTATTGGTAATATTTTTGCAAACACTGTAGAAAATCAGGTTGAAATCAACTTTATCAAAAGATTCAAATGCTGAGCAGGAATAACTTGGAAGCATTGTAAAATAGGATGCATAATATTAAATAAACACTTTTAAACAATAACAATATTAACAAGCAAACCACAATATATTACAAATTTAAAAGTAAAAGATATTTAACGCTGACATGAAACAGAACATAAATTATTCAGATTAACTGTTCCCTTTCAAAATGTCACAAAAAAGTTACTCATTATACAACACTGTTTTCTCAAAAACGTCAATATAAAAGAATTTTATTAACTTAAAGATTCCTTGAGTTCAATATAATTTAAAAAATTCTTACTCTTCAATTCCTTAAATGACCACAGGGCTCCTACACTTTTAATCATCTTGATTGGTCAATATAAATCTTGTTCTCTTTCCACAAAAATAAGAAGCTTTGCTCATTCCTAAATTTAGGGACCTTTCTATATGCAAAAGAGGATGTAGCATTTTACTTCTGAAAGATATACATACATTTGGTGAGGCTTTTCTAAGTTTTATTGGAAGTATCAACACCTGAGAAGTGGAGGCTCACCTTCAGTTTCTATGGTTTCATGATGGATTATTCCTGATGCTGCAGCTTGCTGCTGTTTAGCAGGAACGTTACTGATAATTCCTGCTCAGTGTTGATGTCCCTTCATTCAGCCCCTGTGCCACCCATCCCAAGAGACTGGGCTCGCCCTGGGGCTGTGTGGGGCAGCTGCTCACTCTGTGCTGCCAATCCTGCAGCAGGCTGGCTGTACTCACACCACCTCTTTGCCACCCACTGCACCCCTTTTGGACAACTGGAGAAAACTTCTGCAATTCCATAAAAAATTCCAGATTGGAGGCATTGTATAATTTGTACTTGATAGGGGCTTTCTTTTCCTCAAATCTGCCTCTATTGTAGAAATAAAAAATGGATTACTTTATTCCCTACTCATGTCTGAACTTCATCTGAAAATCAGAGGACATTAATCCTGAAGGATTAGCCAGAAGAGAGGAATGGATATTCCACACTTTCTCCCTCAGTTTGGTATCTCTGCTAAGCAACAGCATGCACTGTACATGTAAAATTTCTCCTTCAACTGATGCACCCTGAAGAGTTTTGTCCTTGCCAGTGAGGAAGAAGTTACAACAAAGTGTGTGATAGAGATTATTTTTAATGGAATTTTTCACTGCTAAGGAAGTAATGATACAGCAGCCTTAGAGCACAATGTCTTATTCTAGAGATGAGCTATCATTTCATTCATAGCAAACTTTCCTTCCTTTCTCTATAAAATCAAACATTCAGCATTTTCATCATTTGAGAAGGCTAATATCTCCCAAGAAAACATTATTGCATGCCACAAATCAGTCTTGCAAGTGCAAATGAATCAATGCCAAGTATTGAACATTCATTTTTTCTTGTCAAATTGATATTCTTCTATTGTATGTTCAATGTGAAACTTGTATAATTTCCATTAACTTGCTAGATTTCTTGGGGCCAAAAATGTGTTACTGTTGGGCATTTTTCCTTCTGCAAATCCTCCCATTTCAGATTTTGAAAGACAAGCCACCACACAACACTGTCTACAATCTCTCCCTCCTATAAGGCTTAAAACTCTGTAGGGTTTTGAATATTTTTTCTCAATTTCTGAATTTTTTTTTTTTTTTTTTTTAATCAACTTGGAAAAGTCCCTCATCCTTATCCATTCAAAATCTCATGGCACTCTTGATGGGGTGATAAACTGTAATTCATACAGCTGAAGCATAACAGGTAAATAACGTGTTATTCAAGGCTCCAACTCAAGGACCAACTTCATTGTGGATTTCATGTAATAATTCCATTAAACTGTTGAAATATAAAACACAAACAACAAATGCACTATCACCAGAGGTTTTCAGCCCACAGTTTCAACAAAAAATACATGTATACAGAACACTACATAAGCATAATTAATGCTAAGTCATTTGCAGGATCTTTGCAATGAGATTCCACTGCTATTTTTAAGCCCCAAAGGAGCAAAAGCACTACAGAACACCTCTGATTTACGTGGGTACAGTCCTTTAGCAGTGAAGTTAAGACAGACCATAATTGCTTTGCTGAGTTACAACATAATCCCTAAAAACAGATTTATGCATTGAAACCATTTATAGTTCAACCTCAAACCAACCTCTGCTCCTAAGGCTCATACATTAACTGATCTACAAAGACCATTTCCTGAAATTTATCTCTTTAGCTTTTTCTTGGTCTGAATATATAGAACAGTTTGTAGTCCTCTTAATTTCTGTCTAAGAGAATGTGGTGAATTCTTAAGAAAATCTGTTTTTCCTCCCTAAACTCCATTAGAACATACATGCTAGATTTGTGCTTTATTTCTTCCTTAATTTCTGTTTTACATGGTGGGCTAAAAGCATTTCACAGGTGTTTGCTGGAACTCATTAGACTATTTGGAACTCCTTCATGCTCTCTAAAAGGCAATTAAAATGTGTCTGCAAATTACCTCATGTGGTCTGAAGCACAGCTGCCTCTTATCCCCCTGTTACTACGCGGTGTGTCCAAACAGAATAGAAAAACTGCTTTGATACCTGCAGTTTACAAAGGCAAATCACGCCTTCATGAGTGACAAAAATCCTCTGCTTGCCTCTTAAGTCTTTAATGCAATTGCCTTTGTTGCCACAAAAAAAAAAAAAAAACAAAAAAAGTTTATAACGAGCTAAGAGACACAACTCAACTAGTTAATTAAGTGGATAACAGAAGTAATGAGAAACCAGCAAGTACTCACGTAATTCAAAGAGTAGTTGCTGCATACACAGAAAACATAGGCGTGTGCAGGTAAAACAGCTCTGATTCTAAATGGCTAAGATGCCTGGGCTAGTATTTCTATTTCTTGTTTCTGCATAAAAAGGAGGGATGAAAGAAACCATTATCCCAGCAGGTGTACTTACAGAATTTATCACTGTTCTCAAATATCTGGCAATTAAATACTGGTTTGAGTTTTTGTATTTTAACTACTTCGCAGAGAGACCAAACTCACTAAAGTGAAGACATTTTTATTGCTCTCTCAACTCCTCTCTTCATTGGATATCCTGCTTGAGTAAAAAATGAATGAGTTTTAAGCTTTTGTGTTTTAGCTGTTTTGTCCAGCCTACTTTATTATTAAAAATGAGTTGTTTATGACACTGAACATTTATCTTTTGCCATCAGATGCTGACAAATTAAAGTAAAATTCAACAAGGTTTCTAATAATTTGCTTTACTATATGTATTTGGCAGTTCCAGAGTAGCAGAGTGTTGTGTCTAGAGCAGAAAGGCCCAGCTCCAACATTTCCTTGCTGGCCAACAGCAGAAAGGAAAATACATGTCTGGCCTTTCACACCCTGGGGGTGATGCAGAGTCCAGAACAACTTCCAGGCTATAGCTCCATCCTTTTATCTTCCCTCTGATCCAAAATCACCAATATAAATGGCAGCAGAAGGGCTGCAAATCCTTTAACCCTCCTTGTATTTTCAGAACCAGCTGAAATTTACTTTGAGCTCTAATGATTGCCTTGGACCTTCCCAGCTGGAGCTGATCCCCATCCCACCCCACACACAATATTTTCCACTTCTTCTCCCCATTCAACCATGATCTCCATCAAAGCCTCTGTGGTCACAACACTCCATTACACCCAACTGAAAGAATCCTAAACAGCACACCTGTATTTACTCTAAACAAATTTCTCAGTTTACTCTCTCCTTTTGCTCTTAGTCCTTAATTCCCATTCTTTTTTTGTTACTTTCTTCCAGTAAGCCATAAAAGATGAATATGTTATTTCCATGCATTTTAAACAAAGCAGTGCCTGGTAGTTACAAACAACTTAGTGATGCTAAACAATGATGGAAACTTTTCATGAGGCATCCCAACTAAATCCTGTCCCAGGAAGACTCCTGTGAAAGCAGCAGCTGTGGGTCTAAAGGCTACCCTAAATATATTCCACTTTCAAAGTGCAGTCACACACCAGCAATGGAGAGTGCAGCTCCTGGGTTACACTGCAGGTGCTAACATGTGCAGGAGAATTGCAGGTTACTGCAAGAGCCATCTGAAGATATGGAGGAATAAAGTGCATCCTGGAAAGTAACATCCAAGCAATTGCACAAAACAGCAAAGTCCTTTAGCTGTGATTCCACAAACTGTTCTGTGAATCATTTGAGAAGAATCAGCAGGTGTCTAGATTAAAATACGAAAAAACCCCAAACAACAAACACGGAACCCCAAAGAACAGTGTATTTCTGACCCCTGAGTCTTTACACAATTGTGAACAAATGGTACACTTTTCTCAAAACAGCCTGAGGGAGAACCTTGTCTTTTATACTAATACAAAATTATTAGCCTTGTCAGAGCCTTCCAAGACATCAAAGAAATTGTTTGGGTTCCTGATATCACATCTGTTTTCAATGATCAGAAAAAAAGAATTTATCCCATAATATTCAATCATCAGATATACACAGTGAAACTTCCAGTAATCTAACCAATGCATTAATTTAAAAACTCCTAGAAGATGCTGTCTTCTGAATTCCTACCTCACTCTGTATCAATCCTAGCAGCTTACAAAATGTATTGTTGTGGCTTATAATGTGATTATGGGAAGTAATTATCATAGTTTTATTCAGCTTTCAGAATCACAAGAGAATTTAAAAATTTTATTTCAGTTTTAGAAGGCTGAACACTTCTTCCTAGTATAAGAAAAGAATTAAAATTCTACCAATAGATAAATTATTTTCCTACACAACTGTTGAGTACAAAAATCTAAGGAAAGTTCCTTTAAAACAGAAATATGAAACGGTTGAATATCCTCCTGTGCTCAGCTGAAATCCAGTCAGGTCCAGGCCAAGACAGATAGACACACACTGCTCATTACATTAACTAAACATATGTGTAATTTTGTAAATAAAATTAATTAAATGCATGAAGTAGCCATATGACACAGTAATTATATTCTATTCAGAACTGCAGAAATTTTGGGCTGTCATGTTGCAAATTCTTAACATTATTTGCTCCAGTGGTGATGTCAGTGATGGTTCTGAATCCCATTGCTTTGAATGCAATTTAAGTCCTATTTTTTTACAAATGGGAATTTTTTCTTTTAACAGTCAGACATGTTGTGTCACAAAAGCATATTTAGTACTGCCAGTACCCTAAATCTTGATTTGCTGAACTTGTAGCAAAGTCATGTAGAAGTTTTACTGACTAAATCTAAACATTCTCTGCTTATGACTCACTACATTATCAGCTTCATCTGTAGAAGGATGATTCATGTAAATGTCTTGCAGGACCTACTTCTCCATAAAGCAAAATTTCCATTTACTTTACAAACTGAAGATTAAAAAATGGACAAGAATTCAGGAAAATAGTGAAAGTGCCCATTTTCTTTCCAATTTGTTTTGCTAATTTTTTCAGCAGTGTACTGTGCATATATTTTAAAGGAAATATGTAAAAGAAAAAAACTTACTTTTGATGTTCATAATGGGTAAGAAAAATAAAAAGTTATGCCTTTATTATATTCATACCTGCCTAGTTACTATTTTAACCTTAATTCCTTTGGGTTGTTGGTTTGCACTATTCTTCTCACCTTAACTGAACTTTTTGGGAAGTGTGCCATCTTTTATGTGTTTGTGTAGTAGCTGGAATAGTTGGAGGAATTGCAGCTCCTATGTATCACAAACTCCAGTGAGGCTGTTCATCTGCTTTCAAGTCTGTATTAAGTATGTGCTGAATCATGTTAAAAAGATCTTTCTCTTAATGTTGAATTAAATACATTTATTCCTCTTCATCCTACAGATGTATCACTTTCATTTCACTGGGGACCGTTCCACATATCTCAGATACTGTTAGTGGTATGTTCTCCTCTGCCCTCCCAAATTGGCACCAAATGTCAAACTGATTGACATAATTTAAATAGCCTTATCAAATACAAATTTGTAGTGGAAATACTGAAAGACTTACACAGAAAAGTTCCAGGTTAAAAAAAACACCAACCCAATTGCTTCTCCTATGGGGTTCCTTTTTGGAATAGAAGAGTATATAAACCAAATGCCTGCCACCAATTTTGTACTTTTACAAGCACTAACATTTTAACAGCAGAAATGTTAAATATCAAAGTAATAGATGAGCATTCCACTAGAAGGCAATTTCACTAAATACCACAGGTATTAATCTTTCTGAATCTTAATTACACCCTTTTGACATATTATCCTCATCCGACCTTTCCTCCAGAACTGCATGAGTAGATGTGAGGTTGGCAGGCAAGCTCAGTCCTGCTTGCCACCCAACATGCATCAGTTTAATAAAAGAATGAATGGACATAAAGATGCAGCTCATGTGCAGCACAGGAAGTCATTAAGCCACTATTTTCTGAAAGTTATCTTCCAAGACCCAGCTTTTGTTCCAGGATTTTCTATCATCTTCCCTTTCCTTGCTTTGTCCATGCCTCAGAACATACAGTTTTAATGAATCACTGAGAGTGTAGAACTGGAAGACATTGCTGAAGACTAAACTTTTTGAACTGGAAACATCCAAGCAACATTTAAAAACAATTAGTAATGGCAGGCCTTAATCGAATAAACTGAATTTCAGCTTAGATTAGTAAGGACTGGCAGTTCTAAGATTAAAAAAGTAATGATTCTGCCACTAAGCCACACTTTCACCAATCAATACTGAAAAGTATCCAGATTTTATTAGATCAACTAAATAAGCAAAAATAACTTGGGCATATAAGGTTTAGGAAGTGTTGTGTGAGAGGTGGAGTGTAGAGATGGTGCATGGGAGAGCCAAGCCCTACTCTGACCTTAGGGAAGGAAGTTCCTTCATGTTCCTTGGTCACAGATTTCTCAGCCACAGACATGTTTGAGATATTCTTTCTCAGTGTAAGCCACATCTGTCTGATGCTCACATTGTTATTCCTGCCACAAATCCAGGGCAACTTTTATCCTGTCCTCCCACTTGGTGCTCAAAATGAGGTTTTGCATTATAAATTCTCAGCTGGGAGAAGGAGCAGCACTAAACTGTGTGTATCTTACAACTGCTTTATGGCAATCCATGTTGTCCACATAGTTCCCAGCATGGCCTGTGAGGCAGCATCAGTCCCTGCCTGGACCTCTCAAGGCCTTTCAGAAAACCTCTAAGAGACTCTCTAAATACCTGAAGGGAGGATGGCACTTTGTAAACCAAACCAAATTACAGTGCTGCTTTAAAGCTGAAAATCAAATATTAATTGTTGCTTCAAAGTAGAGGAAAAGAAGAAAAGCTCAGGCAAATTTTTTGAGTCAAAACGCTTGCCAAGCCAGTCTGAAACTTATCGTTGACTTTTTAGATTTTTTACCTCTTAAATTACCTTGTCAGCAGTTTTGGAGATGCATAATCACCCTCATGTGCATTATTAAGCTGGATATAGCCTGAAGATGAATTCTTACTTTTTTTTTTTCTTTACAATTTTACTTGATTAGAAACAAATTGAATAAATAATATTTGATAAATATTTACTTTGTAAACCTGCACTGCTTGATTTTTCTTAATTTTCTGTTTAAATTTATATTGCATTAAAAATTGCCATTTTTTCTGGTGTTTTGTTCATTCAAAAAGGTTAAATGATTATTAATTCTGACTAAGTAGCAGGGTAAGTGTCCTTGAAATCTGTGATAGTTTGATTGGGGCTGTTGTTCCACTTTGTTGTATTCTTCACTTCCTCTCATGCTCCACTATCAAAGTGACTTTCATCATTTATATCCATGCACTGAGAGCTCAGACTCTGTGCAAATCCTAAACAGCTTTATTAGGAGAATATAAAATTGCATCCCTACAATCACTAAAGTATTCATAAATGGGATCTTTTTTCAGGATTAAACCTGTTGGATTACATATAATCAGTGCATATGGTGATCCAGGCTTTTTTTATTCTGAGAAATGTGTGCTTAGATGCCTAATCATGCACTTCTGGGAATAGGGCTGGCCCTTAAAATTTTGGGTGTACAACACTGGACTTTGAAGTCCATAGGAAAGTAAGAAACAGGACAAGGTGACTGTTTGGCACACACATGATGGGATGATGGAGGATACTGAAGGATGGCCCAACTTCTTCTCTGGTTAAAGGTCTAATGAAAAGCACGGCTGCAAAAATGTCTCCTGTATTATTAACACCAAATACATGCACATTATTAAAAATGTAACTCTCATAATTAATTAGTTTAATGTGGATTTTGTCTGTACAGGTTGGATTTTACTGACTGTGGAGGTAAGAGAAGATTTTCAAAATTGATGTAAAACAATACCTATTATTGCTCCATGGATTAACTCTCTCTCACATTACTGGTGTCTTACCCAAAGGTATTGTACCTAGTGGATTAGGACTTCAAATACTTTGAGGACACAAAAGCTCTTTACAGTAAAATCCAAGACTCTAGTAATTATTATCCAAGTCTTTCAATGATTTTTTTATGTTTGGGTTCAGCTTTCGGCAAGAAGATTTAAAAGGAGAGAGAAAAAAAAGGGGAAAAAAAAATCAGTTGATATAAGAGTCTTCAATGTCTCCTCTATTGATTTTCTTCAGATCTTTAAATTCACAGTGTGACTTATATTCCATGAAATAGGGTCATTGACATCTGAAAACATACTACAAAAATATACACTTCATATCCCGTGAACTGAAACACTTAATTGTCTAATGAAAAGGTTATCCAGTGTGCTAAATCCATCACTTACAGAAATTTTTTCTTGCTTCTAAATGAATGGATTTTGCTGCATTTTAAGAGAGGAAAAGCTTCATGGTGATTGAAAAAGTCTGTGGGCACTGTACTGTTTGACTGTGAGCTTAGAGCCTTGGTTCTAATTCTATTTAATGTAAGACTTTGTACAGTGATATTTCTGAATTAGCCACCACATGAACACACTCCCTGACCTGAAAACTCTTATTTTTGTACTACTTATACCTAAGAAATCACACTCTGGATTGCCCAAATCCTAGAATCTCTCTTCCACTTCTATAAAAGTTCAACTTTGTTCTTTGAGGGGATTTACTACTTTAGAGACTGTTGCTTTTTGTGGCCTGACTGATAAAATACAGTAGTAAAGCAGCTAAAATTACTACTGCAGTCCCAACTTCAATATAGATTGTTGCTACAGATAGTAATTTTTCATTTTTTTCCTATGCTCTGACTTTGAGAAAATGAATGAGATCACTTTACACGAGGGCAAACCTTGCTGGAACCATTCCCACTCTTGGATTTGGGCATGTTTATACCTCCTGCTGGACATGGACTTCATGTTTCATGAAGTCTTTGGAAGAGTTTTGACTGATTTCAAATGATTTTAGATCATACATTCATAGAGAGGTTGATAGTATCTCACTTCTAAATATACATGTGTTTATCTATGTCCAGTCCAAAGCAGATCAGTGTCTACTTAGGAAAGGAGTAAAGGAGTCAGTTCAAGGGAAAGGATCTTAAATCACAAAAAAATTGTGTGTTCTCTAGAGATGGCATAGATTGAATGTTGTCAGTTTATAAAATTATCAATTTATTCAACGGTACTTTAACAGTAACTTTCTTAAAGATCAAATCCTGATATCTCTAAATCATTAGGCATTCTGTAAAAGGGGAGCTGGAATCAGAGATTTTACAGATTCCCTGAACTCTTGCCTTCTGAAATAAAGACAGACCTAGAGTTCTTCTCTTAAGTAAGGCTAAAAACATTTTCTGAGTCAAGACAGAAATTGACCTTTATTTTGATTTGGTCTTTTAAAGGGCTTATTGGGAGCCACAACCACGCAAAATTAAATGAAGTCTAAATTAATCAAAGAGAACAATTTTTATTTTGGTTTCACCACAGCAAGTACTGGGCTCTCCCTGCTCTGGAAGATGGGCCCTTCTGTGGCAAGAAGTAGTGCCAGCTCACAGATGGTTTCCCCAGCACCCCATGAACAGTCTTCTGTCATACCACTCTGTGAGCAACCAGCTTTTTCTAACTGGAAGCTGGTGAGCCCCAAGTACACATATAACCAGGTACAAACAAGTCAAAATATAACTGTTGCCTTTGATGGGACAGTGGGAAATATCCTTTACTAGTTTTGGGTAACAATACCTCAGATTATTGATAATGTTCAAATTAACACTAGAAAAAAAGCCCTGCAGGAATTTATTAAAGATAGATTTATCAGTGAATAAGAATTCATTATGTTTAACCTTAAGGCAAAAGCAACCAGGGCAGTTTGAGTAACAGCTTCAAGTGATGATTAGCTAAGGGGATTCAACACTTAATAACCAAAGTAAATTAGTATAATTATTTTATTACCTATGCTAACTGATTTCATTGTTTTTATAGAACTAACAGCTCCCTAAGGAATGGAATGTTGCTTCAAAGGATCCCAGCTGGAGGCTTCTGTGTTCTCTTGTGGCAATCAAAAACAACAACAAAAATAGCTGTCATTAATAATAGCATTCATAAGTGTGCTACCACATCTTAGAAGTATATTCTGGATTTGCCTGTACACCTGGGTTGAATACCAAGTTTTCTAGCCACTAGAGGGTTTTAGATAAAATTGAAATAAACCTTTAAAACACTTATTAAAATAAACATTAATATTTATAGAGAACAATGGAATGCTTTAAATAGATTTTTAATAAATGAGTGTGTGATTAGTTGAGGAGCTTGAGAAATCTTTTAATTTGACCTCAGAAGAATTATTTAAAAGTCTATATATTTCTGCTTTTGCTCTCACTGTGAAGTGTTAACAATATATCCTCTACACAAGAATAAGTTTCAAAAAACCTTACTGAAACATAAAGTGAATTTTTATAGGGTTCATCTCTATCGCTTTCAAGATTCTACCCAGGTCTAACTTAGAGCTGATTTGTATTCCTACCAGTCTGTGTTGCTGTTCAATATCTGCTGTACCCTCCCTTTCCCCCTCTGCAGGCTCCCACCTTACAACCCACTACAAATTAGAACCTACTGGAAAAACTCCAGGACCCACACGTGGGCTGTGTTTCCATCCTCTCTGGTACCCTTATAAAAGCAGTGGTAGTACACAAAATAGATCCTGATGGCTTCATCTGCAGCAGCATCTCAGTGACCAGCTCTGCCCCAGTCACACACCCTGGAATGTGCTCTGGCTGTTCTGCAGTGGGAGCCCAGCTACAGCTGTGATGCTGTAAGGCAGCAAGGACCAGAGAAACAAGCTCTCTACGTTGTACAAAACAGAGCCAAAGAATTCTGGGACTGAATCCAGTAGTAAAAATGCACATCCTAGGGACACTGATCAACAGCAGATTTTGACTGACTGTGTCTATGTTCCCCTGCTTTTCAATGCCTTAACAAATGCCCAATCCCCCTGCACAGCTGGGGAAACTAATTATCATTTTAATTGGTGGTGGTGGAGTTTTTTTATTATTTTGTATAATATAATACACTATAACACAAAAAGGACTGGAGGTTTTCTCATTTCTTACTTGTTGAGGCTTCACCATGTAATTCTGGACATAACAGATGTTACCCTGAACAAATAACTATCTATGGCACAGTTCACCATCCCTGTCACCGGAGCTGGGACTGGAAATCAAAACAAGAGATGAAGGAGTCACAGCAGGAACATGAACTACAGAGGGGCCCACTGAGCCACAGCCTTTCTACTGGTGAGCCCCAGCCTGTGGCACCATGAAAATCATCTGATACCTTCACAAGAACATCAGGTCTGGAATCTGGCCTAAACTCCATTTGGAGAGACAGATCTCAGAGTGCTGACAAGGCTTCAACATGGTATCATGAGCCCCATTAACTGATTGTAAAATTCAGTACATATCTCCTTAGTGTTGTCGAATCAAAAGAAAACAGCTTGATGAACTTCCAACAAGTGTGCAAAATACTGGAGAACTTCCTTATGTTCTTTATTAGTGGTACCAATGGTAGTAAAAACAGTCCAAAAAGGCTTAGCATGATTCCAACTCTTTGGTTTGGGTTGGGGTTTTTTGTTTTGTTTTCCATGGAAATCAACTTCCTTGAAAGGAGAAAAAAAAAAAAAAAAAAGAAAAAATGAATGTAAAAAGAAACTATCTGAAATTAAGAACCGGTGGCATTTGACAACAATACTAGCAAAATTGCAGGCAATGCTGTTAAAAAAATTAGTGCATATTCAATAAGATCTGGCATTAATTAAAACAAACTTAAGAGTTTTAACCTACAAAATATGTTATGGCTTCTTAGAATCATTAAATCGGTCACCGTGTGTATCTTCTATTATTTTCAAAGTTAATATTTGGACATCTAACACTGATAAGAATAATGTAATTCTCACAGGGTTCTGATAAAATAGTATTTGCATTAGTAATCACATTACAGCTGTGAATGGAATATTATCCTTATGATGCAACTCAACAAGCACCTGCACCAACCCAGTGAGGAGGTGACAAGGATCAGCAGAGAGGGACCTCTGAAAACACCAGGTGGTTTTGAGACTTGCGCTATAATTTTTTCATGTTAACTCTTGGATTTGTGTTTGCACTTCCTCAGCACTGAAATTCAATCTCTTTGAATATATATATAAGTCAATGAAATAGTGAAATTGTCAGCTAATTCAAGTTGGGTATAAATACTCTAAATCCTACTTCATCTCTTTAGGACAAATATAGCCTAGATGCAAAAATTGCCTTTTATCTTTCATATAACATCACATTTGAATAATTTTTTTCAGTCATCGCCTTTAAATTGCCTCTTTGAGCAATTCTATTTAAAATTATTTCTTTTTGTCTATTCTCTTCTTTATTCACTTCTGATTTCTGAGTCCTCACGTGTGCCTGTGCATCACAGAAACAACTTCCCTCCTAATCACAGTCTGTTCCTTCTCAGCTACAGGCGCAGGAAGAAAACTGATTCTGTGACATCAAACCCACTTATGCAGTAACCAACTGAACTGTGATGTTACAAATGCTTGACTGTGGCAACCTGGAATGAAGCACAGACAGGAAAGGATGATGAGCACAGAATTGCTTTTTTGTAATGCACATTTTAGTAATTAGCTGCAGTGGCCAAAGGTACTGAGCAGCACTTGAAAGTGCTTCTGGTTTAAAGCAACCTCATGAATTAAAAACTGTCTGGAAAAGCAAATGATCAATAATACTGTGGTCATTTGCCTGGACTTAACTGAAAACTTTACTCCAAAATTAGGATTGAAGGCTGTTGATTCAAAATATTTGTTATGTAAACCAGTGAGAAATGGCTGCAACTTAAATTCTTTGGTTTTTAAATTTTAAGCCTGGAGGTAAACATTGAAGCAGAGTGATGCAAATCAGTCAAACCCACAGAACATTAAAGGCTGATTTATACCAGCTGAAGACCTTCCTCCATTTAATAAACCAGTCTTTGCACAGAGTGATCTCACATAGTAATGAAATCACAGGGATGAGAGAAACAAGCCCAAGGTAAAGGAAAACAAACCAAGAATGGTGCAGACACATTCTAAAGCTGTTTAACAACTCTCACAAGAGAGAGGCAATGGGGCATGCCTTGCCCCTACTGCCACTCTTCTTGCAGTAAGTAACACTCAAACAGTGCAAAACAGAAAGGCAACAAAACCCTTCTATTTGTAGTTCCTGTTCAGTGCTCTCAGTGCCTGCCCAAAGGACATCTCCCACTGCCAGCTCGGTCTGCCCTTCCCAGGCAGATCCCTCTGCTTTCAAGTTCCTCTCAGCGCCGTAGGAAGAACAGAAGCACACAGGGGAAAGCTTCACACTGGGTCCTGGCAAATACTTTGTTTAATGTAGCTAAACAATGTCTACTTCAAGGCACAGAGAAATTCCAGTCTTGATTTTATGTAGAGATCCAAACCTCAGAAGAAATACAGGTACTCTTTATGTAAACATTTGCCTAACTGATTGCTGAATCCAGGGAGGAGCTGCTCTTTCCATTATCTGTATCAGTTTTACATCTTCTACTGCTCAGCAATTGAAATATACAGCAAGAAAAAATCCAAATATGTCATAAACCAGGATATAAATTATACCAATTATGAATCAGCCAAAAAAAGGAGAGATAGAATTGAAGTACTATATAAGGGAGAAAAAAGAAAAAAAGAAGATTAAATTAATAAACTAAACATACAGTTAAGAATTTCTGTAATGTTTTCTTGCCCCTTACCCTTGCCACATTGCATATTCTGATGGTCTTACAGCCTTTCTCTGACTCTGCCTGAGTATGAGAACAGAAGCAATTGCTTTGCATGGCTATGAGAAAATTATTTCTAACAGTGAAAGTTCCCTTCCCTCCTACCTACAGCAGGACAACTGTCCACTCCCCAGATTTAAATACATATACTCAAGTAGTCTCCTCATTTGAGCAACCCTGGATGAATTTCAAAAAATGCCCCCCAAGTAAAAGCAGGTGAAGATGTGGACTGCCAGTTTATTTTGCTGCTGCCATCAGTGACTCCATCTCTATCCTCCTCTCTAAATCAAACTTGCAGGACTAAAAATCTGGGAAGATATAAACTGTTTCAACCATTTCAGACCTGCTTCTACTAGACATCTGCTACTGCCCTTTAACTGATTTCAAATTCACCAAGGAGCTGGTGTCAAACTATTTATATTTACATGTCGTTTCTAAAGACACGCTCCTACCCAGGTTTCAGTTGTTTAGATCACTGCTGGCTTTAGACACAGTGCACACCTCTGGGAGTTACACAAACCATATTGCCATACTTAAAATTTCATGTGATACCAATGTGATTACGTTTATGTCCAAAAGCAAATGTTTTCAGAGAGAGACAGAGAAAAAAAGAAGAATGCCAAATCCAGTAAGTGGGAATGCTGCTATCTGCCTTTCTATAATTTAACAGTGATTTAAAAATCCAAGAAAGAAAAGCAGAAAGGAAGCATGAAGAGGCTAAAGTTCACACTCGAAAAGAAAAATTCTGTTTCACATCTAGCAATAAAAAAGAATGTACACACAAGAACACGTTGCAAAATAGGTATACCTAGTGTTTCTTTAGTTCAGCTCGTGCTAAAAATTGGTGTGACACTTTTACTAACTGCTCCAGAATTACAGCCCAACAGAGCTGTCAGGTACTTTCCAAGTTTCTCCTAGGTTATAACCACAAGGAATTGAAATGTTTAAGTCTGTAGACCACAGTATTCTATGACATCCAGAGGAACTAAGCTATGTTCTTATGGCAGAACACTTACATTCTCTTTCCTGCTGGTGTTCACAATGTACTTCAGGGATACATAACAGAGCCCACGTGCTCATGAGGCAGAGAGTTATCCATAACTCTTTAGGAAGGAGGTCTGCAAGGAACCACTGTGAAAAAAGAAAATTGTAATTGCGAGGAAAAAAACCTACCAAATCCTTTTATGATGTAGCTCCTTGCAACTTTAGTAGGGATCCTTCGCTCTTGGAAAAAAAAAAAAAAAAAAAAAAGAGAGGGAGCACTAGTACTAGATTCTGCACTTACAGCAAGTATCTTGATATCAGGAATCAAAATCTAGTTTGGTTAACAGCACTGCTGTCTGGTCTCAAAAGACACACTTTTGCACCTCTTAAGATGAGAACTGGTTATAGAATGATTCTGGGATGGATCTCCAGACTGTGACAGTAAAAGAACAAAGAATGGTACCTGTTGTGAATGGTTTCAAACATTTAAAGCAAAGTAATGTTTATTTCTTCTAGGTGAGAAAATGACAGCATACAGAGGGAAACCTAATAAATGATCTTACCCTACTTTTATTAACATGGTTACAGTTCTCTCTGATTACCATTGAACAGAATTTACTCCAACAGCACAAAATATTACAATTCCACCCAAGCCTAGTCTTCAATGATCTTTGAATCTTTAGTGATCTTGCTTTTTTAAGGCTGTGGCCTACCTGGAATTACTCCTTTGCCTGCCCAGAGCTGACATGCCACAGTATATTCAAGCTACAAAATTGTCATCAACAACATAATACAGTAATGCATTTGGCCCTGCACACTCATGTACTGCAACCAACTATCATTTAAGCTACACTAGTCAAGAAACTGTAGAAGCACCCAAATACTTTTTATTTTCCTTTTATCTCTTACAAGAGATGAAGACAAGTAAAGACAGTACCCAGAACTCTTATTTACTGATTAATTACTCCGAATGTATTTATTTGGTATTTTGTTTTATGCTGGGCCTTGCTCCGGAGAAGTGTTCAGCTCTATTTACAAAGCCCTACCCACATTCCCTTCAGGAGCATCACAGCCACCAGGCTCAGAGAGAGGCATTGCTGTGAGTGACACAGCAATGCAACCAAGGAACAAATGTTAAAAACGTTCCTCTAATGGTTTCTAAAATACTAGTGGAAGGCAGATCTCGTCAGAGATAATATATGGCAGTTACAGTATGAAGGCATTTACATTTGTTATGTAACACAATAGGAAACCAAGATTTGTGGAGAGAAGGAAACACACAGCACTATGCACATCCATCCTTGGTAACCTCATCTGCATCCTTGATGTGTGGATCAGGATTTTCCATCTCACAGACTGCAAACTGGCACAGTTCCAGCAAATGTTATAAGAACTACAGAATGCAAAGAAAGCTTCCCCATCTGAATGGTAACTGACCAACAAGTAACTGAGGGAGGGTGAAAGCAAAGCATTTGTTAAAATTTTAATGAACATCTACTTTGATCAAAATACAGTAAGAACTCAGTGCCTTCCAGACAGCTCTGAGTGAATCAGGGCCCGAATATCTATGTGCTCATGCTTTATTGTAAAACACTGATGTGGGCATTCAAAGGTCTGTCCCTGCTTTTAAAACTTTATTTTTGCACACATATATATTTCAAATATAATACCAATAAGATGGACAGTGCTCTAAAACTGGCATGGCATAGTAGCATGAAAAATAACAAAATAAACAAAATTAAAAAAAAAAATAAAATAATGGACCTCTGAAAATGTACTTATCAATTTTACAGGAAATGCAACAAAATTCACATCACACTAAGCTAAGAAGTGTGATGCAATACCTTATACCTGGTAGTTATGAGCAGTGTAAATTTCTTTCAGCACTCCTATCCCAGGTTATCATATGGTTGTCTGCTACTCCACAGCCTGGCAGGGTATAGCTCCACAGTAACCAGTAAAATAACATTTT
Organism: Muscicapa striata striata; assembly: GCA_030060385.1. Taxonomy (NCBI): domain Eukaryota; kingdom Metazoa; phylum Chordata; class Aves; order Passeriformes; family Muscicapidae; genus Muscicapa; species Muscicapa striata. Next base: position 1,323,815 of record JAREIS010000049.1, read on the forward strand.
GCAGCCAACTTAAAAAAATATATATATATCTATCTGACTCCAACTGTGATTAGAATGTCAGTTACAGCTGCTGCCTTGTTATAACACCCCCATACTCCTCAGCTCACAAGGACACCTTCAATGAGAGAATGGCCTGCATTCATTGTGTAATTATCAACCTCACACACCTTGGAAACAGAGAAAGCTCCAACACGTGTATGACTAAAAACACTACCGTGAGATTATGGGCTGCAACAATAAAACTATTTCCTACTGTACTTAATAGACTATTATAACAGGAAAATAATGGGAATAGAAAACCTTTTCATTATCTTGACTTTTTATAGAAAGATTTATCATTGGAAAATTGTATGATTCAGATAAGAGGAAAAAAACAAAAAGGAGTCAGTGCTGGAAGAGGAGGGCCAAGAACTTGCTCGTGAGTTGGCAGGCTGCCGAAAGCACCTCTGTTGGGGAATATGCAACTTTAATCTTTATTATGGAATGATCACAAATGGACTGCTTCAGAATACCATCTGTTCTCACTGAAGCATTGGATCAGCAGGCTGCATGCTTCAGTCTGTCCTTCACCTTGTATCTGGGTTTTCAGCAAAGCTCCCATTTTGGAAAGGGAGGGCTTTTGAAAAGAAGAATTTTGGAAAGATGGCATAGTATCTAATTTAAATTTAATTTATTTTTGTTTTTATATTTGCAGTGTCTCTATTTTGACTTTCCAAATTTCTCTGAGGTAAGCTCCAAATGAAATACTCACAGAAAGAAAGCACTCTGATTTCTATTTTCCCTTTGTGAAAAGCTAAGTGTTTTTACCAGCTGTACTGTCCAAACAAGCTCTTAACAGTCTAACATTCCTCCCAGCCCTCATTCCAGAATATCACAGCAGTTAAATGTCTGTATCTCTGCATCTACAGGGCATTTTTATGAGCAGACCTGAACTTACTATTAATTCCAAATGTTAATATCTAAAACATAGCAACGAAATTACAAATGGTATGTAAAGGGACTTAGTTCAGCACTCCCCATCCCTGTGTAGAGGGCACTCTGCTGCACAGCTGGCTAAGCCACTGCAAAGCCATCAGCCCATCAGCAATTAATCACTGATCCTGTTCCACATCTGCCTAGAGATGCAATATTGCTCCTGAACGTGCTCCTGGGCTTTATGCACTCCCAGGATGGGGCAAACAGAAAAAAGGAACAAATCTTTTGGCTGAAATAAAGATTCAGAAAATCCTTGAAGGATTTAAAAATGGGAGAAAGGGGAAAAGATTTACCAGCAAAGTGAAATGTAACAAAGGCAGTGAAAAAAATACAGAGGATGTGAAGTTTAGCACGGTGTGGCTCAGGTGTCATTTTCTCCTCTGAGCACACCAGGGGTGTAAGGTGTGTGTGTACTGTGACAAAGCCTCACAAGAGGGGGGATGTGTTTGTCTGTAAAAGACAGAGAGAGGCCTCTTAAATTCAGTTTTTGAATAAACACAGTTTAATTGTATGCCTTGCAAGTCCTAGCCAGCAGCTCTTTCAAAGATTTAGTTTCCAATTTTATGAATAATAACTTTACCTCAGTCTGTAGTAAGGGTGATTTACCAGTAGAAACAAAACAACAGAAAATGAGACATGCTACTGCTATGTAAGCAGCAACCCTTAAGCACTGGATACCCAAACACTTCTGAAGGGTATTCGAGGAAACTCAGCATTACCAAAGTATTCACAGAGCAATGGGATTTGGCTCCACAATGTACAATGCAGAGAGCAACACTGGGGATTTGGGAAGAAGCACTTTCTGAAAATCACTGCTAAATTATCACCCCAGGTGCTGGAAGTTATTAGAAAAAGGGCTTAACCCACAGCAGGTTTGTGAAAAGCTTGGTGATGTCCAGCACACGCTCTATTTTCACCCCTTTCACTGCACTTTATGGAAAACATCTCCATGGTGCTGAGGTCTAGTCCTGCCAACTTTGATCCACACGAACATGAAGAAAGCTATTGCCCTGGAGAATTATACCAATTAAAACTGTCAGCTGATAAATCCTCTTGTTTAGGAGACTGGATCTGGCTGTGCAAACTGACAGGCAGTTTTCTGAGAAACTTTCATATTAGAGGGAGGAAAAGAAAAAAAAAAAAGAAACTAAAAAATAAGCATTTGGGGCATCAAGGTGTTTTTGCATGTGATTTTCAATGTCTGGCAAATGAAGAAAACAAAGTTATTAGTTACTTCTGAAAATCTTACCTACATTTTCATATCCTACTGTGGCCTTCCTGGCACACACAGAAAGCATGGAGAAATGCAGGGAAGTTCTCTTTAAAAATTGTAATGCCTGTCAAAAATACAAATCTAATTTTGCTCCCTCTAAAGTGAATTTGTTTTCTGGTTTTTTTTCTTCTTTTATTAGAACAAGCCTTGTATTTTGTCATGCAAAAAAAAAAAAAAAAAAAAAAGGGACAGTTTTATATAAATCATATACTTCAGAAAAATTAAAGTGTGAAGATTCTCTGTTAGGTTTCCATTTTTGAAATTTTATTGAATATTCAAGGATTGTTAGTCTACCAACAGGCAGACAAAATTACTATTTTACTATTTTGTAGTGATGAAAAAGTGACTTTTTTTCTGTTCCCTGTACTTCTTCTTCCTGTCATCTTCTCTCCAAATCAACATCAAAGTAAATGAAAACAGAAATAATTTCATAACTGGATTATTGACCCAGTTGATAAGAAAAATTACAGCCTACCTTCACATTTCTTAAAAGCAAAAATCTTTAGAAAGATAATTCTCTACAGAATCATATTTTTTAACTATTTTTTTTCTTTCTTGGTCCCTCACCATCTACAGCTCACCTGTGTTAAAACAAAATATTACTGTCAAATGCATACTTACTGCTGTGTAATCAACATCTCCTGACAGCATTTCTACCATTTTCTCCTACTGAGATTGGAGTATTCATTAAGACAAGCTTTGGAAGAAATTAAAAGCATGCTAACAAAATCCTAATTTGCCAAGGTGAAAAGAAGAGACTGTAGTCTCTTGCTAATGTGATTATGAAGGATCATGTTCTATGTATGTTTTTTTGTCCCCAAAGAGGACTTTAAAGCAGAGTCTTGTTTAAAGCTGGGAATATTCCTTTTCTGAAGATGTCCTTGTGAAATGCTCACAATCACAAAGAGAAGGAAGTCTGGGAGAGAGGTGAAAGTGTTAAGTACAGAAAGTGAAAAAAATTCAATAAATTCAAATTAAAAAAAAAAAAAGTTTAAATTTATAATACACATTAAAGGATGCAAATCAAACAATAACTCAGATCCAACCAATTATTTTGTTTTTAAATTAAAAGAAACATGTAAATCATGTTTCTCATTAGTACACCACTTAGAGTTCATCTTAATTTAGTACATGGACTGTAAGATTAAAGATTTTGTCCTTGTTGGTGTAAATGGCCATGTTTCTGTGGCTTTAGTCAGTCAGGGTTACACCTTACATCAGTGATTTACATAACATCAGACAATTTTTTCCCTTCATTGCCATAGCATTCACCTGTTAGAGGCTGTGCAGTTTCAGGGAAGGCAGATACTCAAGGATCTGCTCAGGGATGGTGCCTCACTGCTGAAATGCCATCACAGGGACCGTGGCATGGTGCCTTCTGCCAGCCAGGACACAGGGATCTTCCAAGGACTCACAGGCAGAGAGAGAGCAGCACCCTGCAGGGCAGCAGGGCTGAGCCCTCCCAGGCACTTACCTCCCTGGAGCTCCCAAAAACCCAACCTCCTGAATTTACAGCACTTTTGTAACACTGCTTTCAACTCCAGACTCGCCCCTGTGGCTCCCAGACTGGACCCAGTGGAACCACACTGCCTCATTTTCTGGGTGACGCTACTCTAAGGCAGTTGAGTGAATTGAGAATATTATATGAATTAAACCCAGAATAATTCCACAGAAAATCTCATGAGATTATCAGATTTGAGGCAAACAGTAAATGAGAGCCCAGCTGCTGCCCCTGGCTGGGCACCCAGCACGGGCAGTGCCACCCTGCAGTGAGGAAACCGAGCTGGGCTCCACAAAACCCAGCCTGGAGCAGCTTGCAGCTGTGGTATGTTCAGACTTATAGAAAATGTTGTGGGAGTAAAAGCCAACTGCTGACAAACTAACATGATATGAAGTGAACTAGGATGAGAAGCCAAGTGATTTAAACAATAGGTTTTTAAATATAATGTCATAAAAGTGCCCTAGAACACAGAAAGGAATCTGGTTTGTGTGCAGAAAGAGCCCAAATCCAATGCCTTTGCTGTAAGAGCATTTATGCCTACACTTAGGAGAACATTGTTGCATTTGACAATTTTTTTAAGGTCTTGCTACTATTAAAAAGGATAAATGAATAAAAGAAAGCTTTCTGAAATTAGATGATATTAGATTATTTTTTAATCTAAATTAACTCCCTTATCCCTTTCATGGCACAGCTGCACAAATGCTTGTAATGGCAGAGAGCAAAAGGCTGAAATGAATGGACAGCTTGGAAACACAGGAGAGGACAGACAGGTTTTTTCCATAGCAATGCTGAACGTGTGGCCTAAGTTATCTTGCTATTGAAGACATCAAGTGTTTTTATTCTAGTGCAACGTATCTGAAATCAGCCAGAGGTAATGCTGACTGTCTTTGAATTCATCCTGTATTATGCTTATGGAAGCTTAATTAAATTAAATGTTTACAGTACACATGCTCGTAACTTACTGTGAACTCTGTATCTAAAAAACAAAAAGAGTAATTTCCCTTTGGAAACACATTTCATCATCTGCACAGGTGATCTTTAGAATAAAAGAATTGTTGGCAGATTACTGACTATGGTTTTCTACATCAGTTGTATAATTTAGAACTCTACGAACTCCAGTGCCTTTAAATTAATCCCATAGGTCACTGCTGTACATCCACACTCCCTTCTCAGCTTCAGAAGCTGATAAACACTTCGGAACCTCCATCCCATAAGGGAAGGATGCTTTTCAACACCATATAATAGTATGCATTGCCATAATATCAAATCCAAAATCCAAATGTGTTAAATATGCTTCATTAAAAATTATTCAAACTCTTCCTTATTCCAGTTAACCACTGCTCATCTTAAATTATGAATATAACTTCCCAGCTTGTGCTAGTCTGGAAATAATACTGGACAAGCTTCTAAGAAGTTAGCTGTGGAGTAAACTTTCCATCACCAATATTAATAAAGAAAAAGAAAATCCTGCAATGCTGCCCTCTATTTACTTCTCAGGCCTTTTTCTTAGCTGTGATATTGGAAAAAAAAACGGGAAAATTTGTGGCGAGTGTTTGCATGTGAATTGGAATTAAAAAGTGAGACAAAAGCAGATAATTACTTATTATTCTCACTATATGTCTCCATGGCAAACCTAAGCAACACAAAATATGTAGAAATACGACTGAGCAATACAATGGGTCAGGAATTGCCAGAAATATCTTATGTCCCAGTATACTCCTTGGTTATGGATCCTTCAGTTCTGCTGGTCAAAGATTCCCAGGTCCCTGTAAATTGCACTTTTCCTAAGTTCACATAGCTCAGTGATCACACAGGTACATTCCTGCCTGCACTCCTTACTCCAGATGGTGCTGACCACCCCACCCCACAGCCTGGCAAGAGAGGCACAACTCTGTAAAACCTGCAACTTGCCAAAATGTGTTTGCAGGTGACGCACAAATATCTGCTTCCCAAAACCACAGACAAACACTCTTTGATTGATAAGTACTGACAATGTAATTTTTGAAAAGACTGTAAACTGGTAAAATACATGGAAAAATGCTGAATTTGCCCTGCTTTCCTGATGGTTTGCAGGGAGCCCAGCACAGAGTACTGACTTGTGAACACAAAACCTTTTGGATGATGCTGGAGCTGCTTTCTGTACGTGAGCTCTGGTCTCTGTCACAAGAATATCAATGGCAAGACAAATTGTTCTAACCAGCTGAAATAATCTAAGCTTTAATCAACACTGTTGAAGGACAGTTAGATGCCTTGCTTATCCTGTACTTAGTTTCAGGCAGTTTGGAAACAAGTGTTTAATAATAAAGAATTCATTTCTTTAAAACTGTCATGCAAGAGAGATTCCCAGAATCTTATTACTTGAACTTCCAGGTAGCAGTATTGCTGAGGTAAAACACTTTACTCAGTCCTATGGAGTAAGATAAGGACAGATGCTGAAAACTCATCAAGAGAAGCTTTGCCTACCCTGTTTTGAACCATATAAAATACCTGCTGCTGCAAAGGAGCTCTCAAGACATCTTAACTTGTTGGCTTTTCTTACCCACTGACACAGCAGATCCTACTGGTTCCATAAGGACTGGACAGTGTCTCCTGTCACCAGACAGCAGTGGATCAGGTTGATTATAAATGAATGGTGCTGATGGGCCCTGAAGGAATTTTCATCAATCCTGTCCATACCAGAGTGTTTTCTAACATAGCTGAACTGTGTTAGCAAAACAAATTAGCTTGTCCTAGGCACTCCAGTAACTGCTTTCAGGGGCACATTCTCTTCCCACTGAAGTTAAAAAAAAACAACTCTACTGCATTCCAGAGATCAAGGTTTAACTCTGAGTGTTTCCAACAGTGTTGTCAAGGAGAAGCATCCAAGAAATGCTTCTCTCCACAATGCCTACCCTGACACCTAAAGAGCCAAACCACCTCTTGATGTATTCACTGGGCAGCTGCCAACCCATCACAAGTGCATAAATTGGACTCAAACTTAATTTGTAGCATAAATCAAGATCATTTGTATACAGCAACAGCAGCAAAGCAGAAATTCAAACCTCGGAGTAGAGGTGGCTTTGTATTTCACTGTCACTGAAGCTGGAGTTTACAGATAGTAAGAAATAAGGGAGTTTTGTAAGCAAAAGGTTTTGAACCATATTAAGTAATTAGGCAATCAGCTTATTCCTTACATTTCCTTGCCACAATAGGCCTATTTCCAGGGCAGGTGTCTCTTGGAATGTTGCTAGAATGACCCAAAAGGCTCAGAGGAATAAACATAGCACAATTCTCACTAAGTCTTTTTCTTTTAAACTGACCATCAATTTGAGTGCATGATATTCCAGAAACATTGATTATTGTCTACCCAATTTTCAGTGATATATGATTATAAGTAGTATGTAATTCAGGGAGTTTTAAATAGTAAATACACTTTTAAAATAGAGGTTCTAAACAAAATATACAAGTATTTTCATTGACATATAATTGACTTTAGGTATAACTATTGAAATAAAATAGTGTTGACAAGATTGCATATACAGGTTATGTATATTATAATGACAATCTCAATTCAGAAATTGACTACTGCAGAACCTCTGCTGGAGAAGGAAATCTACCTCACAATGGGGTTTAGGAGGATTGTGATATTTTAGAAAGATACAGTTAGTTTTTCAACCCTTTTCTATTCCAAAACTTAGAAACAGAAACCCTGCAAGCAAAAAGCATTTGTGCTATCATCTCTGTGATGGGAGACTCTATTTCATCTTCACCTTGATAAGACTGAGAGCTATTAGTGAGCAATTCCATTTTCCATAATTCAAGAAGCACTTTATTTTTTTCCCCAAGACCTGTTTTTTCCCAAGTACAAGGACAAAGTCCTGGTGCCAAGGACTTAGAGATGGTATTCAACTAATAAAACAAGCAGCTGGCAAAAGATGGAGTCTTGTTTTGTGTGTGCACCTGTCAATGGACACTTACCCCATTGCAAGGTGAAGTTCTTTCAAATCCAAACATCATCTTTACTGAAGCATAGAACAAATGTGTGAAGCAGTATGCTGGTCTTTCTGGGATGATTCAGAAAATGGACTGCTTTGATTGGCCACAAACAATATATGTTTCTGGTAAGCATCCACAGAATCACTGAAAGGCGCAAATGCATGGAACATTTTATAACTGACAAAAGGCTAACACTCAGAATCTAGGCTCTAAAATAAATAAATCTCCTAATTCTTTCAGCAGGTCTAAGATTTCACTCTAAAGACTGACTTGAAGATCATCTCTATTCAGTGAGATGAAAGGTTTTGTGAGAAGAAAAAAGATGAAAAGAAAGAATGGGACACCACCTAAAAACTTTAAGGCCATCTGTGATTTCACAGTAGCATAAAGAGGAATGCAAATACTCTTCCTGAAAGCAGAATAAAGACAGTTAAATCACAACTCAGACCTTGTAGGCTATTTGCTATTTTAGGTTGAACTCTTTGTGCAGGGGGATGAAAGAAAAACTCAGGTAACTCACACTCTTCATGTTGTGGATTCACATTTTTCTAATCAAGGCAGAGCTCAAACATGAGGTTTCCAATACTGTGAAAAGGGGAGTTTTTTCCACAATAAAAAGGCATAGTTAACAGAAAACAGGAGCACATCTTGACTGGTAAGTTTTCCAATCCAAGTTTTGCAAATAAAAGACATAATGATTTTTTGACCATAAATGATTTCAGAATATTTGTAAATCAACTGTCTGTGGAGAACATGGCTTAAAACAAAGCTTTTGGAAAAACATTGATCTGTTCTACTTGAAAGGGTAACAGAAAAAAGAAAGAATAGATAACAGCTTTAATGACTGGTTGAGAACTAGGTGGGTACCAATGAATTAGGCATTTTTATGAATGTATGTACACAATAGAAAATCCAGACAGATGTATATAAAACTTATATATAATTATGTAAGTATGTATACTCCCAGATGAGCCACCACTGACTCTGTTATGATACTCAGTCCTCTCACACTGTTTGCTCCAGCTTTATAAAACATTCAGAATTCATGCTAGGAAAAAAAATAAGGTTTAAAAATGAAAGTTCCTATTAAGTCATTTGGGCAAAACCTTATAACAATATGATATTTTTATACAGAAGTGGGCAACAAAATCTAGACTGACTCACAGCACTCGAGGGAACTGGACCAAATTTTACTGTATTTGGTGAATACTGAACTTCAGTGCAGAGTTATCCATTCATTTTGGTTAGACAACATCATTAAAAAGTGAAATAACAAAGTTGAAACCCTATGAGAATACTGCATGCATTTAAATGCAAAATAAAAATGCATGTACTACCCCATTCAGATTCACAGGAGTGACAAATTGTCCTAATAAATCAGTATTTCGATTCAAAATATGTAAAGCTGTACCTGTGATACAGAAATAGGTATTTTTTAGCTGTAAGAAATGCCCAGCTACGTGTCTAGCTTCAGTAAACTTTTAACACGCTTGTGCATCTCAATGAGCGATATAGATTACCAGATTTTCATTTGCCAGTTTACTGCAAAGCAGACATATGATTCAATCTTTAGAAGGTGGCTCACTTTAAAATCTAATCTCACATTCATATAGCAACTCCTAATGAGCCCTCTAGGAGTAAACAAATTAGTCTCCAGGATGTATTATGCATTAATTAATCAGACTAATAGTATTATGAAATGTGTAATAAATGAAAATTAGTTCCAAGTATAGTACTTGCACTGCAGAATGAACATAGAAGAATTAGAACTTAATAAAAGTTTTCTCAAATTTCTACCAGTGTCATCTAAATCAACTATACTTCATTAATGACGTATTTCTTGTCCATTTAAATGGCACATTTTGGTGAAACCAATTACAATATTGCATGCTATTTTATTTTTGACCTCCATGGTAAATTCAGTTTTTGAAAAATCACTGTTGGTAATCACAGTGAGATATCTAGCATTGCATTGACCCAGCTGTAACAGCCCTCATGCAGCATATAAAGTCACTTCAGTCCAGAAGGGTGGAAAGAAGGGAGTACCACTTACTGCAGTTCTTACACAGAAGAGCTTATTTGGCCCTGAGCAGAAAATCTGAAAGTGCACTTATTCCTAAGCAGAATGGACACAGCACTGAAAGACCTGGAGTTTCTAATAGAAATAGGGAGCTGGGGAAGTCTAGGCACTTAATAGAAAAATTAAGTTCTGTATTAAGAACTGTATTTGTTCTTCTGTTTTCCCCCTTGAATGTGAGTGATCTAACTCTTTAAAAGACATTGGAAAAGATCCCCCAGGAGAGATAAGATCATTAAACAGATGTATTGCATACACTTGCAACTATTCCCTATTTCCACTAAGTGCTGCCACCATCCATCCCCAGGATGATGCTCATGCCTGACCCCGAGCCTGGCGTGTCCCAGTGTGATCCATACCCGGCTGAGCACAGCACCTGGAGCACACAGCTGAGAACAGAGCAGTGCACAGACACACACAGCACTTCTACTGACGAGACATGTTGGGGGAAAAGCCAGGGAGCTGTAAACCCTGCCTACTAAAGCAGATGGGCACATTCTGTGAATGCTGCACTAAATAATCAGGCTTATGTGCCAGCCAGGATGAATAAGGTGGAGAACCCAGGGCAGAGGCAATGTGCATCTCTAAGACAACAGGCATCTCTGGATGCATCAGGTAGCTATTTTAAATTGTGATCAGTCTGTTTTGCAATACTTCTGCTGGTCTCAGGTTTAACCACCTCTTAAGAATCTCATTAACCAGCATTTTCTTTCTTTCATAACATGAGCTAATTCCAGTAGGAGACTGGATCAAGGGGGAAAAAAATGCTCCAATCACTGATTTTGTCCAGAGCTCTCTATATGTAAGTCCACTTAACTACCCACCCAGCCCAGACTTCTCACTTCAATAGAACTTGCCTAAATCTAGCTTAACATCCCAAATCAAAAAATAAATTAATAAAGTCCAGCTCCTGTTTTATGCCACTTCAAAATTATTACTGGTTACAAAAAGGGATAATTTAAAGCAAAACCCTTAGCTGTGGCTTTGTCTTCAGGATAACTTGGATAGGATAATAGACTGGCTTTCTTACTCCAGCCTCCTGAGGTGCTTTCAATATCCAGCTCAGTCAGTATTTTCCCTGCAGGTAGCAGAACTCCAGTTGAATTCAGGTTGCCTCCAACCTGTTCAGAGCATAGAGTAATAAGCCTTTAGGAAAGATGTGTTTGTCCAGCTACAGTCTTTCCTAAGGAGAGGAGAGATGTGCAAACCAGTCAGAGTCCCAGGATCCTTTCATATGTGCCATATTTTCTCCAATACACAACTAAATCAGTTTTTCCCCATGATTTTCTTCCAGATTTAGTTCCCAGCAGTATTCCAACATTAAAAACATCTTAAATGAACCACATAGCCACCTTGGCAGAGCAGAGGTTGGACACCACTGTCCTTCTCCATTTTCCCCCCTGCATACCATCACACAACCACAGTGGGATACAGAAGGAACATCACATGTTCACTTTCAATAAAGAAATGTGGCTCTATGTTGTTACAGCTGCCAATATGCAGGGGCAGTATTCAGCAACAAGATTAAACACTATTTTTTTTGTTTGCTTTTTTTTTTTTTTTTTTTTTTTTTTAGCCAGAGCTCAACCCAAAGTTCTAGAAATAGCTTTAGTATTCCAGTGTTGCATAGTTAACATATAAGCTTATAAGTTAAGCTTTAGGGAACAAAACCCTATTAACTTAAATTGTACCTCCTATTGACTTCAGAGGGATGTACATCTGTGGAAGAGAGAACTCAGTACAGACTGAAAGAAGCAGAATAACTCTTGCATTAAATCATCCTGTTATTTTAAGAAAAGGTTAATTTGTAAAACAAATTGAGCTTCACTAGGGACTAATTGACTGGAAAATTTTCTTTTAAAATGTCTTCTAATTATACAGGTGAAAAAAAAAATCTTTTCAAAGCACTTTTATAATTAAAAATCATCCTTGATTTCTTTTAACATTTATTCAAGAAAGAAACAGTACAAGAAGGTTTATCCAAGAGAAAAGCATCACACTCCACACCAGTGCAATAAATGCAAACACGATAAATATAAGAGAAAGACAATGTCTGTGATTGCTTGGAACAATCTAGAAAGAAATCCATAAGCAAGTTTGAACCATTGAAGGAAAACATGAGATTTTTCTCCTGGATTGATTTAGCAGAGACTGAGCTCTTTTTTCACAACTGTAAAATGAACACCAAAGACAAGAAGACTTATCTCATTAGGAAATATCCTCCTCTAAAAGGTGTGTTAGACTTCTCCTTTTCACCATGTTGCTTGAAATACAATGGCAGGTGTCACTCACAAAAACAGTTATTTTTGTCTTTTTCTTTATCCCTGCCATAGTAATGTGAAGAAAACCCTTGGATAAACACAGAGAAAACTTTGTATTGTAATTTTAGGGTAAGAAAATTGTGTTTTTAAGTAAAAGGACATATTGCTTTTCATATTTTATTTTTATAACTTTTGCATATATTACAAAGATTTGGGGGGTTTTGGATACTGTGAGAACTTGTTTTCTTTGAATTTGACTTGAAGCTGCTCAAATCAAGGGTGATTCCAAACTTTTTAGGGAAGAATGAGGTGTTCCCAACATCAGAGGGTACAGATGTACAAACTGAGCAGCAGGATATCCCAACACCAAGTTCTGGGTTTCCAAGCCTGGTTCTCAGAGTATCAAAAAGTGCTCTGAAAGATGCCTAATAGAGAATCAGACAACAAAATCTATAGAAGCATGCTAAAGAACAGGCTAAGACAAAGAGCAGGACCAAGGGAATTGTCTTCAGCTGTCAAGCTGTATTAAAAGAAAGCTTTCTCACAGCAGAATAATGCAGGAAACACTTGAACATCAAGGGCATTTGGGAGAATGTAAGAGTTGATTTCTGGTCTTTATGTATATAACATAATAAATGGTTCATCAAAAAAACCACTTATACAAGGGAACATTGGTTTACAGAACTAGAAGGGCATAAACTCACAGAAAAAATCACCTGGTGATTAGTAAAGATGGGCATACTGAAGGATGGTTCTTACCTGAATAAAAGGTAAAATTGTACAAACTGAGGAATGTCTCTGTGTGAAAGACAGCTAAAACTAGTTTAGCTGAACTTAAAAGATAGCTGGAATTCAATCAAGTGGCCTCTAACAAGCAGAATGCTCCAAAAGGCTAGAAGGCATTTAAAATTATGCTAGTCGAGCTGCTGGGAAAGCCTTTATCCCTGAAAGAATGGCCTCAGGTTGGGATAATCAGGAATGGTATAAATTAGCCCATGATATGGAAACCTGGTAGTCTTGGAAGCTGACTAACCCAGAGGCAAAGCAACTCATCCAAGAGACTGCACGTTTTTGTCAGACTCTATTCACAGAGTAACAAAGAATTATATAAGTGAGGAATAAAAGAAGTTTATTTGAAGAGTAAAATAATAGCAGATGATCAGAGGTCTTCTTTTAAATTTGAAAGAGAAATTCTGTTTGCAGCCTCTCATGTTCAGGGACTACACTAGCTTTGCCATCTGCTTAAAAAGGAATATATTAAGAAAGAGCAGAGTATCCCAGATCTGTACTCTCAGAAACTCCAGAACTTTAAGAAACAGGATAGGTTAATTTCAATATATTATATCCCTTTTTATGTATTGGCAGCAGAGGCAGGAAATAATGAAGAAATTGATTCAGAGTCAGAAAAATAAGATACAGAAGCAACATTTTATCCCTCTGGAATTTAGTCATCCTTTTGTATACTCCAAAAATTACATGCATCCTTTTTCATGGACACAGCAGGGCAGCTGAGATTCACCTAATTATACACTGCAATTCCCAAATATTGGACTGTTGCTATGAATATACTCACCTTTGGAGACAGCTTACACTGTGTGGGCCATGGGCTATAGGTATGGCCATCTCACCAAGTTTCAGAAATTTCCATCACTATTTCATTTTCTACTACAGTTATCTCTGAAAATTGGCTGATATTCAACTTCATTTCAAAAAGGTAGTATTTTAAGTGCTTGACTTTTTAATGGAACTGGTGAAAAGAACTTAGAAAATTTATTGTGATGTCAGTGAACACATTTCAGTATTGTAAAGGCAGAGTTTCCTTTCTCATTTCTTCTTTACAAATATAATTTCTAAGTGATTAAAGATAAATTCAGCTTGTTGAGCCAACAGTTCAACTGTAATGAAAGGAATGGTTTTGTCAGACGCCCTTGTGTGGAAAGTGCTCTGAATAGTGTTTGCTCCCTTCTGATCCCCACTGCAACTCCATGCTTGGCATTTTACACCACACTAAACACAGAATGAGACTCACAGGAAAACAATAACGAAACCTGTTGAACTTCTGTGTTGATCACTAAGTTTTCACCTTCCTTGTCCACAGATTCACCACATGGCAGATGGACAGCTGCCAAATCCTTTTTCTGAACTCACATTTAGCTTCCTTCCCTTAAGTGAGCACAAGGTGGTTACACACTCTCAGGCATCAAGACAATGATAACTATTCACAACACAAAACAGGAAGATGTTATAAATCAACTGCACAAGACTTATTTTTAGTAAATAGAAAATGATGAAGCTAAATTTGCCTAGATAAATAGTGATTATGTAGGATATAAGTCCTTTTTAGATGCATACGTGTAAGCTTCATTAATATTAATAAGCCACATATGCCTTGAGAAGACACAATCATTGTTCACTGAATGAAATGTTCTACCTAGTCCTCAAATATAAAGATACAAAGACAGTAATCACTTATTGCATATGGGCTGGTGGTGGAAATAAAGCACTCTGATGGAATGCCCTGATTGTAATCTCCCAAAACAGTGTCCCTTGCAACCATTTCAAAGCAGTTAAAATCTTACTGGCATATTCCAAGCACCTACTGCTGTCAGGGATTGCTGTCACTAAGAAACCAATGAAGTGATTTGCATTTGGAGTGTGATTGTAAAGCAGCAACATAATACACTGTGATTAGGAGACTGAGTGAACCACTTCTAAAAAGAAGGAGCACAGGATTAAAACTTAATATGACTTATATGTTTGTTCCATTTTTTTCTACTACAAACTCTATCGCTCCAAAAAGGCTGCAAGTCTACTAGTACATGTCCAGTTCCATTAATACACTGCTAAGCTGATGGGAATCTAAACCCTCTGCTGAACTTGGTAGATCTACACTGATTTCCATTACTGACAATCTGGATCAAGATTCCCATTACTGAGTCCTGTGAATAAAGCAACATGGAAGTTACTACTTCTTGACTGTAGGATTCAGATTTGGAAATAATTATTTAGTTTTTGGTGCTGATAATGTCTGAGTCTGTCACCTCCTGTGTCAGTGTATTCCCGTCTGTGTGCTCATAGCCCACTGTCCCTCCTTCCTCTCCACACTGAGTCCCTACTTGCAAATAGTTTCACACTAAAGACATTACTGAGAAGTGGTGCAGGACCCCAGACTGCAGAGCAGTACTCCCCAAGGACCAAAATTCAAGTGCTCCATTATGTTTTCAGGCTTTGATATCAGAGTACAAAGCAGTTTGAAATGTATTTTGGAGTTTGCAGCTGTATAAACTGAAGGGTAGGCTTTGCCCTTCATTTCTCATACTCCAGAATATGGCTAAATTCTAAATCCCCTCTGTAAGGCCAGAATTATGCACATATATAAATTGTTTTTTTCCCTGATTACTTTTGCTATTTCATATGTCAGACAGCAACAAAGGCTAGGAATTGCTAAGAGCATTCACTAGAATGGGTGCCCTTCTCTCTCAGCAGCATTTCCCAAAGATTAAGAAATGTTCCTTTACCAATATGGCAAGAGCAGTAATTTGGGATAATGCACTGCTTTTCAATCTCAGCTTTACTTTGAAGAAGCTGCATAGGTAATTTATAAACATTATGATTGCTCAGAAAATAACCAAAATAGTCAAAAGTTACCTGTGCAACCAATGCCAGTTTGTAAAGAAGCCACCTGTGTCAGAAGATGTGAATTCCCCGCTGAGAACAGTAGGTGCTAATCCACATGACAATGATATAATGATACCCTCTGGGAACAGTAATATGGCATTTCTTTTGGGAAAGTCATCAGAAAAAATTTCCACCCCCCTGTTTTTCAACAACTTTTTCTCACAACCAGGACAATTTGCTCATCTTCAGCTATTTGCAGGGCTGTTTTAGAAACAGCATAACAGCAATAAACATAGAAATCACTGAAGAAGGCAGAAGAAAAAAAAAAGGTAGTGAACTGGACTGAATGAAAGACAGCAACAAGAAAGCTTTATATATGCTGGGGCACAGTGGGAGTCGGCTCGTTCCACAGATGACAACTGCAGAATCCCTTCTGACTGCACATTTACATTTCTTTCTGGTGGCTTCTTTAAAATTTCTTTTGGCTTTGTTACATTTTAACCCCAGCTGGCAACAAGATAACCCAGACAAAACCAGCACAGCTTTTTAAACAGAACTTATAACCAGTTCATTCAGCTTTGTTCGTATACTGGAGCTTAAGTTTCAGGAGCTGATGATGGAATGTGGTTGTGAGAAAGGAGGCTCACTTTTAAAACTTCAGAGGTTTATTAAACCATAACAAATACAAGAAAAGGACTGAATAAGGCAAAAGGAACAGCGCTCAGTGAGTTGGTGAGCTGGCAGCCATGCCCTCATCTACAAAAATGGCTGCTCCGCCTTTTATACACCTGGGGGTTGGGTCAGGCAACCCTGGCCCCTCCCACCGTCTGTCAGTCAACTCTTCTCCACTGTCCATTGGTGCAGACTGCTTTCTTTCAATGTGATTGGCGGTCAGGCACTGTCAGGCCACGCCCCTTAGCAGCCAGGCTGCCCTGTGCCCGCTGCCCCATGAGGGCACAGGGACACGGCCCCGCCACAGGGCCCGACTGCCAAGGCTGGCCCTTGGCACCGCACAGGGGGGAAGGGGCTGTGGGGAGAGCAGGGGACATCTGAACAACAAATCACAGTAACCTAACTACACACCAGTACAGCTTCTCTAACATACACAGAATATTCATCCCTTAATTGAGAGCCAATCATCATATTGCCTGTCTATAACATGGTGATATTTACTTTGCAATGCCACTCATGGTGCTACTTTATAACAAGATGATTCCTGGGAGACAAGGGAGAGATTTAAATGGCATTATACTGTATTTGCCAAACCATATTGCTAAATCCTAATTCTATAGGACCTACTAAATCACACATTGCTGCAGTAACTGCCATGAAAAATACAACTCTGTTAATTACATTTGGTTGTTGAGGTTTTTTTATTCTTGTTGGGTTTTGTTGTTGGTTTTTTTAACTGAACATCTGATGTTTTATCGACATGCAACATTTCAGGTGTTGAAACTTGGATTGGTCAGACTGGATCAGGAGAACATCCCATGAAACTAATTTCCTATTTGCTTCCATGATGTGGAAACTCTTGCATTAGCCTTCTCTATTTACTATCACATTATTAGAATTTCCTGGTATCTGGAAGGTAGGGAATATGTAAGTGCTTATTTAGTTACAAGCACAATCCCACTTTGTGTAACTCCAGGAGAAGGGAAAGTGACATAATTTTTTTGGAACTGTCAGAGTATCACTGCATATCAGCCTCTAACTAAACCAGAAAAGTATGTTTCTGAAACACGTGGGCTAAAGATTTTAGTCTTCAGTCCTTGAATAGCAGTAAGTCTCAGGCCTCTACATCTCAGGCCAACTACCTATCAGTACTCTTCAGAAAGTCCTAGAAGTTGTAATATCAGTGTTGATGAAAAATGCAATTGCATTTGATTTAAAAATGTAATTTTTTACTGCATAACTACAAGATGTTGAACCCCACAACTGAAGAACAGAAATTCTTTTGTGATCAAAGTAATAACCCATAGCCAACAATTCAATAAAAAGTATTTTCTGTCAATACAATGCAGTAACCATTTAAAAAAAAAAAAACAGTGAAAATATGGCATTAGTTGGGGAGTTATGATGAAAGTCCTCACCACACTAAAAAGGGTATTAGTTTAAGGTCCAAACTACAAGATGAGTTAGGGAATTATTTTTCTTAAATAAAGTGCTGGACTTTACATGGAAAAAATAATAGCCAAAAAATCCATGCAACTTTAAAAAATTTTCATAAATAGCTAAGAAGAAGAAATAACCAGAAAAACCCAAACAAACACGCAAAAACCCTCAAAAAAACCCCAACAGAACAATTCCAAATTGCCAAGCCTCAGAGTAATGTTCTAGATGGATACTGTTTCTACCCCTTAAAAAGTTTGAAGATACTGTCCAGATTGTTATAGGCAGTGGAGAGTTGAAAAATCTGGTAATTTTTTTTAGAAATGAAACTGTAACTCAGGAAAAAAACCAACTAAAAAACCAAATATATCTAGCTTTCAATTGTTTTATACATGCAGGAAAGAACCGTATGTACATATATAACTATCCTCAAATATATAAAAAGAAAAACAACAATAGCAGTGGAAGAGATTCTGATTTAAAACGACTTTTAAGTTAAAATTCAGTGTTCTTTGAAATGTAAAGGTATATGAAACAGGCATCAAAATTTCAAGACGGATCTTTCAAATGTAAATGCTTTTAGAGGAGTGTTATTGTTATTCAACTTCCAGCAGAAATGAAATACAAAGTTCTTATAATTATATATTTTAGGGAAGGAAAAATATTTCACTCAAGTTTGTTTTATGACTTTCCCATAAAAAAGCAAAACCACTGATAAATAAAATATCAATTTCAGATTTTAGAAAATAGTTCAGTTTCACAGTTCAACTGATAATAAGCCCATTGCTCAGAAAGGCAATGTCTATAAATGAAATGTCTATAAATGCCCATTAAAAGACTGCAAGCACCATCACTTGTAGTTTAGATGGCAGCTCCCTCTAAAGCGAGATGGAAAAGAGGAGAGGTTTTTTGCTGTTTTGACACAAAATGTAACATCTCTTATCTAAGACTGGAAGTTCCCAGCTCAGTTCTCAATGTGTTTCCCAATGGCATTTGAGTGCTTCAGCAACATGTCCTCATGGCACAGACAATCTCCTGAAGGACTTGTTTCTCCAACTCCTCCTCCCTTTCCACCAGTTTTATGGAAATGATCCTCCCAGAATTTAAAAGTACAGTGACAGCCACACTGACTACTTCTGTACCCCTTACATGATGTATTCTTGCCTCTTTTGTGTAATCTAATACCAACCACAGTCTACTATTTGCCATTCAGACAGGAAAAGAAAAGGAATAATGCCCTGCTCTATTTTGTGTTCCTGCTCGGTTTGGGACTGCTCATTGTGGAATAGAGTGGGCTTGTGCATGACAAGGTTCTCAGGATACTGAACTAGAAAAGTCACAGTAGAGACTGACAACAGTGTGAGCTGCTTGAACCCCTGGCTAATGAAATTACTGGCCTGGGAGAATCTCTACCCTAAACATGAAAGTAACAACCTACTCCTTCCCACTGGATTTGCATTGCAAAGGAAGAATTCCTGTAAATATAGATTGCTTCAAACCCTTCACACCACCTTGTCACTCCTCTTTTCAACTGCTTTCAAGGCTCCCTTGACTTTAAATACACAGAACTCCCTCCCAATAACTACTGACTAGTTTTGAAGTAGAAGTGATTACAGTTATTCTCACAGAAAGTTGAAGAAATAGATCATTGAGGTTTCTTGATTAAAAAAGCCTTTGTTCTTACAAATTGATAGACTTCTTGAAAACATATCAATTATGAGGACATTTCACTGAAAGGAAGTATCAGACTGGACATTCTGCCCTCAGATCATGGATAGTCCAGTAGAATTTTTCAGGTCCCTCCCAGGTCTGTGCACTGACTGCAGTCATTCTGATCAGAAGAAAATGTTTTCATTCTGGGTTGTGTCTATTGTGATAGTAAATTAGTAATTTAATGCAGATAAAATTGTATCTCAACATTTACCTATGTACAACTATATCAGATGATGATTCTTAACAAAAGTTAAGTTTAAAAGTTTTTACTTGTTTCACTTATATCAGCATTGTTGATACTAAAATTTGAATTAAACAGTTCTGCATCCATTCATGGATTGTGAAATAAGAAATTACTCTCAATTGAGCCACCTCCCATCAAATATTCAAAGACCAACAAAACAGATCATTTTGACAGACGTGAGGCTTCTTCAAATCATTTGTACAGTATCTTCTAGCAACTGAAAATTTTTCCAAATTTAGGTTTGAGACAGTGTTTTCATTTACTCCTTTCTCCTTCAGACTGTCACTTTTGATGATGATGTATTTTCCCAAATAAAAATGCTCTCCAGGTTATCCTAGCCTACCTCTGCTTACCAATCTCATGAGCAGGTGCAGAAATCCAAATCTGAGCCTACTTCACTCAGAATTTTAACAAAGTTCCAAGCAGGCAGAGCATTCCCAGTGATCTGAAATTCACCTCCATTGCAGGACCCCTATCAGGATGAAATGCTCCACAAGGTTGTATAGAAATCCTGACTCTCAGACACCCCATTGGTGAAACTCTCCCAGATGCATTTGCCCTGTGTGAAATGCAGCCTCTTGCTCTGGAAACAGTTGGCTTTCTGGAAATGCCCAGCCTCCAATTGTGTTTAGCAGGTGATAACTCTCTTAATTCTGAATATGACCTGAACTATTCTCCCTTCTGCAGTTGCTAACAGTATTTAGGAAGCACTGCATTCACCAGTCATTTTGAAAAGGTGTAAGATGAAGCAGCCCAGTGCCCGTGCAGTTCTGACCACAGACATGTCATCAGCCTTTTGATCTCACAACTTTGTTCTGCAAGATGCAGGAGGGTCTGGCTCTGATCCTGAAAAATCCATGAACCCCAGCTTAACTTCTGACAGAAGAGTAACTCTGTGAAAGCTGGAGGTATTTATATGTTCCTAGTTAGACAGAATACAAGATTTTAGAGGATTCAAAGGGTCTTAATTGAATAGCTGTACTGTCTCACATAATACAGTGAAAAGGGAGTATTCATTTTCGAGAGGACTCTCCAAAGAATTTGAAGTTTACAGAAGTAGGGTGTTTGTTCTCATGATTTTTTTTGTACTGTGTATAATGTCTATTAATATCATACTTTGCTTAGTGTGGCTGATACACAAATAAAAGCTTCTTGTACAAATAGAGGATTGCTGAATCTGGTCCTTCTTTTTTGTGTGTGTTGTATTGGCAGATGAACAAGAGAGAAAGAAATAAGTTGTTTCCTAAAGCAGTGGGGAATGAGATAGCCTTTCTTTTTAACCTCAGATTTATTCACTTTGATGTTGAGGGTATATAAGATTAAGAAATGCTCAATTTCTTGACTGTTAAACTCTGCCTACTTGTAGCTGATGATTCATGGCTTATTGTTTCTCTAATTGTTCGCAGTTAATTGGTATGGTGAAGAATTAAAGATTAACTGTCTAAGTATAAAAGTGTCAGGACTTTTATATAAGGGAAAGAACAGAAAATATCTGCAGATGAAGAACTACTATCTAAATAACCTCACACAATATCTACACAGCTACAAAAATCAACCTTTATCCCATTGCACAAGAGAGAATGCTTTTAAATAAGGCAGTTTCAATTTTATAGCATCCCATAACTTGCAATCAGCAACTCTTTAATAAAACTGAAATAAGCACCTCACAGTCAATGGATACTTCTTATATTTTTTTTGCACAACCAAAAATAGGATTCACATTAAACTGAAAATTGGGTCATGCTTCAGCACACAGTAATTTGACCTAAAGATAACATTCTTATTCCACAGTTACAAGATGTGCCTTTCAGACAATGAAAACGTTTAAGAACTACAATTTCAGGTAGTTTGTATAATGTAAAAATGTCTGTCAGACTCCTGGAATCTAAAATATAATGAAATCTTTCATTCTTGGCTGTACATAGCAGCGTAGTATTGTATCATGGCATAATGTTGGCACAAGAGAAGGAACACAACAGGAAGAATGACATGTCTGATTTCATCTGATGGTTTATTTCATACTAATAATCTGCAGCAAAGCTGAACTTACAATTTGCAGGAGGTAAGACAAGTGTTTATTGGTGCCTGGGTGCACCATGAGAAAAGCCCTCAGTTATTTGATCATGGCAAACTTTGTAGCACCCTGAAGGCATGTTTCACTCATCTCAGGTAGATCAGGCAGGATTCAGATCAAGAAACAAAACACAGGTCATTTACCAGGTACCAATTATACTGGGTTGCAAGCCAGTCACTGACATATTTAGAGACTAAAAATCTTCAGGCAAGAGGAAAAGAAGAAAAGAAAATGAAAAAAAAAAAAATCTAAGAACAACCATGCATCTAGAAATAAGAAAGCAAAGACCCTGAATATTACAGATATTGTTTGGGTATCATTTACTGTTACATTCAGATTGCAATTTTCAGCATTTAAATCAAATACCTTGCAATGATCTCTTCCCATTGCAAAGTTAATTAAAGCACTGACCATGCTGCACATAAATACAGAGTTGTATGTTATGAAAATGGTAACTCCCTGACAGCACAGCCTCCCTCTGCTGCCTAGTAATGAGTGACTTGGACACCACCTGACAGCTCAACCTCAGATAAATATTTCAAACATATCATGCAAGAGATTCTCAGATCAATCCCCACCTCCAAGAAACCAGTGGAGTGAGACAGAAAGCCATTTTGAACTGGTGCACCAGAGCAGAACACAAACAGCAGTTTTCCTTGTTTTTTGGGGGAAGGGTGTGTTTTCTTTTAGCCTGTGCCACAGTAAAGTGATTAAAGGTAAGACACTGATCTGTGCCCTTGACACATCAACACTAGAACATAACCAGGAATTTAGACAAATATTCACAATGAACTTCTGTAACATACCTTGTGTAATGATCTGACACAGAATTAACAGAGTGTACAATGCCTACAAAGTAATTTTGAAATGGCTTCATTAAAAGTTCCTCAAACAGCAGCATGTCAGACTTCTGAATCTGTCTGTGGTTCTCTTCCTTCCATACACAAAATGGGCACATACTGAAAAACAGCAAATAGACTAAAATATCCTGCTTATATCACATTAGGTTTGAAGTCCATGAGATAAGTGAATTGTCTTTGCAACACCTGTCTGAGAAAGGGAATTTATTTACAGCTATGGAAAATGGGTAAATCTTTAGTTAAGTAATTTGAAAAGTCAATAATAACTCTGCCAACAGAGAGGGAATTAAAACTACCAGAATATTTTCCAGATATGGTGGAATACACTTTGACCAATATTTACTTTGGACCAATTCCTCTTTAGAGCTGCATAATCAGAGCAAAACTATGTTCAATAAGGCTCAAAATCAAGCTTTCATCCATGATGACAGAAAAAAAGGCTCAGCCACACGTATTTATCTAGATCCACAGTTAAACTTACATGCTGATTTAGCAGAACATGCCATATTTTAAGACAGCAAAGAATCATAAACTAAAATAAGGCTGGGGGCCAAAGCATGATGGATAATCAGATTCTGAACCCCAGGGCTCATCACACCATTTTCAGACATTTGGAATAATGGTGTCCATCCTGTTGGCTGTGCCCAGGCTAACTGCTCCCTACTTTGCTTACAGCACATCCCCAGGAGCTGAGCCATGGAACTGAGCACAGCACAGCAAATTCCTCCTGCTGAACATGCAGCAAACCTGGAGTCCAGCAGAAGCCCATTCTTTGTGCAGGTTGTGGGAGCACACACCTCTTCCCACCTTCCAGGCTGTTCCTGAGCTAGGATCTCAGTGGGATATTACCGTGTCAGCATGCTGGGAGCTCCACTAGGCATCTCTGCACTTCACTCCACTGCACTGCATACAGAGATGTGAAGAAATTTTCTACTGCCTATTAAAATCCTTCTAAAAATATGCATCAGCTTATATTCCAAAATAAAATTTAGACATGGTCATTTATATTGCATAAATTAGGAACAGGGCACCATGCTGGCATTTAAACAAACATTTATAATCAATGAATATGGCAAGAAAAGGAAAAAAATACCCACTCAAACCAAAATCATAAGGATGAAAGTTAAAAAAAATAGAAAAAAAATTGAGAGAACTGAGACTAATTATCTGTATTTAAACATGTGAAGATCTTACTGAGTCTACAAGGTTGAGATCTTGTTCCCTAATCAAGTGCATCAAAGGCATTCCCCAAGGCTCAGAGCAAAACTGCAGAACATCCATACAAATCATTTTTATTCAAGAAAGGCCCTGAAGTGAAGTGAGTTTTCTTCCCCTCTCTGTCACACTGCTGCACAGCCCTGAGCTCCCAGAGGTGTACACTCCTGTATCACACGGCTTTGCAGGCTCCCACTGACATTCCAAATGAGCTCTTTACTTTTGTTCTGCTTTATTAAGAGGGCCAGACTCTGCCCTCTTACTCTGCCCACAACCTCGTGAACGTCACTGACTCCAGAGTGTAAATTAAGTCAGATTTTGGCCATCATTTAGCAAGCACTATATAATTGAATGTTCTTCAACGTTCAGAATGATTGAAGGACTTAATTTACTAATAATTAAGTGCATGAAGGGGCGATACTGAGTTTAGTTCTATTTTAAGGGGCTAATATGTAATGCATAAGTAGTTGCATATAAGCTATACATTTTCAAACCTTTGTTCTGACTGGAAAATGTCAATTGGACTCATTGTGGTTTTTTGCTGCCTCAAAAACCATGCTGTGAATTTTTAGCTGCCATAAATGCTTAATGTAAGACCTAACTGTGCAATGCTGTGGGAATTCTGATTTTAAAACTTATGAAAGCAACATTTTACTTAATTTTTTTCTCTCATGTTGAAAAAGAATATAGACTTCA
Organism: Muscicapa striata striata; assembly: GCA_030060385.1. Lineage (NCBI taxonomy): Eukaryota > Metazoa > Chordata > Aves > Passeriformes > Muscicapidae > Muscicapa > Muscicapa striata. Next base: position 1,348,406 of record JAREIS010000049.1, read on the forward strand.
GTGTCACAGACATAATAGATGCATATTAACTTGCAGAAATTCGTAAGGAGTTGTTGTAACCTTCTACTTTTTTCTTCAAAAAAGGAAAATTGCATAACATGGTTCCCAGTGGGGCAAAAATGTTGCTGTGAGTAGCAGTTATGGCTTATTAGAAATTTGACTTGAAATCTTCAACCTCCACACTTGTATAATTTTTGCCAAGAGAGAGTCAAATAAACAGATAAATAAAATTACCCATATTTTCTTTCAGTTATCATCATGTTATGGAATAATCACTTAATAAGCATAGATTTTACTTCTAATGCAATAATCAGCTGGCACAGTCAGTGCTTGATTTTTTCCTTTTAGTTTCTAACTTTATAAGTACAATTTTGCTGTGCCTAATTCTAGAACAATTAGTAGTATTTAGCTGCATCTAGCAACCCGAAGATCTGGCACTTAACACAGCAATGTGCCCCCAATTCCACACAAAGCTCAAAACTTGAAGAAAATTGTCAAAAAATTACACCTAAAAATTGGTTATCTAAAACACAGGCCCTACAGGCCTGAATTTAAAGATTCTGCAATTTCTTTATTTGCTTATTTTTATTTCTTCATGTAAAAGCTACTTTTACTTCTCAGGAATGTAAAACAAGCCTCAGAGTTCTTCCTTAAACCAGAGAACACAAAACCTGCCGTGACTAGAAACCTGAGTATGATATTACACTTTTCTACCACCAGACTGGAAAAGAAGGCAGGCATTTGTAAGCTGGTCTAACACTGAAGAGTGAGGAGTCTGAGTTATGGTACAGAATAAAGCACAGCTAAAACATTCCTTTGATCTGAGCTATTCTTCACACAGAATAAAGTTACAGAGACCGTGTGCTGGAGTTAACTTTTGTCCTAACAGCTCGTGTGGGGCTGTGTTTGGGGGCCCTTGGTGACACAGTGTTGGTGGCACAGGGAGGTTTCAGCTTTTGCTGAGCAGAAACACAGTCAAAGTGAGCACAGAGAGCTGGGAGGGGACACCAGGGACAGCTGTCCCAAGCTGACCCCAAGGACAGCTCATCCTTTATTCTGTGTCCAGTGACCAAAGCTGTGCAAATAAGGGAGGAGCAGAGGGGCTCTGCCCTGGCATTTGTCTGCCAGGTAAATTACTGCAATGGATTTGCTGTCAGAGTGCAGTCACAGGGAGTCTGTGAGGCCCTGGAGAGATGGAGTTAGGAAGATGTTAGACTTGGCTAAGGAATCTTTTTGCCCATGAAGGATGAAGGGAATCCACCTGCATTATCCAAAAGGGGTGGCAATTTGATCTCCTAGTGACACTCCAATCTCCATCACACAGTGAAATCTGTCTGAGCATAGCCCACCCTCCCAGTGAAGGATTTCTTCCTCATATCTAAGCCAAACCTCCTTGGTTTCAGGTTAAAGACATTACCCTTTTTCCTGTCCCTATACATCCTTGTGAAAAATCCCTCTCCAGCTCTCTTGGAGCCCCTTTAGGCACTGGAAGAGGCTCTAAGGTCTGTCCAGAGCCTTCTCTTCTCCAAACTGAGCAATCTCAGCCTGTATCCAGAGTAGATGAGCTCCAGCCCCCTGAGCATCTTCATGGCCTCTTCTGGACTCACTCCAACAAGTCCATGTCCTTTATATTTAATATGTTTATTAGATTAAAACCCTAAAACCAAGTCAGATGAATGCTGAAGTATTCTTTATTTCATGTCAAAAGAGAAGAATCAAGTGACTAACTCTAGTGTCTCTGCATAACCAAAGAACAGTATATCAATAGGTCCTTGTCTTAAGAATAGATATTTTGATTCATAGAATAGTTGCAATTAAACTTAAAAACTTTCTGAACCTAGCATTTTCCCAAGCAATACAAAAAACTCCCCAAAACAAAAATTCAGTTTAAATGTTGATTTGATTTCAGAGACAAACAGTAAAACCTGTGTTGAACTGGACTGTGAAACTGATGAAAATGAGAGTCATTAAATAGCTCATTGGAAGACAAAAAGAAAGACAGTCTCAGGAGAGAAAGACAAAGCTGATAAGGCTGATTTTAAGAGTCTTTCATTTGTATTAAGATGTTATTTGTCTCTTAGGCTAAACAATTTCAAAAGCATGATTTTTAAATATGTAATGTCACCTGCTGTGCTCATGTAGAAAATATTCCCCAAATTTGCTAATGCTGTGTGATGTGGACATAAATAAATACATCATATTGTACAGGCTGAGACAGTGTCTGTCTGTCCTACCACAGAATTCATGTATTGCTTATTCAGTATAAAGCTTGCTTCGATGATTTGGCACATCTTTATTCAGAAAGATGGGCTGATTGTTGGCAACTTTGATGCAATAAAGACTGCTGCAGCATTACTGGAAGAAAGTCATTTGATAAATGTGTATTTTCCATTTTGCTTTAAAGGAATCTATTATAAGAGCAGCTGCTTTCCGAATGAAATTAATGCCGAAGTGAAGCTCCGTATTACAAAGTAAAATGGGACTCGCTCTCTAATATTAGACTGAAAGGCATTGTAATGCAGCAGGAGGATTGAACTTTGACTCCTTCAAGAACACTGATTCATATAATAAAAAGGAGAAAAAAGCCTTTAAAAAATGCTAACATCTTCTTTTCAAAGCTTAGTAAAGCTGCTGTCCAGAAAACAGAATGGCAAATACAGGTTGCGTGCATCTCCAAAGTAGATGTACCCTAAGGAATACAGCAAGGAATCCACATAACAAAATTCTGAAAATTGTTTTGAAGTTTTTAAAAGATACTGAAACACACAATTGGGAGGAGAATCTCTCATCCTTTTTCCCATCAGTGGTGACACACCTTGCTTATTTAAGTGGGTTTTAACCAAGCTATATACTGTTGGATTATAGCTAAGCTTTACCAATCCTTTATGATTACAACTTCACATCTGCGAAATTCTCCTATCCTTTTCAAGATTAGAAAAATGTTCCTGTTCAACACTGGCTATGAATTAGGGGGTTTTTCTTTTTATTAAAAGTGGTGGGTTTTTTTCCTTTTCTGGTGGAAGGCAAGAAGGTGGGAAGGCAGGTAGGAAGGCCTATCTCCTTTTTTTGTATATGGATTCCATACTTCCAAATGATCGGTGTAGACTTGACTTTCCTGTTTCTGCTAAAGTAACAAACTCTGAAAATCAAACTGTTACCTGGATTTGGACACAGATTTTAGACCCAGGCAAAGATGAGAGATGTTTTTTCAATGGTGAACTGTGAATAAATGACTAGGCTTTGCCAGTTCTTGCAAGCTCCTCAGCCTGATCTCATTTTTTCTTTACAGATATTAAGGCAAGACAATTTTGATAATTTTATCTATCTCAATACTTAAATATACTCCAAGTCTTATATTCCAACAGTTTTTTCCTACTTTCTGTTCTCTCAATATTTCCTTCTTCAGACTTCAGAAATAGAAGCAGCACAAATTATCCTTAGTTACTTCCATGAAAAATTCCCATTATCAATTATTTTAAACTTTTGAGCAATCTGGACATGATTTTGTTTCTGTACATTCTTGCTTTTTGTGTCCATAAAATATTTTGTAAGCAGAGAGAAGACTTTCTAAAAGAATACTGAATATTCTATCTTAATTTTGCAAGAGAAAAGCTGTCTTGTGTAGCATCGAAGAGTCCCTCCTCCTTAGCAGACTTGGTCGAAAGATCACAAGAGGTGCAGACACACCTTTACAAATGTTATCTTTTGTTTCCCTGCTTTCTTTGTGTTTGGCTTGCAATAGTCCGGATTTCCTGCTGGATAGCTGGCTAACTCGTTGCTAATATTTAAACGTTTTAGGTTTGCTCTCATCATGACCCTAATACAGTGCATTTACACTACACTCAAAGGAGATGAATAGCAAGCCTATCAGATAAATGGCCACAGACTCACAGCCTTCAAGAGACTTATTCGCTGGTGTAACAGTATTAGTCCACAAGGGCACTTTCAAAAGCTTTTCATGCTTTTCTATTCTCTTGCCTCCAATCTCTGTCATTACTGGGTGATGTTGCTTTCAGACAGTTTGGGCTTTTGGTCACTGCCAGCTTGGGAAAGATTCATATTTATGACCCTGAACTGAAAAGCTTCCCATTGCACCTCAGCCACTTGTGCCATTCCTTCCATCTTCCCACTCTCCTTACATTCAAACTCATTTCCTTTCCTTTTCAGGTTAATCACTCTGTGATCCTGCATTTTGGTCCTTGTGGCAAGGGAGCCACTAGGACTGCAAAAAATATAAAGCAACTGTTGAATACTGCATTATTCATGGCACCATATTTCGTGGTGTACAAACCAAGGAAGAGAACCCTCCATCCTACAGACAGTTCCCAGCCCTGGGCTCCATGGAGCAGGAACTCACACTCTTGCCAGATGCTCCTCCTGACCTCAGTCCAGCCCAGTCATACACAGAAACCTGTTTGAAATCTGAGCATTTCGTTAGTGCATCCTGCTTTATTCCTTCCTTACCAAATGAACACATCAGGCTCCCAGTGACACACAAGGGGGAAATAAGGTGCCTTAGTGAAATTAATAGAGTCTGTATTATTAAACAATTTATATCAGAGGCAGGCATACACATTTCTGTCATCTTGGCCAGGGTTCATCATACACCCAGATTTACAATTTCCCCTTGGCTTTGTTTTGGCTTTTAAAGAACAGATGAAATGTGAATTGATACTAAATTACTGCTGCAACAACTGCTGCAAAGAAAACCTGGCAAGTAGAGACATTGGGCTTGACTGGGTACCTGGTTAAAGGTTATTCAGCATAGAAGACACAACAAGAGACAGAAAAGCAATAAATCACAGGCAGAAACACAAGCTCTACCAAAGAGGAGATACTGAAGACAATACCAAAGACAGACTCTCAGGTTCCTGAATGATGGGCCATCGAAGGAAGCCCTGAAGAAGTGATAAGAAGGAGTGAATTATTGTGCCATAGCAATGACTGATTTTAGTGCAGAGGTGGCTGTGGGACCCTGCACAATTTACAGGGTGATTTTAGCAGCTCTAGGGAGCATGGCAAAGAATCAAGCTGACTGGGGAGAAACAAGAATGAGAAGTGGAGAGGAGAATTAATATAAAAAGAAATGAGAAAAAGCAAGGCTGATTGCAAACAAACAAGCTGCTACTCAGTAGAGTTCTCTAGCAAGCCCTGTCCCTAATAACTGCAGTCTTATGAAACTCCATCCACCTGTCTTATGTGTGTCTTTGCTCTCTGCTTATGTGTGATTCACAATCAAACTTGAGGTTTCACTCAGCAGTAAGTCCTGGAAAGATGTGAGACTGAGACAGGATAAACAGGGCTTAGGTTCTGGGTTTGGACTCTGGAAGGACTTAAGGTTCAGTGCAGGACTTAAGATGCATGAGAAATGAGAACTTCAATCAGGCTGCAGTAGCTGGCAAGAAGGAATAAACCAGAAACTGGAAAAAAAAACCAACCCAGACTGGAGATAGGGAGGCCAATAATCAGGGCAACAGTTCTATGTGGATTTATAGCCAAGGTTTGAGGGCTTTGCAAATGTAAGAGTGGCTGTGCAAGATAGGGAGAGTTTGGAGACAGGGAGCAGGCCTGGGCTGTGGTTTTCATGTTCCTATAAGTGCTGTAGGTGGCAACAAAGGCAATGAATGCTCTGTGTTGATCTGTGTATCCAAGCACATGAATGAGCTGTGTGTATGCTCCTGCACACCTGCATTTCTTGTAAACACATGGACTGGCCTTGTTGTTGGTATGCCCTGCAAATGGCAAGAGCAGAAAACAGACTGGGAAAAAGAAATTCAGGTTCCCCCAAGAGCCTCAGTCTATTTTGGACCTTTGTTACAGCAATGCACACAGACCATAACTCCACGGTTTTCTGTGAAAAGGCTGTCTTGTAGCCAGTCCCAGAATCTTTTCTAGTATTCAATTTTTTTCTAACTACACAACTATAAAATTTTAAGTTCTACCTTTTGTATTTGTTGATTTGTTCTACATCTTCTATGTTGAGCAGCTCTAACATGATGAAGGGGAAATAAAATGATTACACGACAAAATTAATCCCTTTGTTCCAAAGATAGAGATCAAAACACATTCAACTGATAAGGCTATGAACATGGAAGTGGAATTACCAACCCTTGGAGTCTGTGCCAGGTATAATGTAATACAAAATCATAGTAATTATTACCAACAATTTTTAAAATACATTATAATATAAGAGCAAAATGAGAGTGATTAAAATCTCAGATCCAGCTCTTCCAGTTCCATATCTGTCATCAGATGAGTTATACTGCAACCAGGAAGGACTATCTTTTACAGCTTGCAAAATATATCAGAGATTAATTCCCAAATATCATTATTCTATTCTGTGCAAGACACTAATTTAAGGGAAAAAAGTGAAGGAAAGAACAGCAGCAGTGATGAAAATGAGAACACCCTGCAGGAGCTGATATGATTTCAGCTGGACAGCTCCTGCTATTTCCTTCCAGCCTTTTTGGGGGTGATAATCAATACCTGTCTTCATCACTTCTGGTATTTTGCCTTACACACATAGCATCCTTGGGGAATACATATAAATAGCTATTAGATTCAAATATAAATCCTTAACTGAATATATTTAGAAATGCCTTTTTCCCCCCCTGTGCTTAGAGACGCTTGAAAAAGATTCAATCCAACTATAGAGTGAAGTGATAAGAAAATGACAACACAGCAGCTGTACTGTCTTTCTGGCATAAGGAAAACAGCATCTGTAAGGGGGAAAGCTGTGTGCACACATGCTCACACACACTTTCAGGGCTCAGGGAAGTAGTTGGTTTGGCAGCTTTGTAAGTTCTGTAAAAACATATGTAATAAGAGTGAAAGTATCTTTGCAATTCCCCTCTCTGACAGGCTCTTCTCTAAATCTGCAGTGATGCAGCCACCAAAACTAATCCTTTCTGGGATTTCTCTTTCTTGAACTGGCAGGTCTGAGGAGGGTGTGCCAGTGGGGGCCCACAGAGATGCAGGTGTGGCTGAGAGAGCCAGTGAGACACAGAGGCACCCCCATACCTTAGGATCAGTTTATCACTCTCCTCATCCATCCCTACTCTGCTCCTTTCACTTCCGATCCTTTAAGTCCCATTTACATGGCTACAAGACTCTTTCTTTTAAGACATAAAATGTCTCAGAAATTGAGTATAAAGTTTCTTGTTCCTTTGTTTGGTTTTAAGCTAAATCATGTCTACAAGGATTATTAGTGTAATACTGCTTTTGTTGGAAGCTCTGATAAAGGTGCTTGAAAGAAAAAAAAAAAAAAAAACAAAACAAAACTTTCATTACCAAAAAGCTTTGCCTTCCTCAATGCAGTCAAACTAATGCAATAAAATTCCCTGCCCAATACCAATAATACATGTTCAAAGCAAACATGGAATTGCATATTCAGAATTTTACTAAAATACATAAATAAATACAATCATACCCTTAGGTACAAAACAACTATTCAGCATCCTATCTCAGAACTGGTCTTTGGAGATATTAATGGCTGTATGAAATTTTTCTCTGCCAGCTCCTAGTACATACCTTCTCCTTCCATTAATGTATCAAAGAAATTTATTATTAATCCAATCAGTCGGATGATCCTCTCCTTCACACCTGAGAAAAACATTATGAAGAAGAGTGGCTAAGACAGGAGTCCCCATACATTGGGAGACTTTGGTTTAATTAGGTTTTTTCCTTTGGTAAGGATTACTGTTCTATTTATTTATTTATATATTTACTTAACATAAATTCACAAATTAATTTAGTCACTGTGTTATCAGCACTATGTGTTAATGACTTGAGTTTCAATTACTAGAATAGCTCCAGAGACCAAATCTAAACGACTGGATTAGTCAGAGCACAAATCCGCACACGTACGGATTTTTAATAGCTTTCATACCTAGATGGCCCCTGGCTCCTGAAGAGACTGTGATAGTTTTGGATCTCTGTGCTGTGACACAGGCACGAGCTGAGAGCAGACACACCCCACAACGGCCTCGGGTCATGCAAAAACATCGAGAGATGAGAATAAATCAGAAATGCCTAGGTTTTACAGCCTGTTACAGCCCTTTCTGTATGCTGCCTCCCCTGAGACACTGAACAGCCCCCGCTGGGAGGTGCCTGAGCAGAGACCCTGAGGATGCTGCCTTGGGGTTGGTGCTGGTGACAAACTGAGACTCTCACCATCACCCAGAGCTGTGTGAGCACATTCACACTGGGAAATGGCTGCTGTAGTGCATTCCCCACTCTGCTCTTTCTCCTGTGTGCTGAAATTGGGGAACAACAAACAGAATTAGCAAATCCTACAGTATTTGCTTACTCACAGTTTCTTACTTCCAATTCTTAATGAATATGATTTTATTAATCATCTGTATTTGATGTCAAATGTGCTGCAGAGTAACCAAGGGACTGCAGAAGGAATGAGAGTACTTGGGAGACACACAGTTACCTATTAAAATATTTTTAGACATTTATATTGTGAGGCTCTTTTTAGAAATGGAGTGAGCCTTCCCCAATACTTACTGAAACCTAATGCAATGTGGGAGATGTGTACCAGCTACTTCTGTGATAATCATGGTTTGAATGTGCACAGTCAATTAGCTAACAGAACAAAATCTTTCATGAGAGCCTTAAGAAAACATTATATTATACTATCAAATCTACCTGGCCAGGTAATTACAGTGTTGTGCAGTAGCTTTAGAATGTAGAGACACTAAATCAAGTGGGAACAACGCACACGGTTCCATTTGGTACTGCAGGGCTTTTTGTCCCACTGGAGCACTGAGCAGAACTGGATTGCCCAAGGGCTGGTTGTGTCTGTGACAAGATGTAACTAAAGCTGACTGAGAACCTTCTTGTGCTGGGACAGCAGTGTCTGAAAAAGCTGCAAGGCCAGTCTGAGGTGCATGATGGATCAGCTATACAGCTTTATTCCATTTATTTATTTCAGCTGCTAAGTTTCTCAATCTGCATTTTCATGAGCTTTCAACAGAATCATTGAATCCAAATGGAAATAATCTATCTGGCTAACAAGGGTGCACCAACCAGCTAATTGTATCATCTAATGGAAATTCAAATGAACAGGAAACAGCTTTGAGCTACAGCATAATTCCAGGTGCACCAGTGAAAGCAGGACAAAGAGTTGCAGCTGAGAATCTGCTGCAGGAGCATGTAGGCAGTCAGAACCAACAGCAGCAGGCAACACACTAATCCCCCAGAATAACTCCTGGCAGGTTAGTTTCCCTGCAATATTTTGTTAACCAGAAAAAAAGTTGTCAATAATACTGTGGGGAAAAAAAAAAAGCTCATGCAGATAATGCAATGTAGTTAAATAATCTGCTTTTGACAATGGTAATTAAAGGGTGATATTCCCATTTTCAACAAACACATTATATTAATAGATCTACTCTGCAATAATTGGGGTTTTTCTTCTCCAGAAAAATGATTTTCAGCTGTAAAAAAAATTAAGCAGATTCACAGAGTCTGAAAAGGTCAAAGAGACCTGAATCTGAATGCTCTTATTTTTTATACTGTTGACCTACAGGGTTAAGATAAAAGTCAGTCACCGTGATGATATTCATAGATGACTTTTTAAAGGTAACTTTGTTCATAGTGACAGAAAGATACAGTAGTTTGAATACAAACTCCAGGAGTGAAGAATGAGGACAAATTCCTCCCTGAGGAAAGCAGGCCTCATCCAAGGTCCATTGAATTAATTAGCATCAACATTAGCTTTGCCTAAGGGGCTAAAGTCTCACCTTTTTTTATCTCTCTTTTTTTTTTTTTTTGGTCGCTGTTGACGAGCTGCATATCACAATATGTAGACTGGCATCCAAAACCACACTTAATCATCTTTGTTAGCTAACCCATTTATGTATCCAGCACTTACAAAGAAATTACATTCATAGTGGTGTATTTTTGTATTTGAATTCACTGACTTCAATTCAGCTGTTACCACTCCTAAGGCAAAATAATAAAAACTGCCTTGCAGCAATCTGAATTAGGGAGATAGTCATAGATTTATTCTGCTATTAGAAGAAATGTTTTCCTTTCAGCAATTTAAATCTAACAAATTTAACCCATGCTTGAATGCAAACATAGTATGATGAACCCATGGGTATGTAGCCAACTATGTGGTAGTATATGGGCATGAACATTTAGCAGTTGCAACATCCTCTGTTAAATTCGAGATTTGCAGCCCTTTTTTTTCAAGAAGACCACCAATAGTGGCAAGCTGGAGGAATGTGGGAACAGTAAGACTGTATTCATCTACTCCAAATTTGAAATTATTTGCTAATGCTTAAAATGGTGTCAGTTACAAGCCCCAGGGCTTTATTGTAGTACAAACATTTCTTCATTTAGTGACTAAGATATGTCAGTATTTTGCAGATCATAAGCCAACAGCTCCTGCAGAGAAAGGACACTGCCATTTTAGTAACCTGGGTTGGTCGATTTTGTTCTTCTGTGTGTCTTTGTTGGATGGCTGGTCAGTACCCAGTTTGCAAAACTGGATTCATTTGAACAAGGAATTGTACAAATTTAGAAACTACCATAATCTGATTATTGAGCATGACTTTTTTGACTGCTCTAGTCAAGAGGTAGAAGAAACTACACACACAGCAGCTGGTACCTGGAAGTCCCTCTACTGTTCTTGCTATAACAGCTCAAAACTTTACAGAATTTCCTTTAATCTCCTACAGGAAAATGTATTGTCCTTCTTTTAAAGAAAAAACCCTAGAATTGAATAAATCACATCTTTTACTTCGAACAAGAATATCTGAATTAAGACTGAAACTGTTAACTCTCTCTGGATTAACTGTAGATACTTAGCTTTCTTATCTTTAATTTTGGGAGGAAAATGGGATTATTACAGTATTGCTGCAGTCCACTTCTGAGTTACGTTTTATTTATTACTCTATTTAACATGTAAAGTGTTTAGCACAACTGCAAGAATAAAAAACAATTTGTTGGCTACAACCTCCTACAGACCATGACTTCTGTGAAATTCCTGTATGACCGTGACAGGTTATAATATAGCATAGATACAACATCAGGGGACACAAAAAATGAAATTCTGTGCTCTCTGTCTCAGTGCTGGAGTGCCTGCCTGAAATTTTCAAAGGCAGTAATACTTCAGTAAGGGGAAGGTGACCACCAAGACTATGCTTTGTATAAGCAGAATCTGCTGACTGGAGTCTCAGAGAAATCACATGCTTCCTTCTCACAGCTTTGAAAATGCTGCTTACACAGGGAGCACTTTTATTGCTGGACTCAAATATTCTCACTTAACATTTTCTTAGAGGGAAAGGGAAAGTGAATAAGGAGCACCTTGAAGGGATTGGTGACAGTGTTCAGCACATTTGTGGGGCAGCTCATTAGTTACCATAAAAAGGGCCCGTCACAAAGTACATTAAAGAATCCTAGGGGGGGACATTCTTGATAAGTTTTAGATCCCAACTCAAAGGCACCACACCAGCTTTGTAACAATGGGTGAAGCCAGTGTGGAACACTTCAGAAGGATTTACAGGAATAAGGTGTTCAACCATGTATCAGGGATGATCAATGAGCAAGAAGAGACATGCTTCTCCACTGATGTTACAGACCAGATAGACAAGACTGCACAATAATGTAAAAATAAAATCAACCTTCTAAGTTAGAAGGTGATAACTTTTGTAACAGGCACCCCTGCCATCACTGCCTCTTTTTAATGATTTTCTTTGGATACACAGTAGTCTTCTATACCATCTGAAAAATAAGTCTGGGTCTGGTTACTAGATCTAGCTCAATAAACGACCCAGTTTCTCCACTTGACATTTCCAATGAAGAATAATTTTTTTTTTTCCCTTGTCATTAGTAGTCCACAAGAAGAATTCAGTTACTCTTACGAATTTTATTCCTGTCAGAATTTAGTGGTACATAGACACTGAGAATGAGAGAACATAAAGCATAATTCTTACTAGGGGATGGAAAAGTACCTAATTTTTGTGGCTGTACTCTGTTTCTACCTAGCACTGTAACATAGCTGAAATCAGAACACTAAAAACCTGAATGATATGATGCATGCAGTGTGAAAAGATGTTAAACAGTATCAGCCCTTCTGAAATCTAAACATTTTTTATTGTGAAGTAGTTACTCACAACTAAACTTGAAATGCTGACAATAAACCTTGCCTAATAATTTCCATTTATATGTCTTAGTAAAGTGAGAGACACCAGGAAAACAGCAATCCTGGGATGCTTCCCCTCTGCAGCAGGGTTTCCTGACAGAAGGCACTTCCACCTCTCAAGTCTACTCTGTCAACTAATTGTTATAACTCCTACTTCTTCCAAGATATTTACATTCCCATCAGCCCTCATTTCTCTGTCAAGAACAGTAAAATGTCATACCTGGAGATAGTTCAATGGAGCTGAAGTAAAGCAGGCCTGCAAGCTCTACAAATCAATCTCCATGTATAAGTTGCTTCATGCTTTTAAGAAACCTTTCCCCCAGAATTAATTTCTCCCTAGTCTGATAGGCCTGACAATTCTGAAGTATCTGTTACCTCCTGTATGTAAAAAAATCTATCAGAACCAACCACGAATTACATGTTGTACTCTTTGTAATCCTTTTCTGATTTGGTGGTGCCAAAAGTAAGTGCTTTTAGGAGAATTGAAATACAGGGTTTTAAGTCTGCAGGGTGCATTGGGAACAAACAACAGGGCTTGGTGTTATACTGCAGCAATTGTGATTAGTATGATGTAGTTTGTTGCACCCAAAGGCAGTGGCTTACAAGGTACAGGAATATCTGATCTAGAATTTTCCTGTGACTATCACAAAAGAAGCAGCAGTAAGCTGCAAAGTCAGAGAGGCTACAGACAGGTGGAAGTTTATCCGTGACTAATCCACTCACTAAAACTTAGTACTAGTGAGAATCACAAATGAATTTATCCCTCAAGTTGTTGTGTCCTTCTGAAACAGGGTTGAACATCACTACTTCTATTTTCATGTGTTATGGAAAGAAATTTCAGCAGTGACATTGCTTTAGGTTTTGTGTGCCAGTTTTGAACTGACTCAAGCATACAGAGAAAAAGCACTCAGCACTTCATGAAAATCAGCTTCCTCATATTGTTTCAATAGCCTGCCCCAAGTCTCCAGCCTCTCTTGACTATGACACACAAACTTTATGCAGTCTACAATTTAGCTGCAATATCACTGGGTTTGATTATAATTTTTGGGGTTTGATTATACCTTTTGGTTCAAATAATGGTGGGATACAATAGGAAGGTTTCATCCTCCCTCCCTCACCACTGAGCTCCTTTAAGGCAAAGGATGTTTTTAACAGTGCAAGACCAGAGACATTTTACATCAGAAAAGAGTGCAGTGATCACTATCAGCATAATTTAATGCTTATGGTTATAACTTAATGGTCATCTTAAAATGGGTTTTTCAGAACTGATTTTATCCACCTGCAGTTAACTTAACATTGCACAATAACCAACATATAGAGAGCAGATAGTCATCACAAGTGGGTTTTGGTAACAAAATTAACAGAGGGAAAAGCATGCTTTAATATTACACAAAATTGTGTTGTATTATTGCCATATACTATACTGATTAAAACTATTATAAACTGTTTTGTTGACTTTGTGAAACATATTCCAAGGACTTATAGGTACATTTTACTAATTTTTTTTCCTGCCTAAATACAGAAATGCACAAGCATAACATGGATAGGCCCACTGAACTATTTAGATTAAATGGAATGTAAAAATAAATAATAAATCTGGACTGTAAGCTCTTTGTCACCAGTATTTTTTACTATAGGTTAAAAATATTTGATATAAAGTAATGCAATAAGCTTATGAAAAAGATACACTATAGATATTCAAACCCTGTTCCTATGATGATCTTTGATACTGCTATCAATGAAAGCCCCAGCCCCCAAAAATAGACAAGGAGAAAGAAGACTGAAAAATCAGAGTTCTTAACTTTGAAAGAAAATTGATATAAAAAGCAACAAATAAATATAATTCAGTTTTACTGATTATTATGGAATGATCTTCAGCTCCTACAATATTGTGACTGTACTAGCAAAGCAGAGCTAACCATATATATAAATATATTTATACTATTTACAGTCTATGAAGACCTGACCCAAAATTCCAATAGAACTAAAAAAAATTCCAATACCCCTTACCCAGTTGCTCATTTAAGGTGTAGCAAAATAAACTTACAGATCCTTTTGCCTCTGTTCTTCTCTGCTCTCTGAGCACTGGTCTGTGTTAAAGTGGAGAGATCACAAGTTTAACAGCCCATACCCCATCGTTCTTGATAGAACACCAAGCAAGGACACTAATGCTAATTAATCACTGTCACAAGCAGACCATGTGTCAGGACGTCCTATTTAAGGTCAGAAAATGAAGTCAGTAATTCCATACCACAAATGTTAGAGAAGACATGAAAAATGTGATTCTTCATTTGAAGATTAGCAGGTGCTGCTCCTATTTCAGAAATTTCGGTAATGTACTGACTGATTTCAATCATCTGCTGCTGTGGCAGTCCTTTGCAGTAACAACAGATCTGTAAAATATTTTTATCAATGTGCAGAGCATTAGTTTACTTATTTCTCTGCCTTTTTAATTTCTTTTTGCTTAACCTTGTGATTAAACCTTACTATGGTGCAAATTATGAAAGCAAAAATCAAAATTGTTTTAAAGCACGACTCAATTTTAGAGCAAAATATCAAAATGAACAGTTAGCTGGGGTCTAGCTGGCACAGAATTCTCAGACTTCTAAGATTGGATGCTGAACAGAGGTAACTTGCTGACCTAAGGCTTAACCAAGCATCACAGATAGTTCATATTCATCTGAATTATCAGCCACTGGTCCATTTAAGAAGAAATAGATGAAGTTAATGGGTTTCATAGCTTGATCTGTTTTGACAAATCATATGTTTTAGATAATGTAAAGTTAACTTCCTCTGCTTTGACTGCATGTAATGGTAATGGAAAAATTACTCTGAAAACCAAAGTCATGGATGTCTTTGGAAGAAACTTAAATATTTTAACATCATTAAGGATGGCTTGAGAGGGACCTTAGAAATCATCTAATTCTAACTCCCCTGCCATGGGCAGGAACACCTTCCACTAGACCAGGTTGATCAGAGCCACATCCAGCTTGGCCTTGAACACTTCCAGGGGTGGGGCAGCCACAAGTGTTATAAAATTGTAAATATTGCTAAGAGTCACATAGGCATGTTTGTATGATCTGAATGATATAGCAGAATCCTAAAATAGCTTTTTCTGTTATTGTCAGTGAAGTTGGTATGGGTTTGATCAGCTTCCAAGAGCATAGTTTGCTTCTGTATCTCAGGTTATTTGGTATGAAATCAAAATGTAGACTCCTTTAGGAGCTCAAAACAGAAAACAGGTTCCTGGAACCTGTAAGATTTCTCCTGTTTATCAGTCATAAGAAAACAGCATCATTCTGTGTTTTCATCTGTGTAATTATTCAGAACCCCCTTTTGCCCTTTCTGAATGAGTTTTTACATGTCTGTAACTCAACTTTCTGGTGTTTAATGAAAGACAAATTTTGGCCTTGAAGTTCTGCAAGAATATTCAACTGCATCCACCTCCCTATCTGTCTACTGGTCTATAATAACTTTATCAACTCCAACAATCTTTAGCTCAGTCTTATTTTCCCAGTCTTTGACATCAGTTCTAGCTCTACATTTCCTCTGATTTGCAAGAAGCAAAAGCAGTACTACACATTACACAAAAGATGGGAAGTCAAAAAGAAAAAGCTTAATAAAGAGGAACATGAAAAGCATCACATGAAAATGTAATAAATATGCAAGAGGTCAGTTGTCAGGAAGATCCTTTCCTGCATTAGGAAAATGTATTCCAAGTGTTTCAGCTGAAGAATACACATATACCCATCCCATGAGAACTTGCTTCAACATTCTTACATATTCAGGATTAATAAAATCCAGTGTATTCTGTAGTTTTGAAATTATTCTGCCAGGAAGTGAGTGAAAACTTGGCTACATCTCATTTAGCCTTGAAAGCTCTCTCATGTATAGCATACCTCCTCAGAAAATGCTTGAACTGAGTTGCAAAACTGAATTGGAGCAAGCATCCACATTTTCCTTATATTTGCATACAGATGGCAGTTTTTCAAAGATTAAATTATAAGCTGCTAGTATACTGTCAAAGTTCAAGCAATCTGTGTTTAGTACAAACATTTCTAATAGAGTTACATTGCTGGATTGAAAATAATTAAGCAGACAATGGACCATTTCTCATCCATTTAATCATGCTGTACAAGTACTGGGAGGGGTATTTCACAGCCTGGGCACTCTATTTTTTTTTGGTTTTGTTTTGGTGGTTTCTCTATGCACATCACTGTTTCCATGGAACCACTGCTCATGGAACATGGATGCCCATAGAGAAACCATACAAAAAATTCCTTTTTAAACAGAATGTCATTCTCCTCTCAAATTTAAAGCAGAATTAAATTGTTTTGCAAATTCACAAAGCTGCTTCTCCTATGATTTTTAGCTATCAATAATACCCTTAAGCCTACAAAACACTATTTCACTTACTGTTGCAATCAAGCAATCTGTACTTGTTCTAACAGGTACAGGAGACTTTTGTGCCAAATTTCTGCAGTCTCTGTGTCATCTCCCATGTGTTCAGGGTTTTTTGACAAAGAAAATGTAACAAGAAATTTGTTCTTAGAAGATTTGCTAGAAGAGTTTCAAATAATCAGTTCTTTTTCTTATGTTGTCAGAACAGTCCCTGCATCTGCTGCATAAAGAAGAAAAAGTCTTATGACAGTTATTGAGATCTGCACTGATCCATGCAAAAATCATTACTCCACTCATCCTAGAAAGTATAAACCCATCTCTTCTTAAGAGATCATGATCAATGCTATAATGACGTGTGTAGGTATAGCTGGACTTGCTACATTGCATGATCTAAAGACTTCACAGATTATATTGACTGAAAAGTTACAAGGAGAATATGTATAATGAAAAGTATTTTCAGAAACTACCTAAATTTTGCCATTCTGCATCTCACCAACAATTTAGTTCAATTTGATGTGAAGTTTCTAACTAAATTAACTCTATGCTTGAAGAGTCTATCACAATGTATAGTATTTCAGAATACAAGCCTTGAAAAATATTCTTTTGTTTTTTGTTGAAATGAAAAATGGCCATGAGTACAGATTTTAAAAAATTAAAAAGTCATTCCAGGACATTGATGGCTTACAGTATTCAATTTTTTTTTTTTTTTTTGGTCCCACACTGGTCATGTTTTTCAACTTCTGAGCACTGCGTCTCAAGACAAGGTCTAAGAGGGGACTTTTAACTCTAGCTGTAGGAATCTTTAATGATCATCTTCTTAAATTTAGTTGTCTTTCCTGAGCTCAACAAGGTCCTGTTTATCTTGCAAATTCCACAATATGGCTTTGAAGCTCTGCCCAGCATTTTTTGCACCAGCTCAGCCAAAGCACAAGCTCATCAAATCTGCTGATGGCTGGAGAGCTTCCTCTGCAAACACATCTGCTGCTGCGCCTGGCACTGGCTGAAAATTCCAAAAGGACTCTGGTAAAAGCAGCTTCTAGCAGACATTTCATAATATCATTTAGATTGGAAAAGACCATTGAGTCCAGCTGTTACCCAGCACTGCCAAGCTGACCATTAAAGTCCACTCAAGGCATCCTGGGCTGCAGTGATCCACACTGGTGGAGTCTGCAATCCTGAGAGACACAGCCCAGACCGAGTTGAGTCAGGATCCTGAATTTCAGGGAAGCAAACTTTCAGCTCTTGGATTAGTTAAGTCAAGAGGAGACCTTGGGAGACTGCCTTCAGGGAGAAGGAGCAGAACTGACCTGGCAGATCTTCAATGATACTTTCCATTGAGCACAAGAAATTGTGCAAGGAGGGCAAGAAACTGAAGGGCAAGAAGCAAATTTGCAGGCAGTAGAAGCAGGGCCAGGTATCCTGGAAAGAGTAAAGAGATGTGTTTGGGTGTGTAGGGATGGGGTGAGGAAGGCCAAGGCACAGCTGGAGCCATTGGCTCAATGTCCAGATGGGGATCACTGACAAGTGGTGACCCTCAGGGGTCTGTACTGGGAGCATTTAATGTCTTCATCAATGACAGGCAAGGGGATTGAGGGCAGCCTCAGAAAGCTGGGCATTGTCCCATTCTGCCTCAGGTCACTGTCAGGCAGAGTGTGGGCAGGTACCTCCAAGTTAATTTAGAAATTCTGAACCATCATAAAGTTAGAAAAGTGTCTCCCTTTTGCTGGTCCAGATACCAGTTTCACTGCCTGGCTTTCCTTCTGTGTGGACATTAGATAGACAAAATGCTAGCTGACATTATGGTATCATGATTAAGAAGCAAGATTTCTAATGCTGTGACTTTGCTTTCAGCTAAGATTTTAGATTTTCATATAAAAATCTATTATTGATGTTTGTGGAACAGTATTTCCCATCAACTGATCTTTTCCATGTAAATAGAAACTTGCCTTTAGTTTATCCTTTTGAAAGACCTGTTCACTGTGAGAAGAGTTTGAATTGACCCTGCTGCTGATGTCAGAGGGAGGTTGTTTGTAGCAAATAGCACAGCACAGCCAAGATATTAATTCAGGATTTGCTATAGTATTTGGTTTTAAAACTAAAATTATAAATGCATATTCATACAGTCTGATCTTTCAACTATACATATTCACATAACCTTGTTTACAAGAAAGTGTGAGAACAATTATGATGGATTTAGAAAACTAAACAAATGCTTAAATTATTTCAAATCCAAGGGATATGAAAAGCATATTTTAACACTGAATTGAATATCAAATGGAAATGGTGGAAGTCAGTTAGAATTCATAGCTGGACTATCCATGAATTCCTGTTTCAGACTTACAGAATAAACATTGCTACATACACTCCCTTCCCAAAGGTGAAAACCCTGCTTTACTGTTTCTATATAACCCTTGGCTATATTTTGACTACTATACTATTATTATAATAAATAACAGCAAAATAGAGAGGAAGTAATAAAAAAACAACAAAAAAAAATCTCCTAATAGAGCCGTTTATTGACTTCATTAATAGCCTAAAGGCTTTAAGGTTTTATATTACAAACCCTGCAGCACTGAGACATCTACACATATTCTAATTAACAGCAATCACACACACTAATAGTATAACCTACTGCTTAAGTAAATGAACATCCTTGCACCCTGCTGCCATGAAGGGGCTGATAGGCATGCGCTTTATTGACAAAGTAAGCTAATTTACAGAGTGATTGTCCAAGAGGGAGCTGCTGTTTATTTGTAGAGTTTTTCCCACTGAACTTGCAGGGCAAACAACATGCTTAAATTGTTAATTAAAATATCAACTGCTAAATGTAAATACTATGGTCTCTGCGAGTACACTGACACATTTACTTATTTAGAAAGAAATAGTGATTGCTGGAGAAACAAAGAGAGGAGGGTCCCTTCCTTTCTCTGCAGTAGCATTTTGATTTACAGCATTTCTTTAAAACAGAAAATAGCTGGGACTGTCAGTGGTTACATATCTCAAAGAGCCCACAGACTTACACATCTATACAGGGTTTAATACCACTTCACACTTGTTTGGAGATACCTTTCTGAAAAAATAATGAGCCAGGCTGCTCCTGGCAGAAGAGAAATCTGAATCTAGAGACATGATGGAATCAACTTCTGTGTAGTTTTCAACACACAAGCCAAAGGCCCTCTTGAGTCTGCATTGTCTGAGTACTGACCTTTTTCTCCCAAGCGTAATAGGACATTGAATAAGAAATATCAAATAATATTTTTATGGTCAAAGCATCAAAAACTTCTACTTCATTCTGCAATATATGTGAGGCCGTGTTTTGGGAATCATGTTTTAGGAAAGAAACTGGTTTGAAGAACAAAAGAATCCCACAGCCAAATATTAGAAATTTATTGAAGAAATCAAGCAAGCACACACCACTCTCCAATGTTATAGCATGTGCTTCTCTCAAATGTTTCTGCTGAATCTCATATTTAGTTTTAAAACTACATGCTTGAATACTGACTCAGACTTATGTCCTTCCTATTTTTCTGATAGATGTTTCCAGTTATAGACTGCTATTCACTTCCCCAGAGAGACAGTGACCTGAACCAGCAGGTAGCACTGAGAACAATGCCAGCCTCCTTTTCCTAGGGGTCACTTCCTCAATTGAATAATTTCACACTTCTGAAATCATAAAAAAATTAAATGAAATGTTGTGTCTTTCTGGCAACCTTTGCTGGTCAAAATAATTTGAAGAAATATAGCTGTGAACAAATAAAACAAATATTGTTCCAAAAACCGTTACCTAAAACTAGCAATTACATTACCATCATTCAGGGAGACAAGGTTTTTTTCTCCCATATTACATTAATGCCTATAAAAGAATAAAATTTGGTAGCTTTTGTACAGATTTTTCAACAACACTTACTTTGTCACTTTAGATCAAGTGTTGTTTTCTCTGTGCACTTTAATCTGTAAGAGCAAGAAAGACTAATCTCACTTCATGTTGCTGCAACAAATTATGATAAGCTGAGGTGGTATTTCCAGAAAAAGGCCTTTAACGTTGCTTTTGTGCCAATCCATCAGTCCAACCTTATTAGACTTCTAGAAAAGTGTAAAGCCTGTAAATCTGCAGCCCTAAATTGCAGATTACACAAGCCAAAGGGGGCACTGTGAGGAGCCTTAGATTAAAGTTTCTTTTTCCTGATAAGCAGTGTATATCTGTAGAGAAGGAAAATAAGTATTCTACCCATAAGTGGGGATGCATAGAATTATTAACCCCCATTTTGCTGACATTTGTGTAAAATACTACAAGAGGAGAATGCTGAAAATTATTAAATAACTATAAAGTATTAAAAACAAATTAAACAAAAAAAAAAAGGCAATCTTCTCAAATTTTTTATACTAGCTATTACTCCTAAGAAAGTAATTTGCACTCATTGTACATGATGCTTTGAAAATGCCAGGTCTGGGCTCAGGGGCAGCCAAAAAGAATGTCTGGAATTATTAAGAAACAAATTTGGAATGAACCCTAAAAGCATCATTACACTGCAGTGTAAATCCATGATAGATCTATCTCAGGTACCGATCCCCATCTTAAATAAGATACTTAGAATGTGTGCCACAGATTTCATGGCAGAAAAGATGAAGTGACTGAAAGTTTTCATCTTGAAATAGATGACCTAGGGGAAATATGAAACAGGTCTACAAAATCATGCACAGTAAACAGAACATAAAAAAAAGGTTATTCACCATTCCTCATGAAATAGGAACTAGGAGAACGGCAAAGAAATGCTCACACAGCAAGCTTAAAATGGTAAAACATGCAATTCATATTTGAAATTGTAAAGGGAACTGCCACAGAATGTCATGGGGGACAAAATAAAGTGGGTTTAAAAAAGTGCTTATGTGACTTGATATGATATATTGATAGCTATCAAACTTATGGTGTAAATTCAAATTCCAGCTCTGGAAGCTACAGATTACCAGAAACCAGGGAAATATAACTCACAAAGCATCATTTCCTCCTCAATCTTGTTTCCCCAGGCATTTGCTCCCATCCACCCACTGCTGGGAGAATGGCTACAGAGCAAACTGAACCTTTAGTCTGAATCACTGCTGCCATTCTTACCTTCCTATGTAATTACATCTCAACACACCCATTTAATTATTTTGTGACAGTTTGAATGGTCCAGGGCCTGGTATGTGATGGGTTTGCAAATGAGCTCTGAAAGACGTCATTTAGCAGGGGGTGTTGTAAACAAATTTTTGCAAATTTTCATCTAATACTGTTAACTTTTGGAGAAGGGGATGTATGGATTTAATAAACAGCACTTGGTTGAAGCTGTCATGTTTACAGCTCTGTGAATTATTTCCATTCAGATTATGTACTTCTACATAGCATGATCTAACTTCTGGAAAAGAAAAAAGTAAGACCACAGCTGTATCTGGATAGGTTTGAGATTTAATGCAAGTTATTACTCTAACTATGAAATACAGATTCAATTCAAGACCTTCAATTTGCATGTAGTAACTAGTTTGTACAGTAATAGAATACTGTTTTATATGTAATAAATTTCATGCTGATAGGTTACATGAAGCAACTGCTGCATCTCAGACAATTTTTTCCCCATAGACTAGACAGTCTTTTGGGGACATGCTCGATTTCCCAGTTCTCCAGTATTTAACAGATCAAGTGAACTCTATTTTGAAGACTTTTGCATGAGTAATGGAGAGTGACATCTGAATTACAAATAGGTCTGCATTGTAATTGAACCACTGTGCAGACAGAACTGGAGTTCCAAGATTTGCACACTTAAGGAAAAGAAAAGGAAGTACTTTTTTTAATCACAAACTTTATTAATCACTTGTCACACATGCAACCATTGCAGCTATTAATCACTCACCATACAAGAGCACTCCTGTTGGTTTGCTAGCCCAAGTATAAATTATCATGTCAAAGATTAACCCATTTTCTTTCATTAATACTTTGTTTTATTTCCTTCCACTCCCCATTTTCTCTTGCAGAAAAGGCTTGAATTTGGACAACTGGAGTCTGAATGATTAATCATAGTGACAGAGGGTTGACCACAGGGTCAACAAACAATGAATAAAAACATAAGACATGAGTTCATTCTGGGTTATACTCATGTTTCATTTCAGAACTGAGAGAACAGCAGGCTCTTTTCTTCAGAAATTACTGGCTAATAGTCAGAAGGCAACCTTAGCACAGTGCCTGTGCTGTTACTTCCCACCAAAAACCCAGAGCCATTTGTTATTAGAGTTGCTGTGTAGGCCATCCAGTCTGGTGGAACAACACACTTCAGCAATTTCAGAGCACAGCTAAATGCTGACGTCTCCAGGGCTTTGACTACTGCAAACAAAGCCAGCAATCAAGCCACAGAAGCTTTCCCTGAAGTGTGATATAGGATCATAAATATAGCATGATGGCTATTAAGCTCATAAGTTGCAGGCGGAAGATCTTATAATCAAAACTCCTCAGGGTTGTACTGATAAAAATAAAAGAACTGTGAAAGAAAACAAAATGTACGGAATTGGGCATTACTGATTGAGGAACTGAGAGCCTTATGATGACTTCTGACAATTCTTAGGGGAAAAAAAATTGATGCAAATTACACTGCAATTACAAAATGGATAGTATTTTATAATATTTAAGTGAAAGCCTTTTTTAATACAGTAGCTACTGAGAGCAATCAAAGGCAGAATATAGTCCAGTTCTTGTAAAAAGCAAACAACAAAAATGTAATGAAACTATTCCCTCAGGGGAGTTTACAAGAAGTCTTCATTTTGATGATCATGAGAAAGTTTTTTTTCTCTTGGACCAAGAGTCTAACAACAGTGATATTTTCAACCCAGTGGAACAATTCCATCAAATGACTCAAAATCCCAGCAATATTTCAAGGTCTATTTTGCAATAGTAAAGGTTCAAAGATGTTCAATCAAAACTCTCCAAGAGATGAAACTCTGTAAAAAGCTCTTTAACAGCTTTTATAAAAAAGTGTGGTGACATTTTTTTTTTTTTTTTTTTTTATGCTTGCAGAAACTAAATGTGAAGAATCAAGAGAAACAGAAAACCTTCAGTGAGAGCAAATGAACAGGCAAACACTCAGAAAGATGATACAGACTACTTTGCTATAGCTTTCATATATAGTCTACACTGTGATGGACAAAATAGCTGCTTGTGATTTAGGACAGCTGCAAGCAGGAGTCCTTTTTCTGACTGTTTTTCCAAAATACTTAACTCATTTGCATATCTAAGTTTTCAGAGCTTTCTTTTAAAAAGTGAGGAAATGTTTACTCACACAACTGTAATTTTTAAAATTTAAACTGATCTTTGTCATAAATTTTTTAAAATCTTAAAAATTATGTGACTGGAAGATTCAGCATGCATTATTTTGTCTTTTTTTTTCCTTGATATTTGAGCTGGCTCAAGATGCGGATGCAAGGAGATAAACATCTCATTTTGTCAAAACCTTTTAGAAATAAACACATTGCAAATTTAGAAATCAGCTAAATTCCTTAATGCAACATTATGCCAAGCAGAATGTTGGTATGGATGTTTTTACTTTGACTTTCTTTCTCTGATGCCACCATCCATGTCCAACTCTGCAGAAAAGACCAAAAGGATATATCAAGTCTGTCAGTCTTTGAATGATACCTGCCTCCTGGGTAGCATTTTCCAGCTCTAAATCTCAGAGCACATGACAAATGCTAGCATTCCTATCATAGGACATGGAAACCCAGGAGAAGAGGGAGCCCAAACAACAAAGTTAAGAACCAAATCAGAGAGATCTGAATGTTCAACTATATTTTACCCAGCAGAGAGCCTTTCCCCAGTGATACCAACCACAGACACCCTTGAACTGCAATTATATTCACTCAACAGCATTTCCAGAAAGGCTGATGTACAAGGAGTCCAATGTTTATGCTGGGTGCAATGCTGAGCATCATAAAGCAATCAGCATTCTCTATGTGCTTAAAGCAGTACATGGATTTCTTGGAATACATGAGTTTATAAACCCAATTTCTTTACATACCCACTGAAAACAGCAGCATTTCTTTAGAAGTTCCTGAGCATTTCCATTAAAAAAAACCAAAACAACAAAAAGCAGTTGTGCTGACACAACTCTACCAATAGAAGTAAGTTGTAATATAAAACATTAATTTAAATATATTTGATTACATAACAATTCAACACACAAAATTATCTTACTGTGAATGTTTGTGTGACTGAACTTAATTTCAATCATCATCTTATTCTGAAGTGTTTTTCTAATCACTTCACTTTGCTTTGTTTCAGAACTCCTACAATTACCAGGAGTCTTTCCAAGAAGGCAATTTTTGCCAACCAGTTAAATGCAGGTCTCAGGAAAGATCTCTGTATACAATCTGTCTGATCTACCTCGTCACCTGAGAGGATAAACAGGATTTACCTTGGTCTGTAAGCATTAACTCTGTGAGCTTTAAAATCCAACCTGTTCTCAGAGTGATTGCCTGCCCAACTACACTGCATTACACTGAGTTCCTCTGAAATGCTGAGACTCCTGATCACCCTGAGAGCTGTGCAAATAGGACTTTTTCTTTAAAATGTAGGGTTGTCTGTTTGTTTGTTTTTATTTTGCTGGGGTTCTATCATGGATAAAACCAAAATTATTTCCCCCACATTTCTGCTCAGCAATATTGTCATGAAAAGCATTTTGCCTTGGTAAGAAGTGGCTACTTTAATTCCAGATAAAAAAGCTTTTATTGTCAAAGCTTTTCTCCTTTAGAAAGTTAAATTTATAATTTAAGGAGGGGAAAAAAGAAGTACTGGTAATTAAAACGTGCAAGTTTTAATCTAGAAAATGTTTTGCTTTGCAGACAGTTTTGTGCTTCATTTTTCCAGCAAAAATGTACAGTATATGAAACCTAACTTCTATAGTCATGGAAAACTCAAAACTCTACCTTTTGGGCAAGTAGCACACTCATTGGAAAATTTAAATCAGTTTTAATTTTTTTTTTTTTTTTTTAAGTAACAAAGAATTTCTCAGGATCTTACTACTTTCCTCAAAGAAATGTCTACTTTAAAATTCATTCTATGAAATGCAAGGCTTTGATCTGCTGCATGATTGCTCTGTGTTAGAATTTAGTGTGTTTGATAACTGATGAATGTTTCTGTGAAAAGCTGCATTTCTTAAACACACATCCAATGTGCTTCTGTGTCACAGTTCAGCTTTTCCCTGGTTTAAAATAGAACTGCATGGTGTTTAAGTGAATAAGAGATCATTATTACTCATTTGCTTAAACTGTTTTGCACACCAGTTGACTGGTGCATTTCATATATTTTTCGACATAAATAGAGAGTTCGGACTCCAGATGAAGAAATTGTATTCACAAGAAAATATCATTATGGCTTCAACAAGAAATTCTGAATAGTTCTGAACAAGCTCCATATAAACATACTGACTGTGGTGAGATGAAATACATCAGATGAAAAATACATCTTCAACCCTTAAAAAGCTCTCCTGAAACTATTTTACCAAATCATTCATTATATTCCTATATTCCATTGATCTCTATGTGATATGGAACTTACCTCATTCTAGCAAGAGAGGGGATACACAACTCTACATCAAACCACTTGTGAACACTGGAGCAGTCACACAAACTAAACAAAGAAAATTAAACTAATTTTAGTTGTCTTCTGTGAGGTTACAAGGTGAAGAGTATGAGTGATAAAACAAAAGCTGCTCCCAGTGGGAGCTGATACCTGCACATCAAAATGTGTTCAAGCCTGTTCAAATTAAAACTAGAAGACCTGAAGGTTTACCTAGAAACTAAAATAATTTTCAAGCCTTTTCTTGAAAATCAGCAGTGTTCCACTGGGAGCATTGGTCTTTGGAAGACCTTCTGTCCTATATTAAGCCACAGGTGTAAGCAAAATTGAAGAAGTTGCCTCAGGAGAGGCAGAAACATTATATTGCACATTAGTAATTCAGATGGTAGCAAAAAAATCCTAATTTATTCAGGAAATGACATTTTATTTACCGTGGTTCTGCAATTTGAAAATTTACAGAAGACATATCAATACAAATTCCTTGCTAAGAGAAGATATAAGCATCTGACACAGCTGGCTGCTGCCAACAAACCACTTTCAGTATTCACACAGGGCTCTGCAAGCAGCAATGTGTTTGAAAACAAGAGGGAAGTCCTCTATAATGAAATGCCCATTCATTTTTCATGTTACACTGTTCTGCCCATTCTTTCCTTCTCTCATATATCATGCTTTTAACAACTCAAGTTTTTTGCCACTGCTCCATTAGCTTGGTATTCTTTTTCAAACTGTTGTCAATTTGTTATTTTTCAGTGGTGGACAACCTGCCTATAAAGAGTTGTACCTGGAGGAATATTGCTTGCCCGATTCCTACAGAGATTACATGGTAGTAATTTTGCAATATATTACAGAACTACAAGAAATTCTGTATGAAATACAATGAAAACAATAAACTTGTATTTTAATTGTTCTCCTGAATCAAGCCTGTCAGAAAATGACAACAAATTTTCACTGAAAAGTCTGGCTCCATCAAAATAAAGAATATTGTGAGATCATTTCAATTCATCGTAAAAAGCTTGGAAAATGCTTCTAATCTTCTAATACCTAATACCTTAAAAATATTGAAAGGCCTTTTTTCTTTCAATTTTTGATTCCAGCATTATTTAACTATTTCATTATAAAGTAAAATTTAGAAAGGACAGAATGCTCTTTCATAGAAATAAAGACCTTAAGTCTTAAAAATGCATTATTTTTTCGCCAATAGTTTTATTTTTTAATTTTAGGGTTTTTGTTTTGGTTTTTTTTTTTTTTTTTTTGTTTTTTTTTTTTTCTGTACTATACTTTCCTAGCCTATGTAGAGGAAATTGAAGTCTTGATTCTATGCAGCAAGACCCAGGGGTGTGAGTACCAAGCCCCTTCAGAGCAGAGGCAAAGCCAAGCTCCAGGGCATGACCCAAACCTTCCAAACCCGTGATGAGCAGTGCATGCACCTGGCTCTGCTCGTTCAGACCTTTCCACTGCTGCCCAGTCCAGAACTCTGTTTCCTTTTTTTCGTTCTCATTGCTGAATGGCAAAAAGAAAATGGTTTTAAAAACTCCATCAGAGTCCTCCATCAGCCCTGGATAGCTGGCAGTGCACATCCAGGGACACAGAGCAGAGGAGAGGCATCTGTGCCACTGCCTGAGCTTTCTGCTCCACTTTTGCTATTTTAATACCACAACTTGTATCACGCTCCAGCAGGGTGACCCAGCTGGGAGATTTCAAGTGATTTACAAGAAAAAGATCATCTTTATTTTGTGTAGTTTCTTTCTGAACTACACTGATTATGAGCCTTCTGGAAAAAGTGCTGATGGCGGTTTTTGCAATTTAGAAACTAAATAAAATAATAATAAGGCTAAAAATAATCTCTCAACTTTTTTGAGAGAGTTGGAATACATGACCTAGACTGAGAGGCTGAGGGAAGAGGGGTGGTTTAGCCAGGAAAAGAGAAGGCTTTGGGAATACTGAAGAGCCATCTGCCAGCCCCCGTGGGGAGGACACAGTGGAGCCTGAGCCAGGCTCTGTTCAGAGCTGCACCATGAGACAACAGCTAAAACATGAATCAGAGGAGATTCCAGAAGGACACAATCACAGTGCTCACTGTGAGGGTTAGAAAGCACTGGAGCAAGTTTAATGGCAAGGTTGTGGAATCCTTGTCCCTGAAGGTATTGTCATCTTGACAGAGTCTCAGCCTGGTCTGAATTCAGCACTGACTTTGCTTTGAGCAGGACATAGGACTAGAGGCCCCAGGAGGAACGTCCAGCCTGGGGGAATCCATGGTTCTATCAGTTCTGGTATAATAGGAAACAACTGAACTTCTCCACACCTCAGAAAAACAAAACATGAAGAATTTTCGGTTTGCTTCTTACCAAAATTGCAGTCACTTTGCCCTGATCAAGAAGCAGCTGACATGACACAGACTGTTTGAAAGTTTCTACAGCTATTTTGAAATGTCCTGAATTCTGAAGGAGGCAAGGCTTAAGACCAGATTTGGATGGAGCAGTTTGCCTGACTGTTATCAGAACCTACCCCCTAGTTTAGAGCATCTTGGATTTCATTTTCCTTAAGAAATAATCCTTCACCCATCTAATTATATGAAAAAAAAACTTGGTGAGGAAAGTAAAACTAATGGAATGACCTCTGCTGACTCCCACTTGTGGTTGGAGCCCTAATTATGGGAACAGTACACAGGAACACACTATATACCCTTCTCTCCCTATTTGAGCTCTGTTCATTTATAAGAAAAAAACACTTTATTGTCATGCCTACACACACTGTAAAATATGGTTCCAAAGATCTTAGAAGCTCAACATAAGGAAGTCAACTGCTCTAACACTGAAGGATACTAACAGACATCCTACATTATAACATGAAAAGAGAGCAGAGTTTCAGATGGAAGGGATCAAACCCACGACTGCTGGTGAGGTGTGCATGCATGTCTGCAGGCACGACTGTGCTATTCTTGTCTCTATATAATAGTTAAAGAAATACAACTAAGTGTTGTGCCAAAGTCACAGTTTCTGCTACTTCATCACGAGAGTGCTCTTTTAGTGAACATCTGTTCTTCAGAGCCACAGAATATAACCATATGACCCTGTCCTAGACTGAAGTGAAATATACAGGAAAATGATTGGTGTTACAGTAATTTTTTTTTTTGTTTTGTTTTGCTATGAACAAATCCTCAGTGAAAAAAGTTATTCTACAGCAGGAACACTGAGAATAAGAAGATGAGAATATACCGAAATGTATGAAGCAACTAGGCAGTGCTTCTCTTAAAAATAGCAAATAAGTAATTTGTTTTAAGAAAAAAGAAACAAAAACAGTATTGCTCAAAACTCAGTGTATTAGAGGACTCTGTTTGCAGGAAGTCTGCTGGAGCTGAGAACTGACTAGTAGATGGGGCTGCAAGTTTAAGCACTTTAATACTGGGTTGTCAGAGGTGGAAAAGAAAGTATTATGTCACAATTTTCAGATGTCTAAATTTAGACAGTTTCTAAAGCTGTCAGTTATCACCCTGGTTTTTTGATGTAGGATGCTGGATTCTGGGTTCTCAGATGTATCTCTACCAGTTTTACATAAATGCTTTTAAAATGGAAGTTATCAGTGCATGAAGGACAGTGAATCCCACTGACTTCTAGTTACCTGGAAGTACAAGGCTGGGTAAGAATATATTTGGAACTTTCTCAAAGTGCAGAAAGCAAGGGAGGAAGATGTAAATGAAGCACATTTGTGTTCTCAAAGACATCCACTGAGTCTCCCAGAGCAGGGAATTTTTACCTCTTGCAAATGCACTGCCCAGCACTCCTGGATAAGAGCACAGTCTCTGATGTCACTGTCAATGCAAGCCAAGCATTCAGACAGCTGTGCTAACAAGCACATTAAAAAATAATTTCCCAGACTTCTCACTGAAACGTGTGAGTCCCAAGGAGTAAAAATGATGCAATTTGTAATGCAGACCAGTAATTACAACTTCACTGGTTTACCACTCTAATAAATATGAAGTGCTAAGCAGTGCTAATCTGGATTTACTCATTCAATTTCTCTCTTCACCCCAATCCACTGCAAACAAGTCTGAGATCAATACTAACAAAACTGTCTTTGTGGTATCAGGTTCAGCTCTGCTGACGTACTATTATATCTTAATTTTCCTGGACATAAAATCCAACATAATTAGACATACTCTGGAGAAATAGTTTCATTTACTCCCTTACTGTCATTACTATTGAGATCATAGGGGGGAAAAGGAACAGTAACCTGCATAGCATTGCAGCAAACAATTTACCATGGTTGCCTTCTAGCAATGTCATTTATTATTGTTTGAGACAGATCAAGCCAGTTCCTACCAGTTAAAACACTTCAGCCAACCGAAAAATTATATTCTTTCAGGGCTTTCACTATAAAAAAAAAAAAAAAAAAAAAAAAAAAAATCCAAAAATCAAAACCTCTTTCAATTCAATAATTACTATGTGTATTTTTCATACTGCAATAACAGATCTATGTATTCTTTCATGTGAATCACTTTAGTAAGCATTTATTATATAACACTAATGAGTAACCCTATTTTCCATTAATAACTCAAAAATAAAATAAAAATTGGCAATACAAAACCCACCAGTTGATACTATCCTCTTATTTTCTTGTACTTATTATTGTAAATAACAAGATTCACATTTTCTGAAATGTTTTGTATTATATCAGAGCATTTGAAATAATCCATTTGGAAAGCAGTAGCAAAAAGATTTTGATTTATGTCAGAGTGTCTGCCTATTTTTCAGAAAAAAAATTATATAACTCTTCTAGTAAACCTAATAAAAGACTATTATGAATGTCATTGTAGAACAAAAAGCTTGTTTTTCATGTTACAGTCAAAAGGCATTATTAACCTGACAGCTAAAGATTTTGGTTCCTAATTTTTTCTATTATTTCTGACCCCTAGAAGAAGTGCCCCTTTGGTGGGGACAGCTGAAAAGCCTGAAGGCAAAACCATCTTTCTTTAGAGGCAAAGGAAAGTTTGGCCATCTTCACAATGTAATTCTTAAAAAAAAACATCAGAGAGCCCACTTGACTAAAATATTTTATCCATTTTGTTTTGCTACACATATATATATATATATATATATATATATATATATATATGTATGTATGTATATATATGTGTATATATATATATGTATATATATATGTATATGTGTGTATATATATTATATTATACATATATATATGTGTGTGTGTGTATATATATATGCATATATGTGTATATATATATAATATTATACATATATATATATATATATATATATTCAGCTTTTCCATATTCCTGTTCCTTCAAACACAAGCACAGGAAATACCACCAAAATTTACTCTTGATGAATTCTGGTATGGTTTGTGCACATGCAACCTGTAGTAGATAGGTAATTCTTGGCCTGGATCAATCAATCTTTCGATTTTATGGAAACAAGAAGTTTCCAGCACAGGTACAGGCTCAGAGTGAGAGGGGGAGGAAGGGAATGAGGTTAGAGATGTAAATAGCTTGCCTTTCTCAATCAACTCCTGTAAATTCCCTAGTGGCTCACAAGACTCCCCCAGGCCAACAGAGCAGAGAATTTTATGTTCTTGCTTCATTTTTTCTATTGAATGCAAATAAAACTGTTGAACTTTCTTTGTATAAAGAAAGCTAAGTGTGTAAATATTTGAAGGAACATGGAAACAAAACTCTCATGGTTACCAGTAAAATAGGCTTTAAAATACATCACACTGTACCAGTTGGGACAATAACAAGCCTGCCATTGTGACCAGGCTTTAAATGGAAAATTCCACAGGACTGAGGAGGGACTGTGTGCTCTACTCTGTGACCCTGTGAAAACAAAATAAAGCTAAATGCTAAGCACAGCCCCAAAAACTCGACTCAGAATCCTTGACTGCCTAAATCTGTGGAAGATGAGATTCAGCAGCAGGTTACAGGGCAGCTGCTGGGCTGCAGACACCATCCTGGGCTTATCCACACTCAGACCTGGCACACTTTGGCTCTTGGCCCCTCAGTGCTGCTCAGCAGGGTAAGGTCTGAGACCTGCCCAGTCATTAACACCCAACCAAGCCCAGAATTATTCCTTGGGTGCTTTATTGTATCAAACTGAACAGACTTTGGAGTGCCTCAGCACTAGAGGACTTCGAGCAGCACAGACAGATGCAAAGCCCACTTTCCTACCAGCTTTCCTCATTTAATAAAATCCCAGTGTTTTGTCACTGGAAAGAATTCTGGTAATGATCAAGCAACTCTTCCAGGCCGGTATTAGACTTAATGTCATGCTCAACCTTGCCCTTATATTTTGAAATAATCTAAATT
Organism: Muscicapa striata striata; assembly: GCA_030060385.1. Lineage (NCBI taxonomy): Eukaryota > Metazoa > Chordata > Aves > Passeriformes > Muscicapidae > Muscicapa > Muscicapa striata. The sequence goes on from JAREIS010000049.1 coordinate 1,380,875, forward strand.
TACCTAAACATACTGATGTTAGATGTTGTGACTTAAATCATGTGCACTATCTTACCTCTCAAATGACAATGGCAGTTTTCAGAGTGAGTACACACTTGGAAGAACACAATCTATCAATTACTGCTATTTAAAAGCATCAATTAACATAGGAAGAATAACACTGTGATATTAGGTGGAGTTTTTTCCTTGAAAACAGAGAACTGCTACCAGCAACCTTTTGTTTTTAGTCTATTGAAGTAAATAAATTCAGAATCAACTAAATTCATGATTTGTATGACAGTGGACTAAGCAAAGGAAAAAAAAAAATCAGTCACTCCCATGGGATTAAGTAGAGCTTCAAGTTGACCAAGGTTGCTTACCTTTGAGAATAAACTGTTCTCTAAAAGAGTCAATCTAAAAGACTTTGAACAAACAAGTTGCTTTCAACTTAATGAAAGCAAGGTTTACATTTTATTGGATTTGTGTTTGCTGTCTAATGTGGTAACAATGAAGCATAGCTAAACATTTGAGTGACATTAAATAGAAGGCATCTTTGATTTGCAGAAAGTCAACCCAAGTGCAATTTTACTTTGAGGCAGAGGTATAATTTGGAGTGGATGCCCTCAGAAAGGCTCTTTAAAAGTTTTATATTAGGTTGTTTTTTTGTTAACTGTATGCTTCTACTTTTCAGCTTCTGGGTTATTCTTTTTTGAATGTATGACATAAAAATCACTGGGAGTGACAGCATTTCCCCACTGCCAGGATTCTTCCAAATGTTTGGAACACTAGAAATACTTCTGCTGAAAACAGCAAATGCCAAGTGTCAGTAGTATTACAAAGTACATCATATATATCATGTCATGTATCATATCATATTCCCATGGTATTCTAAATCTACACATAAATATTTGCTTGTGCTTGCTAATAGGCACCCATGTAAATTAAAAATCTGCACTAAGTATACCCTAAACCATTCATTTAATGGTTGACAAAATTTCAGTTTGTAAAACAGGGATTTTTTTCAGCTATTTGTAAACTTGAAGTCACATTACAGGATCTTCCTTTTCCACTTGAACCTTCTGCAGATGACAGTACACACAGAATATTCCACCTATTTTTCTCACCAGCCATCATGCACTGCTGTGTATCCAATGCTAAAAGAAGCATTTGAGAGTAGCACTGTAGGTATAAGCTGGACCTTTCCCCCCATTTTAAACCGAGCCATAAACACTTGTTCAGAAAATTCAACGAAATCATTTTGCTCACAATTCATACAGCAGCTCTAATGTCAGTGCAGCAACCTTCTCCTACAAAAAATATTTTTTGAATTAATATAACACATACTTAAAATATTCAAATTCCTTTTGAAAACTGAGTTGAGCAAACCAGCAGACAGTTTACTTCAGTAAACACAGCCTGCATTACACATAGGCATTGCACATGGTCCCACATTCATACACAGACCTCCTGTCTGAACCAGGGAGGCTCAGGGTATTTGATTTTGTTAGGACACTGTAGGGTGATGTCAGCAGGAAACTGATAAAGAGTCTTTAACTTGAAGGTGAACAAGTAAATAGCCCAATAATGATTCCATATTTATTTAAAAGCATAGGTACTTTTACTAGCCAGATACTGTCTTCAGAGAAATCCTTAGAGGGTTTCTAAATCTTCCTCAATTCATCAGTCTTTATCATCCTTACAAAACCATATTTGATTCATCTCAGATGTTAACCAGGCCAAATCTGATTCATTCACAAACAGCTGGTGCTTCCATGCTTTTCCATTTTCTTTCAATGATCATATGTCCTGGTGGGAATAATGCCTGAGCCAGATTTCTGGGATAAGTAAAATCTTTCTCTCGCATATGCATATTCAAAATTTGTATTTCTATGTGAAAATAGTACTTGGATTCATGCACATCAATTTTCTCAGACTCAGACTTTGAGCTATTTTCTAGAATTTATGCTAATGGCCTGTAGATGCTGGCTAAACTTCACTGTTACCCAGCCCATCTCCAGCCTCACTCTAGTAAAAATCCAAACAATGTACTCTGTCCAGTTGTGACAAGGATACAAGGATGGAACAAGGAATCAGAAAATAGGTGTAGACTCTTAATCTCTGGGGGAGGAAAACCACTATCCTCTTATATATTTGCACAACAGATTGACCAATATAGAGCAAAACCCTCTATATTGTAAAGTAGTGTAAATAATAAAAGTGATCCCTATGTCTGCTTTCAGTTTAGAATTATTGTAATTATGGAATCTAGAAGACGAGAAAAAAATCTTTTGTTTGAGGAAGCCATGACTTGTTCCATAGCAGAACAGTGAAAAGCCATTACAGCCAGCCAGACTCCACCTTCTCTAGTGCTGTACTTGAGGACACACATCCTTAACCCAGGTCAGCAAGGCAAATGGTCCTTAGCCATCAATCTGATGTGCAATTATGGATTTTTAAATATTCACCATTGTGAGCAACTAAGGCTTTAATCTATATTAACAAGTCATTTGGTGCAATCAATTGTTGCAGCAGCTCCAAGCTGAGGCTCCTGCATGTACTTCCCATGTATTATTCTGGGATTCATGCAGCCTTGAACTCTGTCACCATCCCTAAATAAACATCTGAGAAGTACACAAGGGGCCAGTTATTTGTTTGGACTTTTCATTTACGGGCTGGGATGCATTTTGTGCCCCCACAGTTTTCAGAATCTTTTTCCTTTGAAAAAATCTACTTCACACTTCTAAACACTTTCTGGATGTGGAACAGTGAGTGGGGTCAAGGTGGCACAAGTGAGAGCAGTCAGGGCAAAACCTGCTGTTGTTCTGAACTAACACTGATGAAGACAACTTCTCTCCAAGTTCTCTGCCAAGTAAATAGCAGCTAAAAATAGGCAGGAAATATATGTGGATTTGTCAATAAGAAAAAAAGAGGAGCTGGCAAAGGATGCAGGGGGACAGGAGAGCAATGAGAGGGAGCAGAACACAGCAGAGGTTCAACACCTGGGTATGAATTGGGCTGCTCTTCTAACAACTGGTTCCACATTGAGCTACACTGAAGTAACTCCAGATGTATCACAGAAGTTAACTTACTGTGTTACATATAACTATATGAAACCGTAATTCTCTAAAGTACATTTTTTAAAATAAGTTTCCAATACATTGTCTCTAAATGGATGAGCTACTTTTAAAAATTTTTTAAAAACCTGAAGGAAATATTTGCTGTAGTATCAGCCAAACCACTGTTGCTACAAAGACTGTTTGTAAATTTAAGATTGAAATCACAACTAGAAAATTATTTAAAATCCTTTGAAAAGAGTGTTGCTCCTAATTCCATTAATCTGTATTCATGCTTATGAACATAAATTAGGATTAGGAGAATGAACACTAGTCCAATTGTTAATACTTTTTTTCACCCTTGATGAACCAATGATCTTCAATAGGCTACCATCAGTTTTAATGCTATTCTATATCTACAGCCAGGTATTTATCTTCACTTGCTTTATTTTTTTTTTTTTCTTTTTGAACTAACTAAATCATATGGATGAATGCATTTTTAATATATCTAAGGATAAAATAACATAAAGGTTTTGAGACCTGTGACAGCGATCTCACATATGAAAATTGAGAAGATATAAAATATACTGTCTCAAAGAGAGTTTCATTTCTTTACAAGAAATCTCCAAAAACAAATCCTCCCTCAGTTGTTTTGCAACATGATAAAGTAGATGCCAATTCCAACTTCATCAGCATTGCACTCTGCAAACTCCATTGTTATACAGTGCAGCTGTGCTGCAGTTCTCTGTCTTTATTTCCATGTATTATAAACACAGGTATGCAAATAGGGAACTGATCTTGGAAATACCCTCCAAAGTTTCTGGGTATTATTTTACAGACAGTATCTGAACTGAATTGACGGCAGTGAACAGGAACAATTCAAATATCCAAGTTTGCAGGTAGGGTGCCTGTGAGTGCATGACACTCTGCTGGCTGGTTTCCTGCAGAACAGCGTGGTGCACTGCTCTGACACTGCTCAACAGTGAGGCAGGATCTCCTTGAGAGAAACAGCAAACTCACAACAAACACAAGGGCTGAAGCAGAAAATATTGCTATAAATTCTGAATAATATTAAGCAGGAGGCACACAAAAATCTAGGGTCAGGAAGGGATAGATAGAGGCATTTAGAAAATTTAGATGCAATAATGAGACTGCACTCCTTTAAATTTAATTCCTTTACGTTTCAAAGCCTGACAGCTCTGGAGATTTTTCTTTTCTCCTTTTGCTTGTAGTGCATGCAATTGTTACTAGGCTTTGTACATAAGAATAAATTAAAAACTGCAGCAGGTCAATGCATCCAGATGGAAAAGCAATACATTTATTCTACAATCCCTAACAAGGGATAGGGATGCCTGTCCTCCAGACAGTAGCAAACTTCCCTCAGGAAAGCATTACTATATTTCACATCTACAAAGGCCTGTTCAGTCCAGCCTGAGAATTTGAGAATTTATCTCTATTTTCACATGCCCTGCTCATAAGGAATAGCTGCCAAAATGTAGTTTGCATGAGGTTAATGGATCAGACTTACACTTTACATTTTTATGTCCAAGAGTAAGTAAATAAAGCAGCAGGTCATTCAGCTTTCAAAGATGGTAGCCAAATATGACTTGAATCGCACTACCAGTGTTCACTCAAAATCACATTTCATTTTTGCTTAAATGTTGCTATACCAGCTTGTATAAAGTGACCAAATCAACATCTTTCATGCCCATCCATACAGATCCATTTCCAAAGGCTCCATAAGATGAAAAATCATGACAGAGCTTCTTGTCATAATCAACCAAGACACTTTTTCAGGAAAGAGTTCTGTGGTTATTTAAAGTGTTTTTCAGAAATTTTACTGCATAGCAATGACTATAACTCAGTTGTTTGCAAATGCCTTTTCTGTTGCTAATCAGTTTAGTCATTAACCTTCCTAATTTCAAGTGTTTTCACCATGAATTCCAAATATTTGAGCAAGCAGTATAATAGTGCTTAAGCTGCAAGATCATGCTGCACTGTTCACTATACATACAATGACCCCATATGGATTGGATTCTTACTATTACTTTATTTTGAATATTCCACCACTACATTATTCAACTTAATATTTTATTTTGATAACTGACAGTGCAAAAGCTGAAGAGTAAATCTGACTTTAGCACAGAATAGAAATACCAGTGTGTTAATTACACCAGACATTAAGCACATTTATAATGTTTAGTGGTAGTATTTCAGACTAAGATCACTTCTGTCCTTTGGAATGACCCATACAACATAATTCAGAGTTCATGTGTGACATGAAATTATGTTTATTTTATACTATTATTTAAAAATATAATAAATTAGTAGTGCACTAAGTTAATCCATTCTGATACTTATTTGGGCACATCTGTAGCAAGTGCTTTTACCCCCAGTTCTCACTGGGCTTTGTGTCTCTGTAGAACAAATGTGCACATATTAATGTACCTCCCTCTTCTGCTCTAGGGTCACCTTGGCAGGGCACTGCTTCTTTCTGGCACTTATCCCCTTGCTCAGTAGGTGGTATTCCTGGTAGTAATAATTACAAATTGAACATTATATTTATTTTAGTCAGATAAGAAGGTGGATACCATTGCTCTGAGCAGATATAAAATTTCTAGCCCTCCCTTCTGTATCCCAGCCACCAATTCTGCCCTGGAATCACGGCAGCCTGTCCTTTTTTGGTGTGCTCAGAAAGCATTCTAGCTGAAAACTGTACCATGGCAATGAAAATTTAATACTTGCCTACACTTGAAAGCAGAAAAGCCAAACTCCTTAGGAGACTGACTGTGCCTTCTGGCTTCACGTGCCAGTGGCACATTTTCCTCTGGGTGTTTCTACAGAGGCACTGCAGGGCTGGGTCAGCACCACAGCTCCCCATGGCTGCATTGCATCAGTGATTTCCCTTCTCCAAGCTGGCCTTGCACCTCTGTTTCTTGAGAGGGATGAGCAGAGGGGCATGTTCAGGATTGTGTCCCTCCCTGAGGCACCATCCACAGAGCCCACCCAGCACTGGGAACTGCAGCCAGGGACAAACTCCAGGTAAAGGCAGCAGACTGGCATCATGAACATAAGAGCTTAGTGAAAAAACATCCCATTGTGTTCCTTTTCCTTTTTTGACCCAATACAAATTACTCAGCCAGCTCTAGGGCAGGCCAAGAGATAAAATTCCCTGAAATTGGCAGATGTATTGTTGGAAAGGACTCAAATTGTCTTTTTTTACTGTTAAATAAACTGGTAGGTATCAAGAAGAACAACTTCTAGAACTCCCAGAAGTCCTTCTTTCTCATAGGGAATTTGAGAGTAAAATTCCTGGAAGATAATTGTTTAGATTTGGGTGCTAAGAGGTGCAGCCCCATTCTTAGGTATAACACTACAGCCCTAAACTCTGCCCTGTGTTTTCCTCAATTATGAAAAATGTGCAACTTTGTAGAGTTTTATATTCTAGATGGGGGAAAAAAAAGGATTTGAAAAATTTACATTGGTTGGAAATCTTTACTTTGCATCAAACCTAGAGAGTACTAATTAGTGTGAAACATTTTAAAGACTGAATTAGAAAAGTCTCACTTTGCAAGACTTGCCTAAGTTTGTAGCTTGGCAGCAACACACACATTTTGCTGTTCATTGGGGAAATGTGTCCCCTGAGAATGGGGATGTGTCCATTGCTTAGTCCCAATGCTCCTTAATGCTCCCAATGCTCTTCCTTGGAAAGGGAAGCTTGGAAGAGTCTGCAGAAGGGAAAATCTCTCCAAAATTGTAATTAGAACAAGAAATTAACTATTCATTTCATGTAACTCTGACCTACTGAACTGTATGTTAGAGAACTGTCCATCTGAAGAACACGTAACACTGAAAATTCAGTTTAAGATGTTTGGTCTCATCTCTTTTTCCCTCTCCCAGCACTAATAATATGAGGGCAGAAGAAAAGGCCCCTGCCCTGTCTGCTGCCTGACTTGACCTGTGATGAAAGAGCACACAGGTGTACTGTGCCAGGGAAATTCACACTCTACCCATTATCAAGACCTACAGCCTGCAGAAAGGGCAATTCCTTTGCTTTCTAGTGCTAAGTTTACTTGTGACAAGCAAAATTCCCCAGAAACTGGGCATAGATATAATCCACAACAATTTGAAAGCTATAACTTGAGAGGGCCATCAAGTTCTCTAGAATAGAAAATCCAAACAAAACTAGTAAAAAGGCATACATCAAATCACAGTGCTAAAGGAGTGCAAGTCTGATATGCCTTAAATGAAGGTTTTTTTTATTTCATTGAGTTTATTCTGTTGCAGGTTTACACAATCAAGCAAACTCACTTCATATTAATTCATTAATGACAAAGGTGACAGATAAACTTGTCTTGATCAGCTACTGATTTTATTTCTTTCTATTAACACTTGTTTGGGTAAAACAAACCAACAAAAGACCTCTAATGTTTTTGTGTGAGCTAAGCAATAGCATAGATTAGGACAAACTGAAGGCAGGAATTGATTACCTTTAACAGCTTTAGCCAGTTAACAAAAGACAGAGTGCCTTCAGCTGTGACCTGCTGATTTACAGTTACAAGTACCACCTGAAATACCCATGTCTTCACTAAAACACAAAGAAAAAGATAATTCAATAAACCATTGTATAAAGTCTGCCTGTCCTGATATTGTTGAAAATTCATAAAACACAATTGTGAATGCTAATTACCTTCCTCCCCTGAAAAAAAGAAAAAAAGAAAAAAAAAGAAAAATAAAAAAGTGGATTTAATGCTGGCAAAGATGCCAAATTGACAAGCAATCACTCTCCTGGCAGCCAGAGCACAAACAGGTGGATGTAGCTGGAACACACTTGCCCAGTGACAGCTCACAGTGAACCTGGCACCACACCAGTTCTAAGGGTTGGCAAATCATAGAAGTAAAAACCATCATCTTAAGTCTCTTGACTCCAACCAAATAATCCAATGGAATAAGAAAGGTTAACAAGGTAAAATATGTTGCAGTCCTTCAGAATGATGTCAGTGCTAAAATAATCACTTATCCTTCCTAAGGCAAGTCAGGAAGAGGCAATCAACTCTCTCCAGCATCCACTGAACATTTGTTTTAATAGGACCCTCTGTCTGAAAACACCCTCTCTCTTTATTGCCTCAGGAAAAGGCCAATACAAATGAATCCACAGAGATTTTATCACACAAAGACAGGATTTTTTGGGCATCTCCCTGGTTGTTAGTTTTCAATATCAGCTGCCTGTGCTTGATACTGTACAGAACTGACCCAAATGAACTCTTCCTTTAATATTAAGCTAAACATGGTGCTCTCAAAATGGGATTCACCTAGAAATCATATGCTGTGCAAGGAAATACAAATCTACATGGGGAAAGGGATTTATTGCATAAAATAAAATAATTACCAACTAGATAGTTATTTAAATGCTTTAGGGAGGAAAAATAGTTTTATAATTATTTGGGAAAAAAAAAAGCTGGTTAAATTTTTACTTTCCTGCTTACCTTCAAGGCATGCTGCAAGGTAGATCTGTTTGGTGTGGCTGCAGTACAGGTTGCTTTGAGATAATGAATAAGCTGAGGATGTTTAAGTCCTGAGAGATATTTCAGTTAATATCTATCTGGGCAGTCTGTCTCCTGGACAAGTGCCTAAATGCCAAGTTCCATGCAGTTAAACTTCTGGTATTTTATGTTAGCTAAAAAATGTATAACTAGCACATAATTTGCAAAGTGATGTTTAAGAGAGACTTTAAAAATTATTTTTGTACCATACTTCCCTCTTTGATCTTCTTCTTAAAGCAGATATTGGATTTATTACATATGCACAGCTAAAGAGCCACACTCAGGCCCAATGTACAGGAGTAACATGGTCTCAGCAAATGTGAATTGCTATACAGAGTACAGATTGGTGAAATCTAGGGAAACATGGAGGCAGCACAGTAAATACAAGAATGAGCAAAATAGATGCATAAATGCCCAAAAACTGTGAACACCATGGGTAAGGTCAGATGCTGTTACATACTCAAAGGTTTGACTGAAGGAGTAGCCTGTTCTTGTACATGAGTCCCAGCAGGGGAAGAGTTAAAAATATTACAAATATATGGAAGGTAGAAAAGTAGATTTGTACCTCTCAAGTATAGATGGTCATTAGCAAAATTCTTTGCTGAGTTTGCCCCATGTGCTGCTGAAACACTGACGAGGTATTGCAGAAATAGGTTCCTGCACAATCCCTAAACTCCAGACACTATGAGCTTAGATCTGTCACCAGATCTCAAGAGCAGCACAGCTGCTTTCTCTTTCCCAATATACAATTTAGTGAGAGATGAGGTCTGTGTGTGTGAGCATACACAGAATTTTGTTTATATGTAAATGCCTGAAAAAATTTGGAACTACAACTAGTGACATGTAGAACCCTGATGAAAAAGTAGCTGCTTCTGAAAAGTGGGTTTTGATGAATTTTGTATGATCTCTTTAAAGATTCCCTAATGCATATTTCAAAAGATGTTTCAATAGTGTAAGTTTTAGATCAGCTCGTAACTGATAATTTAGATTTTTCCAAGACTATTCTCCTGCGGTATCTATTTCCAAACTGAGATTTAAATGTATAGTAGTTCTGAATGAAATCACAGGCTGAATATTAGATTACAGCATATAAAACATCACAAAATCCTTTGTTAATGCTAAATTAAAACCTCAGCTAAGGCAAACTTACTAAAAGTATCTGGGAATACCAGAATTAGAGGCCCTTTGTGCTTACCAGTTTTCTTGTATGACTTGTTTCTAGTGCCTCTGTATAAGGAATGATCAAACATTCCCAATGACTTTAGCTACTGAGATAAGCAGAAACTGCAAAGAAATACATTATTCTTAAATAAGAGTATTTCTTATGAAAATAATCCAATAATAAGACAATAAATAGCTACAAAATTTAGCTGTTGTGTGGGTGAGTCAACTTTAACGTCAAAATAGTTACTGGATATTTTAGATAATTTAATATGGTTAGGTAGGACCTAGACATTTTACTGATGTTAAACTCTGTGCTCATAGTCCAGTTTTTCCCTTCCTCAGCCCCCAGTGCTGTGTATTCCCTGTTGTTCAAGCTGGAGTCAACTCACTTCACCCTGATATCAAAAGGGCAATTTCCTGCTCCTCCTGCTGACCCTGGCACAAGGAGCAGGGCTGCAAGGCTGGCTCAGCTGCCTGCACAATTAGAGGTTCTGCTTGTTCCCTTGGGATGGGGACATGACCCCTCCTGTGAGCCTCTTGGAGGAATCCAGGTGGATATTGCAGGATAAAAGCACTTTGCCTCTGCCTGCCCACACCAGGACACGGCCACAGTGCAACTGCTTGATGCACAGAGCTCAGGTCCCAATTTCCACAAGTCCTTAGTTCTCACTCAGGCACCAAAACAAATCATTTCAGGGGGAGCTGAACTCACTGGGAAATAGCAGCAAGTGAAAATATCTTCCTGGGCATGTTAAAAGCTGTTGCACCACCTCAGTAACTGAAAGTGAAAGGGAAGTTAACAGCACCACTGCCTTTAATCCAAGTTGTGGTTTGCCATCTTCCAATACGACAACAAATATGGACAAAAAGGTCTGGCTTATGTAAAAACCTATACTAGTTTTACATTCTCCTAAGCCCATGTTTATTCACATCACACTTTATTTCACTGTGCCCAAAGCCTTTATTCTCCAAAAGGCTGAAACTTATAAGCAGCACAAATGGCACACGATTGAAGACAAAGGCACCAGGGTGAAACTTTCCCAATGTCTGTCTGCACCAGAGAACAGATCTGCAGCAGAGCTCCTGGCTGTAGCACCCATACCTATTGCTCAGTCCATGCACATCAGATCTATTAGCTCCATTTGCTGGATCACAGGATGAGAGCAGAATATCCAATGGAGAGCTGCAGTGCAGAAAGCAAGCTCAGGTCCAAGAGGATAAGTCTGCTCTAGAGCAGAATCAACATGTTAGTCTCAGCTTCCTAAGAATCATGTCAGTCACTGCAATTATGTATTTTAAAAAACAGTGATGAGTCTATTTCTCTGTCCTTTAATGAACTGATGCTGAGTATTTGTCAACTATTTTAATTTATGCTTTAATATGCATAAAATCAAGATTGCAAGTAAATCATACATGAATGCAGAAATGTGTTTGTAAACTTTAGTTCCCCTGTCATGATAATTGCTTAATATCTGGCATCAATGATGTTTTTTCTAATGTCAGGTAACTAACATTCAAGCACATTTAAACATTAATGTACAGGCATTCATGCAGGGACAGGGGATTATTTAAACAGGAAGGAATACTGTTTTAAAGACAAAATATTTGCTGTCTCCCTGCAAAGGACAATCTGACTTAAGGTTACATATGAAATACATTTTCATACTAGGCTTTTATACAGTATATGTATATTCAAAAGGTGAATAATTTTCAATTTAACATTGCAAATTTAATCTCCCCATAGCAGACCAACTTTAAAACTCTTGTAGTAAATCTAATGCAGTTAATTTTAAATTACATTTGTTTAGTTTGCCTTTTTGCTTGTAGGACATGAGTTAGAAAATACTTGCTCTTTCAAGATACAAGCGTGTAAAATTAAAAATAAAATGCTGTACCTGCTTATATTGGGCCTTAATGTGTTTTCTTAACCTCTGATCGACTTATGCCAATATTAAAAAATCATTCTTAAACTTTCCTTTTAACTAATAATCAATCTTTTCTGTCCAAATGACAAGCTATTTTCTCATACAGTACCTAGGTCTGACTGTCTGCTGTGTGGCAATGCATTGCTTTGAGGCAACATTAAAAATACCAAAGGATGTGTAAGGGGCATTTCAAAGGGCTCAGAACAAAGACATTCTTAGCTGGGGCTCCCTGACAAAGGAAAATCATGATTTTCGTAATTAGTCTCACAAAAATCATAGTCACAAGAAGAATTTAATTTAATGTCATGCTCTATAGGCCCATTTCTTGCAGTAGACACCATGGCTCATATCACAGGTGTTACATGCAAATGTAGGAGATAAGAAAAAAAGATGAATCGATGATAATGGCCTTTACCAAAAAAAGAAACAAAAAAACAAATAAAGTGAGTCACTGTAGTTTTATTCTGAATTTTCCCTCCTATTTCAAGCAATCAGAAACATTTGTGTAAAAAATATATAATGAAGTTGTAATAGTTTAAACCTTTTGACTTAATCATAGGGCAAAATTGCTGAGGGATTAGCACTGGTCTCTGTGAGAGCAACAGAAAAATCCCTAAAATGGAAGCAACAGAATGATCAACCACAGATGGAATCAACAGGCATTTTTATCTTTATTTGGTTTAGACATGGACTTGGCTTTTAGTGCACAATATCTCAAAGAAAAGTCTCTAATGTTTCTGAAATAGTCTGGAGACTCGACTTGCCACAGAGCTGAAAGAAATTCCTCATCAGAGGGAGGGACCTGATTGTCTCAGAGATGTGGCACAGCCAGGGCAGAGAGCCCCAGCGACTTCTATCTCCCAATAATAATGAGGAACCAGGCATCAGAGTCACTGCACATTGTTTTGAGCTAATTCCACTGGAAGATAAGCTACTCTTGAGACTCAAAACATTTTTTCATTACACAATATGAACATTTAATATCTGAAACACTTATTTCTTGTGAAACCATAATACCCAATTGTTGCAGCTCTGGGAGTGACTCATTTAAATTTCTTAATTATTGCAAGCAACTTTGTCAATAAAATAACATTTTGAAGGGATTAACTTTTATTTTTTCTAAACAATAAAAGCTTTTTTGTCGGCCAGCAACTCCTTAAAGGGTTTCATCTGTTTTGCATTACTGAAATGGCAGAGAAACTCAATATTCACAGACAAAAAGAAAATGTTTAAATAATGTGATGATTGTGACACTGACTCAAATTCCACATTTGCTTTTAAAACTAAAAAGGCAAGATTTGTGCATTCTGTGAAGTATCTACTAGACTGTGGTTTTTTTTACTCACTGCATGCACAAACTGCTCAGTGAAAAGCAATAAATTTATATTTGACTGTGGTAGCTTCCTTTGCACACTGATAAGCTACAAAACATTATGTTCCTCTAAAGTACTTTAACAACAAATAAAAATGGGAAATCTAATGTCTTAAATATTACCTCTACCATCATGTTTTTTAAATGCAGTTCTTCAGATATTTGAGAAAGATACATGTCTTGTGGCTGGTACAGAGACATCTTTATTTTAATTAACAAAGATATAAATTTTCTGTTTTCAGAAAAGAGAATTATGTTTCATCTGTTTCATCACTTCTCTAAGGTAGCCAGGTTTCTGGACACTGAGGTTTGTTTATTTCCTTTCTTCTCTTTCTAGGTGTTTAAAGGGCTGAACAGCTTGCAGGACCTGCACTCTGCAGACAGCCAAGGGCTGGGAGCAGCCTGCACAGCGACCTGGCACTTCTGACACTGACCCTGACACTGGGTCCAGCACCCACCCTGCACCCACTGCTGCCTTTCCCAACAAAGTCTTCATTGTCTATTGTGGACTGGTTAACAGGTCCTGGCTTCTGGACAGGATCCATAAGTGATTTAATATTTTCTAGGAAAGAGCAGAACTTAGCATGGTGCTTGCATGTTTTCAAACACACTTGTGTATTCACTCAGCACACATGACTGCAAGTATCAAAATTACTCATCTTTTGAAGAGAAAACTAGAAGACTTTGACTGTTCTTGAAAAATAAAAACATCTCTGATGGATGAGAGTGATTTTGTATTCCTGTCACAAAAAAACAAAATACCGAGAAAACCAAACTTTCAGTTTTTGGAAGTTTAAAGTACTGAGGATAGACTTGACAGACTGTCATCAATTTGCTCCAGACGTGAAGGAAGAGTGCCATAACTATGTCATGATGTTTTTGAAAGCATATCCAAAAAAGTACATTCATGCAACAGAGGAAGAAACAAGGAAAAACTCATCTATTTTGCCTACCCTCACAGCAGGCTCAAACTGTAACCAACCCAGGCACACTTGTTCTAAGATAAAATATCTTCATATACCTATCTGGTATTTCATTACACATGCATGATGTATGCATAGCTAATATACATATTTCATATAAATACACACATACACAGAAAAATACACATATGTATAAATACCTGAATAGCAATGAGATCAAGACTTGATTTTAAAGATCATTTTTAAAGCACAGAACTTTAAGATTCTTAACAATATAATTCAATAAATAAGAACTAGGTCATAGGATGTGGAAAACAATCAGACCATTGTGTATAGACATAAATAGCATTCTCTTTCTTGCTTTTGACACATTCAGAAATCCATAACTCTACACCAGAAAATTTCAGGCAAATAACCTAACAGATCTGTATCACAGCTGCAGAAAAAGCTGTTGGTGTTCACATTTGAACTGGTTACAACAGTTTAACAAGTGACATTAAAAGTTTATTACTATTCATCATTCAATGCCATTCTAGATGACCTGCTGGCTTTTACCAAATACCTCACTCTTATGGTAATTCCCCAGCTAATTACATATGTTTACCATATGGACTGGTGCTGCACAACCCCCTACTACCCCAACTGTATTAACTGTAATAATATAAAGCTACAGTATTTAAACTGAGACATTCCATCATCACACCTGTGCAGTGGAGACTAGAAAAGTTCACAGAACAAATGCCCATAAGCAGCAAGTTTGTGGAAAAGGAAACAACAGATTATTTCTCTCTTGCAAAATGAACAGGTCCAAACAGTCACAGAAATAACATTTCAAGCTGCTACTTGAAATGATGCCACCATGACAGTTGGTCATTATGATTAATCTTGTGAGAAATACTGATTATTATTAAACACATGTACATATCCATGCATTCACAAAACAGCAAGAGTGCCCAACAAAACACAGCAGCACCATTATAAGAGTTTGCATCAATTCTCATCTGTATTCCACTCTTCCTTTTCTCAGAAATAGCACCACAGTTAGGGGAATGATACTTGAAACTGTTAGAAAATTTCCTGGATCTCTAACTGAGGGAGAAAAAAAAAAAATACGTTATTCATTGCCAAAATACGAAAAATCTACCAATGATTTAAATATAACACAGGAGCCCTACTGTGCTTAAAGGCAGGTTTGTTACTGTCATTAAGTCCTGAAAATTGCCACTTTATTTGTAGCTCACTGGACTCAGTGCTCTGGCAACCAGACCACAAGGTTTTAGTTCAGGCTGTGTACATTCTGCATGGAGAACAGTTGTGCCTAGTGATTAAACTTCTATTCATTGCCACAGAAATACAAGGAAAAAAGGTCAAAGAGACATTTCTCTATTAAAGTTACTTTCACATTTTTCTATTTCTATGGATCCTCATTTAAAAGCAAACATGTTCAGTTTACTGTACTATTAATGCTTTTTCAGCTGTTTGGTATGTTGTTGAAACAACTGTGAATGTGTGGACAATTATTTTGTGTGATACTCACTAGGCTCTGACACTCCTATTTGGGTAGGATTTATATCTGATAGACAAAAATAAATTAAGTCTAGCTTGCAGATGGTTAAATAACTGAATTTAGAAAGCTGATTGAGCAAAATGCCTCTCTTCAGAGTTTTCACTTTTAAATCTTGTTACTGCTCATTGGTGAGAATTTGCAAACACTGTGCCTGTCAGGCTTCCTGATCAGTGATAGCTTTGAAACTGAGCTAAAGCAGCATGGAGAAAAAGCCAAAACTGGATTTAGTCTCATTTCAACAACCATTTTAAACCTGTTCCCACTCAAAGAAATAAAAGTTATGATATTTTCATGCTTTCAATTTACTGCATATCTTTAGCAACAACCTCCGCCTGAAAAATAAAAATCTCCAAAGATAGTACAGAAGGAAAATGTCCTGATTTTTTTTTTTCCTTTTAATTTCTGGGCGTTGTTTTGGGACCACGTTTTCACTGACAATCAAGACTGCTGAATCACATATCTGAATTTGAGGAACCTTTACATGCATAATTTTCTATAGCATGGCCAGCCCTAACAGTTGCTGGTTTCAAAGCAAACTGTTTAGACAGACATTGCAGTTTGATTCACCTCTCTCTCTCTCTCTCCTCACACTGCTAGAATTACTGAGCATGTCCCTCACACAATAATTAATACAAAGTGACTTTACAGAATTAAGTCTAGCATCATCAATTCCAAGATAAAAAGTATGGGAGGATGTGAGTGAACAAATATACATGTTCAATTGTGTGCAATCAGCACATTTTGCAAAGTGATAATTAGGATGAAGAACATTACCTCGGAGAACACCACCTTATCCTGTCATTTATAAAGCAAATAAAGGTTTTGAGTGAAGAGCAGGGTTTTAAAGGTACAGCATTACTTGCATACCTTAATGAAACAAGAGGAATCTTGAGTATGAGAAATGTCTTATGATACAAACATTGCAGTGATAGAAACACTATAAAGCTGTTACTTTTCTGTGCAAAATTTTACTTCTATTTCCCCTGTTCTCTCAAAGAAGTGATGGAGACTTATCTTCAACTATAGGCTCATCCTCCTTCGGGGGTACTGGCGGAAGGGTGAGTATTTTGCTTTTCTTTGAAGTGCAAGCACACACTGGAGATGAAAGCAACTGCATTATTGTCTTTGATGTTTTTGATACTGAATTTCTCGTTTGATTTTTCTTTGTAGACATTTGGAAAGTAGATTTACTTCCTCAATCAACCTTACCCTAAATCCTCAATAGATACTTATCCCCTTAAATATCTGAAATTTATATCACTATATTTAAAAGCTGGAGTTTGGACTACTTTAATAAATGCAATAAACTCTAAAACATGCCGCAATCTCTTTATTTGTACTGGGTCCTTAATAGCACTGTGTGCTTATAAAGAGAAGAAGCAAAGGAAATCCTTATGCCTTATGTGAGACACCACCAAGACAACACTCTTGAAGTAAGAAAGCTTTATGCAGAGACACCCTTTATGTACTGCTCTTAATATTATCAATAGTGTGCTCATTAGACAAAATTTTTTTAAAGGAAGAAAAGAAAAAAAAACAAAAAAAAAGCAAACCCCAAAAGCTGTTCTTCCCAGCAGTCAAGATTTAAAAGCTAAATCCTTCAAAAATATATCTAAGCCTCCAAGTGGATTACTCAGATGAGTAAGGACTATGTGAATGGTGGGTTCTCCAGGACTGCGTGACAGGAATAGCAGGAAACAAAGGACAGCTTTAGGCAAACGGACAGCAGATGGGAAAGGATTCATATGATATGATCATTTACAGAGAAGTTGCCTGTCTTGCATGTATATCTGGTTAGCTCATTTAAAAAATCAAAATGTTACAGTTTGGGAGCCAGGTATAAAAAGCCAAGGGAGGTGTTGGTGGTATAATAAGCATGCTAGTTTCAGCTTTGTTTCCCATAGGTATATTCTATTTTACATACATTTGGAACGGTAATTGAATATGAAAACAGAGTAGTTATTGTTTCTTTCAAAAAGTATTTCATTTTTTTCTTGCATGTCATTGTACCACAATAAAAATGGCTGAAATATTCCATATGATTTAGTATCTCCTAGTTCAATTTAATATTGGGCAGATACATTCTTCCAGACAGAAAATGTACATCACACCTGACTGAGAAAGGCTTGCCAAGACAGTTGGCATCATCACTTTTGCTCTTTCTTCACAACAGAGTATACATAGTAAGCAGGAGAACAGTTAAACTCCAGTGTGCTTTACCTTACTGACTTAAATCTGGAGGTGCAGAGAGGCATATCACTTAAGGAGCAGTGGGAAAAAGAAAAAAAAAAAAAAATGAAAGCAAGGTGAAAATACAAACACAGCCATGGCAAGAGCTGGCAAACAGATTTTTTGTTATGAAGTACCCCACAGAATTGTTAAGTTTCTTCTAAGTAGCAAGGCCAGGGCTGCATGATTTTAAAAAGCTCTTAGGATAACTGGGAAGCAACATAAAATTGAGGATGTTTTCATCTTTTAGGATAGGGTGTCTTCAAATTAGACAGGTCTCAAGTCAAACTCTGCCTCTGGTATGAGGCAGGGGGACTTGGCTAGACGAAGAAACTGATACTTCATCTTTAGTGTGAAAAACATTACCACAGGTAACTGCCAAACCCCCTGTTATTTTGTTGAAAATACTGGTCCTTCCCTTCCAAACTGCCTGGGTCCCCTTCAGGAGCTCTTAAACCTCATTACCAGCTATGTTAGCTCCTTACAAAGAAAGTTAATTGGATCTGACAGTATTTACAGGCAGTTCCTTCATCTGTATTGTGCTTAGTTTGGTTATGGCACATAAGATTACAGAATTTCTTGTCTCTGCACACCTTACTCCTCTCAAGTAGGTGTAATTCAAGATGGGTTAACATCAAACCGCAAACTTAAAATCTGCCGACAGAAATTCTCTCCCATTGGCTCCAAAAATTTCAGCCACCAGTGGCCTCAGTCTGGCTGGATCAGACATATTTGAAGTTTACCACCAGGAAAAATGCCAGACATCATCTTCCCAAAAGCTTCTATCACCTTTGAGAGCTGACTTGCCCCAAACCCAAACTCACCTCCCTGGCAGGGCAGCAGGGAATAAACAGCCTCTATCAGGGAGCTGCAGCTCCTTTCCTCAGCAGCACAGCCTTTCTCAATCAGCTGTTCAGATGTGGAATAGCTGGGCAATCTCTTCAAATTATTTTGGACATAGTGGAGGAATTGTTGGAGTACCTGCACACAGGAAACCCTGTGATCCCTTCCACAGTGCAGGGATCCTGTGCCAGAGTGCATGGGGAACTAGCAGCAATTTCTTTGTACTAAATAGCATCTTACCCAGTGAATTAATAGTTTGTCATCCTGGACCAAATGGAGATAAAGTAGAAGCTAGTTCTTGGACACAACTAGATAGATGTATAGAGAGGAAAATACTGCTAAAGGAATTGAGACAAGCAGTGTACTATAATTTATCGAGTGGCTCCCAGTAAGAATACAGTTACTGAATATGCTTTGCTGTAGCACCAGAAGGAGGATGCAAACCTAAAGCACATCTGCTGCTCCACCCCACAAACACTCCCCGAGGACACGTGTACAGCAGGACATTTAGCACTGTCACTCAAGGTGCTGCACTCTGCAACTGAGCTTGGAGATGGCACAAAGCTTTCTCTGACAAGTTTTAGGTTCTCAGGTATCATAGGTTTGGATCAGCAAGAAGGAAGGTCAAACTGCTGCTGTTACTGCATATAGCTTTCCTACCTCTTCTGGCATGTAAACCAATTATCCAGCCTGCACTACATTCCTAACTCCACTTAGCAGCAAAAACTAAGGAGAAATGCTGGTTTCATGTGACATGTTGAAATCCTCTTCCCGCACAGTCCATAGGACAAAAATATGCTAAACCTTATTGCCACAATTCACTACGTTTCCAGGGTCAAATGTAAAATTATGTGGCTTTACTGAGGTGCTGTCCCTTGAATTTTCTTACATAAAATATATATAAAAGGTTCCTATGAGAAACAGTATAAGATATGTGGCTTATAGGACAATTTTTTTTCCTGCTTTTTTATAGAAAATAAGTGCAGTTTGCTTCTTTATCTTTTCATTCTTAAAAGCTGCAGCATTTCAGTTGTACACACATATACCTAAGACAACAGATATGCAATTATTGGCCCTTCCAAGAAGCAAAATGGGATAAATTAAGACATTCTTTTCTGGAGACAAAACTTCCACTTTTACCCTGAATCTGCCCATAAATCTGTGCCATTTCTGGATCTGTTTCTAAATCACCATGTTGCAAACAGACAGCCATATGAATATTTTTCCACCTTTCCCTGCATATAAAAATAATAAGGATGGTTCCTATCATTTCTCACTACACATTCTGTCACCAAAGAACTTTATTAATTTTCAATACTTCAACCTGTATTCTACTCTAAACTGGGTGATCTTTTGAACTCTGTAATTAATGTTACTCATATTTGCTAAGAAATTATTTGATCTCTGACTGCAAGTTCCAATGTTAGCTAACTCTCTGACTTTACATGAAGTCTATTCTTTTAGTCTGCTTCTTTTAAAATAAAAGGGTGTAGGATAAAACTGAAACCCTGCATAACATGGGCATTTCCTACTCTGGAAAAAAAAATCACATCTTGAACTGGTGTCTCTTCAATGGTGATGACAAAGGATGTAGTTGACATTGGGTCTGTAAACTAAGCACTTTTCTTCTCTCCAATAATTTGTGCTCTTCATTGGTGTCAGGACAAAGATATCACCCAGTCAACACAAGCACCACTGGCTAAGCTGGAGCACAAGAGGTAAACATTTTATTTCCAATGTCAGGAGGCGCTGAAGATTTGCAGCAAACATTGTCCTTGCTATCTCACCCCTGCCAATCATTGGAGCTGCTATCCAGCAGAACCAAAGATGTGAGTGCAACACCTCTTCATCAGTCAAACAACAGATTTCAGCTTCAAGATGAGGAAGCTGTTCCAGCTCCCTGGGCTGACACTACACTGCAAAGGGCTGGAGAACACCCCCATCAGTGCAGCCCTCAGATGGATTAGGGGAGAGTTTTTATTACACTGGTGGGAATTAATATATTGGATGATTCAGAAGATAATGTTATGTTTGCAGAAAGTTTCCATTCTTTTCCCAAAGAATGAGCAGGCTTCTCCCAATTTCTAAATTAAACATGCACCACAATGGCAAGACACTCAGTGCCTATGCTGATTTAAAATGGTAGCCCATCATGTTTAAAAACAGACTTTAAAAGCCCCAAACAAACCCACAAGGTATAGCAATACAGTGCAAAAATCACATCACACTAATTTTTATTCTATATTAGAGATGCTATGCTTTAAAAGCTGAGCAGCAATTAATTAAGAAAACTGCAATCTAAACCTCTAAGACATATGGACCACTCCAGTATTCAGCTCAGCCTCCCAACAAGGACTGATTACAAACTCATTTCAGTTACTATTTTCTGACAGTTACTGAAGAAAATAGAACTGCATAACATTTTTTTTTTCTAAGATATCAAATAGTAAACAAAGTATGTTACACGACATAGTAAATTAATGTTATTAGTGAAGGCAATCTGCCAAAATCTGGCAGAAACAAAGTCGATTACAGAACAGTTGGGGTTGCAAGGGACCTCTGAAAATCATCTGGAGTCCAACTGACCTGCTAAATACACATGTAAAAACACAACTGAATAAACTGTGATAGTAAAAAAATTAAAAAGTCAACCAAAGGAGAATAAAAGAAATTCTTTTTACTTGTAATTTATACAAGAAAATATATTTAATGTAGGAACAATTAGTTAATGCCCTGGAGAGCAGTATATGTATGTTATCTGACAAATGGATTAATGGTATTCCCCTAGCTGACAAAACACTGCTTTCTATGCATCTAACTATTCCCCCTGCCTTTCCCTCACCCCGCTTTAATCCTGATAGAGCATGTCAAGTTCTCGATTCTTTCTGGACTAATTAAAACTCTTGGTTTGGTGCAGACCTGAAAATAACAGTCTGGCTCAGACCTTCTTCCTAATTAGAATCTGTGTTTAGGAAAAGTATTTTTCCATACTTATGTTCTTACATTCAGGCCAAATTGCTTTGCTATGCAGCTTGTAGAGATTTAAATTTCTTTTTAAATTTTCTATTACTTTTGTAAAAAAGAAAAATGTGCAAAAAAGGTAAGAGAATTTCACATTTCAGTTCTTTTCTTCTCCAAGATTGTTCAACCTTGAGACAATACAAGAGCTGCCTTGGCTTCTTTGAAAAATGATGACTTGAATGTAAGAGAGCACAACTGTGCTTAGTTTGAAAATGAAGACCCCTAACTGAAAAGAAGCTGATACACATTATTGATAAGTAGTATTTATTTCATTAGTTTAATTTTTTTTCCTTTGACAAAACATAAAAGTGTTTTCCACAATTGTGGAAATGGAGCAATGGAGAACAAAGTGACACAGACCCCCTTATGCATCCAAAGAAAACTTTGTTACAGAAATCACCCTCTTTTTATAGCTTTAATCTCCATGGGACATAACTAAAACTGAACAGAAGTACATGCATTGGCTGCTCACATGCAGCGCTGCTGTCCATGTGTCCTTCCAGCCAATCAGCTTCTGCTCACACACTGTCCATGTGTCCTTCCAGCCAATCAGCTTCTGCTCACACACTGTCCATGTGTCCTTCCAGCCAATCAGCTTCTGCTCACACACTGTCCGTCCTTCCAGCCAATCAGCTTGCACACACTGTCCATGTGTCCTTCCAGCCAATCAGCTTCTGCTCACACACTGTCCATGTGTCCTTCCAGCCAATCAGCTTCCGCTCACACACTGTCCATGTGTCCTTCCAGCCAATCAGCTTCCGCTCACACACTGTCCATGTGTCCTTCCAGCCAATCAGCTTCCGCTCACACACTGTCCATGTGTCCTTCCAGCCAATCAGCTTCCGCTCACACACTGTCCACGTGTCCCCCAGCCAATCCCCATCTCAGTCCCAGCTGTCCCTCACTGTCTCCCCTCTCTCACCCCAGCCGTCCGTCCTGCAGCTGTGCCTTTCTGCTGGGCACTGGCCTCAACAGCTTCAACAAACACAGCGCCATATTCCACACACAAAAGATCTATCAGAGGGCATGAACAAGATTTTAAAAACTTCTTGAAGCAACAAGCCACTCTGATGTGGTGGAACTATTTAAGCCATTTTACTAAGAGAAAAAAACCAAAATAAACAAAAGAATTTTTACAGAGTTGCCTGTCTGCAGGTTTGTTAAGCTCCCTGAGTTTTCCGTTAAAACCTTTAGCCAAACAAAATTGTTTCTGATTATGGAGATCCTGGTTCTTCCAGCTTACTCCAGAAAAGTCTCTTCTTGACTTTTAAAAGCACCAGAGGCTGGAAGCAGAAGCAACTACGGCTTGTGGCAGGAGCCTGAAAGATTCCCGAGGCAGAGACTCCTGGATAACAAGGCTGGATTGTTATAAATGTATGACATGTTGTTGGCTCTTTGCAAGTATTGGGATAAATGCTATATGTATAATGTTAAAATAGCATTTCTATGTGGATATAGTCTTTGTTAATAGTAAAAGTTAGACATAATTTTTTTTAGAGATAGCATGCTTAAACTACCTGCCTAGTCAAGATAACAGCCCGTGAACAGGTGATGGGGCCCCCGGAGCTGACATGACAATTACCAACACTCACCGGCTGCAAAAGGCCTGGACCACCACCCAGATTAAAAAGGATAAGGAGAAATAAAACCACAAGCCAAGAAAACACGCATGCTCTAAAAAGGCGGACCTGAGGAGTGGCCATGCTAAACAGTTCCCAGAAATAATTGACTATGCATGAAGGTCTATGAATAGGTAACAAATGGATGGATTGTGAAAGGTATTTAAAGGGGTGTTCCCGAAGCAGCGGTGTGCTCCTGGCAGCACGCCAAGCTCCCGGCTGTTTTAACCCTTTGCTTTATGTTTGTCTCCATTGTCTCTTTATTAAACCTTTTAATTCTCTCAAGGCAGTGAACCGTGTTTTTCACATGGATCATTCTGCCTGTTCCTTGCTGTTTGCCAAAGAAAGCACCCAGCAGCCACTAACAGTCCCTAACCCACAGCAGCACACCAGTGCTGCTTGCACACACCGCCTTGATTCCAAGGAGTGCTGTTGGTGCCACTGGCTGCACTGAGCCTTTCCATGATCCCGCTTCCTGCAGGAACTACCCAGTAGCTCAATCATTCCCTGAGAACAAACCACCCACCCCCTTCACAGCTCTCCCCAGGATCTCAATCCTGGCCAGCCCCACGCCAGGCCACAGGGGCACACAGCTGCCACTTTAAGGCAGGGCACCGTTTGACTGCAGTTACTCTTCAGCACATTCCTGACTACACTCTAAACATTTCCATGGGATTCAGAGATATTTGTGGAATGATGTCGACATGTAAAGGGACAGAAATAATCTTTCTTCTTCAAACAGAAACCTCTTGTGCTTAACATCAAACAATAAATAGATGCTGAACAAGTCCTCTAAACAGGTAATGAGTAACTCATGCTAGCCTTTAGTAAGCTGGCATTAAACACAATCATTATAATTGGAATTGAATAAAAGCAATTAACAGAATTTATTTGTTTCTGGGTTTTTTTTAGAGACATGAAAATTAGAAGTTAACACAATTGTTCATTAAGAACAAATCACAAACTATCATGCATTATTACAGCTACTCTGAAATAAACCAACTAACTTAACATTAAGAAACACCTCTAAAATGAAGTATTTATTTTTAATCCATTAAACCAGGCTATTTCCTTTTAACATTTGGATGCCTTAGCAATATTTACACTTGCATTCTGCAGAAATTTCCTTTCTAGCATATCTAACTAGATTTAATTTCTTCAGCTGCTGGACTGTTATAAGATCCTTTTTTTCACCACACTACATAAACAAACAAACAAACAAACAAACAACCTCTTCCCCCAGTAAGTCCTGGATAATTTCCAGCAGAGGTGCTAACAGATGAGCAGCCATGCAAGTGGCTTTTCCAGTGGGACAGACACTTACCTTGCCACTCCAAATCAGAGTAACACTCCTTTGCATTTGCCAGAGAACTGCTCATCTCTGTGTTCCATAACCTCTTAATCTGTAACATGCAGGTTATTCTAAGTAGTTTAAAAAGAGCTCACTTGCACTAAACCAGATATTTGTACTCAAATAAATTAGGGAGAACAAACAAAAAAAGCTCTGCTGTCAACTGTCAGAGAGTGATAACGTGTCATGTGGGAAAGGTTGCTTCAACCCATCCTGGTAAAGGAGATCTGTCCACAGTGTGAAGTGCTCAGAATGGAACACAGTTCCCTGAGGAAATTTATCATTTTCTGAAAGAATGATGGATGTGTACAAAGGTACTTGAAGAGTTAATACATGCAGCCCTAACTGCACCTGGTAGATGACTATGAGGTGTTAGGTAATATGGGGTTTTTATTTGTTTCATTTTTTATTCCTTTTCTTGGCAAGAGAGAGCTATATATATATATATATATTTTAAAAGTAAATATAGTTTAAGCTGAACAAAAAATTTCTTAAAAAATAATTTCTGGCTCAATTATTGCTCAAGTATTTTCTGCCTTTCTAGACTCCCTATCCCTGCCTGTGCTGCAGAGTGATGGTGTGGGAACCAGCTTAATCTCAGCTCCATGGAGGGGAAGCAAAGCAGAGTTAGAAATAAATGAAATTTCTAGCTGTGCAAGAGGACTGGCCCACTCATGCTTATCATACAAATAAAATTTTGCTTTTAAGTAAAAGACAGACAGCAAAGAGAAAAGTAGAGAGAGGGTTAAAAAAAAAGGGGGAAAAAACAGTCCATAAAGAGGAATGTGCTGAGATGCTGGGCATGGAGCCAAACCCAAAGCATCCTGCAGCATGGAAGCCCAGCTCACCTAGGAACAGTGAGAAAGGGAATCATCTCCACAAATGCAGTGACTGGCAAAAGATCAAACTTCTCTGTGAAGAAACTGTGCCTTCAAGGTACAGAACAGGAGTGGGGTAAGAAACCAAAACTACAGGTCATCTGAAATATCACAGGAGCTCTTCCCAAGAATAGTGACAGGATGATTTTCCATGTATCTCACAGGAGCTCATCTTGCACTGAATGAGCTGTCATAGCCAAACATCTTCTTTTCAGTTGCAGTTTCGTCTAAAAATGGTATTTGTACAACCTTTGTGGGGGCTTTGAGCCTTCACAAATGACAGAGGGAAAAGGACAGGTGAGACATCCTGCTCCTTTCTTCTGCCTGGCTCACGAGATGGATGTGTCCCTTCTCCTCCCCTGGTGACCTCCTGGCTGAAGGGGATCCCAGTGCTTGCCAGCAGAGAGGAGCAGATTCCCTGGGTCAGGAGCCACCTCTGCCTGCCCACACGGACAAGTGGCCTGACCTCATCCCACCTGCTGGCACATGACTGCCTCACCTCTCTGCGCATATAAGTTTACACCAACATCACTTAAAAATGTTGTTATAAGCATAAGGTACTAGAGAAAAGAGAGGCTAAGTCCTGGATTTTAGTCTCAGAGTATGTAATCATCCTAAAAGTCAAACCCACCCAGCTTCACATGAATGTCCCAACTATTTAATCTTCCTATGTATATCAGTGTATGAGGTAGAAATACTTTTTTTTTTTCTCTAGACCACTGATTTGACTGTTGGAAAATCAACTACTACTAATATGACATAAACCTGATTCATTAAAAAACCTTTTTACCAGTCAATTTCAAGAATCTCTTTTCAAGTGGTTTGAAAGTAAGTAAATATTTCTTTGGTAGAGTTTTTTTCCATAAGTCCAAAACACTTATTAAAAAAAAAAAAAATGTGTTCAGAGACCTTAAGAAGAGTTTTCCAACTGCGAAGTCAAGTACTTTTGATTAAAATGGTATCTGGAGCAAAGTTAAATAATACTTCTGGGGTTAAATGCTGCAGTTACTAAGCAGAGCGACCAGGAAAAAAGCCAAGTTTGGCTGATTTCCCCAAATGCATCATTCTGACCATCTGTGAGAGAGGTAATGTTCTCTTAAGAGAAGAAACAATTATCAAAAAATAGGTTGTGGGATTGTCTTGATACTTATTTTGTTGTTGTTCAATTAACTCTTCATTTATAGTCTTCCCAAAGCACAAAACCCCCCTAATGAGCCTGAGCACTGTTGGTTCCATCAACCCATGATTTTTTTTCTGATGTGATCACTCACAGTGCAATAGGTGAGGCTGCTCTAATAGATCATGGTTACATGTTGTGCATCTTTTTGCCCCACAGTGTTTTGTCAGCTGTGTAAGCAGAGCCCTGGTTGCAAGTTTTTCACAAGCAGGGAAGTGCACTCCCATCGATATTATCCATGTCTGTGTGCATAGCCATGCATGCCTACAGCTGCCTCATTTGCACAAACTGAAAAAGGAAATTCTCCTCCAGAAAAAAAACTCAAAACCCGAGGGGCTTCTGTTTGTCCATCTGTAAACCTGAGCTTGCATCTCCTGGAAGCTGTTGCAGGAACCAGAAGCACACCTACTGGATACTAAGCAAAGTGTGCATTGTGTTGTCATTATGGTATCTAGAAAGGCTCGTTTCAGTTACTCTTTGCATTATTTCTAGGGTCGTAAATCACTGATCCTGAATGGCAGAGGCTTGTTACTTCCCAACTGCTCTCATCTGCTGGGGTGCCCCTGGGGACATGTCACATCCCTAAAGCAGTTCTCATTTGCAAGGGTCACTGCATAGACTTCTAGTTGGCCGTGCTGTTGAGCACAGAGCTGTAGAAATGCACCACTGAGGTTCCATTCACTCACAAGTCATTCTATCATTAGTGCAAAAAAGATGTTAAAAGAATTTGGAGCAAATCATGCCATCTTTTTGCTTCTCAGCTCAGATCTGAGCTTCCGCTGCATGTGATCTCATTAATGCAGTATTTTCAGGGGCAAAAATACTTTGTAACAAGCCAAAAATAATTTGTAACATTTTTTCAAAAAAAAGTCCAAAACATGGTGGCTTTAAAAATTCCCAAAGCTGCACAAGCTTATCTGTCTCCACTCAGGCACACTTCTGTTGCCCTTTAGCACCACACACAATGTTTTGATTAGTTTATCTCTCTACACATACTACAGCATACTCTAAAATAACTTCAGAAAAAAGAGAACATACTTATTCAAATATATTTTTGCTATGATGCAGAATGCTGCAAAGAGAGCAAGGACTAGAGAATTAAGCACATGAATCTAAGCACTACTTCTAATGCAGACAGCAGAAGATACAGTTGCATGGCCTGAGGCTTAAATATTATCCTCTGAGATATAGACATTAAAAGTAATTGCCAGGAAAATTGTTCTTCATCAATTACTTAAAATACATTGGAGTTGAAGACTTCTTGCTATTTCTTCTAGGGAAACTACAAAGGGAAAGATATTTTTAAAGCAACTTTTCTTTTTTTCTGCTCTTGTTCAGGGTTAGGGGTTTTTTTGGATACTCATTGGTAAATTAAAAATTGAACACTGACATTTTGTTTGATTATTTTCAAATACATTCTTCATTTTCCCTTTATCTGTATCTCCACGTTGCACTAAAAATGATCAGAAACAACCTACCTTATTCATAGATTAGATGTAAAAATATAATTTAAATGATAGTCCATAATTACAAAAAAATTACTGCACTGAACTTTTGACACTCATCATATTTTAATTCCACCAAGTGAATTCTGAATCATGAATTCACAAAATTTACTTTATTGTGCATGGGAAGGCTTGTCAGCTATGATGTAGCCAATAATCACTGAATTCATTGATAGAAGTTAGTTATAATGACTGCAGGGAAATTAGATTAACTTGTTGGATGGATGTACCTTATATAGTCTAAATCTCTGGTTACTCTAAAAACTCTGATTAAGTATCTTCTTTATGATACATTCCCTGAATAAAATGGGAAGATATTTAATTCCCTTTACCCACTGCAATTTTTTTCCTTTTATTACCAATTATTTACACATATCCCTAACTGCCAAGAAATCTGAGAAAATAATTTGGACATTTAGAACCAATACAGAGTTTGGGAATAATAAATAACTTTAAACCAGGGATAGGTAAATTAATTTTTTTTGAGAAAAAAAAACAACCTCCCACTGAAATTTGAAATTGAATCATGTAATGTCCTGGATTCAAAGTTTATATCAAGTCAGGCAAAAATAAAGAAAAAAGGGTTTTCACTCATATTTAAAAACCCACTTTCTTTCCTTTTTTGGGCACACTTGAACTGCAGTCTCTTGAGACACTCGCCTGACCCAAAGCCAAACAACTGCCAAGATAGTGACACAGAACAGCGTGGATAAAAGGGATTGAACATAAAAAGACTGACTCAAAACAACCATGAAATGGAAGCATTTTTGCTTTTACTGTCATAAAATAACTCTTATTTCATAAAGCACCTCAAGAGATGGTGACAGGAGAGGGAAGCAGGGCAGCAGCTTACATGGATCCGTGCCCCCGCCCGCCCAGCAGTGAAGAGAAGCACAGGCAGTGGCAGTGCCCAACACAGCAGTGACTTGAGGAGTTATAAATGCCAAGGCTTCAGCAAAACCAAAGTGAAAGCAACTAAGTGAAACTTCCAGCTTAAAAACCACCCCTGGACCTCCCCTTTCCCTCCCCCACCAGGAATTAAAATTTTCCTGCCTTCCTTCCCTCCCCTGTTGTTCAGGGTAGTCTGCAGATACAAAATTAATATTCATTATGCTTTTGATTTACTATTATATAAATTTTGAGGAAGCTGTTAGAGAAAGCTTCTCTGTGACTTAGTATATATTGTCCCAGAAAGCTTTGCTCACACTTACAGATTCCTTTATTATTTCCAGTTTGTCCTACCTCTGATTTTGCCTACTGCATCTAAATTTCTTTCCTATTCTCCTAGAGAATATTTTCTTCCATACATTACACCCATAATAAGGCTATGTAGGACTGTATCAGGCTCTTTTGATGAGAACTGGTCTATAAGCAATACAAGAGATACTTTATCTTCTCACAGTTTTTACCCATTTCTTCATTTGCATAGTTTTACACAGTAAATTTCAGTTTTCAATGTTTTTACTATGAACTTTTAATAAAAATCTGTTTGCTTCCTTGAACATGTTTTGTAATATTTTCTTCTTGTATTTATTCTGCAAATTCATAAGCTGTATGTTTCCCTCTGCAGTGGCATGAAGCTGGCATTTTTAACCAGAATGGGATTAAATTTTCTGTGTGATCATAAAGCATTAAAGCTTTACCACACAAGACAGTCCCCTGTGACCTCAGCTACAGAAATGGAATAACTTCAAGCATGCTCTTCCCAAGAATCCTCTCTCTGCTCCCCTTCAGGTCCCTTCTCTTTTAGTTTTATTAATAATGCCAACTGCTTTACACCTTACTGGATCATTATTTGGTTCTCTGAATGTTGATGATGTTGCAAAGGTAACAGAAAAAAAATCAAAGCAGCCCTTAAAATTCAGAAGTTTGATTTGAACCACTGTAGGCATAACAAAAGCAGCTTTAAAGTCAGATCAGTGATGATGAGTTTCTTTAGAAGAAGAGAAACATTAACCTTTTATTATGTCTCACAGCACTCAACTAATACAAAAAGTATGCAAGAAGTCTAAATATTTTCCCATCTACATTTCTATTACTATTTCTCCATACCTAGTGTTTCAGTTTTATTTTATCTTTTAAATCAGAGGTACTAAGCTACTTTTGCCATCTTCTGAACCCCAGACCTAGATTTTATGCCCCATACTTACCATCTCTTTTCATTTATTACAAACTAAACCAACTGTGGCCCTGTAAGTGGTTTTGGTGCTGATGCTCTTGCAACAGACATCCAGTTCTCTTGGAACTCTCCCATCTTCCCTAGTTATTTTGCTGAGCAAAGATAAAATTTCGTTGCTTCTCAAACTCTAACATGATCATCTCAGAGGAGAGTATACTGCCCAGCATTAGAGGAGGATCACCAGAAAAAAAGAGTAGACAATTAAGAGGCTGACATTTTTTTGCAAAAACCTGGAATTCTAGTTACTGTTAAAAATAATTCTGGTTTTTAAGAGAAAAAAACCCACAAGCAGCATATTCTACCTGCAGCTCTTCTGACCTTATCAGTCTAAAAAGGTACAGAAGCTCAGCATGTGGATGTTGGGGCATAAATATACGAGTATGAAACAGCAAAGTCCTGCCTTTTCCACAGCCACTCTCCTGTCCCACAATCATCTGTCTCCTACTCCCATAATTAAATTCTTAGACAAGAAACAGAAGTGGATGGGATTGCACACCACAGTCTTGGTATGCTGCACTTAACACTTTCTACTAAAAATTCAGGTGAGCAGCACAAAGGGCAAGAACTTTTTTGGTGAAACACCGTAAGTATTTAGTTCTTACAAGTGGAGGGAAGTAAGGAGGGATAGGAAACACTATTGAGTGTTTCTGTGGTTCTTCAACAATTAAAAACTTTCCATGGAAACTTGCACAAATGTTATTAATAATAGATGAAGCATGTCCAATATTCAGAGCAGATTTTGATCATATGCAAAACCTGGAGGAAAATGCAATGCAATGACTCCTTCCATGTAGAGTGCATGATGATGAACTGTAGTTTGTGTGGATTCCTGGGTTAATTTTGCTTCATATTTTCTCCATGTGAGAAAGGGCTATTTGAAATTAGTATCTGCATGTATGGAGTTCATATAAAATTTAGGTCTACAACAGAAAAAAATTAAAAATAAAAAAATGGAAAGAAATTAGGCCCCAAATATTGGTAAGGATCTCAATAAGCAATCTACCAATCAAACCAAGTAACAGAAGTTTTAGGAGTTCTAAGTAATTCAGTATCAGAGTGCAATATTTTTTTTCTTGTTTCTTATGTCCCAAGTGTGCTCTCTGGGTGCCTGCAGAACATCCCAGCAGTGTTCTCCTGAAAGCAGCAAAGTCCTACTCAAGCAGGCAAAATTCCAGGTGCCCACCTGCTCCCCTGCTTGCCCAGCACTGCAGTGGGACATGCACTCCCCCACTAGAATCGAGTGGGCAGGCACAGACCAAGTCACAAATGAGCACAGGAGAAGTTAAAGGAGAGAGAGCTAATGAAAGATAAACATGATAATTATTTTATTGCCTCCATCCTGTCAGAACACATTTGGTTTTATATATCCATAAAGCAGACTTCTGCCCTCAGAACAGCTCTGTTGTTAGAGATTAGTATCTGTCAACTAAATTTTAAAGTGTGCTGTGGTTTAAGCTGGCAGGCACACAGACCACCACAGAGCCATTCACTCCCTCCCCACAGTGAGAAGGGGGAGAGACTCAGAAAAAAGGCACAACTTGTGGGTCAAGATAAAGACAGTTTAATAGGACAGAAGAGGAAGAGAAAACAAGAATAAAGATAAAAGAAAATACAAACCAAATTATGCACAATGGGATTGCTCACCACCCTCTGAGTGATGCCCTGCTCAGAGGGTCACCAACCCCTGGCCAGTTCTGCCCAGTTTTATTGCTCAGCAGGACACTGGAAGATGTCTGGAACATCCCTGGGGTGAGCTGAGGTCATCTCCCAGCTGTGTCCCCTCCCAGCTCCCTGTGCTGCTCCCTGGCAGGGCAGGAGAAGCAGAGAAGCCCCTGACTGTGCAAGCACTGCCCAGCAGCAGCTCCAACAACCCTCTGTTATCAATATGATTCTCTCAGGAAATCCAGAGCACAGCACTGCACCAGCTACCAGGAAGGACATTAACCCTATCCAAGCTGAACAGAACAGAAAATGAATAGCCAATAAACCTTGTTTTGAAATAATTACAAATAAATTAATATCATTTTTTAAAAGACCAGATACAAACAATGGTAAACCCAAAGGCTTTAAGCAACTTGTTTACCATAGTCAAAAGATCTCAGAGAAGCAAGTCCAACATCTCTGTAAGAACATGACAAGAAATAAGAACATGCATTCTGGATTACTTTTCCCCTTGTTTAAATTGTCACTTTAATGCAAATACTCCACAAATCAACCAGTGTACTGAATTATTGGTGTGATAATATATTCAAATATTTGACATTTACATTAATTGGAGATAATGAAGAAAATATTTTTGTTGTTCATTGGATGAGACTAAATGGGCTGGAAATTCAAATGAATAAAACATCATTACAGCATCCACTGTACACCTGTTCACAGCTCTATGAACAGCTTGATATTTTTATTAGGTGCATGCACTCACAGGATAAAAGTAAGCACCCAGAGCTCAGTGTATAGGGTCACTTAAGCCACAGAGCTCTGACAAGTGCTTAACTAGACCCAAAATGCCTCCGCTTAGTCTTGGCTTCTAATTTTATAAATTATTTACAGTTTAGTAGGTGCAAAGCTAGTGGAAAATGCCTTTTCTGGCAGCTTGATTGACAAGATAATTATACTGTGGTTTTGTTTTTAGCACTGTTATGCAGAATCATAATGCCCTGAAAAAATAAGAATGTTATGAGCTTTTAACTTTGACAAGGTCATTCTGAAGCCTACAAAGCAGATGTCATGGAAAGCCACTGCTGTCATTAGCCAAGTCCTGTTAGTTCTGCTGCACCTCTCCTGTTGTATTTTAGCAAGACTAAATATTTGTTTTGGGTATAAATTTTAAGATTGAACTCTTAAAACCAAAACAATCAGAAGAAGCAATACAGATATTTATTTTTTCTCATTAATATTATTTCTTTTGAGGAAATGCCTAGAAACACTAGCAACAGGTTACATTCCTCTGTGTGAGGCTCTGTATTTCAGTCAGTTCATATCTTTGAGGAATTTCTATAGACTTTCAGCTGCAAAACAGCACAGTTTAATAGAAACAAATTTTTTGAAGAACAGGCTGAACTTGCTCGTTAGGTGACCAAGAAGTAAATAGATATAAGTTGCATGTCTATAAAGACAGGATTCCAATAATGGAATGAAGATGTTATAAAAGCAAAAAGATCAAGGGCAGCTCTCAGAGCATGGTAAAGAATAATGGCTGCAGGTATTGGGTGACCATACATAATGCTTTTTCCTGCTTATTTGATATTGTAACTTCTCATG
The DNA here is from genome assembly GCA_030060385.1 of Muscicapa striata striata. Lineage (NCBI taxonomy): Eukaryota > Metazoa > Chordata > Aves > Passeriformes > Muscicapidae > Muscicapa > Muscicapa striata. The sequence goes on from JAREIS010000049.1 coordinate 1,414,467, forward strand.
CTGCAGGCCAGGAGAGGACAACAATGAAGTCCTGCTGCCCTTTTTGCATGATTCCGGATCTATGCCCACATATAACTCAGTTACATCTGAGTAAAACCAAATACTCTGCACAGAAACTTACTGCTCTAAGGCATGACCAAAGAGCAGGAGCCTCACAAAGATACTGCACCAAACTGTGTTGGAGCAACTAGGGTCACTCTTTCTTTGTCCATGGGCATTCGTGTTCAGATTTTTCTCTTTGTTATGAAAGATTATAATTTCCTATCCTGACTGATGCTTTTACAGAAGCTTGGTATCTACTCTGAGGCTGTTAGTTTCCTTCTCTTTTTTTATTGCTTCTCTTCTTTTGTTCCTTTACATATCTACCCACATGCTTTATAGATAAAACCGTGCTCATAATAAAGCCTCTAAAAGAATATCATGTCAGGAGTGTTAGTGAAAAAGAGAAACAAATAGATTCTACTTTAAGATATCTTATTTCTCATTATGTCCAAACAGTTCTTCCTATCCGCTTTTTCTCATCAACCTAAGCACTATTTTATCTCTCAGAAATACTGCAGGCAAAGTACATGAAGGAATGAATGCACAAGTGATATGGCTGGAACTCAGTTATCAATTTGGGCTTCCCTCTTGTCTTGTTACAGACACTGAGCTGTCTATAGCAAGCTCAAATGAATGATGGCTCACTGGTGCTTCCCTTAAACCACTCACCATAAGCTAAGATGTTCTAAAAAGTGACCTTTTCTATTATCAGGTATGCAGAAAAGCCCTATTTCTACTCTGCTGTGGCAGGAGATCCCATGTTTCAGTCTCATACTGCAGTCTGTTAAAATTAAATATGACAGATCACATGGAGACTTCCAAAACTGTTGCATGACTGTTTGGCTTCATCTGCTTTGACACAGAAACCAACTCCAGTAGTAAACAAAAAGAAAATCTCAGACATAAGCTGTGCCTATGCACAGTATTTTTGGGTAGAAAAATATTTTTGAAAATAGTTGTGATAAATTCAGAAGGTACTATATATGGGCAGAAATATTACTTCTCATCTTGAAATCAAACATGGAAGACAATTTGCCTAATACCAATATATTCAAATAAATGCTACTTGCTATAGTAAATAAATTATTGTAAATATTTTGAGAATAACCATTTAGAAGAAAGGTACATCCTATGTTGTTGTCATTAAATATTTTATTTAAGGCAGCTTGAATAAAACCCATGCCCTTTGTCTTTGCTAATTCTCAAGAGCAGATCAAAGTGAGGCAGTCACCTTTACTTGGAAGAGTATACACCTTCCTTCATTAGGAATACACAGTTTAGTGATTAATTTAGTGCAGCTATGGAAGGATAAGTTTTTCCTAACATGGTGCATTCTTTAGAAGTCTTCCAGCCAATGCCAGAAAAATGCAAAACTCAAATGATTTTATTTCCAACCCCAAGTTTAACCACAAAGAGAATTTGCACAAGCTGTTCTTACTTTATTGGTGCATCTACATTTCCCTACTAGTGAAATATACTAGCACATCCATTAACTAAACCTGACTAAAACTAAGGGATGCTTTTGATTTGTTGTGTAGGCTCCTATTGTAGAGAAACCATGTGTGGCCTACAGGCCTTACAAATGATGAATACAAGTCAGTTTAGGGCACTGTGTTCCACAGCTGAAGACTTCATATCACTCAAACCACATTTATATATGGCCCTAAGCTATGCATCAGTTCCTGCTGGAATAAGCTATATGTCAAATATCTCCCTTGCTAAAACCAGGGAAGCATATAGTCACAACTTATGTCTTGGTAGTACCAATCCTGATAACTCAAATAACTGCAATTACAATGATAAATTCAGGATTTTGTAAATCAATATATTTTCATTTACGTCTATGACCTTCCTGCTCCTACCAACAGTGATGATTATAATGGAGTTTTTTTCCCAAACTGATTAGATCACCCCTCATCCGAAAACATCAAGCTGCTTTGCCAAGGCACACTCAAACTAACATAAACCAGTCTGAATCTGAAAATAACTTTCACCAAATGGCTTCAGCCTATGCAACAAAACTCCAGATCCAATGCAAAATAAGCTTTGAATTAAGATGCAAAGATACTCCTGGACAGAGAAAAAAACTCCTGCCTATCATTGTTACAATGAGTGATGAATTCTAAAACTCTTTTATATATTATTTAAATTTGAAAGAACTGGGGGCAAATGTTCAGAATTAAAGTGTTGCTCTGGCTGTGCATATGTAGATGATTTGTTGACACAGGCTTTAAGCAGAATGGGCATGCAGCAAAGATAAATGCAGAAAACTTTAAGTTAATAATTTTTTTTTTCTCTTTCATTATTTCTCATATAAAAAGCTCTTTTTTTCACTCAATGCAAGATGTAGGTCAATATAAGGGTGCCAAAAAAACCCCAACTTTTAAATTTGCCATATTTTATACGGTAGAAAAAACCTTACCACTTCCATCTGCCTGAATGCTGATGCAATACCCTAAATCTCATCCAAACTGAGAAGCAGGCCTTATTTTCCCTTCAGTATAAGTTGCTTTTAGCTGAGAGAAAATAAGCCCTGTGTATCACAATAGAACTGAAGGTCAGGAGGTTATTCAGCTTGCTGTGGCAAGGAGTGTTGATCTAAATCACAACTGCCTGCTCAGCACTGCTCACACAACAGGAAGAAGTGGAAGGGAGGTTGCATGAAGCCAGTATCAGGTTACTTCTGTCTCAGTCTTTGAAATAATTTTCCTACCCCTACAGCTTTGTTTCCTTTATGATTTTAATGAACTGAACTGCCAAGGGAAGAAAAAAAAATAAAGAATGCTAAAGAAAGGCTTAGGTTTCTGCCAGTAGGTATATGGAGGACATCACCTTATTCCAAATAATAGTCTAATTGAAAATGGCTTCCTGAGGCATTCTAATTTTCTAGCTAACATAACATCTTAGTCCACAATCAGTTTAATCTAGTAAGCATCATTAGGGAGGGAATGACTGCCCTCTTCTCCTCACACAAAGCCACTTGACTCCATTCTCCTGTAGCCACAGTGAGGTAGGAAATGCACCCAGCCAAAAATCACAGCAGCAGCAAGCAGCTCTGTTTGGGCTGGATCAGTTCACTGACTTGGGTTGTCAAGTGGCTGCGTGTGAATTTCTGTAGCACAAACACAGGGTGGGAACATATGGCATGCAGTGGATCCTGCTGAAGTTAATTGATCATGGAATGGTGTGAGGTACCTCTCCTGAGACCGACACAGGTTAGAAAATAAGGATCCTTTCACTGGTCTGGAGTGAAGGCATCGAGGCAATGGCTACAGAATCACTCTTCTAGTTAACTCATTTTAACAAAATAAAACATTCCCATCCACTTCCCAAGTTGTCAAACAAATAAGTATGACAACAATAAAAACATAAATAGGTATGACAGCTACAGCTGGTCTGTAAGCTGCACAGATAAAATTAGCCATAACAGACTGCAACTTGACTAGCCTTGGTTGTTAAAGTCCCTAGGTTGTTAAAGTCCTTGGGTAAAACAATGATAGGTTGGATTCAAACTCAAACAGGGGACCCCAGCCAATCCTATTGCTTTTTTTCTATTCCATTACACCCTGAAGATACCCCAAAGTTTGCTTTTACAGTGCCATCCATTAATAATGCTGCACCAGTCGAGCATCATCAGTGGAAAGTTCTGCCACAGGGCATAAAAAACAGCCCCACAATTTGTCAGTGGTACATTGCACAGGCACTCTCACCAGTAAGAGAACAATTTCCAGGGGTGTACTGTCACCACTACACAGATGACATCTTGATAGCAATCCCTACCATAAAAGACCTTTCACAGATTCAGCCAAGCCTGATGCAAGCATTAAAAACATTTGGGCTGCAGGTAGCACCAGACAAGGTACAGCAGCAACCACCATGGAAATGTCTAGGAATCAAAATAATGGATCAGACCATACAGCCACAGACAATTAGATTCTCAACAAATATTCAAACTTTAAATGCACAAAAACTTTTGGAAGGGTTAGACCCTATCTAGGATTGACCACTCTACAACTGGCATCCTTATTCAACATCCTTAAAGGTGATCCTGAGCTAACTTCTCCCAGAAAATTAACCCCAGAGGCAAAAGCTGCTCCTGAAATAGTAGAGCAGGCCATAACAAACAAACAAGTCCATCCAATATGCCCAGAGGTGTACATTACTATATTTATTTTCACCCTACTGGTATTATTGGACAGTGGGATACTCACTGGCTCCATTCATTGCATATTTTAGAGTGGATGCTCCTACTTCACCAACCTAAAGAGATGGCACCTACCATCTTTGAGATGATTGCACAATTAATCCTCAAATGCTGCCAGAAATATTTACAATTAAATGCAAGAGATCCTTCCAAATTTATTACACCTGTGCTACAAGAACTCTTTGAATGGTGCTTTACCAACAGCATAGATTTACAAAGTGCCTTGCAAAATTTCTCAGGACAAATTAGTTACCATCTACCAAGCCACAGATTACTGCAGTTGGGTGGGACCATGCACTGTCTCTAAAGCCACTGAATAGCTGCATACCCCTAAAGGTGTTACAGTGTTTACTGATGGCTCTGGGAAAACAGGAAAAGCCATTGTATCATGGAAAGAGGAAAGGATGGCAAGCATTGGAAGGTCCATTGGTAGGTTGTGAATCACCCCAGTTGCTGGAGCTATGTGCTGGAGCTATGGCTTTCCAATGTTTTCCCCGTATTCCTTTAACCATTGTGACTGACTCTGCCTATGTTGCTGGTATTGCACAGAGATTAGACTGAGTCCTGTTAAGAGAAATTGACAATGCACCACTATTTGACCTACTAAAAATTTTGTGGCATAATACCCAGGCCAGAACTTGCCCTCATTACATCTTACACAGCAGAAGTCATACAAATTTACCAGGTTTCATAGCAGAAGGCAATGCTCAAGCAGATTGTCTAGCTAGCCCTGCTTGGACAGCACCACAACCAGACATGCTTGCACAAGCAAAGGTATCACACACCTTTTTCAAGGTGTTTGAGCCTTGCAGTGACAATTCCTGCTGTCAAACACAGAGGCTTGTAATATAGCTAACACCTGTGCCAAGGCCACGCTGCACCACTGCAGATGGGAGTTAATCCCTGTGGTCTGAGAGCTTTACAAATCTGGCTACAAAAACTGATGTCACACTGAATTTGGGCATTTAAAGTATTTGCATATGCCAATTGATACCTTTCCATCAGCCATATGGACTTCAGTACACACAGGGGAAAGCAGTCAGGATGCCATCGTACATTGGCAATCAGCCTTTGCTGCTTTAGGTATTCTCCATTCCATTAAAACAGACAATGGTCCTGCATATACCTCACAAAATACAAGACCATTCTTATAGCTCTGGAGTGTGTTACACCACACTGGTATTCCTCACTCACCAACAGCACAGGCCACCATGGAATGTGCCCATGGCACTTTAAGAGGTATTCTTGATAAACAGAAAGGGGGAATGTCTGGTGAGACCCCACAGAGTAGAGTGGCTAAAGCTATCTACAGTCTAAACCATTTGACAGTATTAGGAAATTCCTAGAATCCAGTCATTTTAAATCACTTTTTATCATTAGAATCATCCAGTGATGCCCAGTCACCCAAACCCAAGGTACTGGTGCGAGACATTATCACCAATAAATGGGAAGGTCTTTGAAATTTATTATTTGAACCATGGATAAGCTTGTGTCTCCATGGATACCAGAATGCAATGGATACCTGCTAGATGTGTATGTCCTGCTCAGGACCACGAGCAGCACCTTCCTGATGGCCCCTCAGCAGATACCGTGGAGCAGTGCCTGGAGCAGTGATTGAAACAATTTGTGCACCTGCTGCATGAAAATCTGGGCCTCTTGAGGTGACAGTTGATTTAAGGATTTTATCTATTTAAGGACGTGAATCACAAACACGAATTAAGACAGTTGTTTTCTCTGATGGTTCTGAAGTTGAATTGTTTCTTGTTTGCAGAGTTAAGTTGTAAAAGTCTAACTTCTAAGCAATGAGCCTGTGGCATGCCATCTTCAAAACTTGTATTGCTGGTAATCCTGTCTGACAGCTCCTGGATGTGAATGTTACACCTCCGATGATACCTGAGACATGTACCTGGCTGGGAGGAGGGCGAGGTGGCCTAGGCTTTTTGATTTGGGTGGAAAGTTTTATTTGAACTAGGCTTATCATCTGCGTCATCATGTTGTCTTGTCATCCTGTCTGCAAGGGTGCTGCAGAGGATGACAAAGAACAGTCTTCACTTTTTAACAGAAAAAGGGGAACTGTGACAGCTACAGCTGGTCTGTAAGCTGCACAGATAAAATTGGCCATAACAGACCCCAATTTGGCTAGCCTAGGTCATTAAAGAGTCAAAGTGGGTGGGTAAGACAATGATGGATCAGATTTGAACTCAAACAGGGGACCCCAGGCAATCCCATTCAATCCTGAATGCACACATCTCATTGTCCAGTGAGCTGGGTGTGTTGAGACCTCAACCAATCAAATGTTCAAGTGCAGGAATTTTGAGGACCTTATGAAATGGGGCATCCATGAATAAACTTTGGCTGTTGATGCATGAACTCAGTGTGTTCTGTTGTGTGCCCGTGTCCAAAACTGCAAACAAACAGGAGTGGTGAGGATTGCTCTAATTTGAAAAAGTGAAAGGTCCTGTGGACAAGCCTGCACTGAAGGACAGCTGTGTGTCCTAATGCTGTTGCTAAAGGTCAACAGCCTCAGCGAGGAACATTGCCAACCATCCACCAGGTAGGAATTGGTGGATTTACAGCACATTTGCTATCAATGGCTGTTGTGAGGTTTCACCTCTGAGGTAAGATGGTATAATTTACGTGTGGAGTAGCAGACAGATCCAGAGCTATCTATTTGCAGTATTTTACAGAGCAATAGTAGAACAATTTTGAATGAACTATGGCCTAAATTGAGAAAAGAGGAAAAAGGTCAATAAACAGAATGAAAATCTCCTAATTTGATCCATTTGCTGACAACAAACACAGATTGGGCAAAGTACCAGACAACTCTAAAAGAACTAGCAAGGTTAATGGAGCTGCTGCTATAACATATTGTAGATCTCGTAGTGTCAGTGGCGATAGTGGTAATGTTGTAAACACAGTTTGTTTTCCATCTGGTGCGTGGTACATGCCCTTGATAAAAGGGTGCTGCATTATGCATTTCTGTTCTCCTAAATTTATTTACTCCTAAAAATGTATAATGGTTTTAATAGCCATATACAAAGACAGAACTTCTGCTTTTAAAAAAAATGATTATAAAAAATTTCCCTAATGAGGTTAAGGACAACATTAAATCATAAATATTGTCATAATAAGTGTGGGAATTCTTTTTCTCCTTCAAAAAAACCCAGTTCAAATATTTCTCCAGTTGAATACCTTGAAAGTATTTGATATGGATGCGTATAGGATAGGAATGGAATATAATAATAATATTTTACATTTGAATTCATGACAATCACTTTACAAAATGTGTATTACACAATTTTGAAGCTATTAATTAAAACTCTAAAAGATCTATGTTCCAAAACAAATTAAAATCAATGGAAAGTCTTCTCTCCATTGCAAGTCACTTTGGATCAAGCCTTGAGAGCCCACTAATATGACAATAGAGTACCTTTCAGTAGCACTTCGTGCTAGCATGCAGTAGTTGTGAATCTCAGATTCAACTTCATCCTGTACTCTTAGGGATACACACTGCTGAGCACATACTTTTACTTGTCTTAATCAATGTTTTTAACTAATATTCTTGTTGAAGCCTTGCTATGAAATATAATCACTCTTTTCATCAAAATATTTACAAGAGCAAATGTGGAGCCTTGAAGGTTCCTGTTTGAATTGTGCAGGGTATCTATGGTTACAACGTATTATGGGTGGTGAGGAGTAGAAACACACTGTGTGCAGGAGAGAGAAGTGCAATCAGACAGAATATAAGGCAGCCTCAAGGAGGTAATACTTGTCTAGAGAAATTCTGTATTGCTGGAGGAACTGATTAGAGGGAATAACTCAGAGGGAAATCACATGTAAATGGTCCTGTGCTGGCATTAAATAGGTATCAAATAGAACTTGGCAGATTGTGAACTGGCCAAGGAGAGAGGCCCACCCAAGGGTGATGGGCTGCTTAGGAAGGCATGGCACTGTGCTTTGCCCTTGTCCCATGATCCAGTCTGTGACCCTGGATGTCTGAAATGCCCTTTGTGCCTTGGCCCCTGATGCCAGCACAGCACTGGATCAGGTGCTGTTGCAGAGTGTTTGTCACTGCGGGAACAGCTCAGCGAGTTACTCGTGGCTGCTGTGCATCTTGAAATCACCAACAGCAACAACAAACAAAAAGGCTGAAATTTGCTGTACAAGCGTTTGCTTTTTCAGTCACCAAGCTCCAAGAATTAGTTTGGATCTTACTTTTCAGAGCAAACAATTAAAGTATGAAGATTAATTCCATTCAATATAAACTAGGAGCTGCAGCCTATGTTACCTCAAAGGTTGCAGTACTGAATCATAATTGATGTAGTTTAAATGAAGACGTATAAATTGAGTTTTAAGAGCTGACTTTTCACACTAGAAGAATCACAACATGAGTCCAACCACTTTTTAAACACTGACATCATGGAGGTAAATAGTTTGTGTTTTTAAACATTCTCTTTTAAGAAAAAGAAAATTGTTTGTTTGGGTTTTGTTTGTTTGTTTGTTTCCAAAATAGAGATTTGGTGACAACTTGCTTTTTTCAGAAAAATGGAACCTGGATTTCCCCCATCCCTTCCAAGCATTTTGTTATGTAGTAGTAAAAATCCTAAATTTTCCAATTTAGCATTTTACATTTCCCTTTTTTTAACCCCCCTTAGGGAAACAAAACTGAAAGAAAAACAAGTTTCAGAAAGTGCACATCAGTCTTACTAGCCTGCTTTTCTCAGCAGAGTAGGTGAAAAATACAAGTGTGAAATGACAAATATATATATATATATATATATATATATATATATATATATAAAATAAGTGAGCACAGTTGGAAAGAAAGGGAGAGCTAAAAAAGAAAGAACTGACTTTAAATTCTCAAATACTCATATTGAATTGTCAAAAAAGTGAAAACAGATTGAATGAAACTGGAGATTAAACATGTTTGTATTCTCTCAGACTTTCTGAGATGGCACTAACAGAACAAGAAGAAATTTTAAAAATTCAGTTCCATTTGACTATACTCCCTGTATTTCATTCAGGTTTGGAGGAGAAAATTTCAAATACAGCCTATTTGGCTGTTCACTACATTTCTTGCCAGACACAAAGTATTAGCACTGTTTTGAAAAACCTTGTGAAAGAAGAATTCTTTTGAGAGAAACCATGTCCTTAACAGGAGAATCTGAATCTCAAGTCCAAACTCTAAAGTAACATTTGCATTTTTAAGGAATATGCCATATAGGTAGCTATATAATATATAAAAATATATATAATATAAATATATTATATTATATTATATTATATTATATTATATTATATTATATTATATTATATTATATTATATTATATTATATTATATTATATTATATTATATTATATATGCTATTATTTAGCTGACAGACTGAGTTTGCCAGTATTTGTTCTTCATTTTTAAAAAAAAATTTTTTTGAAAATATTCCGTTTTGACTGTTAGATCTAATGTAAATGTGATTTTCTACTGAGAGCCTGGAATAGGAAGAGAATTTATCAACAATATGCTGCTCAATGTTGCTGAAAACAAGCACACTCACTCCCCCTTTCTATAAAAATTATTTAGATTATAGAAAATAATATGGATGCAAATATAGTGTCCAAATGATAGCATAGTTTCAGCAAAACTATTTCCAAGGAAATCACACTATTAATCCCAGAGAGCTCTCAGATGTACAGAAGACATGGTTGGGTTATATAGACACCAAATTCTGGGGCTGTTGTTATGCAGTGGTTACACTACAAATGCCAGAAGTCACCAGTGATGATAAGGAGGATATGGCACTGGAGCTATTTAAGCAACTAAGATAAATACACTCATTGGAATAGGTTACTGTTCACACACACAATATGCATTAGCTTTTGACCTGATGAGGGTGTAGTTTCAAATAGTTAAGACAGAAAGCCTAAAGGAGAAGATGTATTATTATCACATAGCAAAATGACACTTACTCAGTTACAGGACCCTGACAAGCACAGGAGACAAACCCGTGTTACCTGAATTCATTAGTCCTTTTACTTATTATGTTTCTCTAAACATATGATTACACTAAATTACTCCACTTTTCTCTAAGTCCTTGTCATGATGAGCTATCATGCCCTTGTCATGCATGATGTGGTTGGCTAGGATACCATCCTATTTCCTTAAAGCCAATTTTCCTCCATTCCTCACTCTGGCTTTTACACAGAAAAAGTAATTTCTAGCAGTTTGTGCAAATACAGCTATTGGAAAAAAAAACCCTGATATGACAGAATTATTGTTTTTAATTTGAGAATTTATAGTAAGCTGTTTCAATTAAAACTGTCAAATATTCCTGTGCATTTAAAGCCTCTAAATCTGAAGTTTATAAGCTTAAACATTAGTTGAAAACTGGAAATTATTTTTCTATGCATTTATTACTGCGATGCAGGACATCAGACAATGTAACCATTCTACCCACATTCATCACAAAGGTTATCTGGGATGTGGGTTGCACATTTAATTTCAATTTAGGTTTAATTTCAATTTAGGCTTAATTTTATACCTTGTTCAGGTTACTCTAATACATAGTTTAAGCTGAAATATTCTTTTCTTACCATATACAATTTTATCACCACTGTTTTATCAAAACTTAATTGATCTGAACCTGTGGATCTTGTATTTAAAAATCCTTTATGATAGAACTCCCCAGGAGTTTGGTTGATCTTACCAAATAATTATTAAAATAAATAAATTGTAGATTAGAATACATGCATTTTGCCATTGACTATATTGAAAAACAACCACAACACAATAAGAGCTGTTTACAAAATAAGATTAATATTTAAAAGTTATTGTACTTCTTCTTCTTCCTTTATTTTCAAATGAAGTCTTTGACTACTCCTTTAGACTACAGTAACTTATAAGGCTGGTAATTGCTAGAGACTTTATCTTTAATAATTCCCAGAAAGTTTCTTTTTTAGGTTTCTACTTTTCATGAAATGAAGTTATGGCAAGTATTTTGTAATGTACTTGTATATACATTTATTTTTCCCATATTAATATTTGATTCATGGATTATCAGAAGAGTTATTTAAAGAAAAAACTATTTTAAATAAGAGCTGTCACAAAGCTGTTTGACTCATATTTAACTTCATTTATTCCTTACATAGATAATGTCAGGGCTTGATTTTCCAGTAGTCCTAATAATCTTAAAGATAACTCTGAAATTTACTTGCTATCTTTCTTGTGATGACCTTGAATAACATAAATGGTTCTGCATATTTTCCGTGATTCAAAGATTATAAACCTTCCCCTGCCAGGCACCAATGTGCAGTTTGCAATCATTGCCTTGTGTATTTATTTTTAGGTACACAGTTCTTGAAGCTTTATTCTGCTCATGGATTTCTTCGGACAAAGCATTTGTGGCAACATCACAAAGACAGTAGTAAATCTCCTTTTATGCAAATGTATTAAAACATGAGTATCAGACATGCAAATGTATTTAAAGATAAATACCAGACATACAAATGTCCAATGTGCAAGTAAAATTCAAAGTACTAATAAAGTGTCTGAAATGTACCTTTTTTTTCTGCTTACAAACAGTAAATGTGAGGATTCTTAGAAACCTCAAGCCACCTTTATGACACTGACTTACTTTAAGAAATGACTGTTTGGGTGAAGTTGCATTTAATGATATCTGCAGCACTTAGTGCCACTCACCAAAGGGAGATAACAATTTACAACTGTGTGTACTGCTGGTTAAATATAAAACTAAAATTTTATCTTATAGGAAGCTGAATCATAGAAGCTTGTGAACTAACATTTATACCATAATTTTAAATTTAGTCTAAGTCATGGATAAGTTCTCAGGATTTTGCTTCCTTAAGCATTTTCAGAAGCAGCTCTCCCAGAGGCTCAAAATAGTACACAAAAACTACCCAAAAAAGTACCTAAAGCTGCTGCTCCTGTGCTGTTCCCCCTTGCACTGACAATTCCAAGTGCAGAAATGCACAGCAATCTCACACTCAAACCTGCTCCTTTAGCAAAATGTTCTTATGCTTTCTGAAGGACTGGGTTGTCTTGGGAGGAGGAGAGGGAGCCATTTGGGGGTTTCAGTGGTGCTTTGTTTTCTTCCTCTGACTGGGTCACTGCACCCTTGCAATTGCCAATGTAAGTAGGAAGGAGCAATATGGGGTCAGAGGTGAGGAAATCAAAGCTGCCACTCTGACTTCAGCACAGACCCAGAATGGTTTATGCTCATCTTGAAACTGCACCTTAAACCATAAGATATTCATGCATTCCTTTCCATAGCCATTTGTGTAGCTTTCCCTTTTAATTAATTTCTGGATAAGATAGATTGAGCTTTCAAGAGCTATCACACGATATTAAATTTATTGTAATATATTATATTAATATTATTATATTAAATTTTAGAATGGTTAGAAAAAGAAATTTTAAAAAAGAACAAAAATATGAACTTTAAAGGTTCATCATAGTATAATAAACATAGGAAATGACAGTCCCACACACCTTGGAGTTTCAAACAAGCTGTTTTCCAAAGGTAAAGAAAGGTCATCTTGTTCTGACCTCAATGGTTACTCATCTGTTTCCTCACATTCCAGAAGTTTATGTTCTAACCATCAGAGTGTAAAGTGTCCCATTAATTTACTCTTTTCTTATTAGCAAATATTACATATTTTGTACAAACAGCAATCTATCAAACACTAGGGTGCACCCATCTCACCTTGTAACAGTAAGGGTCAAAAATCTGCTTCTAGATGATTGGAGAATAACTTTTTAAAGCTTATTCTGCCTACCTGAAAGTCGGGATTTAAAGCTAAATCTGTCATAACTCAACATTCCCAGAATATCCTGTAATAAAACTGCTCTTCCATCTGTTGTGGGAATTCAGAGGGGCTGCATCTGCTCTACTTTGTCCAAAGCACTTCATTTGGAATAGAAATGAGCAGTACTCCTGCAATCTGTGTGCTGACTTCAGAGCAGTTAGACAGCATCTAAAGGGAAGTGCAAGAGGTAGGGATTTGCCTGGGAGCCTGGATCTCCTCTCAAGTCCTGTTACTGTGAAATACTCTTAATGGGTGACATTTACAAACAGGAAGCTACTGGATCTCTTGGCTGGCAAGGATGTCTTTTGTGCCAGAAGAACATTCATAGTCTCATCCAATAAATTTAAACTGAAAATGTCCGCAAATTCCATTTTTTTTTTTTAATATTGTTCCACCCAATAGTTTTAAAAAAAAATCAATAGTGCTACATCTTTATACTTGTTGATCCCCTTCTAAATCCCTGTGTCAGACTGTTATTACTGAGTGCGAGTGCCTCCTCCTGCAAAGGCTGAACCTCATAATCCATTTAGCACCTAAACCCAATGTCCACACAGAAAAAATTTCCCCAACAAAATACACCAAGAATCCTCATGGGCACTGAGTGCATCCCAGAGGCTTATGCTAAGCAGCTGAAATAATTTTTGTGGAACTGTTTAGACTATCAAACCAAGGAAGTGTTACCATTCCAAACATCTTTTCCTTCTGTACTCTGGATTGAAAAGTAAGTGTCTTGCTACTTACCAGTGTGTTCATCTATTCTTTTCAAGACTAGTGACTGTTCACTCATTCAGTAATCCTAAAAAGAAGAAAGCAGGAATGCTTATTTTAGGTGCCACCACCACATTTAAGTTGATGGATCCCAAATTCCGGATTTTTTACAAGCATTTAAATATGATAGATTAAACAAACAAACAAACAAACAAAAAAACCCCAAAAAACAACAAAAAAAAGTTGATAAATATTCAACAACTCAATAAAAGTTTTCCCATAATCAAAATCATTGCAATAGATCTAAACATGTCTATGTAAGACATCTTTTTCTCCCATCTTCTTTATTGGCTCTTCAGTCCCTAAGCATGGAAGCGTGGATTGACCTGGATGTCTTTTCTATGGTGCCAAGGCAGGTATGCTTCACAAACATTTACAGCTTTTTATTTCCAAAACTCCCAACAATGGAAATAAGAGTTCTGGGAATTCAAAAATCAAAGGCTCATGACTGCATGGAGTCAAAATATTCTTATCCTGGTTTTCTCTGGTGTTTTCTTCATCAGTCTAGAAGATGCAGGTCCTGCCTATATCAAAAAGTCTTTGACAGTTACAGCCAAAAAAAAAAGTTAAAATTAAGATTAAATTAAGAAAAACAAAATCATCTCAGAATACATCCTACAATGAAAAAAAAAAAGTATTTACACAACTTTGTAGAACAGTCCGCACACTTAGTTTGTGCCAAAATTTTAAATATTAAAATATATTGTCATATATATTTATTTTGTAAGTCATTAAGTTCTAAAAATACTTTCCTTCGTCATAAAATTTTGCTGCAGATTTAAAGCCTAGGTTCATTAATAGGAGCATCATAAGCAGCTTAATCTAGCTTGGACTTAGCCTGTGCTAAGAGCTGTGTCTTCTAGCTATCATGAGAGAGTATTTTGGGTGTATTTTTAAGCTCAGTGATCACCACAAATGAGAAGCTCAGGAACTTCTTACAGTTTAACAAGGAGGCTGACAAAGCTACTTTCACTTCCTACAAAAATGTAAAATAGCAATAACAAAGACCAGCACTTAAAGAGTAACATGAATTTGTATACAATGCTGTGTTCAGAGGCAATTAAGAGTTTCATTTAGAGCAGCTTGTTACCAAAGTAGTGCCAGCAGTGTTTATTAATTAAAGGTGTTTTTCATCCTTAGCTCCTTTGTGAAGAAAGTGAGAATTAGTCTACAGTTTCTGGGAAATTACAGTTTTCTAATCATTTAAAAAATGAGGGTGACTAGTTCTGCCACCTATTTGCCCTGAAAACATTCTGCCTCTTTTACATGCCAGGAATTGTGGCAGCTCTGATTCAGACTGCCTATACATTACTTTAAATATTGCTGTACAGAATCGAAATGATTTTATAGATCAACCAAAATCTGAGCTGCTGTTCCTTTATAAAAGCTCTGCTCTTGGCTTTCAGAAGAACATGTTGTTTCATTCCCCTAAAGAAGCTCAGAACATCAAGGAAAATAACATCAAGTGATAGTGGGTTCAAACGTATTTCTAATCTTTACAACCCTTCAGTAGTTACATTAAAAAAGTGAGGCATAATTTATTTCTGATGAAACAGAGTTGCTCAGCTTTCTGCTAATAGGATCCTCAGGGCAAAAGGGGTAGGGAAAGCACTGATAAAAGTAGAGAGCTTCGTTTACTGTTTTTTTTCTAGTCTGGAAACAATAAATTAATAATAGTGTTTACTCTGATTATCGTTGATTTAGGATAAATTGTTCTCATTTAGCAAATGGGGAAATGAAATTCAGTGCCCAAGGGAGTGAGAATGTAAATCTATGCCAAAGGCTACAATTGAAGACACATTTACAGATCCATTCTGAGTTCCTGGATTAATTCCAATCATTACTGATAGTAGGGAGGCTGATATTCTAGTACTGTTTACCAGTTTAATGATGCAAGTTGCCAGTCCTTTCTCCTCCTCTCTCTTTTCTTCCCCTTCTGCTCTCCTCATGTCTCTCATAAAACTTGGGGGTTTTTTATTAATCCTTGAAGGGCCACTAGCTTTCAGAGTTTTTCTTTTGGAAAAGCCAGTATAATTTTTCCTAGAGGTACATGCCTATGCTTTAATACTTTTAATTTATCCAAAATTATTCTTCAGCCAGCCAGTACTTATTCAAAGCAGGAATTGAGCAGGAAAATGTCAGAACCTTGAAATGGCATACTGTACTACTAAAAAACAAGTACTTCTCAGGAAAAGTATAATGAAAGCAATAGAAACACCACTGTTCAACCAAAAAGACAGCATGGATAAAATGTACTATTTAAGGTATTTTCATTTCCTTAGAGTGCTGTGGTATCATCATACTTCCCATACTTGAAAACAAGGAAAGGGGGTACATAACTTGAAAACCAGGAAAAGAGGGTACATAACACAGTACTGAAGCTGATGACAGACAGCAAAAGCTTCAGGCTAGTGTTGCATTTCCTCCTATGGAAAGTATCACCGTTTATTACCACTCATTAAAATTTAATTTTACAGAGCATCTTTAAAAGGTCATTTTTAAAATGAGAATATTATAGCTGATATTACTGACTAGTTAGAACTTTGAGAACACAAATCCTCAGTCTTGTTGCTTTCAATTATTAAAGATAAGGAATAAATCTGATTTATTAATCTCTTTTTAATAAAAAAAAGCAGTTTATTGTTTTTCTATGTATCTAGCCCAGTCATTATCTTTGAGTTCTCCTGATAAATACCTTTGTCTTGAAAATGACATTGTATTACTACACTGATGTATTCATTACCTCATATTGCATCTACCATATTCTACAATGGCTGTCCCTTAATGTTTTAGTCACTTAAGGCTGCATTTAGCATTTACACACCATGTATGGAAGCAACAGTATCTGCAAATATCAAAGACTAGTTTAGAAAACAAAAGCTGTATACCTAGAGTAGCACCCAAAGTGTTCAGTAGGCATATCCCAACAGCATATGCATTATTTTCATCTTAATATTCAGTGCAATTTGATGCTGCTTAGAAATCCTTTGGCAAATCTTGGTGCCAAAATGGGCTTAGCACAAGTGTGCAGGCTACCACTGCTTCCTTCACAGGCTGTCAATGCAACTTAGAGGATATAGCTGATCCATTTCTTTCAAGGAAAACGGAATTAAAAGTGCATGGATGATCAGTTTTAACCCTTAAAACCAGGAGTTTAAACCTGAAACTCAATTTCTGTACTGCTAGTTTAGAGACACATTTGTGACCTGTTCTGACAGCTTCTCCTAGTTGTTGCAAAGACTCTGCTGACTTTGAATGTTATTAATAGCTTTTGGTGTACTTGATTAGGGGTTTCAAATGATCAAATAATGACACAGGGGTGAGTTTGACGTACTTTTTCAATGGTGCAGTAGTTTTGGTTTGCTAATTTGAGATTTCTTGGCCTATGCACTAATTTATGTGTAGGGTCTAGCACTGGCTAAATCGCTAGTGCATTATTTACACATTTCTTGTGAGATAGGATTAGGCTCAGTCAGAGCCCACACAAAGTGTTTTAACAGTCAGCTCTTTCTTAATGCACAACCAGAGAAAATTAGAGCCTAGTTAGGAACTGGCACACAGACACAGGCATGGGATGCCTTGACTAAATGGTTTATTTAGACTGACTGATTCAAACTCCAGATATCAAACAGCACTCAGAGAATGAAGTTTACCTATTTATCTATTTATCAATAGATGAGAGTGAACACCCTCAATCCTTGATTAGAAAGGTTTTCCAGACTGCTATATATAATGCAAGATTCAGTAAGATGTGTGATTTCACTTCTGCTCCTTGGACTGCATCTATATTTGATCCTGAAATTACAATGGACTTGTTCTGAAGGGAATGCTTGAATCAGGCATATCAAATATAGCCACCTCTTCCTATTAAACAGCATTTGTAGTTTGCCCACTGTGATACCATCTTGTAAGTGAAGTTCAAAATCTATGAGAAAACCTGCTCTAATAAGAAATCCATTTCAACAGAAACACCATGTTACTTTAAAAAAAAAAAAAAAAAGAAAAAGGATTTGTTTCTTAATACCTTTTTAAGTAGCTTTGGCTACACTGTATGGAAACATCTGTGTGGTGGCTAACAGCTGGCCTGGAGGCCTCACAGTTATAAATAATCCTAATTACAATTTTATAACTAAAATATAATTAATTATATAACTGCCTTAATTATATAACTTGACAACTCTGGGCTGTTGGGGACATGGATGGGCAGCTATTGGCCAGTTAGCCAGGTAGCAACTGGTTCAGGCAATTAGGACTGACCACGCAGACCTTCAAAACTGTGTAAGAAGAACAGCACTCAGTAAAAGTTGGCTGTTGTTGCATGAACTTCAGTGTGTTCAGTCACGTGTCCCTCTCTGAAACTACAACACATCCACATACCTTTAGCTACCCAATTGCACCAGAAAAAGAGTAAACTTTAAAAATCATAACCATTTTCCAGTATACTTGGATTTTGTCATTCCAATAACAAGCAACAGCCTTCGTGTAATCCAGCACCAAAATTATAAACGACCTCTAAATTTACAGTAGAAACAGATGTAAACCTTAATTCTAGAAACAACTGAGAATTAACACTTTCCCTGAAGCTTCCTGATTTTTAGTCTGTCATTCTAAACAAAAATCAGGAGGAGTGTAATTCAGAGAATCACCTGTTCAGATTTTTAAAAATTTGCTCCAGAGCAAGATCTTTATCTGCACAGTGCCATCATCACATTCACACAGCAGTATGATCAATGTATTTGACTCTAAACCCTGGCCTCTGTAAGGCCTCCAATGTTCTTTAATGGCACTTTCTACTGGTAATAATTCCTTGACAGGATCAGCCTCATGGTAAGACTTGCAAAGCCTCAAAAGGCTCTGAAAAAAACAATTTCCACAATAGTTTCTCTACACAAGAAGGAAGTAGCAAAGCTGCAGGCAAACTGACATTCCTGGAGTTTTTGCTCACACCATTTTTTGATGACCTTACCTATTATTTTTGTAAAATCTTTTACATATGTATTTTAAAAAGACTTTTTTAAACCAGGGCAGCTGGTTATGGAGAGCACAGGGATAGGAAGCAATAACATATCAGGAAGCAAAATATCCTTTCAAATGCAGTTTGCAAACTCACCCTTGTTTGCTATATACTGCCTATTTTTTATTTATTTGTGCCTATAATGCACAAATCATCTCCAGTACCATGGAAATAATCAACAGAGAATCAAAACCTGGAGCTTCTACTAGAGCACAAATCAAAAGCTGTTGGAATCCAACAGCTGGAGCCTGTCTCATTATTTCACTGCACTTTGATGTGCTTTTCAGCCAAGTATCTTAGAGATTTACTTACAGATATGTCTATCTACAAATTCTACATTGCTTGCACATTATAGTTTCCAACAGAGATAAATACACTGAATTCTCATTAAAAAAAAAAAAAAAAAGTCTTGTATTAAGCACAAAATTCTGTAAATAGAGGAATTGAAAATCAGCTGCATCTAATAAAAGAATCAAGTTTGTTATTGACTTTGAGCTGGTAGTTTCCATTAGATTATCCATCATACTTTTATTATGTGATCAACTGCCTAATTAATTTCACACTCATGCATTTAGGCAGAAAGCTGTATGTTTCAATGGGCTTTGCTATAATCCTGCACCTGCGGCCTCAGAGATTTAGACAGCTCTCTATCATAAGTTTATACTGTGCCTATAATCATGTCAGCTGGAGTATGGTTCCAGCTATCTAGGCTGTTGAAATATAACAGTATTTAATTTCTGAGGCACTAGAAAACTTACATCTGTGGTTATGTATCTTTGGACTTTAATCAGATTAAAGTCACTGTGAGATATTAAGAGAGTTAGATACAATATTTTGCTCAGACAGTTTTAGTGGATGTATCAGACACTGTTTTGATTTTCCTTGCTAATCTAGTAATATGAACAGATGAAATCATGCTATTGTATAATGAATGTTGATTGCCAACAGTATTTGATTTTGTAACCATTCTGTATTGATAATTAAAGATAACTTGATATCCTATACAGTGATAGTTAAAGATTGCTTTGTGTGCATTATTGCATAAATAAATGCCACTGAGCGAATGAACGTATTTTCTACAACTTTTTATCTGGAATATATTTCAGGGCAAAAAAAGTCACAAGTCTTAATAACACAGTATTATTCATTGAAAAATTTGTATTATTTATAATTTATTATCTTCTGGTTTATGGAATTTACACTAAACAAAGTTTTAGTAATTTAGAATGCATTAGCAGTACCTTCCCCAACAAGGAAAACAAATGCAGTCTGATGGAATCTATGCTACCACCCAGTGATTACACCTGCTGGAGCCCATGGTGGTATCTTCTGTGATTACAATGAGCTTCTGATAAGGCCCACATGTAATTGAGACTTAGATGTTTATTGCACCATTTGGAAACTTGAGGAAGCAAACATTTAAATATGCTGTTTTCCACTAATAAACTTCACCAAAATTAAGATATTAGTACCATCATAGTTTTGGCCAAAACTACATGCACT
This sequence comes from Muscicapa striata striata, assembly GCA_030060385.1. Lineage (NCBI taxonomy): Eukaryota > Metazoa > Chordata > Aves > Passeriformes > Muscicapidae > Muscicapa > Muscicapa striata. The sequence continues at coordinate 1,434,821 of JAREIS010000049.1, forward strand.
TGATATTCAAATTAAACAATACACAAACTGTGATATAGAAGCCAAGTTGGAGTTGTCCTTTTTGCATCAGTAGCCCAAGGAAAGCATGGATAGGTCCAGCCAAAGAGACTAGTAATTTTATTTTATTTTCAGATTAGGCATAATGACTCTACGGTTCTCCTGGGTAGTGGAAGAAATCTGCCCAGCCCTGCAACCACTGCTCTGCTCATATCTAGCAGGTTCACTGGTTAGAGCGTGTGAGATGACAAACAAATGCATCTCTATTCACTCAGGTGTGCAGAGCACTGCCACTGCATCCTCTGCACTCCCTGTGTGCCCAGGAAGGCAGAAAAGCAGAAACACCTTCCTTTGTACTGCCACACCAAACCCTTAGCTGACTATTTTAAGCTTGCACAGCCTACTCCAGTAGCAGACACGGCCTCAGCCCCATGGCCATCAACATTATGCCTCCAACCCTGCAAACTGTGATGCCTATTTGGGTAAGTTTGCTTTAGAACAATGCAAATCTGTGTATGAAAGCAGCGTTTGACTGTCATGGGTGCTATATCCAGCACTGAGTAACTGATGTGCATCTCCAGTGTCAATATTACATGAGGATTTTTATCTCTGCAGTTTTATGTTTCACTTTTAATCATAATTCAACAAAGAAGACAGCAAGCTCCTTAGTTCACTGGTCAATATAGTTAGCAGGTGAACTCCTTATAAATGACAGATACGCTTTCACTGCAGCAATTCTTTCTGGTTTAGAAAGGATGTGTCAGGTGTTGAAACTTGCCAATTAAATTATCTTCATTCTTGATGTGAGCTTTAGTCATTGAGTACCTTGTAAGCTGAATTCTCCCTCCTCTCCTGCTCAGTAAGAACCACTAGACTAACATCTATACATTCCCTTCTGGATCACTGATAATTTGAAGCTGATAATTATTTCTGTTTTTTGCTAAGAAACTGAGGATATCTGTGCCTCTGATGTATTTCCACTGTGTGTCTTTGTGTATGTCAGAAAGCTATCAGTTCCCTGCGATCTAAGAAAGCAATTCTGCTGACAGTTTTCTTACAACTTTTCATTCCAATTTATAAAGTTACCTGTTGAGGAATTTTTATGATACCACCTACTTCCCATAGAGGCTACCACCTAAGCCTTGATTAGTTCACAGGAGATCAAACTCCCTAACAAGTTACTGTCAGTTGCAGTTTTTAAGACTAGAACTAGGTCAGGTTTATTACCTACATCAATTCTTTCATGTGGCACAGCTAAGACAAAAAAATGGATTTTAGAACAAAAAAAAAAAAAAGGAAAACAGGACTGAAAGTCTAACTAACAGATATAAAAATGTTTCTCATCTCAAAAGAGAAATGCCACAAATGATTTTTAAATTACCAAACCCCCGAGGCTGAAGCCATATAGTCTCCAGCTTTGACTAAGAGACCTTACAATAGTACAGGAGGTTTTGTTACACACATAGCATATGAGCAGAATCGTTTGTGATATGGGATCCCTTAGATATTCATTCAGCATGGGCTGTGGAAATGATTTTTTGTTCTGATGAGGATAGAAATAGCTTTACACAATATTGATCTTCTCCAAGACTTGGGATTGCTTTGTGTAGTTTTGGAAGAGCTACACTACAATGGAAGCAATAGTCAAAGCTTTATAAAAAGCTGTTTTGTATCATATTTAATTACATTTTCTTTCTCTTTACACCTCATAATAACCCATTTCTCTATGGAATCCCAGACACCTTTTTACAACTAACATCCATTTAGTGTTATACTTTTATTGTGATGTTTCAGTGTTTCAGGTTCTGATTCAAGAAATGCAAACAAACTGTGAGGGATCACAGTACCTGTTAAAAAATCTTGTGGTGAAGTTCCAAGGGTTTTTGTGGATTTTATTTGTACTGACCAGCCAACCTATATTTGATCACTGTGTCTATGGCTAGGCATAGAAGCAATCAAACAGAGAGAACCATACTTATTTTTTTGTTTGCTTTAAATTTTGTTTCTTTCAGTGGCAGTGTCAGTGGTGCTCATGTTTTCAGGCCATCAGCTACTCAATGCTTAAGCAGAGAGCAGCTGACAGCAGATAGAGTAAACCTGCTTTTCAGCACTGACAAAAAAAAAAGCTCTGACAAAATGATGTCTACAGCTATAGCATTTGTGGTTTTAAGGCAGAATTCTAAAAAAACAAACAGATACTAAAATACAAATTTGAAAGGAGTTAATACAGGAAGTTAAAGTTCTTAGGTAGTCAGGAATTCCTACTGTGGTGATGTAATAATCATTATTAATCTTCTTGCTTGAGCCCACTGAGTTTGGGGAGAAGCCATGGGACTAGACACAGATGGCTTTAAGATATACTTTGCAAGAACAGGCATCCCAGGAGAAAACATGACTTCAACACATTTTTGGGTCATGTCTCCTCTCCTGTATACTCCTTATTCCTGCCAGTACTAATTAATGTACAAGATCAGACAAACATTGCCAGCAAGTGTGTGACAAGCAGCCTAAATGGGAAGCTTTCCTAACACAAATGAAGCACACTGGAAGTGGGATGAGGTGTAGACAAAATACCATTATACTGATTTTGCCATCTACATAATGTCAAATGAAAAGCTATAAAAAACAATGAAGAGCCTTGTGGGTCAGAAGGCTCAGCTTAAACACAGAATGCACCTGCAAAGTCAGTTTACAACACTGAAGGACTGAAGCTGTACATCAGCCTCCAACTCCACACATGCAAACAATACCAGGTAAATAAACCATAGAAAAATTATTCCCACAGGTCCAGCATCTTCAGCATCTCCAGGTCTCCTACTGATCACCATGTCCTTCCTCTTATGAAACACAGCAACATTTGAGAACAGAATCTGACATCTTTCCCTTCTGAAATCTATCCTTAAATAAGCTGTTTGTTTCAACCCTTGCCAGCTTTTTCTATAAGTTCATCACTTCAAGAGGATGGGTAACAACACATCTGATCTTCCAGCACCCCCAGCCACAATTAGGCAAGAGCTACCTTCTCAAAGATTGAATGCTGTCCTCTTGTTTTAAAAAAAAAAAAAAAAACCATAAAAAAAAATGCAGGAATGCAAAATATTGAAGACACCAGCTGGTGTGATGAAGCTGTTAGGTACCTTCATTGAAGAGAGCATCCCACACCTGAAAATCTCAATGGAATAAGGAAATGGGGTGCTCTAACTCACAAAGGACAGTGACAGATGAGGGGGAGTTCTCCTAACATTCCCATTCCCATGGTAGATTAAGACTGTATCTCACAAAAATGAGGTTTTGGGATTACCTGTCTGAGGACAGGAAGCAGTGGGGTCTAACCAGTGCACCCTGGACTGTCGTGACAGAAACCAGACCTAGCTGAAACACACTGTGCTGATAAATGGCTGGAAACAAAAAAACAAGCCAACCAAAACACCAAAAACACCCAACAAACCCAGGCACACAGAAGGTCACCTACTCCTAATCACAGCATCCCAACCAGAAGAAAAGCTCTTACTTCTTTTTTGTTAAGTGAGTTCCACTTTACCAACATGGAGCTAAAGCTCCTGCCTGTCACATTGCTGGTTTAAAAGCTGCAGTCTGATACCCAACCAGCCTGTAAGCAGGCAGGTACCTGTGTGAGTGATTATAGGGTGGATTTGAACAAATACAGAGAATCCCACCCAATCCATTGGACCCTAGGTGCAGATGTATCTTTGGCCAAGGAAATGAGTGACTGAGACCATTACCAATCACACGTGTGTGCCCAGGAAATTCAATCTCTGTTTAAGAAGAGTTCACAAGAATACAGTCTTTTGTCACATGAATCACAGAGTGTCATGTTGTTTGTCTCTGACCCAGCACCAACCAATGTTACATTTGGAAAAAAAAGAAAAAAATCAATCAATACTCTTAAGCATGGCAGGTCTAAATTCAAGAGCAGAAAGCAGATATTTAAAGAATAAAACCGATCCCCACTCAAAGGAGAATTTGTTTAGAAAAGTAAATAGATATGACTATCCTAGTCCTATTTTAAAAGGGAAAAAAGAACTATAAAAACCTTTTAAAAGTCCAAAGAAGTTTCTGAACCTGCAGATCCTTTGCCCTCTGAATCCTTGCTTATGTTAAATATCTCTACTATACTTTATATACACTGCATCTGTATTCACAGGGATTCATTGTACACACATAGTTCCCAAACCTCTCCAGCTCCTATTTTTCACTGAAACATTGGGATCCAGCCTTGCATGAGCCTGCAGCACTCCAGCTGGGTCACAGAGCCTTGCCAGCAGCCCTTCTCAACATGGCAAGATAATTTTACAGTCTTCTGTTTAAACATTGTGCAGTGAATATGATTTCTGATTCAAAATAATAATGGCATATGGCACAGCTTTAATAGCACTACCATTTTGGATAGTATGGAAGGGATTTTTTCTTTTTAATTTGCTTTATTAAAACACAGTATCTGCATTAGCTACTGCAAACTGACAGCCAAGAGTAATGAGGATGACCTATTCAACATGGAAATTTTGTTCCAAGGCCTTCTGTGCAAGTTGGCTGAATGATGTAACAGGCACAGGAGTTCAAAGGTCTGATGAAATGGCAAAACATTAACAACTCAGTATCTCTTTAAATTTAAGAAGCATGGTCCCAGGGGTAGCCTGACTCCAATCCTTTCTCTCGCTCTCTCTCTTTTTTTTTCCTTCCTTTTATGTTTTTGTTTCTTTTTGTTTTTTTCCTATCAGAATACCTGTTTGGGAATTAATCCTTGACAACCTTTGAAACCATTAAGATATCCAAGTTAATTTTCCTCCATCCTCCAAAATGTAGCTGTACTTTGGGCAGGTATCATGCGTATGATTTGTATTCCCTTTACAGAAACTCAATTATTGCACAAGTCCTTTTATCATTTAAACAAGGGAAGGAATTCAAGAGCTTGAAAGAGCTGTAACACAGCAGATCAACACACTGGCAGTGAGTGACAGTTTAAGACCCTCAATCCCACAGCTGAAATATGAGAATTATTTTTCAAATAGCATAACTGCATAACACAGAAATATCACTTCATTCTACTCTGACAAGAAGTGCCTTCTCCAGTTGTACAATTTTGAACTTCACACACACTTTAAATTAGCTCAAGTTTCTCCTACCATTAACCTCCTAGCATTGAAATTCTTTGTCTTTTCTTTGTTCAATTCTTCCAAAATTGAGAGATTGTTCTAATGAAGCTTTACCTAAAAACACAGACCACACCCCCAAACACCCTGAAAGTAGTAGGCAAAGTAATCAGGAGGTTCATTTAAATTTAATTAAAAAAAACCAACAAAACAAAACAAAACAAACAAACAAAACAAAACAAAAAAAACCCAGAAAAAAAATACTGGAAGACTGATGATTAGTGTTAAAAACAAACAAACAAACAAACAAACAACAACAACAAAAACAAAACAAAACAACAGAATTATTTTATGAAAGTTTGCCTCTTTTTATTTACCTGAATAATTGTATAATTCCTCTATGTACCAGTTACAGACCCTCAACCAGCCACCACATATCTGGCTGCAATTGAAGAGTGGAGTCATATCCCAATATTATGTTTACAGAATTATCAATACCCAGCAATGTAGCTACATTTAGTGCATTTCTTTGCAATAACATGGTATTTAAATTAAAAACAAAGGATATATGCAAGTGGTTTAAAGACTCCTTCAACTGAATTTTTTTACTGCAGTGTGGGAACTAATGGAAATAGTGCTCTCTTTTTTAATATTAAATTTTTGAAAGAAAAATAAAACCTTGCAGTTAAGATTATATGAGCATTAGGAAAAGCAGAGATATATTTTCTTTAAACAAATATCAGAAAATATAGTCCATATTGCTGCCCCTCTTTCACTGTGGGGAAGACTCCTCACAATTTTCAGACTGCCTTAAGACAGTCTTAGAATCCACAGCAAGGAGAGAAAAAGGAAAAAGTGTTCTACAATTCTCTCAGTCACTCTGAGCTGCACACTGCAAACACCACACATTAATAAGCCTTGCTCAGGTGTAGATGAATGAAGTCTTGCACTCCTAAGAGCCTGAGACAGAATACCAGAGATTCAGAGCTCTACCTCTTTCAAGCCTACTCCATCACCTTCCCCATTAGGAACAGAACATGGAGAAAAGCAGTGGGACAACCCCCCAGTACTTTGCAGTCTGCATGATCATGTCTCACCTGAAAGCTTCGTTCCCTAATAAAAGGCTGCTTGGATTTAAACTTCCTACTGGATCCGTACACCTGACCTCCATACCTCCTTAAAAACATCTCACCAAGATTCTACTTATCTTTTAAAATCTGTGCGCTCTCTCCTATCTTGATTCTTTCTCTCTCTCCAACTCTGAACAGTTGTAGGAAAGCAGCTTCTCATAAATCCTCTGCTTTCTTTCCTGTCCAGTACTGCATCAGTAATCTTTAACAAAGCAGCTTATGGAATAGCATCCACAAACTGTGGAACAATTTTCAATTCCTGCAGTGCTATGAATGATCTTAAAAATAAGAAGAGATAGTGACCTATGAAGAAGAAATATTTTGAAAATTGTGTTTTCCTCTTTTCCTTCCCTGCAACTTTACACTTGAATGGATTAGTCATTTAGCAATGTAGCTACAGTGTAAATCTGAATATTTTAAAAATTTGTTCTTGAGAATTGGTTTAATATATATTCCAGAAAATAGATACCTCTCTTGTGACTTGTCTGTGCATAGTACTGTCCACTGAGCAATATTTACAAAAAGATAAATCCTTGGAAACTGTTTTGCTTTGTTTCCAGACTGTAGCATGCCTTGCTTCTCAATTCTTCAGAGGGATGAGATACAGCTGTAGTCTGGTGTTATTCTTCAAAAGCATTAAAGCATAAAATTACCATTTATTGCGAGATGTAAAACAAATTAAATAAGAGACAAAATGTATCTAATCTAAGTGAAACATCTTTTTACTTTCAGTATAACTTTATTTCTTTAAAGAGACTATATTCAAGTTGGTGATGACTTAGGGAAAGAAAAAAACCAGAACATCTAGAATAGTTTGCATCTACTTCCAACAGCCATCACCAATCAGAAGACATGATATTATATGCCTTTTAAATAGAATGTAAAATTATTGGAATCATTCCAATGTCAAGATGAAACCTTAAACTATATGTTCACAGTGGAGAAATTAAGTCATCAACTTTACTACTGGATTAGAAGTAGTCTTTTGCTCTGTTTGAAGGAAGAATGGGAGAATAGACAAAAAAGAAAGGATGGGTTCTATAGGGAAAGTCTGTTACTCCCCAGACCTCCACCTGGCACAGAAGCTGTGTTTGTAATGCAAAGACAAAGTCAGAAAGAAGGAATAAACTACACTTGTCACTGGCAATATACAGTGATTATTGGAGACTGAAAGACAGCTTTATATATTTACTATACCTTTAGAATGTGTAACAGCAAGATTATAGAGACAGAAAACTCCATTTACCCCAGGAAATAACCTAATTTTCATTTAAAAAACCCTTTTTTTGGTCCCCTTTTTGCATAAAACTCAACTTCCATTGTTTATCCACATAACTTCTGGAAAGCAAGCCAAATTTGCCCTTGAACATCTCTCTTCCCCATATTGAGAAGCATTTAAGGAATATGCTTCAGCTCTCCTTACAATGACCTGAAGGACAGTCTAAATGCCACCAGGTCAGGCACTGTCACCTGCACTCTGTTGTTCTGACACTCTCTGACACTCTCTGACCAGGGAAACAAAGGAGACAGTTTAAAGACACAAACTCTAAAATCAAGCATCAAAAAGAGTTTAAAGGTGTTCCTGTGATCTTAATCTGGTAATATTGGAAAAATTAATTAGAAATAGTCTGACATCCATTTCATCCTGTGAAAGCGGATAAGAGCAAACATGTTGAAGAGGAACTGCTTTGTAATGCACAGCTGTAAGACACAATCCTTGGGATATATGACACTGGAATAGTAGGGATCTGTGTTTTCTTTTAAATCTGTCTTTTTAATATACCCCTTCTTCCTGCAGCATTCAATACAAACACATCTCCAAATAAAAATAATTCTCTGCAGAATGACATTGATAATTACTTAGTTCATCAGCAAGGACTGAACAAATCAGCCTGAGAAAAAAACCAGAGCCATCTGTTTTCCTTCCTCTTGGTGTGAAGTAAGGGTGGAATCAATAATGGTAGAAAATGCACTGCTCACATGAAACCACTCATTTAGAAACACAAAAATATTCCTAATAAATGAGCAGGTCTTGTAAGAACCCCAAAGTCTAAAAAGCAGGTCAGTCTGTGCTTTTCCATCTACATTCCCCTTTCCAACTATTCCTCATTCCTCTTCTCTTAACTTGCCCCTCTTCCCTCAACACACACCTCATTCAAAATCCTGTTCCTCTCAGCTTCTCTCTTTGTCTGCATTTGAATTAAACTGTTCCACCAGTTTTCTATTCTGCTCTAAGTCTGGGTGGACAAAATAACAACTGAAGGAGACACTTTTTCATTAGCTCAAGTGCTCATCAAACAGAAGCCTTGAATAGCCAAGGGGAACAAACACAGTCACAACTGTGACTTAACTGTGTTAAGGTTTAATTTACAAACCCAAAGCAACAAACAACACGCACACAATGCCCTGCTTAACCAGTAAATTTAGGCTCTCTCAAATCCAGGTTCCTGTCTAAATTGTGTCTCAAAGATAATTTGCAAGCTCTAAGGCACACGATCACACTGAATACAGTTGCAAGTCATATTAAGTAGTTAAGGATTTTTCTGTATAACCGGAGAAAAAACAATATGTGATCATTGTCTGGTGCAATATTCCTGGATTAATAAAACAGCAGGACTCACATGGTTTGCACAAAAACAGTAGGACAAACTGATTTAATAAACATTTCTAATCACATAATAGAGTAGTTGCTATGTATACTCACTTCCCACTTTTCAACTTCTTAAGTAGCTAACAATTTTTTGTCAAATGCAAAGTGGAGATTTTCCACTCCAAACAAATTCTTTCTTATTTTTTCCAAGAGCATTGCCTCCTATGTGAAATTCATCTATGTAAGCAGAAAGCTTCAGGAAAATCTGCAATGTCCTTATTCTAAATTCCAAAAGCACAAATTAAATCACCTAATCTGCCATTTTTACCTACTGGATAAAGAAGGAGAACATTTTAAAATCCTTGTGTGGTTGATTATGCACTGAAAGGTTAGCAACAAGTTTGGCATACATCACTTATTAATTTCTGAAAGTCTGAAGGACTTTACTACAACTTTGCAGTACTTAAGTTCTGGAAAGTGGAGAGCAGCTGGACATGAAAACCAGGTTTCCCTCACAGCTACTGCAAGACAATTCTATTTCCACTGAACAGTGTGAAGAGGATGAGAACTGCACAGAATCCATACCAAGCACAACCACATTCAGCCAACAGCAGACACTGTGCCATACCAAATCCCTTTGGTAAATAAACCTCCTTACAGGAAACTGGATATTAATTAGTTCAAACAATGATACATTCAGTGGTTAAGTTTTATATTTCAAAAGGTGTAGCAACTGCCTAGAAGTCACCTGGTTCAGCTAACATGCAGTTTTACAAGAGGTAGGTTGTTTTATGGCTTTTTAAAAATTCTTCATTTTCAGAATTCTTCATTTCAGTCCAGGTGTCCTGCATGAGTACACAAGCAGAGATCCCATAAAAGGTCTGATAGAGTTTTTCAGGTTCTTTTATCTTTTGTTATTATTTCAAATACTCTTTACTATAGTCACAACCAGGTACTGCACTAAATTTTACATTTCAGCATAACACAAAACTCGCTGACATCAGTGTTCATTTTGCCATGCCATAAGTGAGAAACTTATATCCACTTCTGTGAACAAAAATTTTGCAACCAAAACTCTTGACTTATGCACTGTTGAACTAAGATTTAATTAATGAAATGCTATGAATCATTCATTCCTTTTGCAATTGAATATCTAACACTGCAGTACAAGCTTGCAACCAAGGAACCAGGATCAATGTAACCAATTACAAATTTAAGCACTTGCATTATGGACCAGTAGCACTGAAATAAACAGAACTTGTCTATAAATCTCCACAGGCAAAAAATTAATCTCCCAGTTACCCTGTTTCTTTGAAAGAATGACAATCCACAATTTAACACACCTGTAAAATGTCACAAAGTCATAAATTCAGTTGCTTCTTCCACACAGATTTCTCACACAAATTGGGCAAATCAGAAATCATAATTCTGATTTTGGAGGATTTTTTTTTCTGAAAGACATGAAGGCACTTCACAACCGTATCTGCTGTAAAATCGAAATGTACACAAATTAGTTTTATGCACAAAATTCAGGGTTTTAATCTTTATTTGTGCTGCCTATGGTGATGAAGAATGAGAATCTCTGGTTTCAGCCAGCAAAGTGCAAAGCACAGAGGACTCTGGCAACAGTCCAGTACTCCACTGCAGTCAGTAAGACTTTACATGGAGCAATGTCCCTTAAGAATAACTTAAGAAAGATGACACTACTCATTATATCACTTGCTAAAAAGAAAATTTAAAATTGATCTAAATCTCTAGTGTGCCTCTTGTTCTCTTGGAACAGCAACCATGCTTTTAATACATAACCATTTTCTGTGACTGAATTTCCACTGTACTAACCCATAATTAAATACCAACACACATGTGCACACAGGCATTAAAGAATTCCTCAAATTACCATGTAGCACATTTATGTGTTTTTCCTGAACTAAGTTAAATACCTCAGTATTTGTGTACTCACCAGAAAAACATTTAAAAATATAAGCCTGTAGATAAATGGGAGGCAAAATAAAGACAAAGTAAATTAAGGGGTACACAATGATCTGTGATTTGAGCAAATCATCCAACTGCAATGCTAAATCTCAATTAGTTTTGTGCAATGGGTAACAGTAAAGAGGGGAGATAATGGCCTGAAGCAATTTTTATACTTTACAGGTAAGACTGATACTATGTCAGGGCCTAGACTGTCAAATGTCACCTGCTCATGGTATTTAACAAAAAGAGTTCTGTCACGTGCAAACCCCGCACAATACATTAATAATCATGTATTTCAATCTAGGAGTGATATCAGAAAGAAGGAAAATTTGTGCACAGTAACTCTTGTCTTTTCTCTCTGATCATGTTCCATGGATGTACCACATCATCTCACCCAAGCAACTGGTGCCTTTATTATGACTGAAGTAGCTTGGTTTTAACAGAACTGTTTAGAGAACTGCTCTTCTTTTCCCTGTGTATGACAGTGCACTTACCTTTCATAGCTAAATTATTCCACCTATGGGTGGCAATGCATTTATTTTGGAATGGAATAGATCAGAGTATTTTAGTTGGAGCAATGATCATCTCCAACTGCCTGAGCTACTCAGGGCTGACCAAGATAAGGGTGTTGTTAAATGCCTCTTCAGTAAGGGCAGGCTGATTCTCTGAGCTGTTGAGATCCCTCTACAAGGCAATTCCTCCCTCAAGAGTCAACAGCACCTTGGTGTTTGCATATCAGCAAACTTGATAATGGTGCATTCAACTTCTTCATGGGAGCACTGATCAGTGTCCTGAGGAGCACTGCCCTAGAACTGAGCCCTGGGGGACAATCCTGGTCTGGATGCAGACCCCTCCCCTGCAGCTCCTCCAGCCCTGCCCTTCAGCCAGCTCCTCACTCCATGAACTCACTCATCACACATTCCAGCAGCTTGTTCAAAAGGAAGCTCTGAAGGGCAGTACCATGAGCATTACTAAAATCCAGAAAAATTACCACCTTCCCTTCATCCAATAGGCAGGTGACCTTAGCATCGAAGATTATCAAATTATTAAACAGGACTTTCCCTTTGTTAACTCCACCTGTTGATAGCATTACTCTTTAAATGCTTTCCAACACTACCCAGAATAACCTTCACCATAATGTTTCCAGGAACTGAAGTTAGACTAACAGGTCTGTAGTTCCCTGGGGTCTTTCCTCACACCCTTTTTGTAAATTTGGGTAACATTGGCAGGCTGTATTGGAAATTGAGATGATAATAGCTAGCTAGCTTTTACGAAACTCTAACAATATCTGTGTACCACACAGGATTTAAATATAAATAAATACAGTTTTGAGAAAGGACTACTACAGATTACAAAATATATACAGTGCCATGCATACAAAGTTATTTTATATGCATCTGATAGTTCTGTTATTTAATACTGCCATATTCCATTATCATTCAGTCAGCAGATAAATGTGCTTTTTTTTTTCATAGCAAATGGTGGTCAGAAAGCAACACAGCTTTTTCAAGTGCCGAGACACTTGCCATTCCTTTGCTTTACCTAAACTATTAAAACATACTGATTTTTGAGAGACCTATAAAATGGCAAAATACATTTAAACATTTCAGAAGACTCAGCCCTTCCCCAAACTCTCCATTTTCTCTCCTGTATCAGCAATTTCACTGCCATGTCTGAGTGCTTGCTGACATGCCACCAGGCATCTCTTCCTGTTGACGATTCTGACCTTTATTAATTCAAGTCTGTGCAATCTTCACCACTGATCTGTCAAAACTGACACCTTGTCACACTAAGATTTTGCAGGGAGCATTCTGAAATAGTTCACAGGGCATTACATTGAATCTACCTGATACCCAGAGAGAAAATTTACATCTTTTAGCTATTTCTTTTATATTTTGTGGCAGAATGTCCATATATGTTGCAATTAATTTGCAAAACAGCTCAATACTCCAAAAGACTACAACCAATCCTAATAAGTGACCAACTGAATTATATTAATTTGTTTCTATAAAATAGAATAGCAGGTTTTGTTTTTCTGCTCAAAATGGCAATAATGATAAACAAATCTTATCTTGAAGTTGAAACAGGTACAGTTTAAGACCCTTATTCATAGGTTCAGTGTATAAATGTACTTCAGGAAATAAAACAGAAGGCAAACAGTATAGCCCTTTTAGCATCATCATTTGGAAAAGAACCAAGATTTGGAGAAACCACTGCCTAAAATATTCCACTGACTGGACCATTTACAAGCAACAGTAACAATGGTCAGTTGTGGCTGCATTAGGCAACTTCAAGACTGACATTTCATCAGGTCTTTGCACTAATTCCCATAACACAGCAAACTGCTGCCATAAATCTTCTTGCCTAGTTATAACATGGGGATGGTATTTTTTCTCTAACCATCTAAGGCCAGCTTAACTCAAAGGGTAACATTTCTGAGCATGGAATACACAAGAAATGTTTAAAAACAGTGTTATATACCATATTTAAGTATCCTAAAAGTTATTACTCTTATATTTTAAGTCCTGTACTGTGTGGAACAACCTCTGAAGGATGAAAGTGTATGAATACCTCACTATAACTAAGGCAGACTGACTTTTTACCTGCTGTAACTACACTGAAACCAGGTGAAGGAGGTACTAAGCTTACTTGAGCTGAGACTGTGTCAGAGCCTGCAGTGCTTTATTGACAAGACAGTTGCCTACCTGGAGCATCACAGTTGTACACAATAATTCTTCTCTGTATGAGCATACTCCCATTAATAATTATATTTTGGGGAGTCACATAATGGCTGCAGAAACGTGCAGGTTGGACTTTCTTCAATGATCTAGAACTCCTTCTAAGCATCCTACAGTCTTTAACATCCTCTTGGGGAAAAAATACGTTTATTATATGATGCATTCAGAAATAACTCTTCTGTGCCAATACACAAGGATTTCTGAAGTGCCAAGTGTGACTGGGAAACTAATGCTGCTGGGTGTTTATGTTTATCCAGAGGACATCCTCTCATAGTTTTATTCCTGACAGAAATTGTATGGCTAGTGTGTTCTTATGGGCATTCTCTAAAACCACCATTTTGTTTAAGACAAGGTTTTTATTCCTGTCTCTAAAGACATTAGGGCAAATGAAAACAAAGACAAGTCAGAATTACAGACCAATTACAGACTATGCAGCTGTGCTTCAGGCCTGGGTAAACTGATAGAACAAATACATTAAACTATTTATAAGCCCTTGCAGATTAACCGTGAGATGAATAGCCACCAACACAATTTTCTGGAGAGCAAATCAGTTGTTTGACATCTTATTCCAACTTCCTTCAACACAAACCTGGTAGCTAAAAGGAAAGCAGGAAATATCACATCTTGACTTTAGTAAACCTTGTCTGGCACGAGCTGAACAGACAGGTTATGTGAAAATCCTGTAAGAGTGGTGAAAAGCCCATTGGATAACCATTAGGCACATTTGTGCATGCCCTAGTAATTATAGACTGTCTTCAGCAGCAGCAAAAAAAAAAGATTCCAGTTAAATGCTATTAAGAGGTTTCAAATCCAAGGGACAACAAAACAAAACTAAATTTCATAATGAGGTCAGGGTGAAACGCCACTAACAGCAGTTGTGAAGAAAGACAGAATATTTGCTTTTCAGGATTTCTGACTTGATTTCTAAAATAGAAAATTAAAGAGGAGTGGTGAATTCACTTCCTAAAAGATACATTTAGATAATTTGTTCCTAGTCCAACATCTTCACTATCATCTCAATCCTTTTTCATATCTGCAGAAAACAGTGGTAGAAGTCTCCAAAAAGAAAAAGGGAGATGCAAGCTAAATCCTGTAAGTGGTTACAAATCTCAGGCCCCTTTTAAAGTTATTGCAAATTTGATGATAAAATGAAAATCCATGTAAGGTTCCAATTTTCTAAAATCACAATTTCCAATGAGACTAAAGAGTGTTTGTCACTTGCAAAGTATATTAATAAACTATGGTAAGCTCCAAATTAAATACCATAGTTTATCCTAAATGCCAATAAATACAGTAACCTCAAGAAATATAACATGCTGTGAACATTTACTATGAATTGATATAATTCTTAATTCAGTTATCCAAGTACAAGTCAATCTTAGGAGTGTTGGTTAATTATCAAATTTTCTCAAACTGTGGTTCTAGCTCTTGATACTAGCAGGGCCAGGTTGATAGCATGACACTTTACAGCAGGAGAAGTCTGTAAATAAGCTGATTTATCCCCAACAGCAGCACTTGGACTATACAGGAAGAAGAAAATTCTCCTTCATAAATCTTAAAAATATGGAAAAATACACTACAAATGACCAAAAAAGCTAGCAAGAATTAAGTAAACTTTGCTATCAGAGCCATTGGGTAAATAAGATTATGCTAAATCTGCTGGGAGAAAAAAAAAGTAACAAATAAACAACAAACTTGTCGTATCAGCATTGCAGCACTACAGAACATGATCTAGATTTCAACTACAATCACTATAATACGTGATTATTATATAATATGTGACTTATTGTCATGAGTAAGGGGAGATGGATTTAAGGCTATGTCAACCAATGCATCTACACTGACACCTCCATGAAAACACAGTGCATGTCTCATACACAATTTACTTTGTGGATAATTCATCAATAGTTTGGTTCCTGACTCAAGACCCAGCTGCAGAATACAAACCTCCTGGGCCAAAGAGGCCACCTTATGATGTGCTGCACACAGAATAAGGTCTGATTTCTCACAGTGTGAAAATGGCCAATCATGAGCCTCAACTCTTCTGAGCTCAGCATAAAACACACGCAGTTCCATCAAGTGCAGTTTGCAGCCTGGGAAATCTGAAGTTAAACACAGTTAAACACCTTCCCTAGTTTCTAGGATGAAGCCTTTTCCTTGATAATATTTTGTTTTAGACAAAGAATTTCCCTAGAGAAATAATCGAAGAAATGATCTGTTGGACAAGAAGATGAAACTACGTATCTTCTTTTCTGATATATTATTAAAAAGTATCACTGTACCACACACTTCATGTTTCTACTAAAGAATCTAACTACTCTACCAGAGATTGTTGGGCTTTTTCCTCCCTTTTTAGAACTGAAACAGGTGTTAGAGGGTCTTTCCTACCTGCCTTTTTGTTAAATGTTGCTAGCTTTGAAGCAAGTATCTCTGAAATGAGGCAGATGGTATATCCTTTGAAGTACCAGCTTATTCAAAGCAGAAGCAAAAAAGGAGAAACAGCTTTATTACTGTTATTTTATTATGCAATGCTCTTTTAATCTCACAGGGATGACCACAGAGAATCAGAAGATGAGATCGTGATTCCTCCTGCCACTGCTTTACAAAAAGAGAAATAGAAGAACAAGGAATGGGTTCAGGCTTCTCAATATAGTATATGGAAGAAAAGCCCCATTGTAATGATCCACTGTGTCACAGTGACAGAGTATGAATGCCATAATGATTTTTAAATCATCAGGAACTACACAAGTTCCTGCATTCCAGTCTAAAGAAAGATTGAACAGTAGAAGCCATTCAAAGGATCAATCTAAAGAGACCAGAATTTGTCTTCTATCATCAAGATTGGGCCAGCAATATCACATATTTGGCAGGTCAGTATAACCAGATTCAAAAGAAAGTAAAAGTGACAAGACAGGAGGAAATGGCCTCTGGTTGCACCAGGGGAGTTTTTGGTTGGATTTTAGGAAAAACCTCACAAAAAGCGTGGTCAGGCACTGGAACAGGCTGCACAGCAAAGTGGTGGAGTCAGCACCCCTGAAGGTGTTTAAAAGACATTTAGATGTGGTTTAGTGGTGACTTAACAATGCTGAGTCAGCAGCTGGGCTAAATGATCTCAAACTTTTCTTTCACCTAAACAGTTCTAGGTTACTATGACTGAAAGATAACAGTCCAAGCAAAAAATGTGCACAGTTGTCTTTGTTTGAAAGACAGGTGCTTGTTAAGAAAGGTAGGAGCCTCTCTTGAAATGGACAATGTAAACTCCCTCCCTCCAAATTATTATAATTTTGAAATTAAGGAGCTCTCAGGCAAAAATATGGGAATAGAAAAAACAGTTCTTTACTAGAAAAAATTAAAGTGCAGTAATACAAAAAGAACCAAAGCACTGTCAGAGCCAGAATCCAAGCTGACACCCGTCAGTCAGTCAGGGTATTGGCACAGTCCCATTCAATGGTGGCTGCATCCTCCTGCAGTGGCAGATGTGGTTCAGCTGGAGCAGTGCTCCTGGAGAAGGTGCAGTTTTCCTCCAAAGATCCAGTGATGATGTGGAAAAGGTCTGTTTTTTCCTCTGCAAACCAGTGGAAAAAGGCTGCCCTGATGTTCCAAATCTCAGTTTTTATCTAGGTAGGAAATGTTTGGCCCTCCCCTGGCTGGAGCATCTCCCATGGGATGATGTAATTTATCAGTCATGCGATGGGACTCAGTGGCCATTAGCAGGAGATATCTCCTGGAGGCTGTGGAAAAGATAAAGAACACTGCCCCACCTGGTTTTAATAGATGGTGATACAATAAATACTTTTGGTTACATCCTGCTTTGCAAGCCAAGACAACAGTGAATATCAGACTTTTCAGAAAGACAAAAAAGCGGGATTCTCCTAAGGACCAGTCTCAGATGCTGCAATAAAAAGGAAAGACACCTGAGGAAAAATCTCTTTTGGTGACAGCAGGTTTCCATGAATTGAAAGTGGTGCCTGCTGGCAAAAAAATGTTAGCTTGGGATCCCAGCAGGGAACACTGAAAAACTAGCAGTGGCTAAAAGCTTCTCGTTTTGTAAACAAAAAGATATTTTGCCAGCCAAATGGGGTTTTGTAAGTGCTTGCAGCTCTACTATAAAGAATAGTCTAAAAAGAGTAAACAGTGAATATATGCAAGTACCAAACTCATATTTTTTATGTCACTTAAATAATTAAACTGAATCTTATTGGCTAATGAAGTTATTTAAAAATATAAGAGTAATGTTCCAGCCAGCATAAGCAACTGTTTTTGCCTCAAGTGACATGTTCAGAGCAGTAGATTTTATTTCCTCGTAAAATTTATTCTGTCATTTCTGCAAGAGAGTTATTTTTAGTTGACACATGAGACAGTAAAAAAATACACACACAAAGCTTCAAACAAAATGAATAGTGACTCATCAGTCTGAAACTGCTCTTATAACAAGAAGAGTGAATGGAATAGGAATTGGCCAATAGTGCCTTTCCTTAGCAAAAAAAAAATACTCCAGAGTTCTCAAGTTATATGCAAAACTGGCAAAAGTAGAACAGTGTGTGTCACCTACATGTCAGACTTGAATTGCCTGGTAGGTAGGAAAGTTATTTCCTAAAAAGTGTCACAGGCATCATTTCCATATCACCCCAAAATACTCAAACTACTGATCTTTTTGAAAGAACACTGCTTTCTACCTACCAAAATAAGCACATGAAAAGCCACTTTTAGCTGTGCACCTGAATTAGGAGATTGGCCACTCTGTCTTCCAATAAGGGACAGACAGCACACAGACAACAGGAGAAGGGAAAACATCAGACTAATTCTGTCCACATAACTAATTTCTTTACTACAATATTTCACAGATTATCATCACCCTATAGTTATTTTATTATATTACCTTCCTGAAAAAAATAGAATGACTGATCTTCTGTCCAAGCTTTCATCAGGAAGCAACATCACAACACAAAGAAGAATTAACTACGGAAAGGATGACACTGAACTTCATTCTTGACAGTCATCTATCAGGTGTTAGGCCATTTATCTTTGTATTTGCTGTGAGCTCTGAGACTCTACAAAATCTACAGGGTGGATTTGTTCAGTTTTTTAAGGTACATGAAATTCATTCTTGCAGTTTGTATTTTTGCATAAATGTCAACTTTTTCTTCACACAAAATGTTTAAGTCATTCAATACTGTCAAGAACCTTCATTTCCTTTTCTGGGGAAAAAAAAAGAAAAAAAAATAATCTCATGACCAAAACCAAATCATCCACCAAACAAAAAGATTCTGAATCGAGACACTTAAATCTGGAAGAGTTACCCACCAGTTCAGCTCAGATTTAATTTCAAAAGCTAGCTAATTCACAGAGATGAAGTGACTAAAAGAATGTTATATGCTATAAAATCCCCTGACTGCAATGTAAGCACAAAGAGATACAAATATGTTATCATAGCAATAAAGCCTGTTTTAAAGGTTGCCTTTCCCATCTGTAAGGAAAGAACTACTCTACATTTAAAAGACCCAAACTACTTTAGAAACTTTTTTTTTTTTTTTTTTTTTCCTGTTTATTTAATTGTGGGGATGTTGGTTGAGGGTTTTTTTTAATTTCTGTGAGGTTTTGGTTTACTTGGGTTTTCATTGTTTGTTTGGAGTTTTTGGGCAAAAGGGCTCTCCTCACATCTCTGTAAATCAATGGACTCATTGCACAGCCAGTCCTAATAAGTTATTTCCTCCAGCCCACATTCAAGTGGTTTTCAGGCCAGACTTCTACCACTACACCCATTTCTTTCCTGTACTGTGGAAGCCCAAACTGGACACCTGGGGACCCCAGATGTGCTCACAGGTCTCTTTCCCAGCCCTGCTGTTCACACTCCCTGATAACATAGCCCAGCACACAGCTGGCTTTGTCACAAAGGCAGACTGCTGAGTCTTGCTCAGGTCACTGTCCACCAGGACACTCCCACGTTTCCTGCAAAAGCTGCTTTGGAGCCTGCTGGCCCCAGCTCCTGTGTGGTGTTACTCCACCTCAAATGCATGGTCTGTTTCTCAATTTCACAAGGCATCTTTCTCACCAAGTCTTCAGCTTGTTAAGAGTAGCAGCATTGCTTTGTAGTGAAACTATTGTCCTGAATTTAGTCCCACTCAGACTAGCAGAGTACCCCGTTCATTCCCATCAGTCAAGCTGTTAATAAAGATTTTTATCAACATTGGCCCTAGTATTGCAAGATGCTGTTGCTACCAACCAGCTGCCAGCTCTGTGCCCACAAATCCTGCCAGTTTTCCACATACCTAGCAGTCCTTATCCCAAACCATACCTATTCATTGTGGCTGTGAGGATACACCTTGCCAAAAGTCTTGATGCAGCAGGGAAACTTGAGAGTGAGCAGCCTCAGAAAGCTGCCAGGCTGATCAGGACAATCAGGCCATTTGAGACTGGTGGCTGCTCCCTCCAGCAGGTGGCTAGTGCCTCCCCAGATCCTCCTCCTTGGCCTCCTGAAAATGGTAATGTTTTCTTTTTTCCCCTCACAGTTATTAGGAACCCACATCAATCACCCTTCCCATTGTCAAAAATTAGAAAATCAGGTATGCAAAACAACCTAAAAATTCCATCTTAAGGAAACTAATCTATTTGCATAACTCCACAACCTACAATCTCAGAATCCAGTTAATGGATTCTCAGACTCAAAAAGCACATAATCTTAGTTTTCCCCAGTTTTTCTTCTCTCAATCTGCTTTGCCAATTGTCAGTGATGCTTTGTTTTATGCTTCCTGTCTTTTTTCTTCATTTACTGAAAACTTGTTAAGCAGATAGAAATGCCAATTTAAGTAATTTCCATGTCCAGAGCAAAATCTTCATGAATGCAGTGAAGTTTCTCTAGGGTTTTGTTTTCAACAACTGTTTTAAAGAGCTACTAAACTTCACTCTAAAATATTTCTAATCATTGTTGCTGCTTATATAAAAATCTAACATTGAAGACATACTTTTGGAGTATATTACCAGAGAAGCAAAAACATTCTGCTGAAAAAGTGCAGAAAGTATTTTTCAGTCCTCAACTGTTCCTCATTTAGTATCCTCTGTGATTCTTTGAACTGCTGGGATTCACTTTAGTCAGAAAAACAGAAAAATAATGTATTTTAAACTAATGAGCTAAAACACCTGTTTGATACCTGTCAGTGAATAATATTTATTTGTATTTGCTTCTTAGACACCCTCCCACCAAACAAATAGCACTTCTATCACTCGCAGTCCTTTGTGCACCAAGTGACTGAAGAGATGAATCAATACCCAGTGTCATACCTTTCTTACAAATAGGAAGAGAAGCAGTCTATCAGACACTCCTCCATGGCTTTATGAATCAAACCATGTGTGGCTTTATGAATCAAAGCTGACACCTGAAATTGCACTTAGAATTACAGAGAAAGACAACGCAGTTGTCAGGCGAATGATTTAATACATTAACTGTAGCTCTCCCCATTCGATAGGCAGGCAAGCAGTTCCAGTGTGCAGATGTACACATTAAACAGCAACTTAACCACCTGCTTGAGGATGTTTAATCTAGAGCACAGATTACTCCATCATAATCAAAAATAAGTCCTAAATCCACACAGTCTTAATAAGTGAAGCAAATGTAGTCAGGTTATACCATCCTACACCTTACTGACTATTCTAAACAAGCAAAACATTTAGCTTCAGTTAACAACTATGTGAAACACTGGACAAACTCAGTTAAAGTTACATTCTGTTCATTTCAGACACGGAACTGCACCTTAAGAATGCTCTTCAGTCTCTCTGTGCTAACTTGATTAAGCTAACAGAAGAGCAACACACTGTTGCTGAGATGTGCCATTGTGAATTGCTACAGTGAATTCTGCACGGCTTTTTGGAGCCAGGAAAGGAGATAAAACACCTCTGCATACAAATCATATTTAAAAGCCCCCATACACTCATTGCTTTTCAGCACTATACAGATACTTAAGCAAAATATCAGCAGGCCAATTATATAGTACAGTGTCTCAATCATATTAATACAGCAAGAACACAGGTGACTTCAGTAAATCACTGAAAGGATGGCACTGCCTTTCTTCTCCCATATATTATTATCTACATCGATGTGATCAACTGAGACTGAAAAGTAAAAAAAAATCCCTTCACCTCTTTTTCAGTGAAAACAGGCTTTGTCAAAGATGATGAACAACACGTACCTCATTTCTTATTAACAACACGCTTGTAATGTGAATTTAGGAAGTTGTGATATCTGTGACCTCTCACATGTCATTTGTAACTATGTCTCCTATGAGTTATGAGATTTGGCCATCCATGGACTAACTTCAATCTGGTGACAGTAATGAGACAAATATGTATTAGCTTCATGCCTCTGAAATTGTAATGTCCCGAGTGAATCCTTGACATTTACTATTTGCAATTTCCCCTCATGTAAAATGCAGTGTAAAAAACAACTGAAATGCATGAATGTGTTGGCAAGTAATTTCAACTTCATAGCGACTCATTAAAGTTAAAACATAGTCTTTTCCAAATCACTCAATGAATAAAATTACCACATATAAAAAAGGGGATGCTGTATCCAGTAATATCATGTTCTCTGACCTCAACACCAATCTTTTATTACTTATTCCTAGATTTGCAGCAAACACTTGAAAAACTTTTTCACTTAGTGTTTATTTTGATCATCTTCCTGATCTTTTGTTGGACTTTCCTGGGCCCACTCAACTTTCAGGATGACTAATTTCACTGCATTTAGTGAAATTTTTCACATGCAGACGGCTGCAGGTGCTCTGTATTTTAACTTACTGATAACAGTGAAGGTAAATCCTCTATTAACTGAACCTTCCCAACTCCAAAGACACGGCATTTCCGTTACATAGAAACAATTCACCACAATACCCACTATACTATCTCAGAATTCCCTAACTAGGAGCAAAACATCTATTTACAGTGACTCTAAAAAAAATTTCACAGTCTATTGGGTAAACAACCCTTATTTTAAAAATTCTTACATTATAATATATAGTTTAAAACCAGGAACTGATATTTTGCCTGATGGATTGTAATGGATCCTGAAGAAATAACAGGTATCTTGCGAAGTATCTTTATATATAATTATATGATGACTTGTTGCTAAAATCAAACTGGATACACATAATATATCATCAATCTACAATTACATAGGAAATTTCAGTGTCCTATTCTAGGGCACCTGTAATTATGGAGTATTATAGCTTATAGTAAGTAATATGAAATTGTTAATGTCTGCAAACATATCCCAGTGCATTCCATTTGGTCCAGACTTTCTATTCATAATTCAGGCATAATTTTTTACCTCCCAGCAGGGAGTACAAGATCATGACTTCCTTATGAAATGTACCTCATGAAGTACAAGGCTCTTTTCCCTAATCTTAATTCTGTATGAAAAGCTACATAGCTGGGATGTTTATTGTGTGAGACCACTGTATGATGCTTCCACACTTACTTGATTAATTTTGAACATACAAATGGCCTGTACTTTTTAGATCAGTGCAGAGTGAATAAGGCCAGTGAACTCTATAGACAATCAAGCCCATTCCTATCCATTCCTCCTGCATACCAGTCTCTCTTTCCTAGAAGCAAAGTATAAGTCTGAAGATTATGGGCTTTTGAAATAGGAAAGATTAGACATATAATCCTGTAAATAGTCTGTTCTCCAGATAAACACTACAAATGATTGCAAGATGACACAGTACAGGCCAGTGGTGCTTAGGGCTAAAGTTAACAGGTCTGACTTAACACAGTCATCACATATCAAAGTACACACACTTTTTTAAAAGAAAAAAAAAAAAAGCTTTTATAATGACTAGAGTGTTCATATACATACACAAATATTATAAGTTATAATTTTCTCTAATTCTTATCAGAAAAAAAAAAATCAGTGAAATATTAAAAGTCAAAACTAGATATTTTCAGACTCAGAAGAAAAACTTCTATGGAGTGATAAAAGATCAAAACCTTCTGAGTCACAGTGCCCAGTACCTAGGTAACCACAGATGCTGGCAACTGTCTTTCTTTTTTTATTTGTCTGATTAACAAATAGATATCTGAGTGCTTTAATACCTGAGACATCTCCCCACCTTCTACTCCTAATTGATTTGCTGTAGCCTACACTGGATATGAATCTGAGCATAAACAGTTGTAATAAATACATTTAGAGAACTCAGAAGATCTTCAACACATACCTGGATCATGGGCTGGAAATTCATTCTATTATTATCATTAAGCAATAATTTGAAAACTTCAGTAAAACTAATGCTTTTTCTGATTTGATTGAAGTTGCATTTGGCTATTACTCTAAAACTAGCATTTACTTTCTCTGAAAGACACTCACATCAGATCTGAAAATTCAGTTTCACAGCATTCTAAAATACCTATCTACTCATGCCAAGCAAATTTTATCATTTTCAATTCCCTTTAGACTTTCAATTTGGAACCCTATCAGTATTTAACATAGCTTCTCAGGTGCTTTAAGCACATGAACCTGCAAAATAAAATTGTCTGTATATTGTCTCAGGTGTGGAGTTTTTCAAATGTCTAGCAGTACCCTGTTACTGATATTCTAACATCAGCATTAAATGTTCGTATAGAGTTAGGCTGCACTTTTCTCTTTTTTTTTTCCTTTTTAATAAAATTTTTCTTAAATAATTTACTGATTTCTACCTAGAGTATGTTACTGAGAGGGTCCCAGAGCATGTGTGCCCTCTCATTTTAAGTGATTTTAATCCTATCCTAAATTAGCCCTTAATTTGCTTTCATTCACTTCAGAGGGAAAAAGTCCCAAACCGAACAACAAACCAACAACCCACCATGTGACGGTCTTTTTTAGTAGTTTTAATTTATCTGTTTTGCCTGTTAGTAAAACAATTGACACTATTACATGGTTTTAGGGCATTTTTTTTCCTATAATATTCTATCAAATAACTCCAGCAAGAGACTGGTCTTTTTCTCCAAAGACTTGGGAACAAGATACTATTTTACTGCAGCATGTAGTCTCCAGTGTAAAGGGCTGTTTGTCCTTGCTACATGAAGAAAACTCTCAGAAAGAAATTTCAAATATACAATATACAGTATGAAAATTAACCTTTTAGACCTTGTTAGTTTTCAGACCTCATGTATTATCACCTATTGCCTATAATATTGATCTTGAGACAATTTTACAGGGAAAGCTGGAGTAAGTTAATTTTAGGGAGGCAGCACCTGGCCAGGTTCATGAAGTTTGGACAGAGAATTCTTCTGATTTCTTGGCCAAATTCATCACTTAGCCTAGCTACATAACACAACCACCAGCAATATTTTTTTTAATGTTTGTATTCAAATCAAACTTACAAATTCAATTCCAAGTTTCACAAGTTCATAATTGCCTACAAAGGGTTTGAATCTAGCCCTCCCTCTCAAAAGAACACCTCCTCCTGCCTTCGTTACCATTATACACCCACTCAACGAGATCGCTTAGCCATGCTTCCTTGCTTTAACTTCCATATCAATCATATTCAATTTCCCTTACCTATTAAAAATGCAATTAACATCTTAAATAACTCATATATATGTATCTGTTGCTGTGCTTTCTCCTCTGCACTTCTGCACAATTGCAAGTTTTCCCTGGTGAGTCCCAGCCCCACCTCGCACCGTTACTGCTTTATTCAGCAGCAAGTGCTGTATGATCTAACTTGTTCCAACTATTTCCTCATGGGAATATAATTTCATATAATACCACCCTGATGTTATTTGGGCAATCTCAGAAACCTTGCATTCAGTATGCTGATCAATTCTTTGAACTATGAACTCATTGTTTTCAAGGTGACAATACTTCTCTGGATATCAAATCCCCAAAGTTATTTGGAGAGTACTAATCATGTCTCCAGTTTTCAATCCATGTTAAAGACAGTGATGTCTCTCTGACCTGTTTCTTCTGCTCCTTCCAGTCCCTCAGTATTGGATTTCCTATGTGGATTAACATAGATTTCTTTCCTAACAAAGTGGATGAAATCCTGTAAGGGCTGGTTTAGCACTTCATGTGCATTGCCCTGGAATTTCTCATCCTGAACTTTCTCATCTTCAACTTTTTTTCCTGAAGTAAGAGACACTGAACTCATCTGTTGTGTCTCTTAGGAAAAAGAAAGGGGTTTAGATTCTCCTCCAGGTTCTATTCCGTAATCAACATCCCCAGTGCAAGTTTTTAAGGCCTCAACACAGCAACATGTATATGCCTCAGATAGACAACAACACGAGAAAACTGGAAACAAATTTTAAGTTCTGCAACGTTTGGGCAGTGCAGTATCAATTGTTCAAAGGCCATATAGATTTGTACAGCACTCTTCTGTGGGACATTTAGTTAGGATCTCTGAAAAATTTCTCTTTGCCCCTTTCAGAGCACTGGCAAATAAAGATTTTACCTTGTGTATTCCAGATGGGTCTGGGAGATAGAGCAATGGACAACTTCCCTTTACTATGCCTGCTGCCATAGTAAGATAAGCTCCAGGTAAGGTGTAGTTGAGAATGACTCAGCTTCAGACATGCTCAGGTAAAACACAAAGAAAAAAAGAATAAAAAGGAAAAAAAGAGGAAAAGAAAAACTCAAACAAAACCACCTACATGCACACAAACCACATTCAAATGAAGTTTTTTCAAATAATTTACTCATGGACAAAAGCCAAGTGTGGATTTTCAGGACAGTTCAGAACACTGATTACACACTGACCAGTAGCCAAAGGCTATCCCTCAGAGTAAACACTAAAATAAATTTCATAACCAACCAAGATTACTTTCAAACCCATACTTCAACATTATCAAGTCATCTTATAAAAGCACTTGGAGCCAGAAAACTGAGGCACTTTGCAAAGTATAAAAAAAAAAAAAAAACCAAAAAAACCCAAAAAACAACCAAGCCCTCATTTCAACTTCAGGAAGACTGCAGTTGGGTTGCCTTGAGTAGTTTTTAAAACACCACCATAAAATATTCCAAATCATCATTAGATGTGGCCTTGTAAATTGCACAGAGAGCCAATAGTGCTGAGGAGCACCTCTGGATGGTAATCACAGACTGCAGAAGTAAAGCTGTAAGTTAATTTCATTCCTATTATAAGCTTTTTACATGAGATACTATTTAATGTGTGTTTTTTTGGTTGGTTTTTTTTTTTTTTTTTTTTTTTTTTTCATTTGTGTTTTTTCCCCTCTCATGCTTCCATTCATCAATTCTGATGGGACTTTCTGCCACTTCTGATGTCAACATCAAACTCCATAGATGTTTCAACAGACAAAGTGGAGTCACTGGATCCTACAGAACTTACAGAGTAAGTCCAAAGTAGAAATATCTGAAATAAATCCATGTGAATCTGCAGCAACACCAATAAAAACTAAAAAGTGCAAAATGAGAAACTGATAGGCAGTTTCAATATCTGCCACTCAGATATTGAAAAGGATTAGTTAACATTTCATGTTTCAATAGCCTAAAGAAAATTCTTCCTTTCTATGAACTACACCTGATATAACATTATCATTGATAATATATAACCTTAGGCTACACTAGGCTTGTTTTTATTATGCAGTGATTTAGGGAATTGCTTTATTTCTGTTATACAACTTGCCCAGCTGATTCATAGAGCTTACACCTCCAACAAACAAAGTATGCCTCACTACATTCTGACTGCTATTTGACATTAAGGATGGGGAGAGCAAAAGAGGGCTGATTTGTCACTTTTTAAAAATTATGTACTGATAATTAATGTGATAACATCCCTCTATGCTATGTTCTCTTTGCTAGTTAAACCAGCAACAAACTCCTACATAATCTTGTAAATTCATGTAAATTAGATAGTAATTAGGTAGTAAGGTAGCTCAGCACTTCCAAAAGTTTCTCTGCAGACAAAGACTGAAGTCAATGAAACTCCATGGACAGTAGTCAGGATTTTCTCCACACTGTATGCCAAACCATTGTCCCTGATATGTGGTGCAAATTTAGTTCAATTGTGATTTATTATGTCAAAGGTCTCAAATCCAATAATGAACACTTTCATTCCTTGATTAAATATCTCAGTTTTGCTATTCAAACTCATGCAGCAGTTTGTAAATGTCTTGGAAAAACTTTCACTGATAAAAAAAAGGAAAAAGGAAAAAGAAAAAAGCAGCCCAACAAAAATCAAACTCAAAACCAGAACTTAAAATAGCACATTTCTTGCTGGATTTTATGAGAAGTTAAAAATTAATTCAATTTAAAGTAAAATACAATAAATGTCATCATAGGGTATTTAAAGGTATTAAACATAGATTTCCATTTATATATTCTTGAATATTAGCAAACTACTTAGTGACTGGACACATCAGTATTTTATGCCTTTTGGATTCACTGAAATAACCAATATTAGCAAGACATGAATTGAATTTATTTTAGCACTGGCAAACAGGAAAGGTAATTAGTGGCAACAATTTACTTCAGAACAGGATTTTTATGATTTGCTGGGTTATGACCTATAATTAAATGTATTTTATGTGTTTCTTCCACCAAGATAATTGATATAATGCATAAGGCTAGATGTTTCAGGGCCATTTATTTCTTAAAATGCAATTAAAAATAAACCACACTGTCAAAGACAGAATGTGCTGGACATTTCGAGGCTCAAAATCGTTATGTCAGTGTTATGTGGTTAATAAAAACAAAAGAGAGGTAACAATGAGGCAATTTCTTCAAAGTGGCATTGAAGAAATCACACATTTCCATAGAATCCCATGTGCTTGTAATGGAACCCAAATAAGCCTAAGAACATGAAGAACATTCAACTTGCACAACAGAACTTTTAAAACCCACTTGTCAACTTAGGGTTTTCAGAAAGGCCTGAGAACATCACCTGAAAAGATTGCACCATTCCAAGGGATTTTCATTTGATCTTAGGAAGTGCTATGCTTCCACTGAAGATGTGTTGGGAACAGACAGAAACTCTACAGAATGTTAAATAATCAAAAAAACCCACCATTAAAATCTGAAGGCTTAATTACATAATTGAGAGCAATAAGAAAAATAAGGCCATTTTTTAACTTGTGTGCTAACAGCTTAACAAGATTTTTTTTAAAGCAGCAAGGAAAAGTTGTACATTACTGAAGCTATCACTGTGACAGTCTCTAAAAAGTGTTATTCTTGCCTTTTGAATCAGTATAAACTGGATTAGGTTCTCTTCAACATGATTTGTTTAAAATACTAGTTCATGCTCTGATAACATTCAGCAGGTAATATTTCCACTATTTTCAGGAACAAATACTGTGCTGTTGAAAATAACTGCAACTGACAGAACGACATGTGAGACTTAACTAAACTTGAAATAAAAACAGGAAATAAAAGAAAAAGTGGGAGTTATGGGTTGAGATGCAACAAAATGGATACAAATGCGAAAAACAAGTATTCAAGCGGAAGCGTGGAATAAAAAATGATAAATGTTTTCATTTGATGCCCATGTGCTCTTCAAAGCTTTCAAGTGTTTCAAAACAGTAAAACACTAAGCACTTACAGATCCATATATATTAAATTTTCATTTTCAAGTCACCCGTTATTTTCTTGGGATGGACTAGGTTTTCAAAGTCAAGTTAAGATTGGCATTAACTAACGCAAAACAGATTTTATAAAACAGGCAAAAAAAAAAGCCTGACTTCGAACTGCTCACCAAAAGATTTTCTGCACAACTGATGCAGGTATATTAAGAACTGTGGTATGAAATTCAGAGTTGTAAAGTACCATGAAGGTGGATGACACCAAAATTAGTTAAAGACTACTCCCTCTGAGAAAAATAGTACTATGAAAAAAGTCAATGCTATCAGGCCTTGTCATAAGCACAAAAATATATTTAATATGAAACTAATTTCAAAAGAGCATTCATTCACATTAGGGGAATATTGTAACACTGATGTACTGAACATGCTAAAAATATGTAGGCTTTTTTTTCCGAAACCTCTTCATTAGAAGAAAAGGACATGAAGTGTCCTTGTAACCCTTGTGACTTGTCCTTGTGGTGTGCAACCAGCACTCTTCCATTGGGTACCACTGGAGCAGAGGTGATCACTGCCCTGGGTTTGGGTTCATTCTTGGGCCCCTGCTCCAGAAGTGCTTGCTGAAAGGGACATTGCCAAGGGTGGCTTTGAGTGAACCCCCCCACACAGACAGAACCTGAGAAGTATTCTTGGGTCCTGGAGCCCAGCCACAAAGGAAGCTGCAGCCTCCCAAACACCTAAATCCTTGCATGTTGGCAGGAAGAGAGAACAACCATGAATACAAGGGACAAAGGCAAATATAATCTCACTGCAATGGAATCCAATTGCAAAGACAAAAAAGTAGGGACATTCTCATGAATATCCATGCAGAAGATCCAGGCACAGACAAATCGCCAGCAATCGGCAACATCCATCCATAAAACCTACCTGCCTTTGATCACATAATCTCATCTTTCATTCATTAAACAGTTTTTTATGATGGGTAATTAACTGCCAACTGACTGAGCTCAGCAAGGGACTGTTTGGGTTTTTGTTGTTTGGTTGTTTTGGTCCCCTCTCCTTCCCAAAGACAGAAGTCAAAATTACCTGTTAATACTATTGCCCTCGTGGATACAGCAAGCATTGCAATAGTGCAGGCGTCCTTTTGCCTTCTCAATATCTAAGAATGCCTTGAATTTATTACAGAAATTTTAATCAAACCATTATTTTATAGTGGGAAAGTGCCTACAGCATTTAAAATGCAAGCAGCAAATTACTTGAGTTACTGTAAACTGTATAAAACTCTCAAACTCAACTTGATTTAAATTTCAAAACAAAATTAAAATATACAAAAAATAATTATTTCTTGAGAAAAAATAATTAACAGATTAGTTGTCAGAGGGTACTGCAATACTCTTTACATGTAAATATTCTCTTTATACATCAAACCACTCATGACCTCACTGAAAAAAAATTTGTTACACTTATTGCAAAAATCTTCTAGTCATGTGGACCCTGGTGAGTTAAGTGATACATTTTTCTATAAGCAATACCTGAATAAAATTATGTTTTAACATGTAGCTATCAGATCTTCTCTTTATTTCATTACGCTGGAAGGATGAACTAAACGAATGCTTTTATTTTGACAGAGAACCTCCTCATCCTCTCTCAGCTTTCTTCTCACTTGTGAAGACATCCTAGCCCCCCTCTGTCAACTTGAAGGCTCTTACTGTCACTAGGCAGAAAGAAAACACCTCACTGTGTATGAGGACTGTCGTGTGCCAATGGATTTGGCTGTCAAGCACTGAAAAGTACTGTCACTCAGTGTCAGAGGACTAACAAAGCAATTATCAAAAACCCCACATTCATGAAGCTGAAGACATGCCATTTTAAATGAGACTCAGACAAATCTAGCTAGAAATCTCTTTCCAGACTAAAAAGGTGTGACTTTCATGCAGATTCCACTAAGCCTTGTTTTTTTATTATCCTCTACATGAACAAAAGAACCCCCAAACCCCTATTCATTATTTAAGACTTGGTAAGCATTTGAGATGCCTTTTCATGGGAAATACTTTTATACCAGCAACTAGAAAAATATAATTTTCCTATTGTCAACTATATGAACTAGAAAAGTTATCACTGTGAAGGCTGGTCATGTTAAAAAAATAAAAAAAACTGGCCAAATGCATGGAGGATAGTGAATTCAGAAAAGTTAGAGTTCTATATGAAATAAAGTCCAGACAGCCAAGTGGTTGTGTCAAACAAGGAAATGCAAGATAAGACCCATAAAACCACAGAGCAAATTGCAGCTACTGAGAATATAGTATTTAGTTGCTCAAGAAAAGTGTTCCTAAGGAAGAGCATAAAACTCTTAATGAAGAAAAGCAGAGAACTAGAAAAAAAGCAACTGAACTACATTGACACACATCTGTTCTAAGGAGCAGCAAAGGAAAATCCTTTCACACATGTGACAGTACAAATTCTCAGCCTTCCAGCTTTGCCAATATGACATATTCTTATGACATATTTCAGATTAAATAACCATTTCATACTCCAAAATACCTTTCTTAATTGGTCTCTCTGCACACTTTAAAACCTGCCCAAACAAATCAACCCACAGAGAGAGGGTTACTTTCTGATGGGTAACTCCGGTTAAAAGAAAGTTCTTAGCCTAAAAAACTGAACGTCTCCTTAATTTCATATTTCATTAAAAAGAACAAACAAACCCTTCACAGCTATAACATTTTTAGTTTTGATATAGCTCTGAAAAAAAAACCCTGGAAGGATTAGCACAACATGAATAGTTTGTACTTTTTAGATCTGCACTTATTTAGTATTGCAAGCCAGAAAGAACAGAAGTGATGATTTTCTGGATGCTGGGAGGATAACTGTTCTGCTGAGTTCATGAAGATAACTCATGAACTAGAGTCATCCTTTTCAAAAGAACATTTTTATTTCCTTGCTTGTATTTTATCCCAGATATAGTAAGATTCCTTAGACTTTTTGAAATGCATTTAGGATAGTCTGCTCCCACTTTCTTATCACTATTTCACTGAAGACTCTTGTTATCATTTTTGGATTGTTTGGAAGTCATCAGATATGTATCCAACACATTTTGGAGAAACATCTACAGCTTAAGTTGCTGCCAGATGCTCAGTAAAGTTTTAAAATTTCACAAATTCCACGATGACACATCAGGCTTTTACATTAACCTTGAAAGTAGTAGTGCACCATGACAGGAAAAGCAGGTTACAGTCTGAACACTGTTCAGTCTCAGTCATGTCAAACCCTAAAATACAAGAAACATGCAGTGGAAAAAGTGGTATAAAATTTATTATATGATTTTGATAAATGAGACATTGCACTATCATTGGAATAACTACAACTCACCAGTCTGCAGATGTATTTAGGTGAGCAGTCTGTAGGATTTATGAGAAAAGCCAAAAAGAGATACAAAAATACCTTCAAGATTTTTTCCTTTTCCTATACTTAAAAAAAAAAAAAAAAAAAAAATAATCAGTCTGAAAATTACCTGACTTTTAAGATATATCTAATTACATTTTTAGACTCAGAATTATATTTAAAAGTTCGAAACTCTGTGTTCTGCCTCTTGTAAGTTATGCAAAGTTTGCAACATTTACTGGCTGAAGGGCTGCAGAAGGAGAGAATTATTATTATTCCAGTATCTTCCAATGTCCATTCACTTACTGGTTTCTAAGTCAGAGTGACTCACCCTCAAGAAAAAACCATCATGAATGGCAGTTCTCTCCAGCGTCTCACGTATTGGCACAGGCACTAAGAACAGCAGAAGTGGTCAGAGAAAGCCAAGAGGGAAACTCAACTGGTGAAAAGCTAATTTCAAAAACAAAGTCACAAGCCAACACAATCCAGAACTGCAGATATACTCTGCTTTTCCAGAGCTTTGCTGAAATCCTGGCCAAGTTGGGGTTTGCCCAGCTTGTGTAATTTCCCAGCAGGCTGCATTTAAAAGTTATGTCACCCTCCAAGATGTCTCTACTGACAAATGTTTCCATAAATGCTAACAGACTTCAATGCTACTTCTTGTTTTGCCTGTATGTGAAAGAGAAAGTGTCCAGGTCATTAAAGTGATTGCTCAGGGCCCTCTTGCAGATGGAGTGACAGCAGTGGCAAGCAGGGCAGGACAATTGCTTTTTAACCAACAACTAAGTCTTCTTCAGATGCTTGATAATGTGAAAGCACTTAGAGAAAAAAAAGGTTACAACCATACACATTCAGATTTTCCTTTCTCTTGCATGTGAATGCCATTTGCACACTGGGGGTTGAATTTTTAGAATCACTTCATTCTTTTAGTTGAATATTTCGGGAATGTAATTTCATTTAAAAAAATAAATTAAAAATTGCATTGTGTTTTAACAGCCATAATTAAAATTGGCAAAAAAAGTCCACAGGAAAGGTGTGTGTCCTTTTTAGGAAGAGCAATTACTCTGCTCTGGGTTAAATAATTTCGCCTGCTGTGAAACATTCAAAATCTCTTTTGCTATTGAACACAGGTAGTTGCTTAATAGAAGGGTCATGCAGGCATTCACAAAACATTACTTGCAAAACAGTCAAAAGTCTGCCAATAGTAGGTGAATTCAAAACAATTTTTTGTATAATTTTAATTGCCAGTAGACTTGCAAATCTTTTGTAGTGATAAAAGTTGAGGGACACTCAAACTGTTAGAAAGTTCCACAAAACCAATTTGTCTCAGAGGTCTTTAAAGAAATAATTCATGCTATTGTTAACAGACTCATGAAAAATCCTCCAAGCACACAACTCCAACAGATATAAAAATAGCTCCTTTATGATTAGTGATACCATCGCTACAGCACACACCTCATTTCTCTGCCTCTACTAGAAAATCTGTGATTGCAGAGTACTGTCCATGGTTTTCCCTCACACGGATTTGCCTCAGACCTGCCTTTCAAGGCAACTGAAAGTTATGCAAACACAAAGCTCCTCTGCCAGAATGAATTCCCTACAAGTTCAGATGGGAAATCTTTAGCCCCGATCAGCCTGCAAGCAAACTCATCTCAGGAGCAGGTCTAACAGCTCTGGCAGTGACCTAGCACTCTGCAGAGAGAAGGTGCCCAAGTGGGTCCATTTCAGATGGTAGGAGTTGAACCAGAAAGGAGAAAAACAAGGCTGAGGCCAAGCAGTGAAGACACTGGATGGGGCAGGGGACACAGGCACGGGAGTCACGGGAAGTGGGGCACGGACTCAGCACTGGCCACAGAAACCTCACCAATAATCAGTTAAAGGAAAACAGATCTGCAGCTTGACAGAAGCAGTTTAGGAGTAACAAAGACTAAAAAGGAATATTTAACATGATATGATATTTATTTAAAATGTAACAGCAACTGAAACAACACACAGCAAGGGACTGTAAAAGATACAGTTCCATCACCTTCTGTGCAGTTTGGATCTGTCACTAGTTGTACCCAGCACGTTTTAAGCACTGGGTTTGATACCTATTTCATCAAGTCTGGTAAGTGAGAGCACAGAGTACAGCAGGGAGTCAATGACATGAAGCAGTTTGTTTGATGCAGCTACTCTGAAGTTCTGGGCTTGTTGATGGTTCCTTCAGTACTGGCTAAATGACACTGGTGCAACTTTCACTAACACAGCACAGCTCCCTTGCTGTTTTGGAAATGTTCTTATTTACTACAATAAACAAAAAATCTTTTTTGCTACAAAACACCAGCTTGTCACACAGAAAATTATACTTGTAGAACAGTTAGCAGAACTTACAATATTTATATTTTATCATCATGATAATGAAAATCATTACTTAATTATATAATTAAATCAAAATCAGGAAGTGCTTAAAGAAAGTAGCATGATGCACCAACTAGTTCATTTAATTCATTTAGTTCAGTCACTTAAAGACTGAACTGAAATGAATAGATAGGAGCTATTTTAACCCTTCTGCTGGGTAATTAGCTAGTATGTACCAAAAAAAAAGTATAAAAGTTAGCATCACATTAGCTTTGACAGTGAAACTACTTTTTAGTCTTAAAAACAATTTCAGAAAAAAATGCAGAGCCATAAAATGCCAAAAGACATTTCAAAGCCTTTTTAGGCAGTTTCACAGCCTTTTCATTAAGTCAAATGTTTTCTGTGTGTTTTATCCCAAATTAATATATGGTTGTCTACAGGAATGCGTATTTTTCCATCCTGAAATACTCAGTAAGAGGAAAAATGATAATTTATGCTTTGTTATTCATATATAATAAGCACACACATTTACTCAACAACAGGAATCCAACTACCTTATTCCACATTCAAGAGTGCAGCCTTATTTGCCATGTATCTATCTATAAAGATGTGTTGGAGGTTGGAGTTTGTTCCCTTTATGATGAATGCATTACAGCTACAGAGAGTGCTTTAATAAAAGCCATGTGGAGGCATTTATTTATTTTAAGAAGGCATAAAATAAACTTTTTTGTTTCTCAGAAACTTTCCAAAGTTGTTAATTTATTTTTAGTTTTGGAAAGCACCTATAGGTACTCTTTCAGGAAAAAAATAATTAGGGCTAATGAAATCAATAGAAGAATAAAAAAAAAAATAATCCAAAGCCTAATTTACAGAGGCTCTGAAAAGGGACAATCTGCAATAGCACAGAGTTGGGTTTCACTATAATTAAACTAAGTGATGGATATTAAAATTAACGTTAAATTGGTCTGGTCCTGTTTAAAAAGACTCCATCCCCAGTTTTAAAGGATATGCAGAATTTACTACATGAGGTCATGTGATGCTACTTCTAGCTCAAAAATCTACAGCTAAAGGCACTGACATGGACCAGAAGAGAAAAAAAATTATAAAATTTGACAAAATAATTATCATCTAACTCTATCTGATTCACAATCACAAAAATTAAACAGCTACATATCCTGCAAAATCAAAACAGAATAAATTTCAAATTTTGTTTCCTGAAAGTCTGTGTACTTCTTTCTCTGTATCTGTTTCAACCAAGGGAATAAAATACCAACATAAATAATTTCCCCATCTTTATCTGAGAGCATATTCTTCTCCAGGCCATACATCTCTAGATATTGGATGGTTTTTTGCAAGTACTGAAATTAAAATGGCAGATATTTTCAAAGATGGGGAAAATAACTTGATAATGAAAGCTGTGACAGAATGTGTTCCAGCTATCCCAAAATCTATGCCTTTGGAATCCACCCAAAAGGTTCAGATTAAAGCAGTTGATAGGATAACTCACATAAAGAACAACCAAAAAGAAAAATCAAACAAAGAAAAAAACAAAATCCCTCACATAAAGCACGAAACAAAAAAAAAAAAAAAAAAAAAAAAAGCAAAAAAAAAAAAAAACCCCAGCAGCTGGAGAGGCAGCAAATTTGATCTAAGGATTATGAGGTATTTGCCTGTGTTGCCTCTTTTAGCTGCAATCCAGAGAGGGGAGGCACACCCATCTCTGCCCCAAAATGCATAACAGAAGAAAAAAATAAAATAAATGGAAAGAAGCCAGCGGTGATGAAACAATAAAGAACATCCAGACACTAGCAGATATTGACATCAGAGAAGTAACACCATTCAGGACAAATTTCTGGGTATCAGTTTCTCAATTGCTACCAGCAGTCATGCTAATCACTTGAAAACTTCCAGTCTTTCTGAAGTAAATAAATAATACACAACACAATACAGTCCTGTCCCATACATCTAAGCAAAAAACACCCTAGGAGCAAAAATGTCCATTAGAGAATCTCAATGACACCAATTTGGCAAAAATTCAATTAAAGAGAAAAGCTGTTAGCAGAGGATGGCTTGCGCTCTCCAATTAACATGATTTTTGACAGTGTTACAGGATGATAATCAGTCTAATGGCTTTTATGGATTTCAATCTTCCAGACTGGTTTAAAATAATGATTCTGCCTTTAAATACAAGGGCCTGGGAGAGTCTTGTTACACAGACACGCAGAACAACGCTCGAATTCCCATTCAGAGTTGCAGTATGGGTAAGATGGACAAATACTCCACATGCAACACAGAAAATCCACATCGTATCTGTGTGCTAGCTTGAATTACAAGAGCTGCTCACAGTAACTACATTAATTACAGGGCCTCCTCCATGAGCGTATTTTCAAAATACCCAAATTTTTTTTAATAATTTCAAACACTTGAGCTACTCAACATTTTACTTTCAGAATCTGCAATTCATTCAGCTCTCACTGTTTCATTCGGCATTCCTCTCACATGATGAGTATCAGAGTCCCTTTCCCTTGGTTTCCTTCTCAGCTGCCTGGCAGTTGGAGGTACCTAAAACAGTTTGGTTCGGACTTTCAGCCCACTCTTCCTAAACAGTTGCAAACTGGGCACAGATATTACCCCACCAGATTTTATAGATGTCATCTGCTAATGGCTAAATTTATAAAGGACGCGCTCTACAGTAGTTTCAAAAATAAAATCCTTTTGATTTACTCCACCACTTACCAGCCTTTCTCACAGCACCAGAGACTGCCTGAAGGAGTGTTTTCTGCAGCTTCTGCAGTATCACAGTTCCTGTGGTAAGCAGCAATTCACTGAGGTATGCACAGCTCAGAGAGAAGAACTGGAATCTCCCATTCACATTCTCTGCTAATTGTCCTCAGTCTGAGATCTTTAGCACTTTCTACAGACCCTGCCACTTGTGAAAACTTCTGTGGTAAGAATACTTGGTATGCATTATATTTATTGCATTTATGTAGAGAAAGAGAAGCACAGCTCAATCAGATTTTATGCCCAGGGGATATTGTAGCAGCTGCACAGGTATAATTGCTTGTCAATGACAGGGCAGAAGCAGGAGGCCAAACAAGTGCAGATTCCAGCATATCCTTTACACTATTCATTTCTATCACAAGGTGTGTCTGACAGGTGCTGGGAGTGTGAAAAGACAGTGAACATCAGATAATGAAACACCCATAAAGTGTCAGGAGGTGAACATGCCGACCTACATAGACAGCACAAGAGAATACTCACCGCAGAAACATGAAAAAACCCACTCAACCCCTAAATGAACCAGGAAGCAAGATGGAAAACAAAGTACACTAGGACAATCTCCATTAACTACAGCAATCACAGGACCATGTACAGTCCAAAGCTTTTGATTTACAGTCGTGTATTTTTTGTGCCCTAATGGACAGAAATAGCCAACTATGACAAAAAGAAAATGCTTCTTCACAGGCTGTACTGAGAGAACTTCTGAGATCAATGTTTTCAGGTGCAATAAGGATCAATGTCCCATTACAACATGACCAAGAACCTCAAATACTCTGCAGGTCTTCCTAAAACAAGCCAGATATTAAAAGGCACCAAAGCACCCGTCTGATAGCATGATCTGAATATTACACAAAGCTGGTTTAGAATATAGTTCACCTGGATTTAATCACAGCACTGGTTTCAAAATGAATGACTCTGATTTACATTTTAGGAGTTATGCATCAATTATTTTACATGGTGACTTGAGTCATGTAATTTTCCCGTAGTAGTAGTTACACTTAAGAAATGAAAACTATGATGCAACTTCTATTTTTTGTTTTAGTACCTTGCAATCTTGGTGGAAACAGTATTATTTGCTTTTCTTAGCCTATAAATAAATCCAAATTACTTCTGTCTTGATAAGCAATAATCCTGAAAATTGTTTGCAAGTAAAAAGCAAAAAAGTAGCAATTTTAACCACTCACTTCTACTCTGACATTTCAGCCAGAAGTACCTGCTCCCTTCAGGGAAGAGAACAGTCAGTAAAACGGGACAACCACTAATGTTATCCATGCTTTTATCCCTCTGTGACCAGCTGACTGGAAACACTAAGGTCATTCAAAGACTGATCCTGTTCTAGGAGAGAGAAAAATTACCTGCCTGAGTATGTGCATTTTCTCTATGTGCAATATAATTTGAGCAGAAAATAAATAATGTGATACCAAGCCCACTTTTAGCAAAATAAAATCTTAAAAGCAGCAAAACAATAAATGAGCATTAATTATAATTTTGGCTTTATGTTCAGAACTTAAGAAACAATAACCCCTGAAATTTAATTCTCATGAAATCCACATAACTCCAATCTATGTCTCTTACCAGGCTTCTTTTTCATTTAAAGTACAAATTTCACACCTGATAGAAAAACAAACAAACCAACCATACAACAACAACAGTTCTGCTCAATTTAGAGCTTGTTTCACATTGTGGGGAGAGACTACAATGTCCAAAAAGTCCTAACTTACTTACTGGGTATTAGAATGACACATTTTGAAAAATGTACAAGCATTGACTTCTTTTGATGTTTTTAACCCTGCCTTTGCCTCATATAATATCTTTCATATTTGAGAGACCCTCAGTTACAGAAGGGCTACATTTTATTCACAGATTTGGCATTTGTTGAACTGGGATAATGTATTAGCAAGTTCTCTGAATGAAGTCCCAGTCTCCACTTTGCTCCATTTTTCAGAGGTCACAGAAGAGCCAAAACCACTTTATCAAGAAGTGGTGAAGTGAAGCAGAAAAATAAAAACTAAACTCAGACTGTGAATTTATAATAATCTTTTAATCTTAATAAATCAGTTTAGGTTTTTCGTTTAATTACATTTGACCAGCCTTGTGGCTGAAAGAATGGAAATTATTATTAGGAGAAAAGACAGTGGCAGGAAGGTAATGAGAAAGCTTCTGTAAACTGACATTTTTGGATCAGACCAAATTAGGAGAGACCTGCCCATTTTTCTGTTTTTCCACTCTGCCTTAAATGAGTTGTGGGAAAAGACCACACCTCAGTACACCTGAACTATTGATCTGCCAGGAGACAGATTCCAAGTTTCCCTTTCTTAGTGAGACAGGAAATGCTCTTCTGAGAAAAAAAAGAGATCATCAGAAGGGAAACTACATGCAAAGCTGGATATACTACAGCACAATCATTAAATTTATGTCACAGATTGATGGGAGAAGTGAACAGGCAACTCACTTGAGCTTTATAAAAGTGTAGCATCGG
Organism: Muscicapa striata striata; assembly: GCA_030060385.1. Classification (NCBI taxonomy): domain Eukaryota; kingdom Metazoa; phylum Chordata; class Aves; order Passeriformes; family Muscicapidae; genus Muscicapa; species Muscicapa striata. The sequence goes on from JAREIS010000049.1 coordinate 1,474,837, forward strand.
CAAACACCTACAGGGGATTAAAAACAAAACCGAACCACAAAGAATAAAGATAGCAAAAAATGACAAGCAGCAAACCCAGATGACTTAAACAGGCCTTTGATAAACTAGGAATATTAGGGCCCTTCACCTTCTTCTGTCTCCCCAGCATTGCATAAGTCATCTTTGTGCAAATTATTTTAACATTCAGTTTTCACCTGATAGATCTTTTTGCTTGAACAATCCATTTTGGAGGCATAACTTGTTTTCTTTTTTAAGATTTCATTTCCTCCCATCTCAGAACTTGATGAAATCTATTTCTTAGTTCCTCATCTCCTAGTGAAAGCTGACAATGAGCATCAGACAAAATGTAGCTGTCCCATATGAGGTAATTCATTTCTGTCAAAGATTAGACGGATTTTTCCCTTAACATGAGATGACTGATACTGTTCTGCAAGATCCAAAGGGACAATTTAACCACTTAAGTGCCAAGAGATCCTGAGGATTGGCTTTTCTCCTCAAAGCACACAGTCCAATGGTGAAAGCAGATGGAAGCCTCTAGAAGGTCTGGTAATTTTCTTCCTTTTGATTTGAGGCTTTGCCTCTATACATTTAGGCCTAATCAAGTATTTTTCACTTGATAAGTAATGTAAAATAGCAATATTTTGAATCTACATACTTGAACACTTCTAACCAGTTAAAACTTATTTTCTCCTCTATACAGCGCAGGGAGAAAACCTGAGGTATGTTAAACTCACTTATGACTACTTGTGACCTTAATGGTAACAAATTCTTTTTAATTGAAATGCAGCTCTCACCTGACTTCCAATCTACGTTAAATCACAATCATCCATCAAAACTCAGGGAAGCCCAGACCATGTGAGCTCATAATCCAACTCCCTAACAGTGCAAGAGGGGAAAGGAACAAGTGAGGTCCAAACTGTGCTGCAGCATGGGCAGGTCCTGTTGGGGAATATGGGCCAGGAAAACCTTGCAAATATGAATGCTTACCAAAGGATTCTGAGAATACAGAAACCACAAGCGAGATTGAAATGAAAGCTGTCTTTGAGATACCAAACCTCAGTTACTAAATAACCAAAAGACAATGGGATGGCCAGCAGAGGATAATCCCCTCGTGATTGAACAATGCCTGGTGCTGGAGAGCCAGTCCAAAGGTCACAGAAGACCCTTCCTAGGGTCCAAAGAGTAGTTTTTAGGGTTTAAAGTGTAACACAGTATGGTATTGAAATGATTCCTATAGGCTGTATGTAAATGTTATAGGATTTGTATCTTGTGTTAGATTGGTTAGTGGAAATTAGAATATGCAATATAGAAGAAGATTTATTGTATTGTAAATGGGAAGTCGCTCTCTTCTTCCTCTCTCTCTCTCATCCCTCCCTCACTTCTGTCTTTTACCCCCACTGTCTTTCTGTCCTGCTCCGAGCTGCACCCGGCAGCTCCTAGCAGGACTCTGTTCACCCACGCCCTTATAATGAAGTGAAACATTATAACCAGCTTATACAGAGCTCCTGAGTTTGTCCTGGACGTCATCCCCCGACACAAAGAAACCCCCAGGTCCCGCTCAGCTCCGGCGCTGGTCCCTTCCCGCAGCCCTGGGAAAGCACAGGGAGCCTGGGGGCTGTGGGTCAGGGGTGCTGGGGGTGCTGGCTCACCTGCTGCAGGTTAGTGATGCTCCAAGCAAACAGCAGGTGAAGAAACAGAAACAACCCAACCCACCCCTCTCTTTTAAATGGCTAAAGGCCCTCGGGATGCTTTGGCAAAGGTCTGGCAATGAAATTTGGCAGGATCAGGCCACAGCCACAAGCACAGCTTGTTATTTAATTTCTGACACTTAATTGAAGCTTTTCCAGAGAGATAGATGAAATAAATAGAGGACAAAACGTTTTGGTGCTGGCATCTGATGTTTTCCTCAAGAAATAGCTCTTGATGCCAAAAATACTTGGGAATCAGCGTTTGAAAGGTTAATTAGATTCTCCATAAGCATTTCAATTACAGGAATGAGAAATTACTCCATTTAATGCATATTTAATATGTATCCCAACACATCCTATTTTGTTTCAGATTTTCTCTGCCACAAGATTTTTCTTTTGCAGACAGCAGTTATTAATTGCAACATCCTCTGACAACGCCATGTTTACAACTTAGATCAGCTCTGGAGGCCAAGGGCTACTCTAATCAAGGTCTTTAGTTCCAGTAGTTTACTTCTTCCATCAGCAACATGAAACCTGCTCTATCCACAGCACAACAGCAGCCCAGAAGTGAGCTGAGGGCTATGTTTCCCACACCAAACCCTAAATCTGAATTCTGCACGATGAAGCTGTACTTGAAGACCCAAGATACCCTCTGAGTAACCATGAATTATACACAGAGCTGCCCAACCTTGTTAACTGCACAGGAGTAGTCATGCAGAAATTCTGGTACATAGTGCACCCTCTGGATTTCATTCTAGCTTCAAATTACAAGGAACCAGATGTAGTTAAATAAGCATTTGTGAGATGAGAAAGTTTCATGTTTTGAAAGAACAGTTTCCTTTCTGAAAATGTGGCCTTAACAAGTTCAGAATATTTTGCAAGAATATCTAATTGTTCCTTACTCTTATTTTGAAAGTGTAACTCATAATGGTTCAGCGAGATATAAATATTTAGTTTGAATTTCACTAATTCAATTTCAGTTAAACTTCTATAAACTAAAAATATTAAGAGTAATTAGAGTGCTTTAACAAGTTACACTTCAAGTCAAATAAACAAGCCTGAAACATTAAAAATTGGTTACAGAGAAATAAAATGGAATGGAAATAATTTTGAGAATAATTGGTGATACAGTGACACTGAACAGTCCGTGCTAGTGTTCGAGGACTTTTTTTTCCATATCCATAAGCTTAATTTATAATTTTGCCCCAAACTCAATAAGACATCCACCCAATGTCTACCATTCCATGGGGAAAAAGGTGGGAGAAAAACTGATTTGTACCATGCTTTGTACAATATCTGTGTTCTCACTCTATGCCTTCAGGGGTGGGTTTTTTATATATATGTAATTCTGAAAACATTTGATTAACACACAGGATGAATTTCCCTCAGACTGTTCTATAATAAATCCAATCAATTTGCCAGTACTGAGCAGACTGACACTGTCTCTGTGTTCCATGGATCTATAGCAGTGAGCCCAAATTAGTACTCATTCAAAGAAGCAGTCAGAGTCCTTGAGCTTTCAGCAGATCTCTGCTAACAGAACCCAAGGAAATGTTTTCAACTATTTTTTTTTAATTGCTACATTTGTAGCATTTTTATTTTTCAAAATAATCAGAAGCAGAGATTTTTTTTTTTTATTAAGAAAATAAAAATTGCTAATAACATCCCTTTTTTTGCCTCCCCACAACTAGCAATTAAATCTACTTAAACGTGGTCTTAATGAATGGACAAACAGGCTCAGTAAGTACCTCAGCAGGCTCACACAAGGCACTCAAATAAGAACCTCAAAGATCTGCTGTGACACCCAAGGTTTTACTAGTTAACCATTTATAAATGATCAAAGAACTTTTCAGAAATTCTCAGTCTTTGAAATGAAAATAATAGTTTTTATCTTAAATTTTGCCTTTACACAGGTTTGGAAAGTTTTGGCTACTTTCTTGAAATAGGTTATATGTCATAATTGTAAATTAATCTAAAACTGCTCTGTTCTCTTTGTTCCCCCATGTCCTAGTGTTAATCCTAATCAAAGCCACCAGTCCCATCCCTCTGAGCATTAAAAGGAAACGTTCCTTAGTTTTCAGGATTTGTAACTTCAATTATTTTTGCAATTATTTGCTAAATTTAATTTCTGATCTTGGTCTATAATCCCAGTTACAATTTCTGATCAATTATTTGATGCAACTTCAAAACAACAAAGCTTAAATTGCACCTCATGCAAGACTCTGATTTATGAGTGCTCTAAGGGTCAGCTATTGGTAGGACAAGCTCAGGAAAAAAAAAATAGCAAATCTTCCCTTGGGATTTAAATCACTCGGCAATTTTTGCACAATAATTTAATTAGGAAAATTAGCAAGGGAATACTTTGGACTACTGCAATATTTTGCAAGTTTTCAGTTTCCTACCAGCAGCGCTTCCCCTCTGGTCCAGAATGACAGATCTGATTAAGTTGTTGAGAGGAACAGTGGGGATAAGATCTCTTATGGGACCAACATAAAGTTGCAGTCACTTCACAATTTGCAGATAGCAGAAGGCACCTAAAGTGCAAAAAGGTCATTCAAATTAATCAAATATTAATAACTTAATAAGAGTGGATTTGATGGAGGAGGGTTGTGTGTGCATCTATTCCAGTTGAAGTTGCAGATAAACTGATTTTTAGTTCTTTATGCTCTTTTCTGGTCATTTTGCAATCTAAGCATATCAAATATTTTGATACCATTTTTGCTCCTGTAACAGATTTAAGAAATCATTTAACCACTCAGAAGGGTAGTAGCTGACATCCAAACAGGTTTGAGAAAAAGAAAAGCTTGTTGCACAATGAGGTGTCTATGTTCCTTGAATTATTCTCCTTGTTCTAAAGGAGACCTTTAAGGTGAATTCTGAGTGAGCAGCAGAGCTGATAGAAACAACAGTCAGGAGTCAATGATAGGAGGTGCAAGAGGCACAGGGCTTTGAGGCCAAATCTGTGTTAGAACCTCTCATTCACAAAGCACTTGACTGCAATTGCCACCTGCAAAAAAGCAATTTGGAAAAGACATTGCAAAGATAAGGTTAATGGAATTTTCCTAAAAACAACTCCTAAGGGATTCTCTGTTAAAAAAAACCACTTTCCACTTTGGATCTTGGTTTATTTCAGTTATCAGTCTTACAAATTAAGGCAGGCTTCTGACAATATAAAGCATATAAATAATATGCAGTCCTCCTTGAACTCTTATAAATAAGCTAGCAGTGAGATTCAAGTGAAAGACCTCAAAATAAGCATCATCCAGACAGCAGAATGTTTCTTCCCACAAGGAAACTCAAAAGTGAATAGCAACAGACTGTTTACAATAAAGTCAGAACAGAAGCTCTGTTGACTTTCCCACTTTATTCAAGTTGAGAATTCTGTCTGATTAGGGAGGTACCAGCAGAAAAGCCATAGAGATCATAGAGCTAAAAATAACTGCACAGAAGTAAGAAATAGTATGGAAACTAATGCAACTACAGTGAAATTGTTAGAAATTAATATGGTTGAAGGCAAACTAAGAAACAACAAATTACCCAAGTCATTTAGATGTTCATAGATAAGAACCTTTCTAAATTTTGTTCCTTTTGTCCTTGTGTTTTGGTACAGAGCTGACAGAATACTTTTGCTGAGGGGAAAACCAAAAATACCTTAAATAAATAATTTGTTAAAAAACACCCTCCATGGAGAAGTGTGATGAAATTATTTCATTCTCTTGAACAGAATGCTCAAGGGAGATGGCATTTTCTAATTTTAAGCCCTAAAATAGAAAACAGGATGTAGTAGATGTGATTTAAGTTAGAGACAGCTGTGTTGAAGTTGTACAGTAGGAAATGCAATGGTATTACAGAAAGGATAAATTAAGACTTGTGGACTGAGGGTAAAAGCTTTTTGTATCAAGCAGTACTTTTTGTTTCTGATCCAAAAAACAGAACACAAGCCACTGATTCTGAAGTGCTCTCATAATCACATAGTACTGTGAGTATTTCAACCCTCACATCAGAATGTCTGCAGACCTTAGTGACAATCCTGGTTTTTAGCTCTACATTAAATGGGTTTGCACAAAAACAAGGCACTCATAATTCACCTGCAAGTCAGATGCAAACCACAAAGCTCCTTTTTAGTCAAAACACAGCCAGGCTATTGTGCATCCTGTTCCCATCAGTTTGTAAAGAAACAGTTTTGCCTTCGAGATATTCCTTCAAACCATTTTCATATAATACAAGGACACTCCTGTATTGTTGGGGAAATATTAGAGGAGCACTGCTGTGCCTTTTGATCCTTGGCCTGAGTGGGGTCAGTGCCTGGCTGACACTAATGCATGGAAAAGTCTGGGATTGTGTTAAGTCTGACAGTATCAGAGTTTTGGCAAGTTTCCCTTTTGGGAGCAAAGAAAGTGTGGTTTATGAAAAGGAAATAATCCTAAAAGTTTTGCTCATGATGGCTGTTCATAATAGTAAACTTCCATTTTACACAGAGTTTCTTCTATAGAATTGGATCCTGTTTAAATGGTATAATGTAGAAAGATATGGGCAAGCCCAACTGTAAATAGCTTGTCCCTCCCTCTATATTTCATGTATCTGCAGCCACATACAGAGGCTGTTATGGAATAGATTAGACCCTGAAAAACAACACTCCTGTTTCTATCTGTTGGAGAAGAGCTCTGATCTATTAGTTTAGCAGCATAAGATACAATTGATGACCCAAAGCTTTATGTCATCCCTGTGACATTACAGCTTGCCTTTCCTCTAAGGTACTGAACAGGAACACAAAAATTATTTAATTCATAATTCTATCTGTATTGATACATGAACTATATAAAGATATCCCAATTCAGACTGCACTTCGAACTTAAAGTTGTGTGTGCTGTTTGGCAACAAGGGAAACAGAATTTTTTCCTGGGCTGCCTGTGGTGGTTTTTTAGAACTTGAAGGAAAGCTCCATATGAACAGAACTGTAATGTTAGCCAACCTGCCAATCAAGACACTAATCCTCCACACATCTCTAGCATCAGGAGACAGATACCTGGAAGCTGGTATGCAGAAGATAAAGGGGGAAGTTGGACAGAAACCAGAAAATGTTCAAAATAAAAATTAGATACGTGTGTCCAGATATATTTTCCTTAAAAAAAAAAAATCCAGTATGAATGATACAAAAGAATTTTGACCTCCACAGATTAAACAGAGCTGTATGCACATACTGATGGCTGTTGGTTGCTTCTAAGTACCCCCTGGAACAGTGTTTTGTCTTTAGTGCATTTCTAGACAAAGGGAAAGTGTTTTTGAAAGTGGAAATAACTACACTGGTTAATTTTGAGTCACATCAGTGACTGTGGAAGGCATATTTAACTATTTACAGAATGGCAATGTTTTTATATTCAAGTCTCCATGTCTGGATACAATAAAAACAGGGTGAATTGGAGAAGCAACACAACTGTATGACAATATCCAGAACTCACAGGTCATTCAATATTAAACGTTGTGTTCTTTTATCCACTGTGAAAGAAAGAAATGTAAGGATCTCTGTAACTGTTCTGTCTGCTTCTACTGTTTTCTGACATATTAGGTTCAAGCAGATAAATTGGAATAATTTAAGCAAATATTTTCTTTTCAGATATTGTAAATAATTCTTCAGATAATTGTAAATTTCTATCCATGACTCTTGATCTAGCACATACCCAGGCCATTCATAACAGTAATTTGACAATCTGAGTTCAGCTGTTTTGACCACGAACATAAGTTACAAGAACTGTTCATGCTCAGTGATACACTTATTATCTTTTTTGAGATTAGGCTTGTCTTAAAACTCTGTGTGAAGTTATGAATGAGAATTTTTGGTTTTGTGAATATTCTTGCCATACTTAAAATTGGCTGGCTCCCTAAGTGTTCCTGCCAGTAAAGTAATTTGCTGGAATACTGTTGGAAAGCAAATACAGAAGGGGTGTGAATACAGTCAAAGAGAATTCATTTGCAAATCAAATGGATGGTGGAAGAGGAGTTGCATTCAATGAATTCAACAAAGACACTGTCACAATAAATACAAGAACATTTGGCAAGGATAACCTTTGCAAGACTTGCTATCTGTGTTCTGCAAAGGTATCCATATGTGTGAAGTTCCTATCTCCATGCAGGATTCTGTCTATTCCAACAGATGCAGAACTGGCCTATCTAACAGCTTGCAGAGCCAGATCACTAGACTAGCATTAACATTTAAAGCTGGAACTGAAACAGCTTTTCTGAAGTCATTGTATAAATAACTAGCCCTTGAATACAGGAGGAAGAGAAGTTACATAATGCTTTATTCCTATTTTATTCTTTATTAAAAAACAAACCAAGTACTACCATTATTATCACAACAGTGTAGGAAAGAAATTAAAAAAAAAAAAAAAAAAAAGAAGTGAATTGCACATTAATAAGAACTAGGTACAGGATATTTATATTTCCACTTTCCTATTCAGGTGAGCTCAGAAAGATAGTCAGCAGCATTTGAGGAAAAAAAAAATAAAAAACACAAAAACCCAAACAAAAAGACAAAAGAAAACAAACCAGGAAACTATTATTTTCTCCTAAGATTCATGAAGAAACTGAAAACCAGGTCTATTTACCTCATATCTCATGACAGTAGGCAAGTCCACTCCCCAGGTTATGGTCACTTGCCTCAGGAAAAATTCCTTCTCCACATCATGGCCCCCTATCAGTAGCTGCCCATAGCTGACCTGTCCTAAGCATCTACTGGTGTTGTGCAAAAAAAAATTGGATTTAATGAACTCATATTTCTGCAAAGGGCTTACAAAGTGTTTACCCTGGCAACACAGTGCAGCAACTGGGCAAGGAGCTTACTCCTTATCCTGGCCTGTACTACAATAGCATCAAAACTCTGACAGGAGATCTTAGGATTCAACAAAACAATAAAAGTCCATTTCAGTTCTCTAGACTTTTGTAAATGAAACCAGCAATGAAAGAATACAGCCACATTTCTCAAATCTTATCCATACCCTCCTGGCTATACTGTAATTAGCTAAACATGGCAACTTGATTTGTGGCTAACTTGTCATTTGATAATTTGAGACTGCACTTTTTTAATAAATATAATTACATTCATTTTCAGTAGAAAAGCTTAAAACTAGAAGAATTTAAATTTTAAATAACGCAAAACCATCTTTTGAAATGTTTGTTCTGGCTACCATTTCTCATATTTTTATTTCATTAGATTTCAAAATGAAAAAGTTTTGAAACTATACATTATTTGTAGGTCTGTTAAGTTTTGATAGTGTATGATTAGTATCTCTAGAGACTCAGGTAAAACAAATTCATTGCAAAGCTATCTGATACCTTTAAAAAAAAAAAAAAAGAAAAGTATGTCCAAGTTAGGCAATGACATTTGTGTGGGGTCCAGCTTCCAGCTGAGTTGTAGAAGATAATGTAGTCCATGCTCCCTTTTTCAGTGAGACTGCCCAAAGGAGGATTATGGCACACTTGGTCAGTGCAGAGCTTGAACCAGGTTCCAGAGATGAAAGCACATGAACTAATCTGTTGAGCTATGAAGTTCACTGCTGTGCTGGTTTATAAAAATCCTATTAGCAGTGTGACTGAGGGGTCAAAAGATAAGATAGCAGACAGCTGGAAATGATGGATCAGACAAATATTTTAGACAAGAAAGGTATTTCTTAGATATGTTGTATTTAACCATGTATTATACAACCAGGAAGTACAGGTGACTAAAGGGTAACAGATTCTTCCATTGCTTCAGAATCTTTAAATTTGCAAATGCTTCTGTGCTTTCTACTAGGTCATCTTATGTCACGATGACTTAACATGCATTTTGGCTTCAGCAAGACATAAGGTAAGAAATGCATATAGCATCCATAATTAGCAAATTTGACAAGATTCCATGCATTTTCTACCTTTTACTTCTTGAGGCCTCTTACATTTTCTATTGTCTGCTGTCTTGAAATCCTCTCAGTATCTGCATTATTTCCCTGCTGTAGGTAAATGGCCTGGCTCAAAGTCCACTGAAATACCTAGAGAGAATCCCAGTAATGCCACCAAATTGATACCCTCTCAGAATTCAATTTCTAAACTGGAATTCAATTTCTAAAAGAATAACATCACAAGACTTCAAAATATCAGACATCACAAAAGCAGAAAAATCTTGTTTTGTGTATCATCCCACTGCTGAGAAATTTATGGCTCTTTCACACAAGGCAGAAGCTGGCACTTACAGTCAGTGCAGACTTGGGTCTGATCTACATTTGAACTCTAAAAGAATAAATAGCACTTACCCCTTTTGATCAATTGTGGGGAAAAAAATTTAAAATTCAAATTCTGAAAAATTGGCTAATTCTTAAAAAAAGTCTTATTCTACTAAAAATGGTGATGTTTTAGTATTTCAATGTATTTAATTCTTTATTGTTACAGAAAACAAACTTGAAGGTCTAAATATGAGATAACTCAGTTGATGCTGAATTTCAAAGCAGACACAAATCAATACCTGAAGCATCCAATGTAATTCTGAAACTACAGAAGTCATAACTGAAGTTGGCTAGATAAGGAGCCAAATGACTTGTGTAAGAAAAATTAATCTTTATGTGAATGAGAAAAAACAGTGAATTCCTGTAAGACCAAGACTTGAATGCTGCCTGGGCTTCGCCTTCCAAAAAATTGGAAACACAGAAGGTCCACAATGTGCTTTTCAAATGGAATGCTGAGAATAAGCAGTGAAACTACAAAGCACGGGAGAAAGAAATAATTAAAAAGAATAACTCAGAAAGCATTGCAGAAAAATTAAATTAACAAAATCCTAATGAACTGGATTTTGTAAAGGAAATTAAGCGATAAAAATGAAAGGAGGGAGTTTTTTCCATTTATAAAAGAAAAAAAGAACAAGGAATGAAGTAGTCTGAAAACCCAGCAGAGGTAACAATAATCTTGGTATGCTTAAATGCAGAGTAATTAAGAACATATAAAGACAGAACCAGAGGGAGATACCCAAATGACTGAAATCAGTCCCCTCCAATCACAGTGAAGACAAACAGTAAATACTTAGTGCAACATTACACAGACCACACCCTTTGTAGTCAATAATGCTTTGCAGCTCCATGCCTTTCCTCATACCTTATAACAAAGTTCAAGTCAAATTAAAAAACTAACAGCTGAAATTACTATATGGCATAGGAGGAAAAAAAAAAAAAAAAAAAGCAAGGGCATCCCTGAAATATTACAGAATTGGGCAAAATCCCAAATAATCATAGAAAATGTAGTTCTCATCTAGGTAGGAAGAAAACATTGCTCCCATTCCAATCTTTGTGTGTTTTTATCGGTCTGACCTGACAAAACTTTCATACCTGATTTCAAATATCTAACTTGAGATTTGAGTTTTGCACACACCAACCAGGAACTAGATAATGCACCTAGATGTAAGAGGAGCACAGTCATTCTGCCAACATAGCAATGCTGGAGATATGGTTTAAATACAAGCAGTGGGAAGCTGGCAGGAAGTGCTAAAAAGGGAAACATGTACATTGGATACTGAAGATGGACAGAAGGAGGTCCTAAAAGATGGATCTTGGCTGACCTACACAGAAGAGTAAAAAATGAGTGTGCTCATGAAATACAGATATTTTTCAGATTCAGAAGTATTACCAGTAAAAATGCAACTTGTGGTGCCCATCCTGTCAGCCTGCTACAGTACCAGTCCCATGGGGAGACATTGATCCTGTCAGGAAAATCCACAAATGCCAGAGGGTTTATGTCCAAAACTGAGATAGAGGAGTCCTTCAACTTTATTGGAATAAAGGGAGTGTCCTGGTTTAGGGCAAATTTGGGAGAAATACTCTAAGGGGCCCTTCCCCAGGAAGCAAACCCAAGCAGCCCCTTCTTAAGCCAGATCGGGAAGAAATTTCCTCAGAGAGAAGTGGGAAAAATCTGCTTATTGAACAGCAAAGCACTGCCCAGTCCAGAAAATGAACAATACCAAAGAACAAAACCTCTCACCACTCTGAAGAGGTGACAAACCTGGAAAGTCTCTCTCCTGTGGTGGCAGCTCAGGCTGTTCTCAGTCCCCCTGGAGCTGGACAATGCTGCTGCCCAGGCCAGCCCCATGGCCACAGGTGCAAGCTCCTGCTGCTCCCTGTGTCCCCAGACCAGAGCAGATTCAAATAATTATGGGAAAAAAGAAAGGAAACTCTCCGAGGAACTTCTCTGGAACACACAACCAGCTTAGAATCATTAAATGGTTTGGATTAGAAGCAGCTTTAAAGCTCAGCTGCCATGAGCAGGGGCACCTTCCACTATCCCAGGTTGCTCCAAGCCCTCTCCAACCTGGCCCTAAACACTTCCAGGGATGGGGAAGCCACAACTTCTCAACACAAACTGGGTCAATGTCTCACCACCCTTACATATTTTTTTTTTCTCCTACCCAATCTAAATATAATGTATACTTCTGAATATTATATAATTAGAGACTGTTTCATAAAGTAATGTAATATTCCCTTTCCTATGTGACCTAAGAGTTTTTCTACATGATATAGCAACAAAAATTAGGATTTTTAGATTCAGATTTTATATGCTTCCACCTACTTCCTTTGATCAGTAATAGTGTCACAGCAAACACGACTTCTTTCAGTGCCCATGGAGATTGAAAAGCACAGATTAATTCTGCATACTCCAAGAACAATTTAATTATTTTTATTTGAAGGAGGTGACAAACCATGTTATTGATGCTGGAATCACTGAAGGATTGCACTCAGGAAATTAGCCTTTTTCCCACCCCAGACAAAAACACTGTTTTCTCAAACCATTAATTTAATATCCCTCCTCAACGTGCTTTTAAAGAATTGTAGTGTTACACAGAGTAACTTGTCTGGGAAATTATTTCTATCTTTTAATAATTTTTCTCTTTCAATGCATATTTTGCCATCAAAGGTGGAGCAACACTTAGTCCTTGCTATAAAGGACTCTGTATCATTTTGTGTGAGAATCCCTGTGTGTTATATCAAGCCCTCCAAAAATATAAGAATTCCCCACTCCTAGTGCACACCTATTTCCTTATACTGTGCCACGTGTCCTTAGAAATAAGAGACATCTTATGTGTATCACTAAATATTTTTCAGTGCAAAGATGTTCTTGCCATTTTTGTTCCATTCTCAGAAGCTGTCCTAGGCTCCATCTCCCCTCTCAACTCACGTGGCTTAAAAGAAATTATACAAACCTGAGTCCTTAGTTAAGAAAGGTGATACATGTCCCATGTTTCCCTTCAAGATGACAATGCACCTGGGACAATCTGATGCTGTTTCCAAACAAAACCAGATTAATTAGTATTAAAAAAATACCTCAGCCATAATTTCCTCATTGTCTGTGACTACCTTGATTTGGACAAAGGCATTTCTCAATAATGGGATCATAACACTGCCTTTGGTAGAAAATCCTCTGCAGAACACTGGATGCTGTTTGGAAGGGGCACAGCAAAGTCATCTGTCACCTGAAATACTCGTTTGGGAAACCTTCTGTGCTAGTAAAATCCTGAAACACAGTGATATGAAACTGGAATGCTTTTTCCTCTTCAAATTTCAAGTTCCAGTGAGTATAATGGTCTAAATAGCATGGCAAGCTCGTGTGATGGAAAGCACAGCCAGTAGATTTCGTGGAATGTTGTAGATGTGATTCTATACTGGTGAATTCAACTTACACTGCACTTAAAATAGGAGTGGTACAAAACTTTTCTGTTACCTCACAGTAAGCTGCTTTAAATCAGTATCAGCTCTACTCTACAAAGCTCTAGAAATTGGAAACTGGACTTCATGTCAGCACAGACAGAAAGACTATTAAAAAAGAGCTCTTTTCCCCCAAATAGCCACCAGTTAGAAGCTGTAAGCCAGAGAAAAGACATCTTCAAAACCACAGGAAAAACAATTTACTGGTCAGAGAAATCATCAAATATTAGGAATCTGGAAGTATAGAAAAAAATAGAAATGGTTGTAGCTACTCCTTTTATGTAAGTACAAATGCCTTGCAGATATAGAGGACCAAAGTCAAATTATTAGTTTTGCCTAATATCTCCCATATGTGTTATTCATATCATGTACAGGACTGCTTCACATGGGCTATAAGATTATGAACATTCTGAAGAATATATATAAAAATATGTGCAGATTTTGACACACGTACATACATAGATCTTGTCCCTCCACTTTCATCTCCTTTCATCCATCTCCCCCATCACAGATGCACACACACCTCTGCTGAAATGAAATAATTCTCACTGCTTGAGTTGGCTATAGTCTTAAGTTCAAACTAGTGATTTTTTTTCTTCTGTGTTCACATCTATATTTTTTCTCTACAGGATTTAAAGCTTGAGAAGCATGAAAGATAGAGTGAAAATAAATTTGAATTCTACATTACAAAAAAATGTGAATATCAAAAGATTCTTTCACAGCTGTGTGACTGCTGGCATTCGTAAAGAGTCAAAGAATCCTGGAATATAAAAAGGCAGAAACACAGTTGGTTTTTCAATCAAGTGTATGGAGAAAAACCAAAAGAAAAAATCTATAGGAACAGCAAGAAGGTCTAGGGGTGGGTGATAGGTAAAACCTATTTCCTTAAATTAAAGTCATTTCTAGAATCTCTTGAGCAGGAGGATGATATGAAAGATTGACATATTCAGTTCTACTCTTTAAACTGTGGTTTGCATTTTAACAGAAAAATAAGGAAGAAGATGAAAGATGTCTTTGCTTATTCCTTACTTAATTGAAGTGTCTATTTAGAATGACATTTAATAAAAGATACAATTTTTGTGTAGTTACTATTTGTATTACCAGAGCATCTAATACTTCTAGTGATAAACCAGAACCTTGCTGTGATAGTGATTCAGGTATTGAGAGATTACTTTGTGTGACTCTGAGCATGTTCCATATTCTGTAATGCCAATAGGAGAAATGAGACAGGACTACTTTAATCCCCGCAGTAAATTCCTGTCTGCTGTTCAAGAAAATGTAGCAAAAAAAAGATCATCCATTGCTAGAAACTTTCTGGCTCAAGAGGAACAACAGCACACAAAGACTCAGTGAGGTTGTACTTCTTAGTTTGCCCTACCAGCAACCTAATAATGTCCTGGGAATAAATGTTAAAATGAATATCAAATAATTTGGGGTGCAAAACTTTTTCACATGTTCTTCTGAAACATTTTAAAAGAGACAAAGGTTTTAGTGAAGTAGAAGGGAAGCTACTTACAAAAGGGTGATGCTTGTGCTCAGTTTTATAATTTCTCATTGTTTGATCCTTTTCCATTTTCCTTTACTTCTTCTAATCCTCAAGTCATCCTCACTTTCCATGAATTCACAGGCTCCCAGGTTGATACCAGTTAAAATAACTCATTGTTACTAAAGAAGTTCTGTTCCCAGGTTTTCAACAATACTTTAGGTACCTAGATACAGACTGACAATAAATAGTAAAAATTTTGTATCTCTGTGTTTTTAGAGCCTGATCACACCCGTTAGAAAAACTTTTCTTTTGGTCAATTCTATTAATTGTAACAGGTTCTTCTAGCCTGACCAAGATAAAGAAAGTAAAATAAAAAGACTGTTTGGATGTCCTGTAACAAACAGGGAGGAAGAGGATGCTTGTTTTTAATGAATTCATCCTGAATAGAACTAAGTATCAGGTTTGTTCTGTATCCTCACCAAATATGCATACAAAAACCTACAGACACTAACCACAAGTGAGTTGGTTTGCATATTATATGATTATATCTTGAAGGTCCCTCACAACCCAAACCATTCCATTCTATAATTGCAGTTGCTGTCAGTAAAAAATATATGCCAAAAATCAGAAATCTGACATGCTAAAGAGCTGAATCTGTGAGCAAGATACAAGCAATGTTCTTTATATGGCAGCTAATGAACTAAACTATAGGAAAAAAACCCCATAAATACTGAAGCTTTTCTAAAGACTCTTTTATATATTACAGGCACAGTTGGAGGAAGGGCTGCTCATTCAAACTTTGCCAGAAACTTTTAGAACTGTTTACTCATTATTACTATATATCAGTTCATTGGATAGCACAATTTTTAAGTGAATTACTGATTTTTTCTAATCTCTCCTATTTGTTGGCTCTTAAACTGACAAATATACAAAGCCTGACAACTGTGCACTCAATTTTATGTGGAAAAATTCCAAAAAATGCCATTATGGATGCATATGGTTCAGATCTTTTGATTTTGTCTTTAGATTTGCTTCAGTCTCCTCTCTCAAAGTGTTTCTAAGGCAGCAGAATACTGGTGGCTCACAAAAATGTCTTTTTATTTTCTTGTGTACATGTCATATAAAAATGTATCATATGGAAAGAGCATAGTTGCTAAAATATAAAGTTAAATGTCAATTGGAAGAGAGAGCATTTGATCTGCATCTTCTGTGGACAGTTTGCCCTTTAGATAAGCAGCTACTGCAATTATGAAAAATTGGGGAATGCTTTGCATGGACTTTGCTTTTTCCACATAGACCAGTATAAGGTTTTCCAAGTAGGTAAGCTGGGTTTGTCCCTAAAACAGAACAGAATAAATGCACTGAGCTATGGGGCAAAGTGTCAGTGGAGGCTGAGCTCACCTATGGGGAAAGTGTCCTTTAAACAGTTACCTCAGTTTTGTAAATAGGCTATTCCAAATATTAGATAAGTTTAATTAGAACAGTGGGATTTTGGAAAATACTGAAAGGAATTTTAATCAGAACTACATCAATTGCAGTAGAGAAGAAATTAATATCCACACATGTCTGTTTATATTTGTCATTATAATGAAAATATCCTGCCCTTACATGAGAATCCAGTAGTGCTCCCTTAAACTGGCATGGCCAGGAAGGAGAGTACCTATGTGCACTGCTACAGGTTTTGTTTTACTTGCCCTGAGTTCTGTATAGCACAGCTTGATAAGATGCCAAACCCAAAGCTAACTATGCAATTTACAGTAAATAAATGCATATCTCTAATGAGCTGAAAAAGTAAAAGGTGAGCTTTTGACAACATCCTAAGGAACATGTCCAGCTGTTTGGCATCACACAGTCAACTGATTTTGAATTCTTGAAATAATACTTGAAAAATATTATAGGTGCTTTTCATATGAAAAATAAAATAGGATCAAAAAAAAAAAAAAAAGGAAAAAAAGAAAAGGAAATCTTTGCAGCACACCTTCAGAATTGTTTTTTATGTTTTCTTTTATATTCTATTCAGCTTTTATCAAAGTGGCTACATCAAACTAAGCTCCTCTCAGAGGGCACATCATTTGAAGCCAGTAATGCCAGAAGAGAAGATGCTTTTTCAGAAATGCTTGCATTTTAGCTAACTGCCTTTTTCCCCTTGACCAGCTCTAAGTGGTAAACTCTTCAAACTCCCATTCAGCTCCAGAAAAAAAATAAAAAACATTCTCTTGTTTGCAAAGACCTTAAAAATATGTGAAACAACTGATACTTCCATCACAATGTGCTGTCCATGGTAAGCCTTTAGAAGAGCATTAAAACATTGACAAAATTAACATGGAGTTAATTTCTCTCCCTT
This sequence comes from Muscicapa striata striata, assembly GCA_030060385.1. Classification (NCBI taxonomy): domain Eukaryota; kingdom Metazoa; phylum Chordata; class Aves; order Passeriformes; family Muscicapidae; genus Muscicapa; species Muscicapa striata. Next base: position 1,492,066 of record JAREIS010000049.1, read on the forward strand.
ACATACTATCAGCTCATAGGGCAGGAAATGTAAAACTGATTTCTTCTCCCCCTCCCATATGAACTATGCTCTCAAATGGGTAGCTGGGTGCCTTGTCAATTAAATACCCAAATGTTTTGTTCCACACAGCAATAGGTATGTCAAGCTCAATATCCCTCTTTGTGGGTTTTGATAAAAAACAATCAATTTTAAACAGATCAGAAATGGAAAATGTATGTTTGAATAAACCAAGCAGTCATATCAGTTCATAACTCTATACAAACACAAATACAAATTAATCCTGAAGATTCATTTTGTCCACAGAAAAAAGCAACTCCCAAACACTCTTTATCAGCAATTCTGTGCTCAGTCAGCAGCCAGTGAGGGTTGCCTTTGGTGGCTCTGCTCTGAGTGTTTATTACCCCTGTCAGCACTGCTGGGCTCAGCCTGATCCTGCAGTCCTTGCAAGCCCTGCACTGCCAGCAAGAGAAGCACAAACATTGGTAGCTCAGACCCCTGAGTGCCTCATGGATAATGGACAGGCTGTCCAGGGAATGGTTCTGGCTTTTATATTACATACTAATCATATTTACTCACACTTGAGAGCAACTGCAAGTAAAACAAACATTGCTTTAACACCAGGTTTTAAAGAGAAAAGAAGTAGACCAAGGAGAATATTTATCTGTGTGCTTCAATACTAGCTGTGTTTTATGACACAGCATTTCTATGGTAAAAGTACAGTGATACTGTTAAAGCTTTTTTATTCCCATTTAATCCACATTAAATAGCATTTGTAACAAGCAGCAGTATTTTTGCCCCCACAAGGTTGACAGAGAGGCCTAGAAATTGTGCAATTCTGAGTAACTGATCTTTAGTATTATGCCTTTAACTAAGGGATATATTTCATATACCTCCAGAAACAGCAATGCATTTGTAACAGCAGATAAATTAGCCCTCTGCAATTTTTCCTATTGTCATTTTGCTTCTATTGGTTAGAAACCATCTACCAAAAATTTATTACAAGGCATAAAATATGAGCAGATTGCCCATCTAGCAACTGTTTATGTAACTTGTGAAACATTTATAATGAAGTCTTATCATTCTTCCTTTCACATATTTTGATTTTGCTCTTTCACTATTACAGAAAAAAAGAACACGTCATGCTGTAAATTCAGATTTCTTTTTCCTTTCTTTAAAATTTAGAGCCTTCTGACATTTTCAGGAAACTAGAATGTCAGTTAGACATAATCAGTAATTCATTTAAAGTAATTGCCTTTAAAATTGTCTTAGGTTTCTGTTATGTCTTTCAGTTAAACATGAACTGTAAATACTCTTAATATGATGTTTCAAACTGAGATTCAAGCTAACTGCTTTGCAAACTCTGGCTGCTGCTCTGCTACATCAAAGGATCATGAAACCTACCATTAAAATGCAACCACCTCTTGGTGAAACAGGAGCAATCAACGACAGGTACAACACAAAGAGGAAGAATGTTACTTAGACAAAACTGCAGGGAAGATTTCTGTAGGCAGTGGGGCCTTGGAGACAGGTTCAAAACAAAATTAGTCTGATGAAACAGGAACAGGAAAATGAATGTTTGGGGCTAAATGGCAAGAGGAACTGAGGCAGGACCTTCAGGGAGCAGTGGACATGCAAGGCTAAAAAAGGTTATTAGGTTGTTGTGTTTTGCGGCTTTGTTTATAACATCTTAATGGATCCAAGGGAAAGAGCCTTGTGCAGCTGTAGCTTTTTGTGGATAAAGAACTGTTTAAATCAGGATACTTTGTTTAAATTTCTGAAAAATTAATAGGAAATAATCTCTAAAGAGGTAGCTAATCCTCTCCTGGAGTCTGACAAAGCCACTTTGACTGTGATGGTGGTCAGAAGTATAAATTGATGGAGACCACCACAACAAGTGTCGTAACACTAAAATGTCACTTTTTTCTTACAAAATGAATTATTAAAAATAAGAAATCCTGAAGTTAGGGGACAAAGTATTTCCACAACCCTTTCACTCATATGCAGCCAAGTTGCCACTTGTACTAAAGCTATTATCGAGGCACTTAATTACTTTAAATCAAATACAAATCTCTTTAGGAAGAATAGTACTGAATGTCAAACAAAACTGAACGGCACAACTTCAATGATTAATCCTCCAGTGACTGACATCTGAACAGTTTAATTGCATAAATATTCCTCTATATCCAGTAACGCTTCTTAATACATGAAGTTTGGAATTGTATGACTAATGCTGCCATTAGCTAGATTGAGGATTCCTGATTATTTGGACTGTACACAAATTGCTTTGCAGCAGTTCAGTTGCAATGTTAATGCAGCGCGTGATCATTGAAATGCACAAGAGCAGCAAAATGCAAACGCAGACATTTGTTTTCCAGCCAATCTGATATAAGTGTAATTCATATCACTGTAATGAGGTCTGCTTACCTCCTGTCTTTTTTGAAGTCTCTACACCTTCTCAAGGGCAAAATTGTTTTCTAAATAGAGTCTGCCTGAATTCAGTCTCTTCTGTTGAAGTACTCCATCAGTAAGAACTAAAATAGCTCCTATTTACACATAGACCCCGTCCTCATAATATTTGCATGTTGTCTGGAAGCCTGTAGCCTTCTAAATCTATAAACAGCTCACAAAGTCACCCACAAATTTCTTAAGGATCAAGAAATTGCTTAAGTCAGAAAAAAACATAAAATGCAATTACAAGCCAAGAATAAATAAGGGAGGTACAGCATGTGACTATCTATGTGCTAGAAAAACAGATTTTGTCACTATTTCAGCTTACCTAGCCACATTTGCATTAATAGCAAGAGGAAAGCCAGCACTAAGCATCTGGAATGTTTGCTGGTTAAAAATCAAACATCAAAAAACTCAGCCTCCTTCACCAGTCCCCCCAAACCAATTAAAAAACCAAACCAACCCCCAAACAAACACTAAGCATCTCATCTTGTCAAAATTGGTGTGCTAAACTCATGAAATCAAAGCAATAAAAAAAAGCAAACCTGCCTACCCCCAATTTCTGATATTCTGGGTTTTTTATTTGTAATGTTATCCATCCTAATGCTTTTACTGATAAGTGTTACTTGAGTTCATTGGCTGCCAAACACTGACATTTGGGCACCCCTAAGAAAAGTGGTTAGGAAACTGGGTGTGCAGCAGCCACAGTACCAAACAGCTGAATATTTTCTTTTATATGCTGTAGCTTTATCTACAGCCCTCAAATCTATCTGCTAGCTCTCTTTTTCTGTCAGGAAAAAGGCAACAAATGTGTGTGCATATAGGCCATTGTGATGACTCAGAAAATGTTGGCTTTTCAAGGAAACTGTTTCATACAAATCCTCCATTTTCACATGTCTGTTTTCACTCCATATTTACCAGATGTCACAACTTCACTGTTGTTCATGCACCACAAAACAGATTCAATGCTGTTCTTTTCTGCAATCCTAAAACAGATTTAAGGATGACAGGTAGAAAAAATAATTTTAGTAATCCTTTCATTACCTACGTCTTGTCACCTTAGAAAGTGGTAGAGGAATGCTCTGCCTCAGCTAAACAAACCTTTGGAAATCTTTGATCTCTGCATCTGATATATTGGTTTAATTGGTCCTATTTTGATCAAGCTAAATTAAGTCTTCTGCTCTTGAAGTGAAGTAACACTGAAACAGTTGCCTTAATTTCATTTCTGCTATCTTGAGGCAACAGAAAAGCCCATGTAATCCATCCAGGAGGCACTGATTCACTTGTGATAGTAGGTGTAGCTGAAAAGACAAAAAAACCCTTCCCACTAAGAATTTGCACTCATTCAACATGTGCTGGATAGACAAGACAAGACAAGACAAACTATGCTCTATTTATCACTTTCTCCCCCATAGATATACACTAAATGTATGCTATAACTATACACTGTATATTGAATGTGAATGTGGCATTTCACATTTAATATGAAACTTAAAATGTAAATGCAATACACAGTATTGTCAAGCAACCTCCCTCCTGACAGTGGCAAGTGATCCTCTCTGGAAATTCCCCAGACTGACCTAACATGCTTCAGTCAAACATATCCCTTTCTCCAGGAATCACCACAAATAATGCTTTTTTTTCTTTTTTTTTTTTTTTTTTTTTTCTTGAGATGGGTCTTGCTTTGACCAGCATTTTCTTTGCATATCAAACATTCATTCTATCATAATCACTATTAATGAAAGGAAGAGCAGACTTTGTTATCTTCTCACCACCAATTTCCCTAACAGAACCAGCAGGAAATAGATCAAAGGCTGACATATCCAGCAGAAAGTATCCGTTTCCTGACCTTCCCTTCTGCCTCGTTTGCAGAATTTGGGAAGTATTTACTTATCTTCTTTCCCCCTCTCTCCCCTTGCTCTTTGCATCCCAGGCATTTCTGGAATCAAGAGAGCAGAGTGCTCCTCCAGCCAGGTCTTGTCTTTTGACCCCCTGCAGCAAAAACTTCCTTATTATCGCTCTGAGCTCTAAGGATTTATTTACCACCATGTGCAGTTGGTTCAGAATACTTTCAGATCTACTCCAGAGGAGTATAAATAATTCCACAGCACAAAGGCGAACTTGGGCTTTGCCCTGAGAACACAGCCCCTCTCAAAGCCTTCTGCAGGTCCCCACACACCTAAGTGGGGGGTTTGGAGTTAGGAGTGCATGGAGCTTCTTCCTAACTGAAATTGCCCTGACAAGAACAGGAACTGCAGAGAATGAATTTTAACATATGAAGCCTAGGTAATTTTTTTTTTTTTTTTTTTATGGAAGATCTTTTAATCCCTATTTAATCCTAAAACAACTAACCAGGATAATAATAGCTAAAGCAAGCACAAAGGGATGGAGATAGAATGAGAGTCTATATTCTATTCATTTGCTTTAAGATAGGCTACTAAAAGATAGGAGGAAGAACATTTCCAGGAAGATGGGTTTAGTTTGACAGTATATAAATAGCCTGAGCTGAGGATGTAACAATTGCTCTGCCTCTTCTAACACGAGCAGGGTAGTAACTAGAACTGAGCTGACTATGGAACTGGAATATTTTGCAGCTTAGATTTCTTCAATAAGACTAAGCCAGCTCAAAAGATTTCACTGTTGCTCTAACACACAAGCCTTTGATGTTTCCTCATCTTTACATCATAGAAGGAGCTCAAAGGGTTAATTAAAATTTAATGATATCGGCAGTACTTTGAAAAAGTTATGAACTTGGGTGAGATCAATCACTTTCTTGGACTGTCTGACTTCAAAGCAAACATTATGCAAAGGAAAAAATTCTCTCAATCTGCATTGAATTCATAAGCAAGGATTTCCTCATTAGTGGTCTGTGCATGGAGGAGATTCCAAGTTCAAACTGGAAGAGGTGAGGTGCCAAAAAAATGGTTAATCAGAATTTCATGCCTTTGATGCTAGTCACATGCTGAATGAATGCATCACTGCAAACCAGGGGACACTTGAACAGTCCCAAAATAGGAAATCAGGGATTAAGGCATGAGCAATTTTTTTTTTCCCAAATTCACAACTTGTTTGCAGAGATTTAGCTAAAACCTCATTAGCTTGTTTATTCAGTCTTAATGACATTCAGCAAAATGTCAACTGAAATAACAAAAGTAAAGTTTTTAAAAATGTACACATCTCTAGTCTGCATTTGTAGTTTTATTTGTTTACTACCTACATTTTATTTGAGCTGACATCCTTCACTTTCTGCAATCTTATTCTGACCTAAAGGTATTACTGTATTTTCTAAGACAAATACACTTCAGATGACAAAATTATGAAAATCCCCCATAAGAGATCAGAGTTTACCAGTGACTAGTTAGATTTATCATGAAGATTAAGAAAAATTTATTTTAATGCACTCAAGTGTTGACAGTAAATCACCATCTCTGCTTAGATAAGGCTGTGTAGGGAGCCTGATTCAGCTCCAACCTTGTGCCTTCCTTTAGTTACACCACAAACCTACTTTGACAGAAGTGGAAATATGCTGTGTGGTATGATTCCTCCTGGAGATTGGTTTTATCACATATTTAATATTGTTCTCCATAAGCAATTATGGGATGTATTCAATATATTTGAAGCTCTACAGTTCTCAAAGTAATTATACACTTACCATGAACCATTTATTGCCTCACTCAATACCTAAAATATATGTCTGGGTTTTTAAATATATTTTTTTCATTGAATGAATTTGTTTGCAAATTCTATTTCTTTTTAAATGTCCTACTCTAGACATAACTCTGTTCAGAACCACCATCCTGGTAACTACAGGCCAGTTAGTCTGACCTCAGTACCAGGTAAGGAACTGGAACAGTTTATATTGAGTGTCATCACACAGCACTTACAGAATGGCCAGGATATCAGACCCAGGCAGCACGGGTTTAGGGGGGTAGGTTGTGTTTGACCAACCTGGACTCCTTTCATGCCCAGGTGAGCACCTGGTGGATGAGGGAAAGGCTGTGGATGTTGTGTACCTGGACTTCAGCAAGGCCTTGGACACTGTCTCCCACAGCAAACTCCTGGAAGAGCTGCAGCCCATGGCTTGGACAGGAGCACTCTGCTGGGTCAGGAACTGGCTGGATGGCCAGGCCCAGGGAGTGCTGGTGAAGGGTGCTGCATCCAGCTGGGGATCAGGCACCAGTGGTGTCCCCCAGGGGTCTGTGCTGGGGCCAGTTCTGTTCAGTACTTTTATTGATGACATGGATGAGGGTATTGAGTCTTTCTTTCATTAGTAAATTTGCAGATGACACTAAGCTGGGAGCATGTGTTGATCTGTTGGGAGGGAGGAGGGCTCTGCAGAGACCTGGAAGGGTTGGATGGATGGGCAGAGCCCAGTAAGATGAAGTTTAATGAGTCCAAGGGCCGAGTTCTGCACTTTGGCCACAATAACCCCCTGCAGTGTTACAGGCTGGGGATGGTGGGGCTGGACAGTGCCCAGGCAGAAAGGGACCTGGGGCTGCTGCTGAACAGCAGCTGAACATGAGCCAGCAGGGTGCCCTGCTGGCCAAGCAGGCCAAGGGCCCCTGGCCTGGATCAGGAATGGTGTGGCCAGCAGGAGCAGGGAGCTCATTCTGCCCCTGTGCTTGGCACTGTGAGGCCACACCTCGAGTGCTGTGTCCAGTTGTGGCCCCTCAGTTTAGGAAGGACTTGGAGACACTTGAGCACGTCCAGAGGAGGACACGAGGCTGGTGAGGGGCTTGGAACACAAACCCTGTGAGGAATGGCTGAGGGAGCTGGGGCTGTTCAGCCTGGAGAAAAGGACACTCAGGGGTGACCTTATCACTCTGTACAGCTCCCTGAAAGGTGGCTGTGCTCAGCTGGGGTTGGGCTCTTTCTCCAGGCAGCACCGACAGAACCAGAGGACACAGTCTTAAGCTGCACCAAGGGAAATACAGGCTGGATATTAGGTGGTATCAGAACAAATATTTCAATAAAATGCTGGATTTTGAGTTTATAGATTTCAGTTGAATTAGCTCTGTGGCAAAGAGTTTCCACTTAAAATGTATTCAACCTTTTTTAAGGGATACAGATGAAAAGGCAGCAGTAGTAGTTAAAGAACCAAAGCAATAACAAATTGATTTTATTTTTGGCACTGACTTTTTCCCTTGCCCCTTTAATAGAGAGAAATGCTATAGAATCTATTTCTGCTTTTGAGGTGGAAGATAATAATGGCTATCATTTTTCAAGGGAAAAAAATTACCTAAAAGTGAGGTAGAGCTGTCTTTCACTGATGTCAAACCCAGAAAAACAATACAACAAGCATGAGAAAAGGAGCAACAAGACAACAGCTCATTCTTTCAGATCTGTCTCTGATTTCCTGACAAACCTGTTGAGGAAAGACAGACAGACCACAAGGTCTTGTCAGCTCCTTGAGAATGGCAAATCCATACTCACTCAGGGCTGTTTGTAACAGGGCTTATACCACTCCTGTCTGGTCAAAAGAGGATATGGAAACAGTTCTGATCAGGTGAATCTGGCTTTTTTAAAAAAGAAAGCATTAGCAGACAGGATGCCAGGAAAGGAGATGTGTGAGACAGGACAGGAAAAGGAAGCACAGTGGAAGGGTGACCAAAGCCTCACACTCTCCCTGGTGCCTGGGGTCTATCTCGAGTGGGTGGAGGAGGATTCTTTTCTTCTGAAAAATACCTGGGAGTCTCCTTGGCAATCCAGAGGTGTCAAAAAACAGCTCTTAAAACTCAGCCCCCTCAGCCTGTTCAGGCCTCTGTTCCAACTGAATGGGTGGGATAGCTCACATTGTTTTGGATGTGATCTCATTTGTCCCGATATGTACGTATAGAGTAAGACATGTTTGGTTCAGAAAGTCAGACTGATTTGACAGAGAGGTATGAAATAGAGAGCTCCTTTTCATACCAAACATCAGTGAAAATTGCATATGGTTGGTAGTTTGCATTATTTGGGGAAAAAAATTAATCTTATTCAGCTAAGCCATTTATAAATGTCCACAAGTATAACCAGCAGTAATTATGTTTCTTTTTTTAACTTTATATACTTATTTTTTGTCTAGGGATTTTCTCTAGTGAGATGGCTAAAACACTGGCCAATCATAATTAAAGAGAAATTAAATCCACTTTTTTCCAAATTAACTACAAATGTTTTTTATTCCTTTATATTGACTTCCTATTAATTTATTTATAAATTTCCAGTAACCTTGCTTATCTTTAAAATTTAAAAAAAAAATTAATATTAAAACAATATATTTTCAACAATAAAGTTCAACAAAGTCACAGTATGTAAGTACCTTGTCTTAGAGATGGCCCATTAGCAGAGAGTATGTGCCACGGAGATAAGGAAATCACTATACCCCACCCAGCTTCAACAGTTGGTGATAGATTACACATTTCTGTCCAAATCAACCCAACACATACAGTAAAATTTGAATAAAAGTGAAGGATTTACTGTGACAAAAATCTATTACCAATTGTTTGCAATAAAGTATTTTCACAATTAGGTATACGTAAATGAAGAGTCCAAAGTCTTCAAAATGACAATCAAATTATTTCCATGAGAGCTACTCCCCTACAACCATTTCTACTGCTGATGATTACATGATTACTCTGTCAGAGACAGACAAAGCATGTGTGTTTCCCTGACAGGGAGACAGAGTGCACTGGAGAGAGGGAAGATGCAGATTGGGATGGCTGAATACAGGCACTGACAAGGCTAACAATCCACCAGGCACAGCAATACATAGCAGCAACCATGAGAAACTTCCAGAGGGAGTCTCACCCTGGAAAGTTGCATTATACCAGGAAAGACCTTAACGAAAATTAGCTCTGACTGATTTGGGAATCCAAAAGAAAGTCATGAGAGGAACAGATCAGTCAGCTCTCAGGCTGTGGGCTCTTCTCAAAGACCCTGTGGAGCTGTGACAAACTTCTTTTACTTTTATAAAACAATCTCAAGTCTGAGAACACCCTGAGGAAGGTGTCAAGCAAAGAAACAAACCCTTTATGATGACAGGCGATCACCTATCTTAATAACAGCTTTTACTGTTCACTCCAAAGACTTTCAAGTTCTCTATTTTAAAAATATATAACATTGCTAAATGCAATACAAAGTGCCTTTGGCTGTTGTCACTGTATCTCTTTCTGTGCTTCATTTTTTCCCATAAAACCTCTATGCTGTAAAGGGAAAACCAGTTAAAAAAAATATTCTTTTCTCCTCCTACACAAAGAGGCATTGTAGGAAGACAAATGGGAGAATGAGAAAGGGGGAAGTATACACTGTACCCTTTCCAAAGCACATTTATTCTGCCCTAGTGTGTGTTTCATTGCCTCTCAAGGGTGCAGTTTATCTGCTTTTCTACTTCCAAGTGGATACAGTGCCTTTATATCCCCTGAACATCTCCTATTACATCACTACCATGCTGAATACCAAAAGGATGACACGGATTGAAAATGCTCAAATGTTGCAGTTCTGTTAAATACTCATTAAGCCACAAAGATTCCAGGTTGGAGCCCATATTCCCTTAATACATCTTAATTCTTAATAAGTCTGTTTAGTCTGTGGAGGACAGGACATGAATTATTATTTCATCCCATAGAAGGCGAAAATAGTGAGAGGAAAATAAAGGAAAAAAAGAACCTGCCCTTGGAAAAAACAGGATTACATTTTAGTGAGCTGTCATTTGTGTTGGCAATGTTGATCATTTGAAGCTTTCACTTGGGGGTTACTTTTGTGGTTGTTCTGTCTTCGTGACAGTACATTGAAACAATTCCCCCTCTTAACATTATGAGATAAAAATGTGATCAACAGGTGAGTTTTTATACGACTTTGTAATTGTGGGAATATAGCTACACTCTGCATCCCACTGTAATAGCAAGCTTGTGGAAAATAATTAATTGTATATAAAGTGTCATATGAGTTTAATATATAGGTGTTAAACTGCTACTTTTGGTTATTTTGACATACCTAACAGAGATTTTATCTCTGTTCTGTATGGATGAAAAAAAAAGGCACAATATATTAATAAGATTTTAGCTTGAATTTCAATTGGCAGAAAGAATGAAACACTTAAAGTGCTGTGGTAGGTTGACCATCAATACAAGAAAAGATATAGTTAAAATCCAGTGCCTTTGATAGTGCTGCTTTCTGCATCTTTAACTATAAAACTTAGTAATTTTATATGTAATATAAACATAACTATTTCTGGATTGATGCAAACCAGAAAAGTAGAAAGAATTTTGTTTTTCTAGCTTTAAGACAGATTTTCAATACAGCTTTTTTGACTACATCCTTGCACTGAAGTAACTGGAGTTGCTCTGTGGTTGTAGCTATAATAGTTTGAGTGCAGAAAAAACTGCAGAAATAAATAACATCTTTCATTAGACAAAGTTATTTCATTGGAAAAAACAGACATTTATTCATAACAGAAATTCTTCAGATCCTAAAGAGATGTAAAATATGTGTTAGAAAATGAATCAATCTAATTAATAACCTGAACATGTGAGGGAAAGTGTGGTGAACACCTTTGAAGCCAAGAGGGGTGACAATGGCAATAGCCATTCTTTAAAAGTAACTTATGTTTCAGCAAGTTATTTCTTAGACAATGGTTACACTCCCCTACAATTATCTGTACTCATTATATTTAAGGGTTATCACATGATAAAGCCAAACACATTTTTTGGTTCAAAAAATTGCATCCTATATTATATCTCAAATTTTCAGCTGCCTGCAGCTTAATAGAAAAGCTAGAGCTTCAATGCCTGGTCATAGAGGGAGAAAATTCATCAATAGTAAAGAGATTGTACTTCAGTCCCCATAATACAAGTGTCAAGAACAAGTAGTGCATGGGGTTTTGATAAGATCATTGCACAGATAGATAAAATTCTTTCTTCACAGATCACCGGGAGACCTAAGCATCAGTGAACCCAATTTTTGAAGCCTTCAGAGGGACTACACTGGTGGAGATACTGCAGTGGAAGTACCTGGTGGTACAGCAGTAGGAGCATGCCATCATCCTGCCCACACAGTCCTGGCTGGAATTATTCTTCTTCCATAAGGCACACACAGAATCATGAAGTGAAATCATTGCTTCTGGATGAAATTAAGCTCTCGTGGGTACAGCTCGGTTCTGTTGCTGTGCTCAGTGATTCCTTTGCCAGCACAGCCAATATAAACTTCTCACTATACTTATTTGCCTCTTTTATAGTTTAGACCTGGCCTAGGCTTCAACTTTCACACAGAATTATACATCTATTCATTTGTGAAATTAGGATTTAAATAAACAGGACACCTGTGGAATACCTACTACCTTCTAAATTACTTCAACATATGCTTAAGTGCTATGTTGTTTTGATTTCTTTATAACACCTGGATTTGCTCTTATCTGAAAGTGATATCAAAACATCTTTGCCTTTTCCATCTATGTATTTCCGTCAATATGCAAAATGTTTACATTTTCTCAAACTAAAAAAAACTCAGCAAAACAACAATAATTCATCCAGTACTGCCAGAATATTTTGCCAGTAAAACCTTCAAAAATATAAATAAATGTTTTTAGCTTTCCTCTTCTCAAACAGCAAAAAAATGCAGCCCCATCTTGGCCAAGGTCACAATGACGAATGAATGACACAGCTCTAATGAGCAACTTATATTTACAGGGCCTAAACTCTACCAAACTTCCCAATCTTGTCTAAAGGTATGTACAGAATTCCAGGATTCCAGGGGGATTCAGGTCCATTAAACATGACTTTGGAAACTGAATTTATCTAGCCATCTTAACCAATTGTTTATGCTCCACAGAAGCTTTGTGTGGTCCCAATATTCTAATGGCTTCTCTGGATGCACGTTAAAGACTTGAACACCTTGATATGTCAACAGCTTTCTGGACTAAACAATAAAATAAGTTGGAAGAGAAATCCCCATTAGTTTGCCATGAATTGTTTAAGCAGAATTCCTACTAATGTACAAGGTCAGCAGGGGGATAGCACATTCTCACAGTCATGCTCTGTGCCATCTGCCAAGAACAGCTCTGTGTTGGTGCTGGGAGCAGATTGACAGAATGAGGTTAGCTGGGGCAGTCAATAAGACATAGCCAAAGCTTGGCATTCACACACATCCCAGTAACATTCATGAATTGTGTGAACAGGAGTATATCCACACTACTCTTCTGAAAGAATGCCTTAACAGCCTTGAGTAGAGGACAGCCAACCTTGCTTTCCCAGTTGCACTGGTACAGCCATATAAAATGCAGAGGCATGATGAGAAGCAGCATTTGGAAAAGCAGAGATCTTCAAGATTTGTCTTTACTGGTAGATTTCTTCTTGCAAACCAAACCAAGAGAAAACTACAAATGTGCACTGAATACTGGGAGTTGAGTGGACTGTCTTTTTACCTACTGAACAGCAAAGGAGTAGACATAGCTCTGCAACAGAACCAGTGGAGAGAGAAGAACAAAGATTCAGTAGTGCCTGTAACAGAAGCAAATCCAATTTTTGTTGTGTGTGCAATACATCTATTTTGTAAATAACAACAAGAATGCATAAAACTATGCACTGTATTCTGAATCCCACAAAACCCAAGGATTTGCCACAATTTCTCTGTAGTTCAACATGCAGGATTATTCCCTGAAATGTATCTGACCACAAAACACCTGTGCTAATGGCAGAAGTTCCTTTTGCTGGCTTTTCTCATCACCTCAACATGGTAATGAGAATAGAAAGCATATAAAGCTGTGAAGGTTAGTGGGATTGCTGGTTTCCATCATATACACGACCTGGTAATGAATGACTGACAGGCTCTCTGAAGGAAAATGCATAACACAGGCAAGAACCTGGCCCTCAGATGGAAACTTGATGGCTGGTAAAAGACTTGTTAAGATTCACATCAGAATCATGAATATCACTGCAACTGCTTCCATGACAACAAAATATAATGTCATAATGCATATTATGATTTCATGACAGGATGAAGCCTGTTTATCCAGGCAGCCTCTTCAGCTCTGAACAGGATTAGAGAATAAGAGTTCACTTTGGGAACAAGTATACCAATAATAATTTTTAAAAATATATTTTTCTTTGTTATGGAGACAAAAAAAAGGATATTAAGTGCAGCTTATTTCCATCTCAACTGTGATCAGTACATACAGTATCTATACGGATCAGGTTTCAAAACAGTTGGGTTCTTTGCTTCCATCAACATTTTTGGCCTTTCAAAAGAGTATATTAATCATGAAATAGATTGTCTCCTTTTACATGCACAGTATAGCAGTGATTAAGGCTGGCAAATCATTAATGTTTCTATCTCACCTTTTATTTCTATCTTCTATGAGAACCATGCCCTGTTACCTCTGTTCCAGCACTAGGGTTCCGCTGGTTTACACACAAACAACTAAGTTTTATACCACAGATCTGCATAGCATGCTACTTTCCTGTCCTGCAGGCACTCCATGTATTAATACACAAACATCTCATTTTTCTTCACCTGATCTGACAAGAGTTTCTGTATTAAAGATACTGCTGATATAAATCCCATCAGCATTACACACAAGCACACTGGAATGCCCATGTTAATTCCTGATCCTAGGGAATGTTTTTTCTGGTAACCCACACCCTCAGGTATCCTGCACAGATGGAAAGAAACCTCATCTCTCATGTTCTGGTGGAGGGAAAGAGGGACAAACCAATGACTTGCACCAGGACTCAGCTCAAGTATTTGAAAAATGACCCAGAGGTCCTTTGCAAATATATACAATTTAATTTTACTGTACAGCCTGATGGAAATACAACAAAGCTGGCAGTAAATAGCCAGAAAATTCTGATGGCTGACCAGTATAATCCTTACTGGTCTACTTAAATGCCATCTCCATGACCAGGATTGAGCAGCTGGAGCAGGTGAATATTGCAGGCCTGTCATGACTGGTACTGTTGGTACCCTGGCATGGCAGCAAGCTGCCAAAATTGTTTGTACCCAAAACCAGTTCAGCAGTCCCCCTCCTCATGCTCCAGTTATCAACCTAATCCAACAAGAACAAAAGCAAAGTAAATAATGGGTAAAATCATGTAAAATTAATTTCCTCATTCCTGCCAAGAACCACTTTTTTTTTTTTTTTTTTTTAAAGTGTGCCCATTCTGGGAATGGATAAAGGCCCTCACTGAAACAAACACCTACATGGTCATACATTAAAGCAACCATGACAGGACAGTGATAAAGTCACTGCAGTTCTGTTCTGAATGATTTTCTAATGTCAGGAACATTATGGATTCTTTGTGAAAGAAGCATATAAAACCTTAAGTCTTCTATTTTTCATATTTAGTTTAAGGATTTCACTTCAATCAGCTTTCTCTACTTCCTTTTTAGAACTATCTTTGGCTGAGTGGCTAAGACTGCCAGTGAATACATAACAGTAGTTAAGTAATAATTTTCCCCTAGGAGAAAATTACTTTTTGCATAGAATAAAAAGGAATTAAATTATTTGAGGCTCAAGAAATAAATTTCTCAACACAATGAATCTACTTCTTTATTATTTTTAGTGCAGAGAAATGCTTTTTTCCAAATTATGTGTGTAATACAATAAAGACTGCATGCATAATTTTTAACCTTTCTGAAATAACTATGTAAAAATTATAAAAACAGTCACAAGAACAATGTTCATGATATGCATGGCCTAATTACATGCTGAGAACATTGGTTCTGATTTTTTTTAGAGTCTGAAATTCACCTTTTTTGTTTTCAGAAGCCATAGAAATAGCACAGCACACTTTTCAGAATAATGCAGCTGTCATAATAGGAATATGCAAATCATGATTATTTAAGATGAACTTGATCTTTTTCTCAAAGAGACTTTTATCAAATGTGACTCATATAGAAAGGTCTTGTTAGAAGATAAGAAATATTATTCCCTTCTTTGATATATTACACTCAAAATAATGCTAGTGAATCAGACAGCAATTACCTTACTTGTACCCAGAAGCAGTTTATTCCTAATAAGTCCTACACTTAGCTACAATTGCTTCCATATTTGCCAAAGGAAAATGTTAAAATATTAATAATCCAGTAACCTATTCTATGACAGTGAATCACTGGTTTGAACTTTTGTTTCAGTCACACATACACAAAGAGCTAAACTTTAATATAAGCACAGAAATTGGAGTAGATACATTATAAAGGTTGTAATATCAGATCTTAATATTTCCTGCTACCATGAATCACACAGCAGCACCAGCCACAACCATCTTTAGCAACACAAAAAAATAGGCATGTGTGTTTATATATGTGCACTTTATTTTGTTGTGTTCCAGTTATGAAAAAAATGTCAACAGCTGAGAAAATTCTGGTTGGAATGGCAAAGAGCAACAATCCCAGTTTAAAAGGACACACCTAATTGTGTTTTTATCAATCCTTATGATAGATGAAGTTTCCCACATATAAGGCTGCAACATCTAAGCAAGAGCTGAGCTTTCAAGGGATTTGAACAGAGGACAAAAGCAACCCTTTTTTTAATGTCTGATTCTGAGGACCTGAACACCACACTCTGGGCATAATTTTCATTTTTACAAGGAGTTTTCATTACAAAAGGAGTATAAAATCTCCTTCCTGAATTCACTATTAAGCCTAAAAAAAATAAATAAACCACTGTTTTCAGTTCATGCTAGTCATTATACTTGAAGAGAAAGTGATTATAAATCTAAATTTATTATTTTTTTTAATCTTATGTGAATTGAACAATTGCACATCTCACTATTTAGTTCCTGGTTAAATACAAATGTATATTTGAAGAATGAAGTAAAAATTACAGCAATTTTTTTGTTTTGTTTTTTTGTTTGTTTGGTTGGGTTTTTTTAAATTTAATACCCAGTAACACTAAAACTCAGCAAAGTACTCTAAACAAGTACCAGGAAATATTTCCTCAAAAGCAAACTCACCATCTGCTTTAGTATTTTTTAAAACTCCAATTCTTTTCACATAAAATTAGTGGTTTTGTGTTCAGGTGTGTCATTTTTGTTTTTATTTTTTTCCCCAAATACAAGTATCTTACTGGAAAGAAAACACTCATGAAAAACACTCTTCAAAAATATGTTTTAATTTAAAGGTTTGAGTAGGAATTGGTAAGGAGCCATCTTGTCACTGACTGCCAGCCTCGCTGATGTATTTAAATCCAGTTCCTGTTTACAGTCACCTGCTCAGAGCACAAAATGTAGGAGACATAGGGAGATGGCAAGTGACAGGTATGGAATACTGAAAGAAGTAATTTGATTGAATTCAATTTGGAAATTGATTGAAATTCATTTGCATATGAAATATGTTTTGCAATTTATTTAGCTGAGATTGTTTGCAGAGCTCAGTTTCCATCCTGTGCAGCTGAGCCTGGGGGTTACCTACAGGACAAGGCAGAGCTGGGGAGGGGCCCTGCCAGGAGGTACCACCCTGCCTGGCTTGGGCTCACTGGGACACTTCCTTCCAGCACTGCCAGCCTCCCCTGAAGGCTCCTGCTCTGCCAGGGACCTTCTCCTCCCACTTTTGTAATGGTTAAAATGGTCTCAAAGCTGCAAAATGCTCCGCTGAGAAAACACAGAAGATTTTCTGTCAGACAAAACTCTATATTCACCAGATCTTTTGATAGCTTAAACCAAGTAAAAAAAATGCCCTACATGGGTAAGAACAATAAAGTACAACAATTGAGTTTTTCTGCCCTGCTTCTCTTACTGGAATTGTTCTCTCATGGCAAGTGATATCCTAACCCAAACCAGCAGAGAAATACACAGAGCTTGGTGTGGGAGGGCCCAGAGCCAGGTGCACTCAGTCTGTGCTTTTGTCCTGGGCCACGATCCCCCTGAATTAATCTTGGATTTATATCAGCACCATGAAAAGGTCACATTATGGCGTGACCTGAAAAGAAGTTTTTTATTTCTAGTGTAAACCTAAGCTAACCAGCAAATGCCTCTTCTTAAAATTCTACTATTTCATTCATTCATTCTCAAATTACTTATTAATTTAGCCAGTGATTTCCTGTGGCTAATCTTACAGACCTAAATCTGCTTCTGTCTTCATCCTTCAAAGAAGAATTTAAGCCTCTCTAATATAATTCAGAAGTTCAGATTCACTTTCACATATCCCCGTTTCTTTTCTGCTTCAAGTTCATGTCCTGCATTTAAATGAACAATGATACAAAGAACTAATATTTCCTTGTATAATTTAAATTTTAAGACTGAAGACTTAGAAAATCAAAAGGAAAGACACTGCTATTTAATTGTTTCTTAGGCAATAGCAACTCTCTCTTCTCTTGTAAGCAGAAGGTTCTCTGCATTAAATCTCTTGCCTTTTTACTGGGGGTAGTTTCATATCTGCAACATTAAAAAAAAATTACCAATGCCAAGCTGTTCATATTTGATGGAGAGCAATCGTGATTCAAGATTGCTTAAATTCATTGTTGTTTTTCTCTAAGCATGAGAAATCTTAAATGGTATAAAGAACTGCTCTGTACCACCAGACATGAATTTCTTTGAATTGAATTAAACCCACTTCACCAATTTCAATATCAATGAATTGGGATATCTCCTACAGTAAAGAGAGTCAAAGAAGAGATACAGAATAAACTCACATATCCTTGCAACAATTATGATAATAAATTCATCCTGGCAGATAGGATGACTTTTTCCAAAGAATAATTGTCCCTTCCTGGTTGCCAAGATACAGAATTTTCACTCAGAGCATATCTTGAAAATTGGGAGCATTTGAATTTTTACAGTAATTTTAAGGTGGTAAAAGGGTAATGGTGAGTAGCTAAACAAAAATCATTTTGTTGAACACTTAACAGGATCTGAACCATCCAGGAGATATCATGCAATCTCCTGTAAATTCCATTTATTGAATTAATAGGTAAGTACAGACATTTAAATCTCACTGATTCCACAATCCTTTCACCATATATTTCAATGTGATTGTCAGAATTTGCAACAAAGGCAGAAGGAAAAAAAAAAAAAAAGTTTACCTCCAAAATACTCTGCATTTTTGATGGTGGGATACAAGTGACAATTACCATCAAGCATTCCTCTTAAAGAAATCAACTAAATTAAATCCTCAATTCCAAAACCTTCACAATAAACGAGAACTGTGAAGAAATACTTCAGCTAAGCCTTTTCTCTGTTATAGCTCCCAGTCTAGATTTTAGTGAGCAGCCTTGATCCAGTGATTCTGGACTCAGTGATACTGAGCTACAACACCACTGGGAGACCATGCTGAGGCTGGAGCAATGGGGCATCACGAAAACGCTGGAATATCCTGTTCCCTTCCAACCATGCACTGGAATTATCTTCTATGAACTCTCATTCACATTTCATTTTATCAAACAAACTACTTCCAGACTAAATAGCCGCTTTGACATCTGGCACATCTGCAATGCAATGTGGGAACACTTAAAAAAAGTAATTTCTGACCACCTAATCCACTTTCCCTAATCCACTTAGAGTTCCAGTAGGGCAAAAATTTGATCAATTTGCTGTGACTTGAAGAGGTACATGATGCTATGTGCTGTGTCCCTGCACTTGCACATGACAAACTGATGATACTAGATGGAATAAAGAATGAAATAATGCTGAGAATAAGCCAAAATTTTTCAATGGAATACTTTTGCATGAAATCTGCATTATTGGAACAAATTTTTTCAGGACTATAGTGCTGATGCAGCAGGGGGAAACAAAGTCCATTTTACTACATTAAATTAAATCAGTTTTTAAAAATAGAGAATAGTGTTTATACATACCAATAGCAATATATACTGTATTTCTTATTTGGATATAGATGTCTTTTGACATCACCAAATCTCTGAAATCAGATTACAAAATACCAAATAAAAAGAACTTAACTAGTTGCTCTATTACATATGATTTTTATATTATACAATTTTCAGAAAACCTGCATCAAGTATTTAGTACATTTCTGAGTGACTAGTGGAGAATTTCTAACCTGTGTGTACAGTTAAACATATTTTAGTCCCTAACTTGCACATAAATAGCCTGATCTGACATTTACATTTTGCTTCTTGACTGCCTTGCCTTGGTTTTAGTAAAAAACCCCCAGAGCTGGCTGGGACAAAATTCACAGCAGCACAAGGAACTTTGCAAATTGAGACCAGATAAACACCAGGCTGGTGGTTGTTTCCTGTTCTGTGATGTTCTGCCATTAGAGGATGCTGAAGCAGCAGATTGGTTTGAAATGTTTTTATAGGATACAATTAACCTATTATAAATATAGCTTTTAAACTCATGGCTATTGAGAGTGCTCTAATCTCATTATAGTCTTATTTCTTTCCTGCTGTCTTTCCCATATTTTTCCACACACTGTTGCCATGTGCTTGAATACTATTTTCTTATTATTACAACAGTGGAGGAAATTTTAAGGATGATGGTCAAGTATGGGCTGAATTGCCTTTAAGGCTGTATTTTAGTACATTCACTAAAAGAAGTGGTTAGTAACAGCTGTAAGCAGATACCCCTGTTTCAAAGAGAACTGTGTGTAAAACACTTGGTTCCTCACACATTCTTGCAAAATGAAAGTTTGCTGAGTTTGCTATATGAAGGACTCATTAGCTATATCCTTACAAAAAGAATAATGTTGGACACAGAGTGATTAAAAATCCTGAATAAAAAAAAAAGCCCACATTTTCCTATTACTACAATTTGGTTTTAATCATGGCATACCACAACTTCCATTATATTCAGATTCATATGATTTTGCGCCCCTCCACAGGAACAGGGCTGTCATCCCCTACACACAGAGTTGTATGTGATGTAGTTCATCTGGCATATACTCAAGCTCATGAATGGATGAAGCACATCCAATTAATGCTGAAGTTTCTTTGAACTTCACACTGGCAGGAGAGCAGGAGTGTCTTATGCCAATTACTGCAGTGGATGAGACTGAAGGACTTCCCCCCTTGTACTACTCTACTGAAGACAGAAGCTTTACACTTTCACAGGAATTAGTCTCACAGTGCTTAAAGACCAGGAGTACTCTTCCCAATCAGCAATTCAGCCCCTTGCTGCTGCAGACATACACCTTATCAACACATACATAAACATGTTTTGCTCCATTTTAAGTGTTATCTCCTGTGCCAGTCAGGCAAGCTGCTACACATTTTAATACCATCTATAGTTACAACTGCTGATTTCCAATAGAAATTTTCAAGGGGACTTCTAATTTTGCTGTTAGAATGATATCCTTTAACGTGAACAGCTCATCACATCTTCCAATTTTTATTTAGTTCCCACAGCAGTGCATCCTTACTGGGCTGGGCTCCCTGTATGAGGCTTACAGACGTTTTTCTGCAGCCTCCTTATGCAGGCAGTCCAAAGCTCTCATCTTTGCTCTTTGACTGCTGCAAGTTCTTTCCCTGACTTGGCACATATTTGAACCACAAAGTTCCAGTTTCATAAGGTTAGAGGCCGCTTTGTCAAGCGGCACTGGAAGGTGGGGGAAGAGTTCACCATGTGGCACTGGCCAGATTGTATGTGATGAGGAGGATCTGCATGAAAGTAACACTGCTGGCCAAAGCCCCCAGTTCTTCAACCCCAATCATCTTTTCTAAAGCAGCATCAGAAAGTGTTCAGCATTTGACAGAGAAAAAAATGCCAGAAAAAAAATTTCTGTTAATGAACAGAAAAATAGACAGAGAAGTAGAGAAAGAGGATTTGGAAAACGGACATGAAGGAAACAAAAACAGCAAAAGCATTCATGATTGCCTGACAGTCCACTCCAAGTAATAATCAGTGGCTTCCAAATCCCACAGCATGTAGGTCATGGGATGGTAAAAGCTTGCTAAGTGTTATGCTATGCAGATGTGGTACTTCAACAATGAGCTATTAATTTTTAGATAATATTGGGTATGTATTTTTTTTTTTTTTTAATTGGGAAGATTTCCAGAAGGATTTTTTTTTTTTTGTTATTTCTAATATGTGGCTTAACACTTCTGTTCCACAGCAACAAACATTAGCCGAATGTCATGAATATGGGGTCTTCATTTGGCTGGTTGGATTTTTTAAATGTCAACAAGGGTTTGTCTGAACTTAAGACTGAATCAAACACCATTCAAGTTCTCAAGTGTGAAATAAAACAGCAATATTTGAAACACTTGTAGGTTTTTTTGACTGACACTACTGTGCTAATACCACTGTCTTTGTCATGCACCCTACAGATTCCTAAATCTTGTATACAAGTCCACAGCCTCCATCATTGGTGACTCTGCTGCTCTTTGTCCAGCAATGTACCACATTTACCGAGCCTTTCACAGCATAGATCCTTGCCCTTTTCTGTCACTACAACAACTGAAAAACCTAAATATTTGAAATCCCTTTTCCTGTTTTTTTTTCTTCTGAGGAGCTATAATACCTAAATGTCCGCTTTATGCATTGCTTTTCACAAAGCCTTTCATCATGTGTGATATCTTGTTACCTTAGATGTTGAATCTTCAGTAGAGGCTAATCTGTGGATGAGCTTTTTACAAGCCCCCTACTGTGGAAGTCAAATTAAAGTACCCTTATGAATATTCATGAGCAAAACAATGGTTACTTACTGTGCTGGGCGGCCCTGGAAGCCAGTCCAAATGGTTTTGATTTTGTGATTGAGATTCTTAATGGTCGTAATTATCCGTTGCAGCCATGCAGTACCGAACATGATGGGTAATGGAGATACTTAACCCCCCTCAAAAACCAACAAAAAACAGCAATCCTGAAGATTCTAATGCTCATGTTGTAGTTCCTACAGGGCAATTAGCCCCTACTAATGATGTTTATATTTATATGCAAATGCATAAAAAAGAATCTTAACAGATATTTCATATTTATGCTCCTGGGATCTGACTATCCCATCTGCCTGCAGAAAATATTCCCCATTAACTGTGTGTTGCTGATTTGGCAATAAAAACTATTTAATATCTAGTAATTTATTTTTGATTTTATGATTTTCCATTTCCTTCAGCTTTATCATAAAAAACCTCTGCTTAAGAACACAAGAGTTACATAGTGCATCAGCAAAGATTTTGGTTACGCTTTCAACAAGCAACGAGGCTTACAGTTTGGTTTGAGTTTTAATAATTTTTTCATCCATTTACCACTACTCTTGAAGTCAAAACTAGTAATAATTTGGCAGCCTAAACAAACCTTTTTGAGCCAGCCCTTGAAAAAGCTCACTCCATAGAGCTCTCTGGTACACGCAAGCAAGAGTGACAACCAAGCCATCAACGTGTATGTACAAAACGTCTTTTTAAATGAGGTAACAGTTAATCTTCTGTCATTGACAGCTGGTCCTCTGAGACCAGCTTTCTGTATATGATGTAATGCAAACAACATTGTATCACGGCAAGTATTTTATTTAGCTTTGCAGTAAGCTGTCACTTAAGGCTTCTAAAAATCAATGAAAGACATCCTTAAAAAGTCAGGATCTGGTTCTTTTACATTATAATGATAGAACATATTAAAATTCTTAGAGTTGCATATGCACAAGTTACTGAGAGAAATCTGCCAGGAATTAAATATGTAAATTAGGAGCCTGAGCTCAACATAAAAATTTGGCTGATCAATGCTTTGAAGGCTTTAGATGAAAGTTATTCTGGCCAATAATCGAAGGAGTATAATCTACATATTTCACATCAACTATTTTTTTTTTTTTCTGACCTCCTAATTTCAAGTAGTTTTCCACTATCTTCACAGACCTCCTGCATACCACAGGTTCCATAATCTGCTTGTGCTATTAAATCAACATAGTCTATATGTTGCATCTTTAATGACATTCATTGTATGAGAAACCTGAGGCAGGCAAAGTTAAGTCTGAGCCTTGCTCCTCCTTCTGCCTATTCTCCACCAACTTAGCATAACCCACATACTTCCTGTTGAGCTGATTTTCCTTTGATTCATTCATATTTTAGGAAAACATTAGAGACCAGCTGCCAGAATTCCTAAATAATAATAATAGCAGTACTATGAAATAGACAGATGGGTGCCTCAGCCATGGCTTCGCTACACTGCAATGGAACTGTCGTGTTTTTTTCTGTAATGAATTCTTTATATACATGTCTGCTAATCACTAGAAGAAGATTTGTTTCTATTTATTATCCTGACTTTAGGAGCTTAGGAAAAGCACTTGCCTTGCAGGTCTCTCATCCAATATCTGAACAATCAGAATGCATGACTAATTCTCATTAAGCTCAATGGCTTTAGCTGCAATTCCCCCACCTGTTCCCAAGTTTGAGATATTTATTAACTCTTCCAGCACAAGAGTAGTTGTTTACCTTTTCTGTATTTTAAATGCTAAGTTGTAACATGTCAGACTGTTGAAATGTCATCATCTACCTCTTCCCTGTTGCTCCCTGCCCATTGTTCTCCACACATAGTATAAGACCAAAAAAAAAAAAAAAAAAAATTCAAGCAGAAAGATCTTGCATATGAAAGCATCCCTTTCAGAGAAGCCATGGTCAAATTTCCCCAATCAGAGTTCTTAAAGATTTCACCTTCACCCTGAATACAGCTGTGACAAGTGAGTCAAGGTCCAGCGATTCCAATTAGAGAGGTTTTCTCACGAAGTTAAAGCATATTGCATTTCCTGACAATACTGTATTACAGCAAAATTATTGTGAAAGGGTTTATCTTTAAAGAGGGCAGTAATAGCTACAATCACCTTATTCAGTGACTTAAAATTGTGACAGAAGGTAATGGATAGCACAAAATATCTGCCAAGCACAATCTTTTTCTCCTATCAGTGTTCCACAAAGCAGAACAATCACTTTCATGTGGTTTCACTCTTAAAAAAGAAGAAAGTGGTAAATGATAACACAACTTCAGTAACAATTAGAATAATAATTTCCAATACAGTTTGCAATTCTGTATCTAGTTTTACCTTTTTTTAAGATGAAAGATCAAATCTCACTTAAGAGTGATAGACTATAAATTGATGAAATACTGTCTAGACATGGCAATAGATCTCTAAAACTGGAAAGGAAAATTCAAATAGGTTTGTATCTCATAATTAGAGAGTAAGGGTTAAGGAAACAGAGTAAGAAGCAGAGAAGCACAATCATGTTCAGCCTTCAGTTCCTTTACAGTACCATCTGCAGGCACAGGGTAACTTTCAAATGACAGGGTGATTAAAGGTACACCAGTTTTAAGTCACAGAACACAGTTTACACTGTGACCAGTCATATAAGTATCAGATTGCTAATAACTGGGGAGGTGGGCAGAAAGTGAATCAGTTCTAACCCTGTGAAACTTCTTAAAGGGTAAGAAATTCACATCACTTGACCTTAGGTGCAGAGTCCAGTCCACATCATTGTCTCAAATGAAAAGTGACACTCCTTTAGAAAATATTCTCAATGTTACACACTACTTAAAGCTCACCTCAGTCATGAAATGTTATGGTGTTTCAATCTGGTAACAGAAAATGTGCTGAATTCACTTCTATGATTAGTGCTTTGCTAATATTTAATTTAGAGGTAGAACAAAATTTTAAGTTGTGCATAAGCAGATATGCATATTATAAACTGTTTTCTCTATTGCTAAATAGGCAAAAAGCATTATTCTCTTAGGCTTTTAGTTCCTGCGTTTTCCTTACAAGCCTTTTTTTTTAAGTAAGCCATATAGGGTGAAAATAAGGAAGCAAAAATCTATGACTGACATTTACAAACTGAAATTAAGAAATCCCAGAAAGTTTCTGTTTTGTGTTATTATATGTCCTACAAGTGTCACATCTCAACAATTCTTCAAAGCTTGACAACCATATATCCTCTATTTCCAGTTATACTGTATATAATTTGCTCACATTTTTTAAAAGAGAAATGCAAGTCATAACACATTTTTTCTGTTATTAACCACTACCATTCACTGCTTTCTTTGAGCAACATGCTGGGAGCTAGAGGTGATCTCCTGAAGCCTGTGGATAAGTTGTGCTTATTGCAGTGGAGTAATTGGAAGAGTATAAACAGACATGAGGAGAGGAAATGAAATATTTCCATTAACACAGGAGAAATGTACTGTTGAATTTGAGGTAAGAGTTTACCTGATGATTATCTAAATTTGCTCTATCTGGATTATTTTGGTTGTTTTTTTCCCCTTATCTTTTCAGTCTGTATAACATCATTTACCACAGTGTATTACGGCAAACTTGACCCAAAGTAAAGACTATTCTTTGAGGTAATTTTCCTGTGTATGATGAATATGTAATAATTGTTTAATAGGAATAATTGTGTGTCTAGTGTACAATTTCTGGAGATACTGCCTATTTATTACCTTGTTTTAATGCTCAAATGTGCATGGTGTGACAGGTGAAGCAATGTCCTTTCTGGCAGATAGCAACATGCACTTGCTCTTCAACAAGGCTTTCTGAGGAAGCAAAGCTTTACAGCCTTAAAAGCTGCCTTTACTTCAATTTCTCTTGTATTCTAAAAGGGACACCTTCAGCAATATATAATAGTGGTATTAAATTCCAGAAGGAGTAGGTAATGCTTGCCCAACTCATTCCGAGTTGTAGAGCTGCTATTCTGGTTATTCATAGCTAAAAAATGCACAACTTCACCACTAAGAATATCTGCATATGCAGTCAGTACAGCTCTCCTCCCAAGACAAAACATCTGAAAGCATCAGACTCAAGATGAAGACTGACATCTTCCAGCTTCATAGTCAATAATTGCTCCCTGAGTCACACTAAATCGCTCAGATCTTTGTTTCTATTTAGTCATGAATGGAAGGAAAAAAACCAGTCTGTGTTGGCTTTGTAGTCACATAGTGCTTTTTCCTATGTAGGCCTCAAAGCACTTTACAAGGGTGGTTAAACTTTATTAGCTGTATTTTACAGTTGGTCTAGCTAAGTAAAGAGATTTTAAGCAATTTCCACAAGGCAGTATCACCTACTGGATTAAACATGTGTCATGTAACTCCAAGTTCTGTTCTCAGCAATCTACCACATTTCCTATACAACCTTTTGCAACTTAATTTTTCTTATTTTCTTTCACCTTGAGAATGGACCATGCCTCTTCTAGAGAAATAAAAGATCTTGGTAAGAGAAAAGCTTCAGTCTGATTTGAGGGTTTCATGTCTCTCAGGAAAAGACACGATGACACAGAATGATAGAAGTATTATTTTCTCACTGTGATCCCTAGGCTTCAGATTTAGTGAGAAAATTGCTTAGGACTTTACTAAAATTATTATAAACGATTCCACAAAACAATGTTAAAATATAGCATTGGGTGTATACAACTGGATATACTTCAAGACTTTTAATTTGTGATGTGATCCAACAGGTCGAGAATTTAATTGATAATGTTCCTGCCTGATCCTAGGAACATCTACAAACCAAAGTAAAAAAAACCTAAAACTTATCAGAAAATATTTTTGTCATAATAGGAAACTATCATAAGGGCTTTGAAACTTGAGTCTAGGTGCCTGCATACCCCTATAAAGGATGAAGAGCATTTTAACATCTGTAGAATATTTCAAGACAGCCAGATACCTACGACAAAATAAAAACCCAAAATGCTGTTCTCACCTTGCAAAGATGGAAGAGAAAGCATGAGCCCCACGTGGCTCAGTCAGGCAGGCTAGCAAGTGCCCTGGAAGGCACTGGGTGCTGAGAGGATGAAATGATCAGAATGAAACCCAACAGAGCTGCCCTCCCCAGCATGAGGCCATGCAGGGACTGGTAGAACAGAGCCACAGCCCCTCTGAAAACACTGCTCTTGGCCAGCTCCTTTAGAGCAGGTGAAGAGAATTAAATCACAATCTGTAGACATCAGCCAGGTGTCACCTACTATGCAAGATGAAGACAATCTTCCCTATGAGATGCTAACAGCCATTTCACATTAAGTTCCCTGTGTTAAATAAGTTCCCTTGAAGAATGTATAGTGTAAAATGTCTCAATTCTAATAAATATTAATTGTAAATACAAAGAAAGCCTCTCCCTTTCCCGTATTACTTCCATGTATATATATATTCATTATATATGCACTCATATGCTCATTATATACACTCCTATGTTACTCATATTACTCATATAAATGCTAATTTAAAAATTAAGATATGCAAACTAACTTTTTCACAAAGAGATTTTTTTTTTAATATAGCTCACTACTCTCATAAAGGTTTTAAAAAGTAATTAAAGTCACTATATTCTAATTGATACTCCAACACCCAGGTTCCAGGTGGTATCTGCCTTTGAAATACTTGATTTTTTTTCAAGTTTAGCCATTGATTCTATTATATTTTTTCTCCCCTTGCAACTGCACCCCATAATCATGCTGTAGAACACAAAGCATTTATTTGGCTAAACTGAATCATAAATGCTGGAGACAGAGCAGTTATTTACACTCTCTACTCTACTAAGGGACATTGACAAAAAGCCCTTTATAATACACTTTACACCTGCAATCAAGACCCCACCTGGAGTATTGCATCCAGCTCTGGGTTCCCACCATGAAATGAACATGGACCTTTGGAAATGGGTGCACAGAAAGCCATGAAGATGATCAGAGGGATGGAGCACCTCTCATATGGAGACAAAACTGGGGTTGTTGAGCCTGGAGAAGAGAAGGCTCCAGGGAGATCTTGCTGCAGCTTTCTGTACTCAGTCAGGGACAGACATTTTAGCATAGCCTGATACAACTGGAAAAGGGGTAATGGTTTTGGATAATACAGGGATGATGTAGATGAAATATAAGGAAGAAGGGTGGTAAAGCACTGGCCCAGGTTTTACCCTGGGAGGTTGTGGATGCCCCATCTCTGAAAATACTCAGAGTCAGGTTGGATGGTGCTCTGTGCAATGTGAGCCAGCTGAAGATTTCTCTGCTCATGGCAGGGAGGTTGGATGAACTGACTTTTAAAAGGCCCCTTCCTACCCAAACTATTCTGTACTTCTATGAATGCAATACAAAGCTACATTCCTTTCACTTGCTTTGAAAATGTCCTCAATGAAGCTGTGGAGCTGCCAACTGCCCTTCCTGGGTAACTTATTTTGCTCATTGAACACAGCTACATCTCTGTCAAAATGACCCATATTACAATCTCTAACAAGTTCTTCTGTATGTTGAAAACCAGGTTTTGTCAGTCCTTTGTGTTACTTTCAGGCATTTTAAAATGCTTTTTTCAGCCTTTGTGGTATGAACTGTCTTAACTCTGTTTCCTTTAATATCCTATAAAGTGGCAAGAAGAAACAAGGAGAAAAAAAAAGCTATTCCTCACCTTTAATTTCTAATGGGAAGCCATCAGTGATGCTTGCAATGAATATTTCTAGTGCTGTATGCAAAAAGTCACTTTGTGACACTCTTCAGCACTCTGTGGGGCTCCTTTTCCATCTCTCTTTGCACACTGTGTAATCATTGTCTTTTTGAAAGAACATCTGCTGGTACCTCCACATCAAAAGCTGCTTATCCTCTTGTAGTTCTCTCATTTGAGAGTACCCCATATGATGTTGACAATCTATTTTTTAATGTCCTCTCTGATCTCTTTCCTCAAGGTCTCCCATAACTCATTGTATTTGACCTGCTCCTCTCTTCTGTTGTAGTCTTCATTTATCTGTCCTCTTCAATCATATGTGTTTTGTTTCATTTAAATGTGGCTTTCCTCTATAGCCTGTTACCTGCAATTTTCCCTTTGCTTTAAGCATTGCTTTCTTTGATTTGTCATTCAAACTTTATGTTGCTTCAGCCAGAGCTTAAAATCTCATCTGGAACTGGAGACTGAGTTCTCTCATCATTGTGGAGACGTATTTTGTTGTTGTGAGGTTTGACAGATTTTCTGCTGTGTAAGTCATTAAAATGTACACACTGCTGTACTTGCATCATAATCAAGATCTTGAAGGCAGTAAGCACACTTTTTTTACTTCAAAAAAAGTCACAATCTATTAAATGCAAAACAGGTAATCTGTTCACATATTTGACATCAGTGATAGAAATAACTAATACATTAACTGAATTATTTAGTTAAATGCTTTGATTTGTGCTGGTGTTTTCATTATTAAAAAGGATTAATAATCCATTGATACTTTCATTTAACATAAGATTCTCTTGTCATTTATTATAATCCTATTTCTTCAGCAATTCATCCAGTAATTTTGATTTGCTTTGGGCTAGTTCTTTACAACACTTCTGTGATTTCCAGCAGACAGGCAGACTTTCCTTTTCCAATATACAACAAAACTCAGCTAGGACATCTGGCTATGTAGAAGGTGCTGCTCTGATCCTTCAGCATTTAACTATTCTTAAGTGGTGGCTCAAAGACAGGTCTGCACTAGCATCACCAGACTTAGTGGACTGTACATTTGAATAAAGAAAATCAGTTATAGGTTGGTCTCACTGTATCTCTCACAGGGAGAAATGTACCTTGGAGGACTCAGAGGAGGTTTATTGGTCACTAACAAGTATTTTTCCAAAACTATGGCTTTTTTTTTTTTTTTTTTTTTTGGTCTCAGTACAAATAAATACTTAATCTGATTTCAAGCCAATTTTTTTCACCTGGAAACAAAGCTAAAATAAGTTGCATTGCCACAATATTTGCTGGATTCCATCCAAAGTGGGAATGTCAGCATATGAAAAAGGATACATATTTCTTCTTATTTTCATTTACTATGAGTGACTTGCTTAGATTGTATGAGAAATTTCGTATGCTCTTTTAAAATCGAGATCTTATTAATCATGATTTAACACATCAGGAAAATCCCAGATAAATTCTCAAAATCTTTAAACAGCTCTAATGGAAATTTATTCTCAACAAATTTGTTTGGCAAACTGCTGTAAAGGAAGTTCACCTGCTGTTTTCAAATCACTTGTGCTTACAGCTATCTGTGAATCACCTGCCAGCCGTCTGAATTTTCATGAGAGCTGTCCTGCAGTGCAATTTCTCATCACGAACATCTAATGATAACTCTATAGAAGTGAGAAAGAGTCCAAATTTAATTCCATTAGACAGATTGTCCTGTGGTTGCCTGCTATCCTGCAGAGTTACACGATCAACACATGTTTTCTCACAATACCAAAAACCCCACCCGCAAACCACCACAATCTATACAGCATGTACCTCCTTTAAAACCATGGAGTAGTTAGGGAAAGAGGGATTTTAATGGAAGCCATAACGTTTTCTTAAATGCAAGCTATTCCAACATTATCTTCTTCAAAAGCTCCTGAGGTGCCAACCATTTCAGTGTCCAAGATAATGTAAACATGTACCCAAACACATTCTCAGTATTGTTAAGGGTCATTGCCTGGAAAATTTGAGTGAGAAAGCTATTTAGCACAGCTGTCACCCTTGAATCTTCCTTTTCATCTAGGATTCAAGCTAAGTCCTAGTGAAGTCAAAGGAGCAGTTCAGGAATTCAGTAGGAATTTGAGCTGCATGGTTAGAATTCATAAAGAACCATGCCTGATGCCTGAAGAAGTCTCCTTCCAGTTGCCTTATGCCAACCTCCTATTTCCCCCACCACATAAAACACCAGGGGAAGGAGAGTAGGGATGAGGTTTTTTGCCTTTACTCAGTAACAAACCCGTACAAGGGGCATGAAGGCGAAAGCAAGGCTCCAAATGTTATTTTAGAACTCATAAGGATATTCTGCCCCTCTCTTTTTCACAAGATTTCTCCCTTCTCCAATGACACTCCACACCTGAGAGCAGAAAGAGCCTTGCTAAGTGAGCAGACTTACTGTAACTCCACAATAGATCCCCTCATTTCCCTCTCTCTAGCATTACCAGGTAAATTGCATTCTCTGAGTGCTTTAACCTGAGTATATTTAGATATTTTGCAAAAAATATTGCAGAACCAGCTGTCTGCACTTCTGATTCATGACATCAGTGATTAAATGTCTCTCTTCCCAGATGTGTCACATGCCTTTTAAATTAATTTTTTGATATCTCATTTTACATAGCAACTTTCTTCATGAAAAAAGACATTTTCACTGGCCCGGAAAGAAATAGTTCCAAGGCCAGTCCTTGTACATACAGCTAATATGTTATTATAACTATAAAATATCTCAAACAGAGATATTAACAGGGAGCTGATCCACTTTGGAAAACAAAGGGGTTTTTTATTATTATTCAGCCCTTAGTATATAAAACAGTACAATGCTCACAGTTATTACTGGGACAGAGGTGGCAAGGCATTGCATATTTGGAAATAACACAGAACAGAGAAACAAAGGAAAATTGTGTGAATGTAAGAGAGAAAAAAAGAAAACTTTAAAGACTGGGAGAGAAACATCTTTCTGCATTTCTCATTTATTTATTACCTTATGCCATAAGGCAAATAGGCAGAGCTGTGATGATAAACACATGAATGAAATGTAGGGGAGGAGAGCTACACCATAGGATTCATCTCCTCTACACCTTAAAGTCAAGAAAGAAAAGGAAACAAGGTGGAGGAGAAGACTGTTAAACACTGTAGCTGTTGCTATTTTTAGCATTTTTATTAATTTCTTTGAAGCAATATCTGCAAATACATCTATTTGTATGCCTGTTATCCTTAGCTGTTTGCCTAAATTTGCATGTTATGTATTAAATTTAGGTCTAAAATTAATTTCTTTAAATATTGCGGTATAGGTATTTGTTTAATTGTAAATCAGGTTGTATTAATGTATAATTCCATTCTAACTTTTTTCCCCTTCAAAAACACTCTTCAAATCAACATAAAAATGGTATTGGATATATTTATTCCTAAGAAGCAAAATAATATAGTGCTCAAGTTAAAAGACAAAAAAACCCAACAAAAACCCAGAGCAAATCACATCTCCATCCCTTTCACCTCTTCCTCTCCTCCCTCAAAGCCCCAGCCTTTTACAAGGCAGTAAATCCAGTATAACAGCTGGTATTCCACACTGCTGGGTGGATGCAGGAACCCTGCCTGCCATGAATGTCAAATATCAATTAGGTCTACACGGGAGTTGAGGACCATATGCTACAAGGTTCAGATTTGGCAAATTTAAAACCACCACCTATGTATGAAATTAAATCTGTTCCTTTACATTTTAACACTTAAAGCAAATGCCCATGATTGAGAAAGCACTGGGTGAATCCATAAGCCCAGTCTGTTTCTCATTTTTCTTTCACAAAAGGAACTAAGAAAAAAGAAAATCAGGGTTATAATTTTCATACAAAAGAAAGCAGAGAAACAGAAAAAGAAGCTCAAATCCTTTGACTGCATTTCCAATGGAGATAGTTCTTAATAATATCAATAGGAGTAACTAAAATTTTGCTCTGTAGTATACACCCACAAAGGGATTAATATTTGTAATGAAATATCAACACTATGAAAGAAATACATTCAAAATAAAGATTATTAGGGAAGAAAAAGCAAACATTATGTATTCCTGAAAATTATCCTTTGAAATCTGTTAAATCTGTTATCGTTGACAGCAAAACTATGGAACAACTTATACAGAGCCTGAGACTTGAACCTGCAGTCCTTGAAATCTTGCTGGTGACACTGAGCACTGCAGCAGGATCTGAAAGTGGATCTGTGTTTGAGGGAAGCCAGAGCTGCAGTGTGGAACTTGGGCTGTAACTGCTAAACAGCAAATATTTGGGTGTTCAGGATTAAGAAAAAATTATTCCTGCTCAGCTGAAAGTGGGCAGAGATGGGCAAGAAAAAAAGACAAGAATTTTGCCCTTTCCCCCCCACCTTAAACCTGAAAGGCTTTTAATTTTACACTGTATTGGTGGGTAACTGATTTTGGTTTAGCTAACTTTGCATGAACTCAGAGGTAACATTTACAGACTTTCTCCTGAAGCCAGCTATCTTTTCTTTTCTTCTCTTTACTCTGTGCTGGTCTACAGCTGCAAAGCCCATCTGCATTTCCAGGATATTGAGATTTAACTCCATCACTACTATTATGTTTTCTGGTCCATATTTATTTTTATCTTCTAGCAAGGTATAATATAATTTGAATTTTCCCTTTAATTTACACAATGGGCATCCCTATCACAAGAATCAGAACAAAAGCATTTACTCCGAATACTTAAGAGACAAGAGCTTAAACTATCACTTCTGAGTACAATTCTTATTGCTTGAGGGAGGTGGGGTACACTAAGGACTATTTTCAAGGATCTTTTTAGCCAATATCTGTTTATATGCCTTCCAATCAGCTTTAAGAGATAAGTTTGTTTTTATCTAGGCTCATGTTTTATCTTCTATGCTTAGTTCTTTTTCTCTGTTTACATATAAGGAAGTATTTCTTCTTCCAGTCAAGTGGAAAGATATACAAGTATGTTTAAACCTACACTTCCATATGAAACACAGTGGCAAACCCTACAAACCCTGACTCTCCAGTTAGGGCCCCTGTCCTACATGGAAGGCTATTTTCTGTTAATAAACCTGAACATGAAACCTCTGAACACTGAATAACTGGCAGTGCTATGTCTCTGTCTCAGATCTTTCAAACTCAGAATGGTGAACTTGAAATTGTGTTTCTAGCAATCCCAAGAAGCTGCATGTGCATGGAGATGTCATTGCTGAAATGCACAGCTCCACTCTTATACCCCTGATTTGCAGGCACTACTGAAGTACACAAGTGTCTGTATTTCAATGACTGAAATTCAGATGAACATTCTAAAAGATCCTGTCATTGATGGAGGGAATGTCTTCTCATGTCATAGACACAAAATCTACAAAGTTTTGCTGATCAAAGACTGAAGGAGGCTTTGGGGGCTTTAGGACTATATATGAGAACAGAGTCAAGAAATGGCTTAAAATAACAAAAATGCAATAATCCCAAATTGTGTCTTTCAGGGTTTCCTCATTTCAGAATACAGCCAGATCTACTGCAGCAGTGTTTTCATCCATCCTTAGGTGCAGAGGTGAATCCTCTTTCAACTGAGCACAGATAAACCTCTGGCAATCACCAAACCTTCAAGGGGATGTAGTTAGTGGTCAAAATAGGCAGGCCCTACTGGATAATTTGGACACATTATTGGAGAAAACAGGAGCAGAAGAACAAAAGGACACATAGAATGGATACTGTGGAGAGGAAGGAAGGAGAATATAACAGTGTATGTATAGGCAAGAGCAGTTTCACTCCAGGTGTGCCTCTTTTGCCATGGGTGTTAAGGGAAAAGAAAAGCATCATGTGCTTAATGCAAAGTGCTGTTTCCTATCACATCAAATATGAAATTTGTGAGCACACCAATGAAAACATTTTGTCATACATGTACTTGCAATCAATGTGTGCATGACTGTCTCTTAGAAACAGACTAAAGTAATGCAAACACCAGTGAAGGGCGTTGCTTGGGAACAGGGACACTCATTCAGCATATCTTAATAGACATTTGATTTTTTTTTCCCCAGAGTGGCACAGATATTTGACATTTCAGAAAACAAGCATGCACATTTATGCTAAAAAAATACATTCTGCACTCTTAAAATATTGAAATACTATTTAATAAAACTTAAATACTAATGACCTAAATCAATCCAAAGCTTTATCACATTTAAAAATTCCTTTTTAGACAGAAGAATAAATACCACTGGGTAATTATTAGGTAACGCTCTTCCCATTGGATGCTGAAACATACAGAAACACCAACATGCATTTGAGGACTCGGAGAATTGCACAACCTTTTCAAACAATAGCAGAGCATTTTGAAAAGGACAGTTTGAATGCTTTAAAACACAACAGTCTTCCATTTTCATTGCTGCAAGAATTTACTGTGTTCACAGTAGTACTTTTTCTGAATCTACAAGTTATCAAAACTCAACCCCAAATAGTATGTTCAATAGCAGGCATATGAGGTGCATACGTTTATATTTACAGGGACAGTGAGGGACCCTTCAGGTCCCTCAACTACTGCTGGAAATTCCTCCCAGAGTGTAGGAACTTCTCCATCAACAAATGGGTTGACTTCATCATTCTTTGAACTACAGATTGCCTTATACTTACTGAAACTATGTCCTGTATGTAGTCCCACATCTTACTCTGTTTTACAATTAATATCAGGAATTGCTCCAGTAAACTTGGGGCAATATCAATATACATGTTTATATTTGCCTTAAATTTGGCTTTTTTCCAGGTAGAAAACAAAGAAATAGTGTAGAGAAATATCAACAAGCCAGCAGAAACCCTCTCATTTAATGAGAACTAAAACTACAGGAAACACCACCTCCCCATGTTTAACAACAAAATATAGATTTTAAATGCTCCTATTTTAAACAGCTTTCCAAGACTGCCACCAGGGACAGAGAATTTCTTTCATTAAAATAACTAGTACTGTGAGGAAAATGAAATACAGAAAAAGATGAAAATGGACCCAAGAATGGGCTGATGATATCAAATTGGTTACCACCTTTCCATGTGTTTCAGCACATTTTTCATAGTTCTGCAGTCACTTCTGTGATAAGGCTTACCACAGTAGTAACTTCACCACTTGCATAATGGAAATAAAATATACTGTGAGTGACCCTCGCTCCTGATTATATTATTTAACTCAACATTGGAGATTACAAATGATGGTATCTTACATGAAACAGAATATTTTGGAACTCTCTTCCAAAATCCCCATTGAGACCTCACTGCAAGAAGAAATCTGCCAAGAAATCTTAAGTATGCAACTTTCTGTCATGATAGCATCTCTCACTTTGCACTGAGCAAATTAAATCACTTGAGAATGCTACAAAAGACAGAAAACTTAAAACTAAATGCCATTCATAATGCTACATAGCAGAGCAAATGACACATTCCCTTTGATACAGGAAAACATTTTTACAGCATTACCTATCGTTAAATAGAGGAAACTGTCAGATACACTTTTGTCAGGATGTTAGAATGTGCTGTTTAAACAATAGGACCCACTTATATCAGGAATTTAGCTTGATTATCTGTTTGTGTGTCCTATATTAGCTGGCTAAATGAAGTCCTACCTTGCTGTTTTTCAGCAACCAACAGATACAGAGGGTATCACACAACTCTCTAAGACTACTTTCTTTGGTCAAAAAACAACAACAAAAAAAAGCAACAAAACAAAGAAACAAAAATAAATATATATGCACCTACCACTCATATGTCTATTACTAAATTGAAGTGCAAAGTGTTTTGAGCTTTTATTTTTATACAAGCACCCTTTCCACTCAACTTTGGTCTCTGCACTGTGGTTTTTTAAGAAGATTAAAATAATTTGTGCCATCTGGATCTAAGTGATAGTTTCTCACTAGACCAACCACACAATTCTCTCACACTTTTTCCTGCTCCTTTGAGTTGGTTAGGAACTCTTTTGCTGGAGGTCACTATAGTTACAAATCATAATCTGCAATTCACATAATGAATTAAATAATGACTTTTATTAACTTGACCAATACTAGGCTGCAGGTGAACAGCATCACCACTGAATCTAACTCCATTAGCTGCAGTAAACACAAATGGGAATCATGACCACTTGTGAGCTGGGACTGCAGCTCATTTTAACAGCCCACAGATTTTAGCCTGCTATGATTGCCCACTTTTTTACCCAAACAAGTCCAAACATTACATGGTCTGGGCGCCATCACTATATTAATTGTTCTCTCCCCAGAAATGTTAGGATTTTCTAATTATTGTGTTTGCTAGGAGCCTGCAAAATCCCCAAAATAGCTTCACCTGGTAAAGGCAGAATATGTATGAAGCGTTTCCTCTCTACGTTTTTGTGAAGGTCACTGCTGAGGGAGTTCAGATCCTCAATTCCACCCAGCCATGCCCATCCATATTTGTTTTAGCCAACAAGGGAACCAGAAGCAGTTTGGAGAGTCTTGACATTTTAGCCAAGTTTCATAAATATTTCTGCCATATACTGTGTTCCTGACAGTGGATGTTGGGAAAGAATTTGTTGGGGAAAAGTACACCTAAAGTGACAGATTCTAATGTTTACAGGAGAGAGTTAGATAGAACATACAGAAATATTTAGCCATATACTACTTAGAGGAGTTATGTATTTTAAGAGGTTGAACTTGTTCATTGACAAACCTTTTAGAGCAATGCTTCTCTAGAAATAAATTCATAGTATTCCTTCACACTGAGTTGCCAAATTACACATTTACTAAATCATGATGCAGATGTTTATTTTTGTAGTAAAGAAAAAAAGGGAGACCAGAAATTGAGGGGTAGAAATTTCACACAGAACCCACGGTCTTGCACAAAGGAGTTCAATTAAATATTGAAATTGGGGTCATGCAAATTTAAACACACATTTTTTTCCCCATGTGTTATTTTTCTATCAGAACTTTAAAAAGAATAAGCATATACATGCTCACATATACTAGAAAAGATAGAATACAACAGAAGTACTGCTTAGTGATAGATGACAGATTAGCTAACTCAACCATATATCAATTTAGTGAAAACCAATTAAGAAAAACTCATTTACAGAATGTTTGCTCTTCATACATAAATAGCAATTTGATGCCAGCTGTATTATACTCAGAACATACTTGCAGACTACATTTTGCCACAATTTTTCAAGTTTCAATTTTGAAACTGAAAGTACAGTTACTGGAAATTAATATAAAATGGAATCACATAATAAAACATTAGTACAGAGTCAGAATTCAAACACACTCTTCAATTAGTGAACAGGATTTTAGCTCTATTACCAGTCATAAACTTTAAGCTGTTAAAGCTAGTGCTTGAAGAGAGAAAGCAACCTAATGAGAAAAGCTTCTAAACCCAAACCATTTCTAACTGATGTACTAATGTTGTCCTTTCCTAACAATCACACTTTAGAAGTTCTCAGCTCCATGATTCAGTTTTTCCTCCCATAAATAATTACAATAGCCACAGTGAGCCAACTTCAAGCTCATGTGGGCCAGAGGTGAAAGCAGCTCCAAAATGAAGGACATCTCCCACAATGAATGACAGTTTAAAGCCTGCCCAAAAGTTAGTTGGATTTCTAAGCCAGGGGTTAAAGCTTATCTTTTTAGCTACATGCGTATGTGCTGGGATTTGGCACGGATTGTGTTTGTTTTAGTGGATCCTGGCTCTGGAAGTGTTTGCTTACAACTTTCATTTATGCTCCAAAGTGTTACATGTGCACAGTGAGCAAGGAACAAACATTAGCAATAACATGACATGTACATTTCTCCAGGAATGATGTAAATTCAAGTATATCACTTACCAAATCTGACTACAAGGAAAATTTACAAAAGGCAAATTATGTTATATAGGGATTTTTGTTGGATTTTTTTTTTTTTCATTTGGCTGGCTTTTTTAAAATAATTAAACCCACAAAAAAGAAAATCAAACAAAAAAACACCACCAAAACACCACTTCCACTATGAAATATTCACAGGTCATACATATTGCATTTGGTCTGAACAGATCCATGTCTACATTTCAGATAATGAACCTTCTAAGTATTGATGCCTCTTACATACCAATATGTACACACTATAATAACAGAATGATGTGTGTGAGGAGAGGTGTATCTGTGCTGATATGAATGCTTTCCAGAAAGGCTAAACAGACACCACTCATACCAAAAAGATCACCCCAGGGTGTGGGAACAGATCAAACTGTAATCGGTCTGCCATAATTTTTGTTGGTATTACAAAGAAAGCAGAGAGAATAACCTTATTAGGTTTTCTGCATTGCAGTTAAGAATTTTTGGAGGTTCTAAGAGTTTCCCATTAAGTAGCACAGAAAATCAGTAAGAAAAAAAAGGAGGAAGGAGAAGTAGCCCTGTAAGGTCCTCTTTACATAAAAAGAAGTCACTGAAGAATATGAAGAAAATTAAAATAAAAATGTTTCCTGATATAATCATTATGTAACAGTCTCCTGTAACTAAAAATATAACTAGCACATATTCAGGTCAGCATATTTCTTAATAATTAAGAGCCCTTACTGTAACTCCTGTATCTCATTAGTGCATATATTTAAGTTTGTCTCAAAATAACTTCTCCTTTGCCATTTAAAATCAACAAGACTCTGAGCTTGCTTTCTTTATGCTGGCAAGGTCTGAAACAGCAAGTTACTCACTTCTGTAAAGGGCAGATCCTCCAGGATACAAGACTGTGGCCCTTCAAAGGCACAAACTGTACACTGAACCTGAGACAACCTGCAGCAATCCACATGCTTTTAGCAATGACTTAATGTTTACACACCATCAGTTTGATATTCAGCATGCTGCTTGTTTCCATAAGGTTTTGTTAAACTTAGTGCTAAACATGAAATCACTATGAATATATCAAGTATTCATGAATATATTTTCCAATGATTTATTAATGTGAATTGGTTCATAAAGATACTCAATGATTCAAATCCAAGTTTCAGGGCAGTGGCAACCTGAAAAGTTGTCTTTCACAAAACCTGAGACACTTTTCTGAAATGGCTTTGAAAGATTAATCTTATCCCAAACGTATCAAAGCAATTTACACATGAAAGTGTACAACTTGCAACAAAGAGCACTTCAAAAACTAGCATGAAATGAAATACAAATCTTTCATTTCTAATTGCAGAACTCATTTCTTTAAATTAGCTTTCCCTAAATAATTCCTTCTCTGAAACATATATAACAAGCCTGCTGAACTCTACTGACAAAGTTGCTGCAAACTGATAGTAGGCAGGAGACAAAAAAAAAAAAAAAAAACCAACTTATTTGGAACAGAGATTGTACCTATAGCTACATTTTTAATTATTTGAGAGGTACTTATACATCAGAGCAGAGATAGTTATATAACCCCAAGACATTTAGGAGCCTATTAAAAGTGTGTATTGTTAATTGCAACCTTCTTATTTATAAAGAACTTTAAACTATGCCTCAAATCCCTTTCTTCCCCTCCACATTTTAAGTAGCCAGGCAATTAGGTTAATAGTCAAGCTCCCTGAGGATAAAAACATCAGGAACTACCTGTGTTCCTGTGGTACAGTATTACTGTGTTTGAGATATGTTTGGTAATGAGAAAAATAAATACCCGAGGCATACGATTATTTCTGTAATATAACTTGCATTTTTCTAAACCCCCTAATAAGTAGATTTAGATCTCATAAAGGAGATAGAGATGTGCCACCGAGTTTAAAAATCAAAGACCATGAAAGCCATTTAATACAAGATTTTATCAGACATGATCAATATAAGCATCTGCAAACTGAATCGTTTTATTCTTATTCATGCTTCCTTTCTGGCCACTTAGTATTCTCAATAACGCAGAGAATGAGTCAGTTCAAACTGGCTGAATTTTACCAGATGTTTCGTGAGTTTGCTCTAAAACAAGGCTTTAGCATAATTTGCAGTAAAATGTAAAAACTAATGCAAACAAAAAAATCCAACCCCAAATCACAAACATGTCACTTCAAAAGGAAATTAATCACACCACCCATAATTAGTAACTTATGAAAGACTATACTTTCAACTGTACCAAACAAAACTTAATCCTACAATTTATAAAAATCAGAAAGATTACTTATTTTTTAACCTATGTGTGTCTGTGGATAACTCCAAGCAAAGCTGAAAGTCTGATGACTCAGCAAACAAGGGAAACACAGGAAATTGTAAAATCAAGTATCAGCAGTGGATATTGAACGGTTCTCAACTCTCAGCTTGTGAAAACGGGTTTACAGAAGTCAAATTGTAACCATACAAAGTATTTCTCTTATAAATACACTCCATTATGAAAACTGTAGCAATCATAGTTCAACAGTCTCCTGGTGAGAGGAGTGCAGCACACTAAATTTCCTGCTATTAATGAACTGGTTTTTAGTTTAAGGTCCCCAAATGAAGTGCTCTGCACAATGTTCTGGTATCAAACCTGGTGCCTCGCCGTACCCTGGCAGAGACCCCACAGTGCCATCATAAAGCACACATCACAGAGTTTCTAGGGGCAGAACAAACCAAATTTAACAGGGCTACCTAAAAGTTTTCCTGATTGTTTCCAAATTACTCTGGTCCTTAGAAACAGAAATGCAACTGAAAGTAAACAGAGCACCTCAAACAGCAGTATCCTGTATTGCATTTAACTATTAAACTTGTTCATAGTTTTTGCTATTGTGAGCAGTATCCTTTCACCACTGAAACCGAGAATATAATTCGTAGGTAAGAGAGGCTCACTTTGAGTCCACAATGAGAACATCATGTAGCAAGGGTTCAGCTATTAGTTTCATATTCATTTAAAGTCTATGAAATGCAGTTAATTCATTAAATTGCAATTATACAATGCAAATTCAGAGATAGCAAAATGTCTTCTTTTTAGTTCATTTCCATGTTAAATTAAAGAACTTAACCTCTCTATTATGCATATCTTCAATGCAAAAAAAAAAAAAAAAAAAAAAAAAAAATAGACATTGAAGAGTTCCTTTCTGCTGATTTAAAGACAAATCCTTACCTTTGATTCAAATTTATA
Organism: Muscicapa striata striata; assembly: GCA_030060385.1. Lineage (NCBI taxonomy): Eukaryota > Metazoa > Chordata > Aves > Passeriformes > Muscicapidae > Muscicapa > Muscicapa striata. Next base: position 1,533,825 of record JAREIS010000049.1, read on the forward strand.
TTTGCTCTGGAAACCACCCAGTCATTTTTGTGTTCCTAAAAATGATACTATCAGGAAGGTGAGGTGAGAGTAGGGGAAAGTTTAAAAGTGTTTGTGGAGAAATAAACATCATAAATTATCATTGGGGAAATCTACCCAGGTCATATTTTTCATATGTAACAGTTGTACCTCTGTGCAAGTCCAGCATATCTAACCCATCCTCCTGGTTAAACCTCACAGCTCCAAAACTGCCCCTCAGTGCCTCAGCTCTGCAGCAGTGCTTCCCTAGAGCCAATTTACACATTGACACACAACAGGACAGGGCTGGATTTAGCAGGGATTCATTTTTTGTCTGCTGGAGAAACCCCCAGGGCCACAGCCTCCTCTGAGATGTTCCAGAGGGCTCACACATCACTGCTCACAAATGGGGAGCCCCCAGAAACACCAAACTCCAGGACTCACCACAGACTCCAGTGGTGCTTCAGCTGCTGCAGGACTGGACCGGGAGCAGCCAGTCCTGCCACACAAGTAATGCTCAAAATGTGAAAGTTCAAAGCTCTGCACACACCCAGACTTCACCCCACAGAAGCAGAGAAGATTGTGCTTTAAGGAGTGCCAGAGCCATCCCCACAACCCCTGACACAAACATTCCTCATGCAGCGCAGGGGAGAGGCGCAGTGATCAGCTGGCTCCTTTGGGGGTGACCCCAACCAACAAGTTCCTTAACAGGTATTCAAGAACCTTTTAGCACGGAAAAAAGACTCTTTTAAATACACCAACCATATGTTCCAGTTAACTGCTTGATTTCTTACCCATCAATATATATTAATTGTATTAACTGTAAGACTACTTTTCTTTTCAGTGCAAAAGTAACATCAGCCAGTATTTAGTAATAGTTCAGTATTACTGAGTACTCAGTATTGAGTATTTAGTTCAATTTCATTAGCAAACACTGAATAATATTATAATTTTAGAAGTATGATTCTAATAGCATATTCCAACATTATTCTGCTACATAGTTTACTCCAAACAGGCAATCACATACAGTAACCTCCAAAATATGGTTCCAAATGCTAATACAAACCAAATACTCGCTAAAAAAAACTTTTAAAATAATATAAAAAGCCCATGAAAACCAAGAAAACACACACAAATATTTTTAAACTGTTGTTTATTTTTTTGCTACATTTTCTACTTTCAGGTACATGCATAATTTATCATTATGAGCAGGATCTTAAAGATTAATTATGATGAAGAAGTTTTTCAAACTCCCTGAAAAGAATACAAACAAATTTCACTGACAATTTCAGCCAAGTTTTGCTGGGTTTGGTCACTTGAATACTAGGAGTACTTCCAATAAATATGCAAGTACTTATTTGGACCTACATTTCAATGGGTAAAAACTGCAGGAAGTTGAAGTCTGAATTTGCCTCTGCTTAATCCAGTGTCAGTGTGGCCTCTGTGCTTCTGGTTTTTTGCTTCAGAACTGGGCAGTGACAGCTATTTTCAACAGGATGCTAAATCTAAATTGGTATATTAATGTTAACAAAGCAACTTTGCCAGCAATGTTAAAGCATGGTGAGCATGTGGCAGTAACTTGCATTGTGCAGAACACTGCACAGCTGGCAATGTTTTTAATCCAGGTAGATGTTCAGAGAATATGCACGGTATGAACTGCTCCATTATGCACATTCCTAATGAACCCCATATCCTGCTCCACAAATAAAACACACCAAAAGAACAGGGGAAAAAATAATAAAATAATAAAAGAATAAAAGCACAGTGCTGAGGAAATCAAAGCAAACCATTAGTTTCTTTTTAACAGCAACAGAAAAAAAAACCAAAAAAACACAGAAGCCACTCTAGCAACACTTTAAATTTGCTTCTGGATGGCAGTTACAATTCTGTGATTTGCTTTGTTATTTTAATCCTATTTTAATCCTAAGATTTCATCTCTGGGAGTAACACAGCACAAAGTATGGCTATGAGCTTATTAAGGTTCAAGTCATTGTTGAAAACAAATACCTGCTGAGCACAAGCTGATGCAAGCGAGAACTCTATAACTTGTTTACAGCGTACCCATACCTGACCCAAAAAAAACCCAAACCCAAAAAACCCACCCCCCAAAAAAAACCACCTGGAAATAAAACTGACTCCCAGTTTATTTTCAAATGCTTCAACTCTCTTTACTAGGAAAAATTAGTTTGCAAAATTGATTGAGAACAGAGGTGTGACAGCTACATTCTCTGACATCAATGGAGTTCCACAGCTGTGGAATTGGCAGTTGAAACTGCCTTCTAGTAACTCATATTATTTCTAGCTACAGAGCCAAAGGGAGATCTGTCCCTTTCCAATTGTCAATGTATCTGTCCTTCTTTTGGGAATAAGAGTCCACTAGGTTATCTGTATTGTGGATTCCTTTCATATAAGAAATGTTTTAATAGGCATCCTCATGTCATGTTTAAACAGTGCTTCTTAGGTTTACAGCACCCATTCTGGATGTGCATTCTCCTGGAAGCATTTCCCTTTTGTGTCGATGTGAGAAAAGATGGTCACTTTTTAGAAATTCAAAGATTAATTAAACCTTAACAAATACAGCAAAAGGACTGAATAAGGCAAAAGGAACAGTGCTCAGTGAGTTGGTGAGCTGGCAGCCATGCCCTCATCTACAAAATGGCTGCTCTGCCTTTTATACCCCCGGGGGTTGGGTCAGGCAGCCCTGGCCCCTCCCACCGTCTGTCAGTCAACTCTTCTTCACTGTCCATTGGTGCAGACTGCTTTCTTTCAATGTGATTGGCGGTCAGGCGCTGTCAGGCCACGCCCCTTAGCAGCCAGGCTGCCCTGTGCCCACTGCCCCATGAGGGCACAGGGAACGGCCCCGCCACAGGGCCTGACTGCCAAGGCTGGCCCTTGGCACCGCACAGGGGGGAAGGGGCCGTGGGGAGAGCAGGGGACATCTGAACAACAAATCACAGTAATGTAACTGCACACCAATACAGCTTCTCTAACATACACAGAATATTCATCCCTTAATTGTGAGAGCCAACCATCTCATTATCTATCTATAACAGTCAGCAAAATTTCTGCCGAATTTTAACTCTGTAACTCCTTGTTAACAAGGAGGAAGGTCTTGTATTTTGAGCACAGGACAAACTGCAGAGTTCAGAACTCATGTTGAACCATTCCAGAATTCTCATATGTGGTCAACCAGAAGGAATTTAATTTGGTGAGTGCTGACGTCAGAATTTTGTTTGAATGGGTTGCTTTTGAGGTCTGTGTCCAAACTCTCCCTGGTTTCATGCTCTGGTTTGTGCTGCAGAGAAAATGCAGAATGTGTGGTAGCTAAAGCAGACCAAGTGTGCTCGACAGCACCTGAAGTGGTGCTGGCAGATGCTCTGCCCATGGAACCAAACTGGTTTGAGGAAACCCTGCAACACAGCTGCTGGTCCTTTGCATCACATATCCTGTACTTTCCATTTAGACCTGGATAGGCAAAATACTTTGGCCTGTACTTGTATGTGTGTGTGCTGTACTGGTCTGACCAAGATCAGTGATCTGATATTCCCAGTTTACGTGTACTACATTTCAGGAACACTAAATTTCAAATTATACTCATAGTTATACATATATTTTCAAATGGAGTAGAGAAGACACATGTACTATGTGACTGTGAGGATATAGGCTATTTTAATGGTGAATGAATTTTAAAGTGAGCCATCTACAAATTATTCATGTTACTAAAAAGAGCATGAATTATTTCATCATTCCCTTCAGTTAACAAAGTCTTTAATGCAAAGTCAAACCTCTCTATTAAAAAGGCTTTTAAGCAAATCTCCACCTGGCTTTGTCCCACCTCCTGGACAGTAGTCTGGAGAGTTGAACAGAACTGGCATTTTTATGTAGTTTGTGATGATAGCCACTGTGCCTCTCCTGGCCTATTTGCAAGACTTTCTTATCATCATGAGCAGTAATAGGGTGTTTCAACTCCTTTTCTCACTGAATCTTTACAATTTATTTTGGAAAAAGCAGGGAGCCATTTTGCTTTAACCTTGCTAATTCTATTCCTTCTTGGCCAGTCTGTTGGCCACACCCCTCTGCAGCACTGCCAAGGCCCTTCCACGATAACGAGCACAGAACTTCTGCATTACATCTTTTCTCAGACAGGGTGGATTTCAAATCCTTACAGAAAAAACCTCAAGTATCTGGGTAGCATCATGATGCTGCACTGCACCCACCATACCACAAAGCAGACATTATCAGGTTATTTCAGGGTTCCAGTAGATAGGAATATTGAACTGCCTCCCTTGGGACAGCTCCAAATTACAACTGAACCAATACCTCTGAGGAATGCAGGATTCTAATGCAGAACTCCAATCAATCATTCAGCATTAAAGATTAAATACAAGTAGAAAATGAAAGTTAAGTAAAAGCAATTAAAATGCATCACAATATTTTCTCAAATATTTTGGGTATTTTTAAACCAATGGGCTTCACAGAAGTAAAATAAGTACAAGAAGTACTTGTTGAAACAAAACAGCACAGACTGCAGAATCCTCATCATACAATCTTTGCTTTTGGTTGTTTATCTCAACATAATTTCAGTATAGTTTTTACATATTTATATTTATTTTTTTAGCAGGACAAAGATATATATTTGTCAATAAAGAAATATTTTTAAATGCTTTTAAAAGATTAATTAAGGAAATGCTATTTTCTTGAGAGTCATGAAACTTTTTGGCATAGACACCCTCAGTTTCTGTAAATCTCATATTTTGTTTATTACCACTGTTTTAAACATTTGAGCTTTAGTTTATAGCTTTTTAAAGACTAAAATATGGTTCTCAAGTGTGACTCTAAGTAAAACTATAGCAACTTAGCTAATGCTAGTCTCAGATGATAGAGAACTTGAATATAATTTTAAAAAAATCCTTTGGGGGGAATTTGGGACTTAGTTGTTTCTAATAGAGGACACTGTGATTTGGTCAGTGCAGTGAGGCTGTGCTAGACAGCCAGGAGAAAAATAATTCCTATTTAAAAGCAAATTTGAGATGTCTTTGAAAAGGGTATATACAAGTGATAAATTTTAAAGAAGAAACAAAATGGTTTTATTAAAGAAACTTTAAAATTGCATTTTAAATTTGCCTCTTAAGCATGTGTGGGAATTGTGACATAGTACTATGTTCTACAGAGGACATATAAAAAGATTTCAAAACTTTTATTAAGGTGAAAATTAGTGAAACACACATTTTTGTCTAGGTTGCACCTCCTTGTCAGTAAATTGGACTGTAACAAGCTGACTCCTCTCTCTCTCCCTCCCTCTCCCACTCTCTCTATCTCTCTCTAAATGGAAGCGCTTTCAAACTGGAGAGAAAATTCATCTGCTTCAACAGATTTCTTTTGAACAATTGTGTACTTGGACTGCAAACTCTCTTAAGAAAAAAAAGTTTTCTAGAACACAGAAAAACAGAAATGTATTTAAAATCTTATTTTGAGCTTTTATATTAACTTTAAAAATCACTCAATGCTCAGAATACTTCAGATATAACACATAAGCAAAAAATCTCTCCACTAAACCAAATAGTCCAAGCAATAACATCAGGGACTGCTATTTGCTTATGACAACTACAGTCCCAATTGCTCTGCACTTCCACAGAGCATCCTTGATTTATTCACAGCTAGTTTTTTAAATGTCACAACAGCTTTATGAAAGTCTGCGGCATCAAAGGAAGGACAATATTTTTTAAAAACCTCCAAAATTAAGAATATTAACCATTAATGCCACTATGAAAAGAGGTTTTAAAATTACATATGCCAGCCACATCTGCCATACATCATGTTAATACAGGTTACCTTTCTTTCCTCTTATGGAAATACTTTGAAATAAACAAGACACAACTGAGCAAAGAACTGATATATCATCTCTGCAAGATATTACAAATGGGTGTGTAAAAATCTCATGAGGCACCACCTTTCAAATGTGTAAAACTGCAAAGTAAAATGACTGTAGGGAGTGGAGACATGATATGCATCTCAACAAAGAGGTCACAGAACCTTGGGTAATGATCTCCCACTCTTAAAACATCATGGAGGTGAAAGTTCAGGCCAATTTTAGATTAATGCAGCAGAGATCTCAGGGAAAAATGAATCCCAGCAAGAGGGACAGTCTGGCAGGCTGACACTTATAATTGCCACTCAGGACAAAGTGGCAAATCCACCTGCCTGCTGATTTCTCACACTCCTGTCTGTGCTCAGCCTCTCCTGGTGCCTTTTGTACATTGCTCATCCTTGATGACTGGCAGTGAGTGACCAAGGGAGCTGGTGGGCTCAGCAAGTCCCAGGTGGGCAGGGGAGAACAGGCAGCTTCATAAACAAGGTTATTTTGCCCCTTTAGGGGTTTAGATCATGAGTAGGATCATGAGTGGCTCTGAAAGACAAAGCTGAAATATCAGATTCTAGGTGGGGAAAATATATCCCAAGACATAGATTTTTTTTTTTTTTCCATTAGAATTTTTATTATTCTAAAGGTCATTTCATGACTACATAACTAATGAGAAAGGATATATTCCTTGAGTCATCTGGGATCTGCCACAGAGCATTTGACCAAAGATGTGTAGCTGCTGAACTATGACATTCCAGAGAGATGAGGGGCGGCAGTTGCAGCTCATATCAAATCTCATGTGGCAGTTCATATTTGCCAATATATCTTTCAGGCTAAAAAGATGTGATTTCCTCCCTGGTGGTTTCACAAGTAGCTTTCATCAAAAGTTTGTTTAAATCTGGCGTGGCAAAGGTTTGCAGAAACACACTTGCCAAGACACAAGAGGTTTCCTTTATGAGACCATATATGTTTTAGTTTTCCCTGGATACTAATATGAAGCCTAAGTAAGTATTTCTGAGTTTTATTTCTCCAGAACTCCAGAAAGAATGAAAAGGAAAAGAGGGCACACATCTCTGATTTGCCTGCTAATGAACATATCTCTGATACTGCGCTCCCTCTGGTCATTTTTGAGCACTTTGCCACTTAAAAATACACATACTCAAAATGGAACAAACCCCAAATCTAGAATATACTATTCTGCTGTGCTGTATAAATAGTCAATTAAATGCATTCTCTGTCATTTCAGCATGTTGAACATTTGTAATTTGACACTTTGCTGTAGTCTAAAAACTATTCTGTGTCAAAATCAACAGTAGTTTAAAATTGTTACTGTAAGTTGTTTCCTGCCATATTAGAAAAAAGACATGCTTTCTACTCCTAATCTCTGTTCAAAGTGACCCTCAGTACCTGTTTTCTTCTATTTCTGTGCTAAATTTTTATGTGTTTTAATACATTTTGTTTAAGGATGTTGAAACTATAATGGCTTCTTTTGATTCTACTTAGTATTTTTTTGTCTGTAGTGTGGCAGTCTTCTTATCCTGTTGGAAACCTTTTCAAAGAAACATGCACAACACTACCTGCAGAATCTTACCAGATTCTGGTGCTGATGAAAAGGAGGCAAGAATGCTGGATTAAAATTCACCCTGTGCTCTCAAGCTCTGAGATTCCCTGTGTAGCAAATGTCAGCAGAAGGGTCCTTGCTGATCCTTGCAGCTCCCATGGCCTGTGCTGAGGGATGGGGCAATGTTGCTTGGTTGAATATTTGGTTCAATGTTGTTCATTCAACACCCTTTTGTCACCATTTTGGTGAATTTTCCCCTCTCATACTATACTAAAATCTTAGCAAAACTAAAAGAATTTCTGCTTATGCTTACCAGGCAGGTTTCATCCAAATTTTACAGTTATAATTAAAAACTACATTTTCATTAAGGAAATTATGAATTGCAATAAAGTGCAAGGAACATGCAAAATGAATAATTAACATTGTATAGACTTCAGCATCTTAATGAAGATTAAATAATACATATATTCAAACTGGATTAGCACATCCACTGAAAGCTGTTATGTGCTCAGTAGGGGAGTCTATGCACTCACAGAATAATGTTTTATGAGGAGTATTCTAGCAACATTAAGCATAAGGTTGTCATATATAAAACGATTAACGTTTTATATAAAAGAAGCTGTAATTCCAGTGAATGAAGTCATTTCATCTCCCTGCTGCTTCTACCTTTAGGAATATACTGTAAATGAAAAGTGGCTCAATGTGAAGTCTAGTTAAATAGAATATTAATCCTCTTTTTCAAAGTTAATGAGACTTGGAAATCCGCATTTAAAAATGTTGTGTGATTTTAAATCACAAATTTCATTAAAATTTGCATACAGCATCTGCATTCTTGTTTTATTAAGACTCCCACTTCCTTAACTATGTAGGACAGGATGTCACCTTGTTTTTCCTGATCTTTGTGCGCAGCCTGTCCGCCACTTAGAGCTACTTCTTTATAATGGGGAGGATTGCTTTAGAGATCCTGCATTAATGGAGGACAGGTGAACAATGAATCTGCAAAAATGCCCAGACAGAGCAGCGCTGGGAAAAGTAACTCCTTGGCTACTGGTTATGAAGTCATTTTGTCAAGGCTGAGTATGTACAGATTGCTGGGGTATTGCCTCCCAGCAGTAAAATGTCCATCTGCAGAAGGGGTGCTGACAAGTTGCCAGCTGCTCCAAGCTGACAGATCAGAGGAGGAATGGACTGTAATTTCCTCCTGAAGAGAACAGATGATGGCAAGGTTAAATCACGGCTACATAGGGAAGTGACAGGAATGTCAGATATAGATAAGGCAGTCTGTGTATTGGTATTTACTGTTTTAAATCTGTTTCATCTAAAGAAGTATCTGCTCTCCAGGGAACACTGATTTCAAACTGGAAAACTCAGGTCAAACGTGGTGGACAGAAGATTATAATGCTCAATGCCAATACCTTTTGACTAAAGAGAATTTGGTTGTAAAGCCACAGAACATGAGATAACTCATTTTACACCACAAGTTACTGAACTATTTTTGAGGTCTTGCCCCTTCCATTGTTAGGAACAGGCTGTGGGGCTGGGGCAGGCTCTTCAGGGGGAGATTAAGCAGCACAGGATTGAGCTCTGGTGCAGCACACAAGTGATTCTTCAGACAAAAGCTGCAGTCACTTCTCTCTTGTCAGTGTTATCCTCTGCCTGTTATTCTACGCTGCCTGGGATCCTTGTTGAGCCCCTGCCCAAACACAATTTTCACTGCTGTCACTGCCTTCACCTTAACCTCTGTGGGCCTGGCACAGCCAGGGCTCCCCTGTGCTCTTCATGGCAGAGTAAGAAACTCCTTGTAGCCTGTACCTGACTATATTTTCTTTTAAATGGAGAAAGTATTGAGAATTTTTGATAATGTTAAGAATATTCAAATAAAACTTTTTCTTCTTTTTCCCCATGAAAATGAAATGGAAATTATTTTCCATTTCTATTTCGAATTTACAGCAGTGCCTCTAAAACATTTTTGGAAAACTTCCACACCTGCTTAACCACATGAGAGGATGCAGTTCCTGAGGAGCTGTTTTCTCATTTACATGCAGTTGGATTTCACAGAAACACAGTTTTCAGTCCTCCAGAAATAAATCTTTTTCCTTATAGTAGTAAAGAAAGTCTATGCAAACATAAACTAATGGATTAGAAGCTGTTGTACAGTCCCAATTTTTAAAATATATTTTTGATGTAGTAAAATCTTGGCAAGATGCATGTTGCTGCTGTCAACAGAAAAATATCAGCTTTTTGGCTCCCACTCTTGCTGGAACTCCTGTGTTAGTAAATAAGAGGGAACAAGGCACAGACCCAAGAATCAGTTGGTTTTCAGACTTTAGTAGGTCTCATTAAAAAAAAAAAAAAAAATAAATCCCTGTTTATGATGTGGACAACTATTGTTTTACTGCTTCATGTTGCATTTTTCTGCACATGCCTGCTGGCCCCTGCCTTCTCACCAATGAGTGAGCTTCATTCCTGACCCCTGGGCAGGGATTCATACAGCTGCAATATTGTCTGTGATGAAGGCCCCTAATACTATATGAAAAATAAATGTATTCTCATGCTAAGGCAGGCCAGGCTCAGAATGGTCTTTGGGATGGAGGACAGGGGGAGGAGGCAGGGGCAGGGGAGGGGGTGTTAGGTGAATCCTTTCACTATAGTTCTGTGAAAGCAGGAGGCAGGAGCTGCAGTTGGCACACAGGCAGGAAACCTGGACCCACTGAAAGCTGCCACAGCAGCTGGGTGGGGTGGTGGCTCGTGGCTGGTCCCTGAGCAGCCACACACTGAAGGTTTGGGTGAGAGCAGCCCCTGGACTCCCCTGACTGGGAACAGGGTGAAGGGGGACACCAAGATCTGTTTTGGGATGCTGGAAGCTCTGTGCCTCCTTTCACCTGAGCTCACAAGCACTGAAACCATGGGAAACAGACTGACTTCTGGGTCATTTTATGTGCTCCTGTGTCATACCTGCTTTTAATTTTAAAGACTGATTTCAGTAGTTTAAAACAGCTGGGAAACTTTGGGATTACAATGAAAGCACAGGTGCTTTATCATGTGAAATATTCATACAAATACAACTAGATTAACCTTATAGATTGCGTGATTTTGAGAAATTATCCTCCAGGTGCAAGCCTGGAATGAAATAAAATGACAAAGTGGAGCTCATGTCTCAGGGGCCAAGCACTCTGAATCTCGGTCAGACTGGGCTCACAATATATCAAAAGTCTCCCAAAGAATGTCTTACCAGCTCACAGAAAAACACAGAGTATGCCAAACAGCTTGGTGATTTTTAAACTATTTTTTCCACTGGGAATGCCCTATGAGCCCTAAGGTGTCCAGAGAGAATTCAGAGAACTGCTCAGAGCCCTGCCTAGGGATGAGCACATCCTGCATGCCCTGTAACACTCCAGTGCTTGTGTGCAATTCTGCCATGGTCACCAAAGGTAAAATGCACCAAAGGTACAAATGCACTGAAAGATTGCCATTCCACCTTAAAAACTGAGTTTCACCTGAAAGCTCAAGCATTGCAGATTTTCATTCATTGTTGTCAATTGGCAGAAGGAAGGCCATTATTTACCTGTTAATTTTTCTAGGCAAACCCGTGTTCTAATATGTGAAATTATGTGCACAAACCCTGGAAGTGTTGGAGGCCAGGTTGGGCAAGGCTTGGACCAGCCTGGTCTAGTGGGAGATGTCCCTCCTTGGGACTAGATGATCTTAAAGGTCCATTCCAACCCCTTAACATTCTATGATTTTATGGTATACAAAATGAAGTTATTGCATGGATTTGTAAGCAGATAAAATTCCCTGAAATGACATTTAGGTAATGAATAGCCAGTTTTTACAAGCAAACTCTTCAGAGACTGTGGTGGGGACTGTGCTGTTCAATGTTTTCACAGACAGCTTGGGGAAGAGCTGAAGTTTTCTAATGATATTTCTTATGATTAATTATTTATAGTAAAAAGAAAGGTGAGAAGATTTACAGATTAGTTAATGATACTTTGTCTCAATGATAAAATGGCAGAGGAAAATGAGTGTTGATAAATGCAAAATAATGGTTGTGATAGAAACAACTATAACTTAATAGATAAAATAATGAGATCTAAATCAGCTATTACCACTCATGGAACTTTTGACATTAAAAAATATATTTAGATGACTTTGCTTAATGTTTAGTTGGAATAAAAAAATATGGAAAAAGTTAATTTCCCCCCCTCTGGAAGCAGATATCTGTTAGTACCAAAGAAAAAAAATCCACAAAGCCAGGATATCTGCATACAGGAGTATCAGCAGCACATCCCTTAAAATATTTACATTAATAGTGGATCTCTGAATCTAAGAACTATAGAGAATTTTTACCTGGGGCTTTCTTACAGACATGGATACTGGAGCACAGAAACTCATGGATGGAAAGGGGTTCACTGGACAGAGAGTTTAGCCATCCAGGAAAAGATGTTTTGACAAGAATGAGCCAGCAGCCCTCATCCCATATATCACACAGCACAGCATGAGCAGTGTTCCTCAATAGGCTCATGATCCCATGGCACAAATGTGGGGGAAAAGTGCTGTCAATGACAGTATTAGATTTTCTTGTCCTTACAACAGCTAAGAATTTGTTAAGGGAAAGACATGCAGGTTATCCATGTAATTGCTCTTAAGCTACAGAAAAAGGTGAACTTTCTTTCCTACCCATCCCAAACCCAATTTGACATGGGGAGAATTTTCTTCTGGGAAACAATTCTGGTGACCATTTTAATCCTGAGCAAAGGAAGGTTTATGAATTAATCACTTATGAGATTTCTTAGTATCTCTAGGTATATTAGTGCATCCCTTCAGCATCTCTTTCTAGCCATGTGAAGTCTCCAAGCTGAACCCTTCAAGCACAGATTTAATTAATGTCAATATCAATTCAGTACCTGCAACAATCAACAAATGACACCTAAGAGTCTCAGCACCCCCATCTTGAAGATACCAGCATATGGAACACACAAGGAAAAAGGTCACAAGTTTTAATTTTTTTAATTCTTTAATTTTGTAGTTCTGTTATATTATACTTCACATTCCACATTGTCTGAAGTATTTCAGTACTTCCCTTTTGGCTAGAGCTTAGAAATATTTTTTTGTTTTCACATCTGTGTTTATTATTGATGAATCTGAATATACACAGAATGTACCACTAATGTCCTATTAAGAATTAACTTTATCTCATTATCCTCAAACTTAGACTTGATCAGGATCCAATGCCACCCTCAGGATATCTGCAGTTTAAAATTTAGTCCATCAATTTCCCTAAAAAACCACAAAGCCCAAAACGCAAAACATACAAACAAAACAAAAAACTTAGATCCTCCTGCCTTAGGGATAAGAAAAAAGTTTAGAAACCCTGCAAGTGTTCTGACAGCTAAGTACAGCTTGGTAGTATTGCACACCTCTTTAATATGACATAAGTTGCCTCTAGTGCTTCAATGGACTTTGAGAACCACTTGTTGAAGCCCTTGTGTCCAGAGTCTGCAGAACTGCATTTCCAAATAACTGGTTCCTCCATGAATTGTAATCAGGTGAAATTTGTGTAAGGTGGCATTTTTCAGCCTTTCAGACACATAGGTCAATCAGCCTTATGATTAAGATTCTTGCCTAATCATGCTAAAGAGCATTACATTTTAATTGAAAATTGGATGGGAGTTCAGAGAAGCAAAATCTTTATTGACAGGAGAGCACAGTTTCCAATCTGTTGCTGCTATTTCTGCCCTTGTGCCCAGCTTTAAAATATTTTATACACACGTCTGTGGCTTTAGCATTTGACAGATCCAAACATTGACAGTAAAGCAAGACTGTCAGGGGTGAATGTAAAGTGACATGGAACAATTACCTAAAGCAAAGGACTTAGAAGAAAGATGGAGAGGGACTTGTTGCAAGGGTGTGCAGTGGCAGGACAAGGGGCAGGGGCTTCAATCTGAGAGTGATTGAAGATTAGATATTAGGAAAAAAATCCTTCCCTTGAGGGTGAGGAGGCCCTGGCACAAGGTGCCCAGAGAAGCTGTGGCTGTCCCTGGATCCCTGGAAGTGTCCCAGGCCAGCTTGGATGGGGCTTGGAGCACCCTGGAATAGTGGATGGTGTCCCTGCCCATGGCATGGGTTGGAATTAGATGATTTTTAAGGTCCCTTCCAGCCCAAACCATTCTGTGATTCTATAACTCTATTTTGAAAAATACCAAATACATTTATTTACACCTAGCAGGCCCATAATCAACAAGCAAGCATATGGATTAATATGACACTCTCACAGAGTTTGGCTATACAGAAAGCTCAGGTATAGATTTCAAATTCATGCAGCACTTACAGCACATGCAGATGCATCTGAGTTAGTTATAAATGAGCTTAGCAAGGGTCATTTCAGATGCATTGCTACAGAAAACTAGGAAGACTTGCTGCCTGCTTATATTTGTATAGGGTTCTGCATGGCTTTTAAAATTTATGCTAATGTGAAACACATAGAGAAGCTTTCTTAGATTTTTTCTTATGCCAATGACATGTTCTTCATTGTTTGAATACTCTGCCAGTGCATCATCTCTTGAAAATAAATATTCAGATTGTATAGCATTGGAAACAATGATAAACAGGCATGTCAACTAATTAATGTCACTTTCACTGGTGAGGTAAAGGCAGCTTAATTAGGAAGCTAATGTACTTCTTCACCTTGAAGATTATGATTCACTTCTAGTATTATCCTCAAATTAAAAGTTCATATAAATTAGCATCAGCTCAGCTCTGTCTCATTGTACTTCAAATTGTCCTAAAGTGTTCCCTTGGGTCTATTTGTGTGGGAAACCATTGACATTATTCTTATTTTTATCTTGCAATAAACCAGAATGGCTGGAAATAGGTTAAAAGAATAAAGAAACCGTGATGAAAGCAGGCAACTGAAGATTTCAGGATTATATTAGGAAATGAAGACTTGAGGAGAAAATATCAAGCTGGTGCTGAAAACATGGAGTGCTCTAATAAACATTTATGAACATTTTATGTCTGCCTTCAACTATGGGCAGCAATTTATTACAGATGCTTACTTGCTATGAAAAACAGAAAATACCATTTGGAAAGTCTACACTGTTTGTAATTTACTAGGAAGTTTTAGCCTATGATTAATTAGGCTATACCCAAGGGCACTTCATAAACAGAAAGAAAAGTTGAAAAGACCTCTTAGGAGTGCTTCTAGGAGGACTATATACTCTAGCTTTGATTCCATCTGAATATGTAAAAGATGAAAAATCTTTAAAAACAGATTTCATTAGTCCAGACCTGAGTTCTTCAGGTGCCAAGTTCAAAAGGCTGATTTGCTTCTAATGCCAGCAAATAATGCCAGAAAATCGCCATTCCACATGTTCAAAAGATGCAAAGACTTTGTGTCTGTCTGCCAAAAAAGTTGCACATATGGGCCACTGCACATTATCACTAGAAATGAGTAATCCCTCATAATGGAAAGAACAGAAATAGCAGTGGGACTGGTCAGCTGAAGGCTTATGCTGAAGAACTGTAATCACCAAAAGACTTCACATAGACTAATGATAGGCTTTTGAACCTAGACTAACTGTCATAATCAGGGGCTGAAGCAGGTTACATTTTACTCATCATGTAATTATATTTTGTACAAGACAAAACTGAGTGAGAAACGAGCCACTTGTTGGCTGTGTCACCCTGTGTAGCAGGGAGCACAAACCTGACCCTTCTGTGGCTGGGAAATGCTGCTGCTGGTCCTGCTGGGAACAGAAATGGACATTTTGGGCACGGCAGAAATCAAAGTGTCCCTTGAGATGGGTTATAACTCCTGGGAATAAGGTGCAGTGTTACCATTTCACTGAGCTGTGGAACACTGCAAATTTTAATGAGGAGATGGCTGAGGTCCCTGGAGAGTGAATCCATTGCCCTACAAAGGGTGATTGCCATCAGGCAGCACAGAGGTGGCCACTGCACAGACACTGGCTACCTGTAATGACTGAGAGGTGGGCAAGACTCATTCTGCTTGGGAGAACCCCAAACCTCTCCAGGTGCAGTAATGATGTACCACAGACACTGAGGAGAAGTTACCTCAGCAGTTTGGTGTCATGACTTCTAGCAAGTACAAGGGCTTGGTAATGAAGAGTATCTCATTTCAAATGTTTACAGTCAGTGATGGAGCTGCTGTTTGCACTTCAACTCATCAATGAAACTAAATCTTATTTATATGATTTAATAATTAGATGCATTTAATTATTAATGTAAATATAATACCAGGAAAATATAAATAATTAATGATATACTTATAAATAATTTCTGTTAGTGAAATAGATTGAGAAAATGATTTGTTCTTAATAGTAGACTTATAAATATTTAAAATCAAGTTCCAAAAATGTAGTTTACAGACACTAAAAACCCTAATGCCCTTAAGCCACTTTTACAGTGTCAGATACAGTTATTAAATTTGAAGATAAACTAATGATTTGCTGGACTTAAGCTTTTATTTACTGCCAGGAATTTGGAAATTATTTTAAATCTGACTATCCACATATTATAAATAAGACTGTTTTATAAATAAGATGTAATTGATTTCTTAAAAAAACCTTTCCTTGAATCAGAGTACTTGAACATAGATGGCAATGCTTGAAGCCATAGCAACTGATTTTGAGTTTATGTTTGGTAGCTGATATGACATGCAGCTGAAAACTGAAGCTGGATTTTTATGTTTAGCTAAGCTACGATTAATGTGATGTAAATTGGGGGAAAACTTGACTTTTTGGTAAATGATAATCCCCAACCACCTAAGGTAAATGCCACCAGCATAAATTATTACATCCTTGGGACTGCTCTGATTTACTCTTACTTGTAATGGTGACAGAGCCCGTTCTGACAGCCACCAATTTATACCCAGGGATGCATTTGGCTTTCTGACTTCATATTGACTTAAGTGGAAAAATAAACTGGAACCCTGTACTATGTTCCGTGTACTATGGAACACAAAAAGCTGTTGGGGTCTGTTGGATCAGAATCACCCAATGTGCCCAAACCACTACAAAGCAGTTGTGAACCAGACCTACTTACAGCCAAAAGCAGTTCTCTTCTTTCTGCATCTTTAGGGTTTCATGACAGAAATACATTATTTTAGAGAAGAAGTTTATACTTTGTCAGAGAAAATAAATCCCATCATTTCTTTTTAGGTTGTAAATGCCTCTGAAATGCATAATTGTAACATATCATGGGGTAGTTTTTTTTTTTTTTTGTTTGTTTTTTTTTTTGTTTACTTGGTTGGTTTTTTGTTTTTTTTTTGTTTGTTTTGTGTTGTGTTGTTTTGTTGGTTGGTTGTTTTTCTTTGTTTTGATTTGGTTTGATTTGATGAGAATGTATTAAAGAACACCTTTGACAGAGTTCTCAATATCTAGATTCATGTATTCTAGCCAGCTGCCCTAAGGAGATGCATTAATGCCATAATATCTTCAAATATCCCATCTGAAATAGTTGTGCCTCACCTGCTCTCTGTGCAATAGAAATGAAACATTTCCTGATTGTTTTGGCCTCCCTTACCAGTCACAGTGGGCAGATGAGGACTAAGGCATTTATGATAAAAAATGGGGTTCCTTTTAGGTAGGGATTCTTAATTAATGCATCTGATTTATCCAGCGATATGTGTACAGTATTTTGGGATGCTATTTGGTCAGCACATTACAATAGTTTGAGATCATTTGGCAAATGCTTATTGAGGGACTTTTTAAACCTTCATTAAATGTAACAGCTCTTCCAAAGGTCTCAGAGTCTTTTTTCCTCATTTTTTTCACTCCTTTAATTGTTTTTTCCTGCCTTTGGTCAGTGACCATGTACAATTACAAACTTCACTAAAGCCAGTTTAAGCTATCATGGTAACACAAAAATGCAGTGAAAGACTATCAATATATGTGAAAAGAAGCATATAGCAAAACAAAGAGGATTGAAAGCAAAAGTCTTCCAGTTTTCCCTGTCTCTGAAAACATATCTTAATCTGTTGCAATGTACACATAGAAAAAAATCTTCATTAATTTCTCATATTTTTCTCCCATCTTTACCATTTTCAATTCTGCTTTGCGATTAAGCAATAGGATATTCAGTAATATGCCCTATGGCCTGCTTTGTTTTTCTCGAGTAAGAGAAATGCTTTCTGTGTAGTTCAGTGGCTGCACTTTCTGAACCACCACAGTGCCCACAGAAGCACTTTCTATTTATAACAAATAGGTCCTTTTCTTTAGAAGTGCAGTAGAAGCACTTGATTTTGTTTCTATTTCCTTGGAAAGCCCATCTCCTTTGCTGAGTGTCATCATCTATTGGATTCCATCATCCCAGGTCTTTCTCCTGCCCTACCTTGACTCTCATTCCACCTTCTTATTTCCTGAACTCGGTCAAAGATTTGAGGAGAACATTTACAAGCTGTGCTGGATAAATATAGAGATAAACAGATTTTTGCTTGGAGAAACACATAAATCCCTAGATATTTCAGTGCCAGGAGCACTTCAGGATATATCCAGAAAACTTGGACAGCAGTGGGAGAAAATAAAACCCTGTTGTGTTAGTTACCATTATTTAACCCTTACCAAAATGAATCTTTCTCTCCATTGTTTGAGTACTGCCCAGGTAATAAATTCTTCTGAAATCTCTTTGCTGGAGAATGCATCTAGCAACAACCAGGAACCAGGCTGTCTCAAACACAGTGTTCCATTGAATTTGAACACCCAGGTACAGAAAAACAGTTGCTTTGAATTTCAAACTAGATCTTTACAGTCATTAATGCAGCTGCATAACACCACACCATCAAGCATAACTTCATACATGGTGTGAGGACAAAAATCACAGTCTGATTATCTAATTCTGACTCAAGAGTGTCAGTATTCTGGGACCACTCCATGCTATGATACATCAGTCCTAACATCAGTCTATAGTCTGACATGTTCCAAACTTGATGTGAGCTCCTATTTCACAGCAGAAATTTCCACATAACCTGGCATGTAGATTTAAATCAATATATTTGCTGCAAACAAGGTTTCCACATTTGCTTTGAAGATTTTTTTTTCTGAGTCTAGGAAAAGCTTTGAGCTAAGTGAGAGAAAAATGCTATTATGCCACAGTATGAATGTTTAAAAGGATGTTATTCTAGCAGCAACACGTGGATGTAACAGGAAAAATCTCCTGGGTAAACAAAATATCTGAAAAATGTCAAAACCTCCTTAGGAATGATCTTTATGACTTTATGATACTAATATAAGTATGATGATGATACTCTATGATAGTAATAAAAGTATCTAGCTATGCATCATTTTGTTTGTGTATAATACCCTCCCATAAAGCCTAAAATAGGAATATGAACTCTTGAATCTTGGAAATCTCTGTCTAGTTTTCAAATGTCCAGTGATTCCTTATGTAATCTGATACACAATTTACAACTGAGATTTGACCTCTGCCAATTGATCCCTTTCCAGCTGTACCATCTGTAGGTTAGGAATTTTATTGATAATATCCTCCCCCATACTCATTGATATCTTCAGGGTATAATTATATTTTGTGAGGTTTTGAAATTCTTTAAAGCTGTAGGATTACATTGAAGCCACACTGAATAAACAGTTACTTTGGATTAATTTTACCAACTGCTGATCCACTCCAATTGCTGTATTTTAAGAGGCTCAAACACTGTTCAGAGGGATCTTCTGAAAAAAAATTTATTCTGCTGGTGAAATTATGTAAAAATAAAAAGCTTTGAAGTCAAAAGTTGTTTAATAAATATATTCCATGCTGTGTGTGTTTCTTTTACATAAGCATTTAGGAATGTATTTTAGAAAAGTCTTCTAATTGCTGGGGAAACCACCAAAACTATTTTATTAGCATTAAGGCAAACAGCAAGAGCAATATGATTCTCTTTACTAACTTTATCTTGATTTTCAGTCATTTTGATATGGGAGTAATTACTTCTCTCACTTCCCCAAAGGAGCTATTTTGTAGGGATAGTTTTACATATGAGTTAAAGAGGTGAGAGCAACACAAAACTGGTATTTTGTGTTACCTACCCCTTGTTCCTCTGGTAGCCATGACAATCCTTTGAGATAAATATTGCTCTGGATCTGCAAGGACAACTCAAAGCAATAAGGGTCAAAGGATGTAGTTTTCACATTTTCAAACCATGCAAAAGGTTTCTATTTATTTGGACCTTCAGATTCAGCTGGTGCCATTGTACTGTTTGAAATAAAACACAATTACTGGTATCTGCCAAGCTGTACTTTTGCAAGGCTCGTGGTCAGTGCTGGCCAAGGGACCACAGCACAAAGGCCACTGGTTAAGCAAAGCTGTAAACCTTACCTTCCACTTATTCAAAGAATAAGAGTTAAGGAATTAGAACAACCTATATCTATTAAAATAGATCTATGATTAAAAATGTGAGAAGGAATCTGTTTATATAAAACTGCTTTTAAGACAGAGTCAGAAGAGCATGTAGGCATACATTAACCCATGATAAAATGCTTTGTGAAACATGCTCAGTTAATAAGGGGCCCTCAATATACTGTGTCTTTTCACTGTTGTCCACAGTTCTTTGAGTTGGAGGTCTGCAAATCTCAGTTTGATTTTCTCATTTTAGTTTCTAGCTGAAAAATGGAGGAGACAGAAAATTTAAATGCAGAACACAAAAGCCATGGATCTTGTGATTCCTAAAACTGAGTGTGCTCTTATTTTGGTAATTTAGGAATACAACTCATTTGAGTTTGGAGCTCGTGTGACAAGGTGTTTGACTATTAAAAATTATAAACCTACTGAAAACTATAATGTAGCATTTTTTATGATATATTGATGAATTTTTAATATAGATCCGTCTATAAAATTATTTTTTTAAAAGTCATGCTTTTAAAGAGAAAGGTTGTAGATGGCATAGATGGAATGGAAGATACTTCTTTTTTTGGCTTTGCATTCAGTCAGTAATGACACTGAATGGGAGTCTTCCATATTTTTTTTTTAAATGCTTAAATCTCACCCATAAATGTTTGCTTGCAGGAACTAGACATTAACTAATTTGCTGGAGTAGATATTTGGTTTTAATTCTGGTGAAATCACAGCATAGTTGAAAATGTTGTTTAGCTCCCAAAGGTGTGAATTTTGATTACATAATATGTTTCCTTAGAATTTGTTTCACACTAAAAGCTGAAGACAACTACTTGTTAATTCAACAGTACATTTAAAATTGTTTTTTGTTCAGTGTATAAAGGGAATGAAAAGTAGCACACATCAGTTTTAGAATGACACAGATGTCATTATGACCTTCATGGATTTTCATATAGTCTAAGTAATCCCTGTAAAATAAACTGATTCAAATGCACATCTTCAATCATTTCACTGCTGCTTTGCCTTCTGCTGCAGTTTTATAAAACTCTTTCTAATACATCTGTTAAAAGAAAAAAAAAAAATAAAACCCACAAAACAAATCAACAAATCACCCTTGAAAAACCCAGTTGATGCTGTTAAAGCTGTAAAGCTAAAAATCAGAGAACTTGTCAAAGAGACCTGCTCCAATACTGACAGGCAGCAGTATTCCAGGCTTCTGTCGTTTTAATTATATTGTATCCTTGCTTTTTGCACCACTTTAGTTAAGGTTGTGTCAGCATTTCTGTTATAAATCCCTGTTCCCTGGGGCTTTATAACTCATTGTTAAAAATTCCCTAAAGGCTACATCTTGGCACATAAGATTTCATCCAACAAGTGAAAACGTATCTCTCTATGTGTAAATGGGGGTTTGGAGATATAGAGAGTTTTCACAGAAGGGTTAAATCATGCCATTTCAAAAAGTAAAGGAAGACAAGACAAGTTTTGTTATTTCCTATATTTTTCTCTTTTATGAACAGAAAGCCAAAATAGCTTCCTCCTAATTAAACTTCTGCATCTGTCAATTCTTTTATTTTTTTGAAGGAAAATATAGAAGTAAATAAACAGGTAAATTGACTCATAATGCAATTTTCTACACACATGGTCTGTGTTTTGCTATGGAAATGTCAAACATATGTTCTATCTATAGAACAGTGCATCCTGCTAATAAAAAGAAGTTTTGATCAAATTTATAGTGCCAAATTTTGGAGCTGAGAGAAGCTATGTGTCAGATGAAAATTAGGATTTTCAAAGTCTTAAGAAAGAGCACAATACTGAGTCTAAGCTGAAAAATGAGGAGAAGAAGAGATTTCCAGCACATCTGATTCAAATTGCTGGCTAAAAAAAAAGGATGAAAAGCTTACATATAGTAGCTTTAGTCTGAGCAACAATATAGCAGGAGATGCAGTGGGACTGGATTCTGCAGGTATTGTCAGTCACAATCTATGGAGTGTGCTTATAGAGCTGATTGTGCATTGCAGACCCTTTCACCATGGGTTTCCAGCTACAGATGCTCCTACTGCCTAGTCTAAAAATCAGATCAGAAAAATTATTTACAAAATAACCAGCATTCACTCATCTGGGTGCTGTAAGTCCAATCTCACACTGCAGTTTAAATCCAATGAATGTTATAAAATATACTGGTAAGACACAAACATACAGTAATATAGCATTTAATGAATATTTACAGCTCCAATTAAATTCAAAATTGGCAGTCAAAATATGTTTTATTATTTTCTAAATCTATCAGCATTTTCTCAGTTTGTGAGCAGACATATAAAGAGCCTTATGCTTATATGATATATAAGGAAGGGAAGCTCATAAAACTTCATAGTCAACTTCTCTTTTTTATCATGCTGTATAATTATATAATATTAATATTTTTAAAATGAAATTAACTTTTTTTTTTTGTAACAAAATGGAGCTTTTGGAAAAGAGATGAGACTTTCACTCTCATCTGGGACAAAACATTCCAGAGAGAGCTTGGGAATCCTGTCCTCTGTGTAGGTTATACACTGTTGATAAAATGTACACTCTCATACCTAAATATACCAAAAAGCTGATTTAAAAATATGCTTTTAAAAATGCATATCTGTTTGATTGGAGTAAGAGCTGGCAAGCTTGCTTTTTTGGTTCTTTTAAGTGAATCAGTTTGATTTAAATTAGTTTCAAAGCTCTACTCAGTAGTAATACCCAGCCTCTATGTTCAGCACACTATGTACAAACTAAGGAATGATTAAAATGAAAGCTCTGCTCTCCTGTTCTCAGCTCATGTTCTCCAGCTGTTCCCTGACTCCATTTTACTGCTCATGTCACAGGTTTACTGTGAGCTGTGCAAAATCCACCTTTGCAATTAACAACAGAGCGACAAAAGTGCCAATTGAGTGACCATCTTTGTGTCCTTAAGTCAGACAAGAACTAGTACAAAATATTATTTTATAGGAGGAAAAAACTAATTAAAAGAAAAAGCTAATGATAAGAATTATAATTACTATTCACTACAGATGCAATTATAAGGAGATAACTTCCAATTACAGCAGCAGTGGTGAAGTAGAAGAATAATGACAATTAGTTCTTCTCTTTGCTGCCTGAAGACTGTTATTATTTAATATCCTGTGGGGCAAGACAGCATGGGTAGCCATGAAATCTGAAACAAGTATGAGAAAGGGCAAATACATTAATTTCTTAGGAGTTTAAGAGATGATGTTTTTTACTGGTGGCTGACTGTCAATCTGCGAGCATCACTCCAAGTAATATTTGAAACTTGCTTCCCCATTACACCTTGCAAACTCTTTCTGTTTC
The DNA here is from genome assembly GCA_030060385.1 of Muscicapa striata striata. Taxonomy (NCBI): domain Eukaryota; kingdom Metazoa; phylum Chordata; class Aves; order Passeriformes; family Muscicapidae; genus Muscicapa; species Muscicapa striata. The sequence continues at coordinate 1,556,930 of JAREIS010000049.1, forward strand.
ATTTCATTTCAACTGTTTCATTTGCTATTGACCTTATATAAGTCTTAATGTGCAGTGCACAAAACTCTCTACCACTTGCCTTGTTTACACAGCTTCTAATATATGAAAGCCAGCGTGAATCTGTAACAAAGGCAAAAAAAGGAAAGTCGTCTTCAACAGGGAAATAAGGAGGTGCAATGCTTCTATTGTGCAGAAACTCACAAGGACCTTCTATGGCTTCAGCAATAGAAAGGAAGATAAGCTTGCTACTGTTAGAGGTAGCCAAGGGTATTTTGACATTAGGTAAAAAATTTTTAAGAGTAATATATTCCTAGGGAAGATATCACATACAGACTGCAAATTTTAACAAATGCTAAATTTACACTTTAAATGTCAACTTTTGAGTGGCATATTCCAGACAACATCCAGCCTTTGGGGATCAATGAAATGGCCAAGCAATAGACAGCTCTCTTTCCTGAGCTACAGGATGTACAGCAGAGATGCTATGTGTAGATGGGGAACACTGAATTTTTAGCACATTTCAGTATCCCCAGTTGTGGTGAATAGCAGCCCTGTTCTGGAAATGGATGCCACCATCTTTCCCTGGAGGATGTACATGCCTACCTCCTCATATGGCAGGGTGGGTGACAGATGGTGGGCTCGGGAGGATTACAGCTCCCTTAGAACAAAACCAGATTGGGCGTGGACAGAACTGACTGAAATGTTTTAGTGCCATCTGCCAATGGAGAGCAGAAACCGACTGGTCTACCTCTGCCAGCCTTTTGCAGTTCTCCTACTGTCCCTCTTGCACCTGCAGGCACTGAGCCTCCTCCCTGCTTCCCCTCTGTCACCAGCATGGCTCTCATGTGTGACCCCGTGGTGTGCAATCCTGATCCTGCAGCTGGATGGTAATGGTCAGCATGGATGTTTTCAAAATACATCCTTCAACTTTTCCTTGCCAATACCTTCCTGCACATGTGAAATATGAGTGGGGTGTTACAGTGCTGGCAGTGAATATGGGCTCAGGACAGAGCATATGCTACACAAACACGCTGCACTGCTAAATAGTGACACATCAGTATCACAAAGGGACAGCTATGGGTCAGTCAGGGTGCCTGGCTAGATCATTACAAACTATGTCACTGGTTGCTTTTGCTACCTGAATGTGTATTCCAAGAATATGAGGAGAAGAGTTACATTTTTGTGCAAAGATAATAAAGAATTTGGGTATTTCTGAGTAGGAAAAAGAGCCACGTAAATACACATAAGGATGTGGTGAATTTGCAGAGAAATTTGAGTGTTTTAAATATGGCTGCCTCCATAAATGTAGCACTCATGTAAATAAAAGAAACCTCAGAATGTACTTAGATTTTGGATTTTTTTACAGCAGTCTGCCACTGTCCACCTGTTAAAGTTGTGCATGTCACACATGATTCCATCTACATGTTCAGGACCATAACTGCTAAAGCTTGTAAAGGAAAAAGGTGTGCACCCTGGGCCCACAGACAGGATATGGGCAGAAGGAATAGGAAACATCAACACTGGTTTGCAATACACAGGAAGAATCACCTGAGTTGCTATATTTATCTTGTGGAAAAGTCTGATGATACTACTATGGATTTTTTAGCACAATGCACACAATGGGTATGTGATTAAAAAAAATATTACTGTTCTATTGCCTTTCCGTGACCATGGTCTAAATCAGTGGGAATATCCCACCTTGCTGAAGCTCTTAAATACATGCTGCCATGCACTGGGGATGGCATAGATCACTCTCCTTTGAACTGGAATGTCACCAGTTCACCCAGAAGGGCACTGTGGCTCTGCACTAATCCCAGCACAGCATTATTCTAACACAAGTAGGCAATAAATTAAATGAACTGCATTATGTACATACAACATCTGTGCCTGCCTAGACATGACTTTACCTGATTGAAAGTGAGCTCTGGGATCAAATTCCACAAATGGCTGAATCTTTACATCTCTCCATGTGTTAAGTGTGTCCAGATGGCAGGTGATACACTACTATTAACAATCTACTTTCCATTCCCTGAAGTGTCTTTGTAGCACATTGCTGGTGTTAGTGTAAAGATAGAGGTGATTGAATATGCAAAACATTTAAAAATAATCCTTGTGAGAAAAATGGAATGCATTCATGTGCTTTAAATAGATACATACACACACGGTGTATTTTTCAATGCTGCCAACATAGTCATTGTCTATTTACAGAGAGAAAAAGTCAGAGATAAACAGAGTTATAATATGAGCATACTGATTTGAACCCTTTGTGTTGGCACTTTCACTTTCTCAAAGCCATTCTTGTACCAGCCTGCAGAAACAGAACCCAGACTTTTCAGCCAAGTTTTGAGATGCTCTCCTCAGAAAAGTGGTGCACGTTTGAAATGATTTGTCACAAATCTCAAAGTTTGTTCATTCTTCAGCATAGATGTCATTTCAGTGTAAAGGCAAGTAGAAGTTATTGCCCCCACTGCATTTCCACTGGGTAGCTCAGGTACCACAGGTCAATTATTAAGGACCCTTTGATGGCTATTTAGTCATTAACACAAATATATTTAGTACAGGTGTTTCTGTAACTGTGAAAGACTGGAAAATCTGTAGAGTTCATTGGCCTTTAAATTCACTGTTCTGCATGATGTGATGCAATGGCCTAATATTAACATGCTGGGCTGCAGTACCAAAGATTACAGGGTCAAGATCTCCTTGGGATTATTTTCTTACTCATTCTCTTTATCCACATGCATTTTCTCATTTCAGCTTTTGGAAAAGAAGTGTATTTAGAAGGAAAAGACAGCAGGTTTTTTACAGAAGTTAATTTAGGTGCTTAGTGTAGGTCTACAAAAGCAAACAAAAAAAATTGGCACATGAGTAGTTGGGGAATGCTTCCCTTTTTCTAGCTTGTATCTTTTTTTTCTCAAATAACGTCTTTGGTGAAAATTTAAAAGTGCAATCTATACCCACTCATTTGATTATTCAGGATGTGTGTAATCCTTGCTTTCCCATTTTTGAATCCTGTCAGATTTTCCCAGAGATTTCAACAAGGTAAAAATGAAACACGGCCTATATAATACACTTAATATACATAAACTGGTGTCTGGAAATCCTTTGTCCTCCATCAATGACCAAAGGGGCAGAGGTGATTAGGGAAGATCCACTGATTCCTGAGCTGCCTAGTGTTTGTTTTCTTATGTCTTTTGGGGCAATTGCCCAAAAGTCTGTGGGCTCTTTGATCAGAAAAGTGTTTAGTCGAGAGTCCTGGGAACTGATGATGTCTAGGAAAGTATTCCACTAACAGCATTTGGCAGAGTGGCACTGGTAGTGTGAATCAAGGCCCCTTGATATGAGCAGAGCAAAAAGGGGAGAGTTGTGAGGCTGCTCCAGTGTCCCACAGCACAGCTGGGCAGCCACACTCCATCCCTGCCCCTGCACAGCTGGGCAGCCACACTCCATCCCTGCCCCTGCAGCTGCGTTTGCTCCGTCTCCTCTGCACCTGCTGCTCCATCACCTGCTGTGTTACTGCTGCACTAACTACTTACACAACAACAATATTCAACTTTTTTTTTTTTTTTTTTTTTTTTTTTTTTTTTTTTTTTAATTTCCTCTTTTTTAGCTCTAGACCATTCCTGCTGTTCCTAACAAGAGACAAATTCCTCACCTCACTTTCTGTTCCTGGGAGTTCACTGTTTCCAGGTGCTGCCCTTCCCCTTAGGGAAACTCCCTGGCTGCACTTTCAGGAATTAGTGCACTTGTCCTCTCAGTGCCATGTAATAGAGACAAACATCACAGCCCTAATCAATAGTCCTCAGGGAGCCTTTTCTAGAATTCTGTTTAGAAAAAGTATGTGGAACTTAACCTTAGATCTCAACAAGGAGGCATGGCTCTTAAGTTTTATTGATTGAAAAAATATTATAAAGCCACATGAAAATGCAGGTTGTAGGGCAAAGGGAGAGTTTTGTAAAAATCAGGCACTTGACAGGTTGAGTTTCCCTATCTGAACTCAGGTAGTGACACTTCTGTTTTTATAAAATTCTCAGTAAATGACATATTGCCAAAGGTGCTCCCCTCCACCCGGGACTCAAATAGTAATCGACAGTACAGATCATCACCTAGGTATGACTTCTATTTTATTTGCTTAACATAAGAAATGGAAAACAAAATACTGTTTCCTTGAGAAATTTCTTGGCCATGTATAAAATAATTGGCCAAAATAAAATAATTTTGAGATAGTATATCAAAGATTTCATTAAAATGTTTTGATTGAATTTGCCATTCAGGAAGTGGTTAATGCAGCTATGATTGAGTTGCACTGAACTCTTCTTTCCCACAAAGAAATTTTAAACATAACTGTTTTTACCATGCTCACCTTTAGCAGAAATCATGAGTGTTATTCCAGGATGGCACAATTTTGCAATATTACAAATTTGGGACCAATAGGAAAACATACTATTTTATGTTAATACGCATTATTGAACTACCCAGGAACTAAATATTTTACAGGTTAAGGACACACAGAAAGTGAGAATTTCTGTATAAGGAACATAAGAAGTGCTGCAAAAATGCCACCTCACAAAGAATTTCTTGCTTCATATATATATTGTGGTTATCCTAGTTTTAGATAATAATAACAATAAAATAACAAAACAATCTTGTACTCAACTTTTCCAGTGCCCTCCTTTTATGAATTTCTCTGTGCTTAAGAAGCATTAAGCCACTATGCCTCACATGTTTTTTGGTTTACTATTATTATCATCAATATCATAACACTAAATATCTATGATAAAAATATTATTAAACTTTTGTAGATAAGTCTTTGGAGAAGAAATTAAATCACATAGCTTGAAAAGCCAGCAGCAGAACACAAATGTCTTCACTGTCACTAAACTGACCAGGAATACACAAATATACAAATACACAATTTTTTTTTTTTTTTTTGGTAGTTAAAAAATAAATAGAGAAGTAGATTCTTATTTCTCATCATATTGCTGTCACCTCCCAATCTAGATTTACACTGACACTCTCCAGGGCAGGATTAAAAGTTATGGAACAGCTTCTGTAAAATCAGCAGCTCTGTGAGCCAGGGCTGCTCTGTCTGCCTAAGGGAGGGATATAATAAAGGTCTAACCTCTTAATTTTGGGGAGTTGAAAGAAAATACCCAGATGCTATCAGCTGGTAAAAACAAATACAAACACATTCTCTAATACAAATGTGTTTCCCTTTAAAGAAAGTATTTTTGTTAATTTTGTATATCTCTATACAATGGGAAGCTTATAAAAATTGTATTTCATACAGCAAAATAAAGGTATAAACCATGATAGTAGTTGATAGATGACCAAAAGAATTTCTGTGTTCTCAATCCTGAGTATTCTGCTCATTTGGCATAAAGAGAAGTCTACACATCTACCCCAAAGCAGTGCCAACGTGATAGGCAAGCAGATCTTAATACCCACAGCTGAGCAGCTCCTGTCAAGCCTTTCAGATACACCACAAACAAAGGGATTTCAGTAACCCACTGCCTGCTTGGGCTGAGGTCACAACACTCAGGAGATTTTTTAAGGCTTTGTTTGTTTGTTTGTGGCTTTTGTTTGCTTGTAGTTTTTATTTGTTTGTTGTTTTTGTTCCAGACAACACTACTGTTTGTGAAATGCTTCCTCTTATGGGGAGTCAAGATTCACAGCAAAATGTTGCAGAAGCTTCATGAGAATATAGGTCAGAATTAGTACATAAGTACTAAACAATGACTTGAACCAGGAGAATGAATAAGTATCTAAGTATCATTCACACCAGTGTACCACAAATCATCATTTCAATCATTATTGTAACTATTCCTGTAACAGCTCTGGAAAGAATAACTATTCTTTAGTAACCATTAAGGAGGGAAGAAAAATGAAGAAAAAAATAGGCTTGCATAATTTAAATGAAAATTTCATGTCTAAGTATGAAACAAAAAAAAATAAATTAAAATGCACATTTTTTATGTATATGCAATATAGAAATATATCACTTCCAAACTGAAATATGCATGAAATATTGAAAGATCAATGTGGAAGCTAAAATATCAAAGCTAATTAAGAAAATTAACAATTTGGTATTTTACTGAAAATGCATGTAATTAGAATTACAACAGCATGATGTGTGCTTGGAGAAAATTGAAATACAACACCAGTGTGAGAGTTCTGCACAGAACGGGAAAATTGGCTGTGAGGAAAGAGAAACCAAGTTTACTTTATGATCTTTCCTGTGAGAAGAGGGATGACAAGTGTGCTTCCTTGGCTTTGCTGCTTGTTTTCCTCTACTCTGTGGCACACTGTCAAATCTGAAATGGCCTTAGAATTGAACCAGTCCCTCATTCAGGATGAAAAGTGAAATATGTGAGAGAGGATTATTGTGATTAGAATAATCACCAGAATGATTTTTCCACAAGAAATTATATAGAAAGTTTTTTCTTCTATACTTTCAAATTAATGTTTTTTGCAAACATACAAATACTATCAAGAAGATGCTCATAGGTGTGTATAAGTGGGGTACATAAATGTGTTTACTCTGTAACCAAAGATGTACATTTTAATCCTTGTTCTCTCTAGTTTATTCACTTCAATTCAGAAAGGAAAATAATTCCTTTTATTACCGTGAGAGACAAACTGCTTTGGAAAATATCACTTTACCTTTTCAACCTCACACTTGACAAGGGTCTTCCAGCCCCTGGTGATGCTGAAGTGCTGCCACAGATGGACAGTGAAGTGTGCTTCCTTCCAAAAGCACTGATTTAATATTTAATTCCCAGCAGATCTTGCTGAAGCACAAAGGACAGTGAAGCAGCAGCTGACCTGAACCTGCTTCCATGGGCTCTTTGCTGACTGCCTACAATGTTCTCATGGCATTTTCAACTTGAGTGCTCTATAAACCTTTTTCTGCTCTATTGAGAAATAATAGTCCTGCCTTTAAAAGGCTGGCCCTTGGCCTGGAAAGAAGGGTGGTGTACCACAATAATTATGATCAGTTTTTCCAAGAGGGTTGGTTTGTCTATGTGTTTTCATGCTTTGGAGTAGAGGGCCAATGTGACAAACAGCATTTTTTGTTCCAAAGTAAGATGGCTACCCCATAGTAGAATCAGTTTAAAGAAGATTTTTGTTATTGAACTGGAAAAGAAAAATATAGGCTTGTCACTTTCCTTTTTTTTTTTTTTTTTTTTTTTTTGTAGAGGAGGAGTATGTTAAAGATTTCAACAGTGATATTCTTAGACAACTTCAATTTCACATGAAAGTATATTTCTGCCTCCTCTGCCTCTCCTGTACTATATTGATAGGTCTTTGGTTGTGCCTACTGTTGTGAAGAAAATTAGCTCTTTCTCATTTCCACTTCAAAACACTGCCTGGCAGGACCAGCCTCTTCCTTACCTCAAATGCATGTAGTTTAGGAAGTGCCTTAGAGGAAGATTCTGGCAAAAGTATGAATACAGTAGATGATTTCAGGAAGGAATAAAACCACATCTATATATATGTGTATATATTAATGCACACACACAAATGTACATAAATATTTAGCATATGAGCAAATATAAATATATGTGTGTACATTTCTACATATGCAAACACATGTATTAATATACAACTAAATACACAAACCTCAATGCAAGGTACAGATACTAAATCTAATTTTCAATTAACTTGCAATCAGAAGCTTGGTACTTTGTGTGTTCACACTTACATAAACATGTGTCCTTTTTGCCAAAACAACAGATATTTTATAGATATGACTATAAGAGCAATAAAATTAAAATTAAACATTTATTAGTATCATCATCAAATTGAATGATGGGAGGATGAACACACTGCATTTGTTTTGAAAACTCCTTTTCCTTTGCCACTAAGGGCATGCCTGCTCTTTACCCAAATGCCAATGATTTGAGGAGGTATGGAAAACTGTGCACAAGGTACTCCTGTGTGTTGAAGTGAATATTTCCTATGTGGCAAGTCCCAGTGGTCAGAAAACAAAGTGATTCCATGATTTATTAGCATTCAAACAAACTGTGCACAGATTCTCACACTCCTCAGATTGCCTTTATTATTCTACACAGAATATGACATGGTTTGCTGCATACAGATGGATTCATCTTGCAAACTGTGTTTGTTCAAACTATGAAAGCAGAAGCAGAAATTATGCCTAACTCTTAAATTTATTAAGTAAAAATTATAAAAGAGTAGCCAAGTAAGTGAAGAAATACGAGGAAAAACAAAGTTCTATGAAAATCTGTTTCTAGAAATTACTTTTTACGTGTCACTTGAGCATATCTCTCTGAAAGGGAAAAATCTTTTCTATGGAAAAGTAAAACATAGATTAATTTAATTATTAATTTTTCTAATAAAATCTTTGCATTTGAAACTATTTGAAATCTTGAATTGGGCTGAAGTATCAGATTCTATGAACATATAAATCTAAGAGATTCTTTGGGAATGATAACCAGTAACAATCCATCACATTCCTGCTTTCAGATAGAAAAACTGGGCTGGAGTTACTGGTCAGGACTTCCAGCTTGCTTTCCAATGTCACGTTCTGCTTTTAAAGGTAGCAAGCATAATTTCAGATCTTAGAGCTCTTATTAGATTTGCAGCAAACTCTCTCCACTCCAGATGAAATAAAAAGTCTCAGTTATTCTGACAGTGAAATCCCTAAAATTTGCTTCTGAACTGTTCCTTTCAAGCAATGAAACCACATAATTGTTTACCAGGCTTCAAAATTTTCCACTCTTTTTCTGCTAATGTCTGCATGGAAAAGAATCCCAGTACAGAGTGGACTTCTAGGTAATTTCTGGTTTTCCAGTCATTAACTGGGTAATCACAGTTTGAATAATCCCAGTCTTTTTATTTGTGACTAGTTATTATGTAGAGTTGTAAATACCATGGATAAAAAAGCAGTAAGGCAGGCAAGATGACTTGCTGAAAGCATTCTGAATTGTCTTGAGGAACACTTCTGTGCTTTACCTGTTTGAGTAATAGTGTCTGGCAGTGCTGCATAATGTTTGCTAATTTTTGGAAGTTTGAGTGTTTTAGCAAGGAAGAATTTTGATAAGTGTACTGCAAAACCATTGGATTCAAAGGGGAAGGGGTGGGAAGTGTGGTGTGTTTGCTGTCACCTGTATGCTCAGTGTATCTCAGGCATGGAACTCACTTTGTATCTCAGTCAATTAAATTGCACTAATCTTTGTCTTTTCCACCATTCAGTTACTATTTAGTTTTAAATAGTTCCATAGGGACAGAGACTTAGGTAGCAGAGGCTCTGGCTAGGCACACCCTTCAGTCACACAGCTTTGTGAGTTCTTTGACAGGAACAGCAGACCTGTTCCAGAGGAGAGGGTATATGACAATTATCATATGGGCCAGAGTAGAATGCAAGGTTTGATTTAATCACTGTACATACTGTAGAAGAGATTTTAATAGGTAAAACTCTATTACTGCCTGCACATTGGCAAAAGAAATTCCATTCAGCAAACATAGGTAAATGCAAATAAGAAAGCTGGCACACATAAAAGGTTATGGATGTGCCTCAAAAGGCACTTGATAATGCAGATGAATAAATATTGTAACTAACCTCTTTCATGCAAGCCACCAAGCAAAGTGGAACTGACAATATAAACACATTTCTCAGTATGATCAGCATGATGAGAAGTCTCTTTCATTTAGATCATTTTATTTCTATTTTCTTTTGGCTTTCATGAAGACCACTAGTCTGTGAATTGAGTGAATAATTTCTGCAGGTATTTATTGATTTAGGTGGAGACATAGCTATCAGAAAACTCCAGGCCAAAGAAATTAAAAGGCCCTGCTGAGAAGATGCTGTGTGAATATTTCCCAGGGCTAATTTTACCCTGTAGAGCAGTGGCCCTGTCACACCTGAAGAACAGATAATCAGAGGATGCTGAGAACACACAGAATGAGCCCAGGGCTGTGACTCAAACAGGAGCCAAGAAGGCAGCAGCTGCTCTGTGCAGATGAAGACCTCAGGAACACACATTTCTACCTCAGCAAGCAGAGAGCACCCAGAGGGGCTTTCCAAGCCCTGAGGAAGGTGCTGGGAGGGCAGCAGCACCATGCACGGGAATTGCCCCAGACAGGCTGGCTGGGCAGGGAGTGCACGAGTCAGGAGGTGCCTGTGCTGTGTGGGGAATGTCTGCTATTAATTATAACAGCTGGGTTCCATTAGCACCAACAGCTGCACCTCCTCCCAGCTTGAGCCCCTATTATGGGATAATCATTTACAGCATGTTTACTCCTGACCGCTTCATGAATGGACTACAGAATTTCAGAAGACTGCTCATAGTTTAGCACAAACAGCTGATTACAAAAAAAAAAAATAAAAATAAAAAATGAAAGAATGTAAAGAACAGCGTCTTTCATCCACCTAGGCCTTCGCATATGGACAGGGGAAAGGCAACTTGTTTTTGCTTTCTCTGACATACTTGGAATTCCTGAAATTTAAACCTATTTGAAGGGAAAATTATGTAATTTAGATTTTTGGGGAAAATGGAAGCTACCTATTTAAGACCTTCTTGGGCTAGTAATAGAAGTTTGTGTGCTGGAAACCTTCTTTGAAATAAACCTGAAACAAGTTAGCTGGCAGGTAGGTTTGTGCTGCAAGGGATTCTGACAGCCTGTCAAAGTTCCACTTTTCTCACATTCAATCAACCTCTCTCTTCTAAAGAAAGCAGAAAATATGTCAAAATGACAGCTGCCGAAGCATAGCAGGAGCAGCAGCCAGCTAACTGCTAGGCCTATTACCTTAGGAAAAAATCAGGGAGAAACTTGTGTAAATGGCACTCACTGAATAGGCTTATAATTTGTCTGGTCAAGTAATGACTCAATTAAAGGCTAATTAACCCTTCAGCTACTGTTACTAATGTCTCCACAACTATTTTTTTACTATTATTATTTTGAGGTTTTGGCTCATATAGCAGCAACAAACTGATTTACAATGGGATTACTTTGATGCTTCTAATGACTTTCCAAAATTAATTTGCCACAACATTGAGTAGAATTAATTTGAAAGCAAATCCAGCAGAGACAATAATATAATTATATGGGATTTTAAACAGCTATATTATATTGGGTCAATATAATCTTGATGATCTTAAAAGCTGGAGGAAGAAATAGCAGTGTTTGTTGGTTGGAGGGCTGTTACTGCTCATGCTTCTACTCAGCAGAACTTTCTGTGTGCAGAGAGCATCACACCCTCACCCAACCTGCTCAGATTACTGCAGCATATCCAACTCAGATCTCTGTCCCATTTCCTTCAGTTTAGTCCTGTTTTTGCCACCAGTAAATTCTCATGGCAATAACCTGGTCTTAGACTGGAAGTCTTAAATGCATGTTCTGCAAGTATTTCTCTGATAACTCCGTCTTTATACCGCAGCTAAACCTGACTGGAATCTCAGGACAAAGAAAGGCAATGCTCTGACTGCATGGCTCAATTTCAAAAGTCTTCTGCAAACAAGAGAGCTTCTCTAGCTTCTCACAGAAAGGTCATAAAAGCCTTTTTCTGGGAAAATCTTAAGGCAACATAAGTACACAGGAGGCTCCTGCCTTACTGTAAAGGTGTGTGTGTACACAGAAAGTGTGAGACAGCGACCAGGCATGAACGTGGAGCTCCTAAAGATAGAGCTGCAGGGTGGATTTGTCCTAACACCTTTAGCTACAGACTTTACCCATGACATCTTGTACTTTAAAGTTTGAAAAATAAATGGCATTCGGCTTTTTTATGAGTGTGGGAAGCTTTAGATGGACAAGATACAAACACTGTAAAATAATACATCTGAAAAGCAACAAAATGGTACTGAGAATTATTTGTTAGAGCTGGAAACAATACATCCCATCTTCCCATTCTGGGAAAGTATGAGTGATGTATGTTATTTCCAACCCCCTCTTTAGTAGCTTTTACAGCTTCTAATTGCACATCCTCTAATGCAAAGTAAAAGCAGGCTAAGTCCTACCTCGGAAATCATCTCACACAGAATCCAACCACTTCAATTTATATGGCTTAATCTTTACTCAGCAGATCCTGCTTAAGTTTCAAAGTGCAGAGTGAAGTAAATCTCCTTTTAAAGGCTGTAGTCATTCACTTGCTCACTATGGCTGAGAAAGAGCCTTCCATGTGGGATGGGAATCTCTCCTCTGTTACACTGAGCTACTCTACAAGGCTCTGAGAGCAAATTCCCTCTAAGTCATTTCTAAAGGAGAGGTTTCCAGCTGGGAAGGATGTTTGCTTGTGTTATATGAGCACCCTAATTACTCCACAAAGAGCATTATGTTCTCATACCCAACCTTTGAGAAAAATTACAATGATGTTGTGGTGATGAAAATGTGAGTGAGCAACAATCCCAAGAAAATGAAATTCTACAAGCCATTCTTGCTGTAGCCAACTGTGCAGCCTGACTTTCACAAACCTCATTTAGAGAGAACAAAAAGCTGGTTTCCCTGTATATTACTGTACAGCCCCCACAACCCTTAAACCTGCTTTCCTTCAAACTTCCATCTGCCTTTTAATTTGCCTTTGCTTGGGAAAGCAGCAAAAACTTTGAACTGGTATGACACATCCTGTCCCATTTTTTTCATTAAGAATGCTTGACAATCTTAAATTCCAACACCAAAATAATAGTTAGCAAAGAAATGGCAAATTAAAGGAATACACTTTCATTCTTTGTTTTTAGGAAGCTTCCTTTTCAAGCTGTTTGGTGACAATAAAAACAAACAAACAAACAAAAAAAACCCAACAAAAAATCCCAAACCAAAGAACCCTCATAATTAAGGCCTCTGCAGAGTCATGGCAGCCCTAGAGGATTTACCTGTAAGAGTTCAGCACTGCTCATTAATTCCAGTTCTCAGGCTGTTAAATACAGCTAAGCTCAGTGCAGGATTACAAATTTAGACAGGAAGAGAAAACCAGGTCCCTGTTCTTTACAAGTGCTCATATTTTTATTTATTTTTAACACACTTTCCTGTATATCTCCTGAACTATTTCAATCTCTCTGACTCAATGTCTGTGTCAATCATGAGCCAAACACTTCATACACAAAAGTCTTCACCTGACATTAATTCCTGGCGTGGTGAAAACACATCGAGGGGATTTTGTAAATAATTATCCATCAGATTCTGCAATTAACACATCTACTATTAAAATATGGTCATTGGCATTCTTTTCAAAATTTACTATCTAGGTAGGGCTTCATTGACCTGCCTAGAGACTGAACATGACAAATATACAAAGTAGATACAGTGGAACAGCAACCAAACAGTGAAAACAGCTTGGTGAAGCCCCTACTCTGAATAATGTGCCCTAGAGCCATTTACTGGGGGATAGGAAGATGTGGGAGAAAAAGAGCATTTCTGTGTAATGAGAAAGCATCAAAAGGTAGAAGAGGATTTATTTAGAATGTATGAGCTACTTGCAGGCACCAGAAAATGAATTGGAACCTGCATATGACAAGATCAGCCTCTAATTATGATGTATGAAATTGTTTTCTCATAGTCAGTGAGGTACTTGAAAAAAGGGCTTCTGCTGGAGGCTCTTGATGAGATCTGGTGCTCCTGGTGAGAAAAGCAAAATCAGAGGTATGATCCTTCCATTTATCTCAAGAATATACCAAGATATGGTTCTAAACACCCTAAAACATATCCATGCTCTGTCCCTCATTCTTAATTTCATGTCTGCAGTGCTCTAGCTTGATGCACACAGCTTGATTACAAAGCAGTCTGTCTCTCTAGATGTTGGAGGTGACATGCTCTCTGCCTAAGGGATTAAACAAAAGGGAAAGTTGATCTGAGTATCCTGGAGAGAGAAGCAGAGTTTTATTGACTCTGTGAATCTCAGAATTGCTCGTGCAGTAAAACGGGAGCTTTATCCAGCAGGAAAATGAGATCAAGATCTCTCAAGGGACCATGGAAACTCCTGCACCTCATTTGAGTTGCATAAATAACATGATAATCATCACATGCTCCTATAACTGCCTTTACTTAGATTGAAATCAGGAAAAAAAGTGTAATTATAGATACATAGATATATAGATATATAGATATATAGATGATGATATAGATCTGAAGCTTACAATATATGGACATTTTGCTAATACTTTCCAATGAGATATTCTGATTCAGGACTAATTAAAAAAAAAAAAATCTGTTTTGATTGCCATGTTAAAATTAGTGGCCGAAATATATGCATTGTGTTTTTCTCTGGTTTTAGGACTTATCATAAAAACAATTACATCAATTTTAAGCAAAAAATGTGACATCATTTTAAAAATATCATCAGAAAATTTAGTATAAATATCTCAAACCAAAAATGTTTAGTTCAAAATTAATGACTCAGCATACATATATATATGTAAAAGATGTTACTCTCTGCCAAAACCTGATTCTAAGTAACCCACGCTTTTAGTCCTACATGTTGTGACAGCAAATTAAATATTTCTCCAAATCTAAAATGCTTAATGAGTTCAGTCTAAACATGCAAAATATTTACTAAACTTACATTCAATGACTTCCACACAAATATACTCAAATATTTCAATATCTTGATCTAAAAATGGGATTTAATTTAGTGGTTTTCTAAAACTGCAAATGTATTTTTCAGAAAGAATGATGCTAAGGTAACATATTGTTATCTCTTCCAGTTTTTCTTTCCTAGAAAAGGTATGTACTGTAATTCCTGGTGAAACTGAAGTCTTTTACAATCAAAATAAATTAATTTTAACTGAATGTTTTCCATTAAGTATTTTCAACAATGATCAGCAGAGCACAGTAATCTATGTGTTATATGCTGTGCTCTGGAACTAGAGACCTGCTCTCAGCGGGACACTTAGAAACCTCACACCAAGAAACTTTCAATGTTCCTTCACCACTGAATTTAATTTACACCTCAACTAAGGGACCAAAATATATTAATATACTTATTTCATAAATATATTAAAAAATACTTCATTCTGTATGGAGCAGCAGATTAAATTACTTATAAAGGAAAAAATATCTCCTTGTGCCTGTCTCTCTGATACACAGCAGAGATTTCATGGGATGGTGCCAAGATTTCCTCCTGGATGTGACTGCTAGTTTACCAGCTAATGCTTAAGATAATGTGTTTTTGTTCATAAAATGATTGGATCTGAGCTCTAATTTGAAAAGCCTTTGTCTTTATAAGTTGCTATACTTCTGTGAATTAGTGGAGCTTTAATTTTATCAGTGTGATAGTTGGGGATACACAAGAAATCTCTTCTTAGACCAAGAGAAAACCAATTTCATTTGAGAGAGAGAGAAAAAAAATCTATTAACAGACATCTAGTGCTTTCACAGGATTGATTCTTTTATGGAGTGCTAGCACTTTTGGATGACCTGGCAGCAACAAAATCAAGGTGGTCTGTGCTATTTGACAGTTAGACAATCATTTATTCACACAAGCCTGGTAAGCTCTTTTTGAACTCCTGCAGGAGGAGAACTTCAATTAAGAGTGGAGAGTCAGTTGTCTCTGATGTTATTAAAGTCAGAATAAAAGCAGGCTGCCCACCCCTCCTGTAATCTCAAGTTTTCAAGATAAGACTTGCAGCCCTGTTTTTCCAAGAGCCACCCATCATGCATCACCCCAAAACTCTGTTGCCTCTCCACACTCCTGAAGGAGTGGACTCTAAGCCTTCCAAGCTGACTGCTAAAGCCATTCCTGCAAGCATGTGGCACTGCAGTAAAGAGAAAAAACAAAGAGGTGTCTTTGTTTTTCACAATGAACTGTGTTCAGTGAAGCAGGTGGGAAACCTTCAGACTACTTTCTTTTAAAAGATAGAGACCTCAGAAGTCACAGATCTTTAATCCATTCTCTCCACTCCTTCCTCCTGCCCCTGTGTAAGGCAAGCACCTCCATGAGGAGAACATAAACAGTTGGTCCTCACCAGTGCAGGTGGGTGACATTTGAAAATCTTGCTCTTGTTGCCTCGATTTTGTATTTTTTCACCCTTACAATTATGGCAGAGTTTATTTAGAATGCAAGCTCTGCACTGACTCCAGCTTTGTGCTGAGCCCTTGCTGTTTGCCTGGGCCATGTGATGTTGTTACTGCTGCAATATTAGCACATGAAAATGGCTTTTTGGCAAACAAGTAAATCAGAGACAAAGCATGCTATGCATAGACTGTAATTATGGCTGCATACTTTTTCATCATGGAGTGAAAAAAATTTCCAACAGTATTTACTGTTGTAATTAAACTGATTCCCCCAAGAACTACAGTGAACTTTAGGAGGTGATAAATAAATGCAGCAGCAAGCTGTTCCTTTGAGATTTACACTCTGATGATAAGATCTCATGAGTTCCTGGAGAGAGAAGAAGAAGGTAGGTTCATAATTTATCTTCTTCAGACCTGGTCCAAAACCTATTAGAGTCATTAGAAGTCTTTAAATTGATTTTGCCAAAAGTTCATTCTAAAGTAATTTTATTCTTGAAATACAGGTTTTAATTTTCTAATGTTAAAATTAAACCAGAAATTGCTTATCATTTCCCTTTCAAATAAAGGGTTTAATATTTACTTTAGATAAAATGATTGCAATATTTTTCACACACATTTTCTGTAAAGAAGCAAAAATATTTTATGACCAACAGCAAAGATACTTTTTATAGATCTGCACAACCAGCATCAAGAAATATTTAAGAGAATTTGAAGTGTATATGACTGGACACAACTTTTTTTAAAAAAAGCTTCACATTTAAACAAGAGGGCAAGAGTTCTCCTTTCTGAATGCTTATTTAAAAGTCTATTTCTTTCTTCATGCACATAGATACTACGGTTTTCTACAAGTAAGAGAGAAATGAAACATTCATCAGTGCCTTATAAGCCTGGCAGTACTGCAGGTGATCTTTGGCTCTTGAAAAGGATAGGACAGGAATGTGAGGCTGTTTCAGAGCTGGGAGCTCACCCTTTGATTCCTGTGCCTGTAATGACAGTGTTTATTTCACCTGCTGCCCATTTGGGGAAACATTCCAGAAGAGAAAAAAAAAAAAACCTGTCAGCTTTTTGGTTGAACAGATGCAAATAGGCTGCAAGCATCAAGGTGGTGCCTACAGGAGGGTGAGAAATAATTTGTATCATTTTATTTAATTTGATTGCCAGAGCTGTGTTTCCTCCTTCTTTATTCAACTTCTGTATTCAGTATGGCTTTTTGAAAATTAATTTTCTTTACAGCTTTCTCCAGCACATTTAATCAAACAGTTATACTTTCAATTGTATGGAGTAAATATCTAGCTCCTCCTTGAGAAGACAGAAAACATGAAGGGTGACTGGTTTGGGGAACTGCTTCTTTCTCATTTGCCCAGCAGCTCTGCTAAAACTATGGCACTTTATATAATTATCCCATGGCAGTGAGATCCCAGCTCAGCTTTCATTAAATAAATAGGTCAAGAAGGTGCCTGGTATGGCTTCTCTCATGGTAATTCCTGGATCTGTTACATACAGCTGGAGCTTATTTAGATAACTTTATTTAAACCACTTTTCCAATGCCTTGGGATTCTTCCTGTAGTACTGGTGGCCATTGGCATCAGTTTATACAGACAAGGAAAACTCACCACAGCTCAACAGTGATATTTGTACAGAACACTGTCACTATGGAAAGAATAAAAGGTGACTTGGGAGAGGGAAGAGTAGATGAGGGTGAGTGCATGAAAGCTGGGATTCCATAGTTCCTGGCTCAGGTCTCTTCCATAGAGATAAGGAATATATTGGACAAAAGCACTCTCAGAAATAGATTTTACTGCTATATATTCAGTAAGTGGGAGTACCAGAAAGGAAGTACTTGTTCTTTATTTCAGGTAATTTCTGAATTCAGATTCTTGAGTGTTTGAGTGTCTAATTTTTTTCTTTTTTTATTTATTTTTTTTTTTTTTTTTTTTTTTAAGAAGTGGTATGTCAATCATCTGATATTATTGGTGAATTGATAACATTTTTCAAGTTGATCCTCATAGTACAACAAAATGGGGTACTATGAAGCCAAAGTTTTTAAGAAACTAAATATTTGATGGAATGAGACACATAAACTCCCATCTATTTAGTCTTTGAAACTACACAGTTACTTTTAGTGTAGTGACAAGCACTCTCCCATTCGATCCCCCTGGAATGAACAGACTAGTTGGACAAGACAGTAATTAATAAGTGGCTTTTTAAAGACACAATGTGAAAAGAATCTCACCTGGCAAATTTATGGGCTAATTTTTTCAGATAAAAGGACAGGTTCTGAATTTCTAATGAACAGACTTACACTTTTTACAACACCAACAATAACAGAGAAGATTAATTAATCAGCTTTTTCAGCCCTACCTAAATCATTATTTTCTTTCTAATCCCAATGCAGCAGTTTTAATAGAGCAGAAACAAGAATTTGCACAATTTGGTCTTAAATATATTAGCTTTGTTTATTCTGAAGCAGCTCATACTCCCTCTAGGGATGTACATTGTCACTTTATTTAGTTATTCTACCTATTCTTACTTTAAAAGAAAAAGAGCATATTTGACAAAGACCTCTGGCAACAAACTCAAGGCATCTGACTGTTAGATGTGTTCTGATCACAAAGTTTCCTTCAATCTTGGTGGTGAATATAATAAGTAAGATACACCCTTGTTGTGTAAATTACAGCTATTGGAACAAAACCAAAAAACTGATATGACAAAAAACATGTTGAAAGCTGCTGTTTGGTGTACCTGACATAAAATCTGAAGAAAGAAAACTTCAAAACCAGTGTGGACACAGCTTGCTGTGTCTTTTAAAGGTTCTTGCTCTTGACTCAAGTTGTTCTTATGTAGAAAGGTTTTATTTTTGTGGAAAATCAAAATCTTATGAGCAGTGTAATGAAAAAAAAGGCAAAAAATTCAACATCCCTTCTTACTAGCCCTTCATCTTTGATGAGAGTATGTGGTTCTAATTCTGAGAAACTTGAAGGAATGATTTAGGATTTCTTCTAAACAGTAGAGAGAGATGTTAGATAATCTTAATCCAGACCAGAATTTGTACTCCATCTGATATTAACCCATGGAAAAAGAAAATCCTCTCTCAGGATCATTTTATGCTGTTTTGTAAGATGATATAGTCAAAAGGACAGATCACATCAGAGTGGCTGATTATCTGGAGGTGTGAGGCCACAATGAAAGAGAACTTCTCCTTGAATCCATGCATCTGCATTTAATACAAAGAAACTGAGAGCATAAAATCTAAGGAAGGATTAATAGGCAAGTGGTATATGGTGGACTGCCACAGTTATGATTTAAACAGATGCCAGGAGAAGGAAGTATGGATCAACACAAATCAAAAGAACCTGAAAAGTTTTCAAATCTCATACAACACAGTTGCATGGATAACTTGACAGTTGGAGATAATCTTTATTAAAACTGAGGCAGAGAGATGAACCTGGAAGGAACAAAACCTGAGGGCTGTAGTCTGCAAGAGTGCCTGAGGGTACTCACCCTGGCAGCACTCACTGAATGAGTGGAGTTGTGCACAACTGCTCACAGCATACCTTTGCCTCCCAGAAATTTGTGGCTTAACCAACAGAATAATTTATCCTTCTGTTTAGATAGGTGTAATATATACTACTGGTTATTTTTGAACATTGAAGATGAAAACACTCTAAAGAAGCAATGTTTAAATGACCACAGCATGCTTTGGAGCTTTAGGATGGTAGATGTTTTCATAGCCTATAAAATGGAGCACAGAGAATAATTCATAGAGACACTGAAAGTGTAATAGTTAAGAATAGAAAATAGGTCTCCTATAGGACTGCATAAGAACCATTACTACTTTCCAACTGTTAAAGTACTCCTCAAATTTTTTGTTTACTCTGACTGTTTCTCAAAACAGCCTCATTTTCAAGCATTTCATTTCTGTAATTGCTTTCAGCATACTCATTTTCTCTACACAGGAAGAAACACCTCTGTCTCTTTTTGTCCTATACAATGAACAAAGTATCTTCAGTCTTTCTCACCACAGCCCCCTTGCCTCAAAGTGGTTATGTGGTGTAATAGAAAACAGAGAAACTTTATAAAAGGATATGTCCAATACATGAGGGCCACTTTCTTTTGGGTTTTATCCTGTCATATTATTTTCACAGCTCTTTACTAATAATGCAGTTCATGCTACAGTCATCAATATGCCCTATACTCTATTATAAAGTACTTATGCTGGCATTAATAATGTACATACTGATAATGCTTTTGATTCCAAAATGTCCTAAAGCATTTCACTAAATACAGCCCCAGCCTCTAAGTGAATCTAGCTCCCCTATCCAGCCCTCTGCAAGCAAAGGGTGACAACGCCATTTACAATGTCACTTAACATACAAAGGATATTAAAAAATGCAAATACATGTGGGATGCACCACAGAATCTAACCAGCATGTAGCAGAGCTGATTTCTGAGGCTGAAGACTGTAAGTTGACAGGATAGTCCAGCTTGAATGAACTGAGGGGAGACAGCTTTGGCCCAGCAGAGAAGGCCAGCATGCATTCTGCCTCATGGGAGCACTGCCTTTAAAGAACAACTGGAACAAGTTTTGAAGAACTGAGCATTTGTAAAGAGATCAAATAAGAAGATACACACATAGCGCTGAATTGTTAAAATTCCCATATTCTTGGCTGGCCACTTCTTAACCCTATTGAATTTGTCTGCCTACCCATCATACTTATCCTGAACAAAAGACCTATCAAGTTAAATATTATCCTGGGTTTTTGGGGGGTTTTGGTTTTTTTGTGTCAATACTTTTTTTTTTTTTTTTTTTCATATCCATAAGCTTTTTCTCTTTTATATTGTATGACCACAAATAATAACACCACAAAATGAGCCAGAGCTTATATTTGAACCAATCAACACCTCATGGATCTTACAAATAATTCACTTCTCTCATGACATTTCCATCTTAAAATCTATAATGCAACTGCACAAAGATTTTGCATAAATAAGAATGTAATGTTTAAAGAATGGCTGTACCTGTAGGGACACCCAATAAAATAGAAACATTTGACACTGTATTGTGAGTTATTATTTAATTATTTAATTGACTTAATCTAAAAGTATGAAGTCATGACTGGGAAAAATCCCCACTGTGTGAGTGGAAAAGTGAGTCAATGGAAGTGGCAAAACTGACAGGCTGCGTTCAGAGATTAATGCCAATGGGGAGGCTCTTGTCACATTAAAATTTGGGATGCAAACTTTGCAGAATGGCATAATGAGGGAAACCTGATTCTGATTTTCTTTATTCCAAAGCAAGAAGTGCCTTATGGAAGTAACTTCACATTTCCACAGGCTGGTCATTTAAGTGGACAAAATAGGCACAAATCAATTATTTATGGTATAAGCTGTATCTTCCATAGAGAGAATTGTATCACTGCATCTTTGTTTAAACTGGAGAGCAGAAAAGATTTACCATATTTTAAGAGTTTGTTGGAAGATAGAAAAATGAAAAACTGTGAAAAGAGCATATTTTTTCATTAATAATGAAGCTGGGTCCATAATCCAGAGTTTTGAGCCTTTAATTTACAATTTAACTGGCAGCTCAAACATCCGGATAAGACAGCAACTGAAATAACATTTTACCTAACAGCTTATCTCTTCTATCAGAAAGGGTATGAGGAATTAATTCAAAGTTTATCCCATGAGATCACAGAGGGCAAAGCTAGAGAGATATGCTGGATTAATCCTCCAATATCTTAAAAGCAAAACACACTGGAGAGGCCAATAGACAAGGGGAAAAAACCCCAGCAAATACTAAATTTGATGAAGGTTACTTGCATTTTGAATATGTTGGAATTGATTTTTATTCTCCCAAATTATTTTAGTTCTTCATTGCAAGAAGATATATAAAGTAATAAATGGCTCAAATAAAATATTTCTTTTTCTGATTTATAGTTAAAAATTTAGCATGAGCTCTTAACATTTCTCAATTTCTGTGTGAGAATAGCAGGACCCAAGCAAAGCCTTGTTGATCACGATCTGGGTGGTTTGGGCCTACTCTGAGTAGGGGTTGGATGAGATGAACTACTGAGACCACTTCCAACATAAATTATTTTATTATTCTAGTTGCTTACTCTATTTCTCAGCTTAAGCAATAATGTACTTGTTGTTCTTTAATTTCTTATTAAAAGTAAATGAAGTCAATATTTCCCTCAGTCCAAAGCAGAATGAATTTCATTCAGGAAGGGTAAGGACTCTGTTTAGTGCTCTGTCCATACTGAAGTCAACAGAACAAGTCAAACCTGAGCTTCCATTTAACACTTAATCAGAACAAATTCCAAAATCAAAGATGAATTTTGCTACAGAGCCAAGACTAGTGATATTTTTTGTGTTTAGACAACAGCTTTTCATATATGCCTTGTTTGAAAGAGATTCATGCAGTATGGATTTATCAGTATATATTTCACCAATAATTAGTAATTATGAAATTTTACTCCTCTCTCCCTGTTAGAGAAACAAATTTATATTCCCCTTCAAACCTGAAGGTTTGAAAAGGTTTTTCACCTGAAGGTGAAAAAAAGCCCTACAAGGTCTAAGAACCACCAGTTCTCTGCTACTGAATCCCAACAATTCTCACAACTATTTGTCCCATATGCTCTTTTGACAGACTTTATTTAAAAGCTGATAAAAAGAAACAGAGCCTATTTTGCAAACTGAGAAGCTAATGTTTACCGGGAAAAGAAATATTGTCAAACTCTCCCATTTCTGCTTGTGGAAATTCTCTGATCACCAACCTACATAAAATATCTTTCAATGGGCAATTTCAGACTCTGGAAGCTGCTGAACCATGTTAATACTGAATGCATGAAAAATCCAAAAAGATTTATTCAGCTTCTTTCTCAGTTGAGCAAATTAGCCCAAATTTAAGTCATTGATAATCCAGTGAAGCAGTTTTAGCACAGAAGCTGCCTTATTTATTTGGCAGTTAGAAGAGCAGACAGTTCTATAAAATCAACTTTTTAGGATGCAACATCTTAAGATTTTTGAGAGATCAGGTAAACTAGATCACACACTTTTGAGTCATTTGATTAGATTTCTTGACTCTTGTGTTAGAGGTTTAACACTCTCTCTCAAAAGTAGGAAAGAAATGCTGATGAAAACCTGGTGTGCTTCCTCAAATAGACAACCCTGCTTTTTGCACAGTTAATACTTTCTACTTTTCAGAATTTGTTGATACTTTGACTTTTTGTCAATAACAAAAATTTACTCAAGACTCAAAAGATACTCAAGAAATTCAAAAGATATTATGGCTACTATTTTTTCCTCCCCAGACAGCTTTTCTATATTAATCACATAAAATGGAAAGACGGAGCAGTCCAGCCATTTTCACACTAGATCCATTCAACCCTGATTATTGCAGGTGTTTTGGAAACTGTTACACTGAGAAGATTCACAACATTCACTGTTTCTCACTCTTATCTTTTCAGCCCTGGAAGTGTCTGTGAGCACATACCTAGTTTGTGAAATAAAAAAACATAAGAAAATTGGCTACTTCAGCTGAAAGGTTAATTCTGGCACTTAACTCTATGGCACTATTTGTCTGTTAATAAAAAAATACTTCACAAGAAATATTTACAGATTATTCTGTACCACACACATATAACACCTGAGTTAATCAGACTTAAAATGAGCATTCAGGCAGCCTAAAATATGTTTATTTTATCTGTAGTACAGTTTGCCCCAGCCTGTTGTCTGTCTTGCTTTGAGACAAACAGCAAGGAACATCTTCTGTGGTCAGACCAAATATGAAGATTTGGGGTATATCTGGTTCCTGGAACACAGGCAATTACAAGGACTTATTTTAAATTCATGCAACTTTTTGCTTGTATAATGCCTTGATTTTCCAATAAAGCAGTGTGATGTTTAAGTGCTCAGTGTGTCAGTGACGCAGGAAAAAAGTCTATACCATGCATTTACTTCATCCACATTATGTAATGAATGTAAAAGGATTATGGGATTATTTCAAAACCACACAACGATCTAAACACTGCTCTGTGGCAGAGTTAATGCTTATACACAAATAGCTGAAAGGCACCCCAGAACAGAGGCACAATTAAAACACTGCCAGGGACTGAAAACTCCAGCTAAGCATGACAACAGACACACCCACACACCAAACAGCACCATCCATATCCCCTCCAATACCAGCCCCACCACGGCAGAAATACAGAGAAAAATTATGTCATGGCACTGGCCTTGTGTGGTTTAGGAAGCCTGGTGACAACACACACTCCTGTATGTCACCCACTGCAGGCAGGTGACCACAGCCACTGAGGGGCAGGTGCCACACAGCCACCAGCACGTTGTCAGGCCACTGCAGTCAGTAGAGTCACCTGAGTGCAGGTGGCTTTACCTCTACAATAGATCCTCACATCAAGAAACTTGATCTTGAAATCATCTACACTTTTTTCCCCACATATCACTTGCAGAAAAAACCCAAACTTTAATTAATATAAAGGTGTAGTAAATCCAAGTAACTAATGACAATGTCTCATAACAAAGAATATTTACCTTTTCCTTGGCTAAAATATTCACACGACTGCTAACATATTTTCTTGTCTGCCTAATTTTTTACGTGCCCTGATTTATTTTTCCTTAATGTGTTGGTCTTGGCTTTGGTTTGTTTTTCAATTAAAAACAAGCTACCAGGACTTTTCTTCCTCCAGAAAAGTAGAGCCCCACTGAGAGAAAGGCTACTGGCTGTGGACAGCATGCACTGCTGGCTGGACAATCTGCACACAGGAGGTTTGAACCAGGCACAATCTTTGCCACTTCTTGTAGGCTATGGACACAAAAAAAAGCAATTCTGTGTTTCAAGCAGGCAGCAGATAATGTTGGATGATTAAACTGTTGCTGGAGCTACGTGGCAAATCTACACATCCAAAACATACTGCAGGTGCAGCAGACAAGAAATGTGAAAATGCTGATGCTGTGTTATCACAAAACCTACAGTACCAACCTCATGCCCTGCAATCTTGCTTCCTTGCCCAGTGCTTGCCCTCACCTCTGCCCTGGCCCTTCCTGCACGCAGCAGAACTCAGCTGTGCTGCCTGAGCAGGCTCCCACTGCAGCAGGAGAGAAGGAGTGGGATTTGGGCTGCACTCCTCATTCCCTGCCCCATTTCCTGCTGCTGCTCTCCCCCTTTTTCCTCACATAACATGGCAGAAGAGCAGAGTCACTCTAGTTGTGTAGTGAGTGGAAATCTGTGGTGTTTAGGAAAGGTGGGGATTTTTTCCAGTAGAGGAGGAGACGAAAAAGTTTTTCACTGTCATTTGGAACTGCAGCTTCTGTTGTTAAACCAAATAATCTTGATCTACAGGAAGTTCAAAATGAAAGGACACCTCATAAGTGGCCCCTGTTCTTGAGCTGTACTGAGCCCTTGTCCAGGAAGATCTACAGGACCACAGCATCTGGTGGGTAACAGCATTTTTTATTCAGTATCAGACGGTGGAATTAAAGGTGTTGCTCATTGGTCATAATAGAGAAGGGCAAATCCTAAGAGACAAGAAGAGGGCTGAGCATGAATACAACCCAAATGCTAATGAAGAAATACAGAAAGAAAAAAATTCTGCTGGCCAAGACACAGATTTTTTTTCTTCTTCTTTTTAAAAGGAAGTACTGGAATGTTGGCACAAACTCCAAAGATGCTTGTGCTGAGGTGTAACTACCATCAACAAATGAGTCCAACCTTGCCTCTGGGGAGGTTGACAGCAAAATTCCTGTTTGTCTTCAGTGGAAAAAATTCATTACTGCTATAAGTTCATTAAATACTGACAAAAGCTGGCTGAGCAAAGAATGGCTATGGGGATTCAAAAGAGAAAGATGGATTGGACAGCTGGATCAAAGCAGATGTAAAATACTGTAACTTTAAAGTACCAAATTAGGTGCATACCTACTCTCCTAGGACTGCACCCTCATTACTGAAAACAATACTTAAATCCATGAGAGAATGGAAAAGGCAGGATTACTCTGTGTGACACGGAACTAATATTGTCTTTTGAGCTTTTCCCTTTAAAAAAATTAAGTTGACAGCTCCAGTGTCCCTTTTGCCAGAATTTATGATACAATTTGCTGAATTATATAAAGCCCTAGCAAGAAATGACACATGTGGGATGACTTTTTATTTGAAATTGTGTTTCTTATACCAAGGTTCATCAAGCTGTTTCATATTTACTCCTCTGATTAATGATATGTCAGAATTCTAATTCTAGCACCAATTTATTGCTTGTTGGCAATTGGAGAATGAAATAGCTATGTAGGCAACATGCAATATTGATTTTTATCCATCTTCTTTGAGCTCCAGTAAATGATTCCCAAATGTGCTTTGTTGTTGCAACCAAACTAAATATTACAGTCTTTTTCTATCATCCAGTAATGCTGTTACTGATGTAGCATATTCCTTAAAGAGCAACAATCTGGTATGATTTGATGTCAGGTAGGCTAAATTATAGGTTTTCTATTTAAAAATTGTTACTATTCAGTTATCTCACTCACAGAGACAGCTCATGCCTTCCAAAGGTTATCGGATATTTATACATTTTTGTAAGTGTGCCAAATAAAATAATGATAAAGAATAAGTGTGCTTTCAACCATTTTAATATGACATTTGGTGTATTTAAGGTTACTATGTTCAGAAGAGCAGAGATTGGAGATTACGCAAAATTTTCAAACTCACCTCTTGTATTTTGCAGTTGGATCCATCACACCCACCTGACCAGTGATGGCCAACCAAGGCAGCCCTATAGATGTAAAACAATCTCTTCAAAGGCAGCCTCAGCACCAGGGTTTGCACTTGTGCTGTCATGTTCCTTTATATAGATTTGGAGCATGAACTTTTCCGTGAGACAAGGAGAAATGAATATTTGCATTTGAGATAAAATGATTTGAAAGAAAGCTTTCACATCTTTTTTAAAATGAGGAAAGGAACTTGATCATAATCTTGATTAGAGAAGGGATGAACATTTTAAATGGGAATGATGCAGACATACTCAGAGGAGGGAAGCAAGAGCAGCTCTTGGTGAAAGGTGTAGTGCACACATGCTGAGTGATGGAAAGGTGCTGCTGTGGCAGGACTTGTTAGACACTGTGTGCAGGAAGAGAAGAAATTTGACTCTATTTCTGGCCAGTACTAAAATTCAAAAGATAAAGAAATGTGTTCAGCATTATGTCTAAGATTGTAGTAGCCACATACTTTGTGTAATTCTAGATCTACTAAGATACGGAAAAAGTAATTTGAAAGGAAAAGAGAAAGATTTAGGATGTATCCACAGCCCATATTTTCTAAAGCTTGACTTTCAGTGCTCTTTAAGCAGGCAAATAATGCCTGGGGGATTTTTTTAAAGCCTCTCTTTCTGGATTTATGTGTCTGTAAGATGTTCAAAATTCCAGTGCCTACCTGTCTTTGAAAATATGGTTCTTAGCTTCAAGATAATGCCAGATATACCTGCCTTCAAAATTTTCCTCATCTGTGTGCTTTGGTGCTTATGTGATACAACTTCTGTACATATTTTCTTTTAACAAAACATTTCAGTTTTAGTTAAAAAACAGTGGAGACCACAGAGACACATCTCTGACTGCAGGAGGCTGGGCACACAGCCAGTGCACAGTGGAATTGCATATACAACACAGGTTCAGCTTTTTAGAAAGTAACCTAGGTTTCTTCCTGGCTGAGGGCATGATAATCCTGAGCATCAACATCAAGGAAAATTCAGAAAGTTGATAGCAAAAGTGATTATATTTCAAGTTTTCGCTGGTCAATGACAAGTGTGAGAAACTGGCTTAATGCCCTTCCTCAGTTCACTGCAGCAAGGCCATCCTCTTTTCCATCCCACTGGAGGGATGCAGCCAGTCAGTTTCCACAGGCTGCCCTTGTTCTTCCTAGGCAGAACACCTTGTCCTGTCTTCTATTCCATAGCTCTTTTCAATCCAATAGTTATTATCTATAGAGGATATGATAATCTCTGCTCTTCAGGAACCACTCAGCCTTATTCTCTGTGAAAATTAAATGTTAGGAGATACCAGCTACCTACATTATAAAAGCACAATATCATAGCTCATTAGTCTTTGAAGAAGGCCTGTTAGACAGTCCAGTGTCTCAGGGTTTTATCCAAGGCCCACTGAATTGTCTGAAAAACCTCACATGAATATTCTTACGTCTTCCTTAACTGACTCCTTGTAACTGTTTTAAATCCTAAAATTTAAATCTTAGTTAATAAGTTGTAATAACTTAAAACTGACCATTTTCAACAGCTTATTATTACAAGTAAAAAACCTGCAAGTTGAATATTGAAACAGCTTGTTCCTCTGGTTTTTGCCTAGCACTGCCTTGTTTGCTTTTCTGGTCGTAAATGCACACCCTCATCTCACTTCTCAGGTCCTCCAGTTGAGTATCTTTGGTTCTGTGACTTTTGGAACAAAAGTAGTGTCTCATGAAAAAAGCAAAATAAAGGAAAGCAGCAGATTTCCTTTCTATCTTACTGTTATGTTGCACCATGTCAAGCAACAAAAGAATGAAAATGAGACAGACAAGAAAATGACAATCCAGGTGGCAGAATTAGTTTTTCTCTTTACTTTTGAGAAGAAAACACAGCAGAAAGTCTTATTATTATAGGAAGGTTGAGTGATTTATTAAAAAAAGCTTGTTATCAACACAAGGCAGCCTGTTACTGGTGTACTACATATTCCTCACAGTTGAAGTGTGAATAAAATTGGTAAGGCCAATTATAGCAAAAGTCTGATACATACAGACAGCAGAAATATCTCTTGATCAAAGACAAGTTGGCAGAAATATTTTGTGCCTTAGACCTTCACTCATCAGTAGTGGCATGAAGAGATCATAAATGAAAGGTTGTAATGTGGTAATAGTATTTTTCATGCTGCTAATGCAACATATTGGGCCTGCTCTTCTGCCAGGTCAGGCAATAATCCTTCCTTCAGTCTGAGGAAATGCCCTTCCTGACTGTGCCAAAGCAGCAGCAAATCTTGCCACTTTTGAGCTCCTAGTGATTGCACTTTTGCTGGCTGAGAGATATGCACAGAGATAAAACCCAAATCATACCACTGACATTTCCTGTGTATCATTTCTTTAGTTCTGTATGGCTTTTTATTTCAGGGCTGTTTGGGGGTTTTTTTTGTTGTTTTTTGGTGGTTTTTTTTTTTTTTTTTTTTTTTGTTTGTTTGTTTTGTTTTGTTTTTGTTTTTTTTTCCCCCTAGCAAAGAAGAAACCAAATCTCATTTGCCTTATCAGTCTATCAACAAGCACAGATGTTCCCTCCAGCTTACTGAAAGCTCAAGAGACCTTGAATTTAGCATCCACCCTGCAAGAGTGAGAAGCTGGCCTAATGCCCTTCCTCAGCTCCTTGCAGGAAGGCCATCCTCTTTTTCATCCCACTCGGTTGATGCAGTTGGTTTTCACAGCCTGCTCAAACTTTTTGCTTTCTAGGAAGGAACCTTCTCATTTCTTCATACTAGGTCTCTTAAATCTTTAAATCTTGTCTGTATAACTAAATCTCCTGGTCCTGTATCTTGATCTCTGGTTTTGTCTTCAAACCCTCTAATTGTGATTTTGCCTCCTGTCCATCAATCCTAGCCCTGACTGCAACTCTCCTGGGTCTATAAAATGAAATATTCACAGAACCTCAGACTCCATAGGAGCACAGTCTTGAAAAATTCACAACCCTTAATATGTGCAATCCTATGGAGCAATTACAAACAATAGAAAGAGCTGTGGAGATTATCTGGCTCAAAATGAAGCAAATCCAATGAATTAGACCTTAAAGGAGGTTAAAAAAAAAAAAAAATAAAGAAAGAAAGAATAGTGTTCTTCAGCATCTAGATCTAGCACCTGAAATTGCCCAAATGACAGGATATATAAAGGTTAGAACAGTGGAATTTCCCAAGAGCAGTGCCTGAATAAATTTTCAGGAAGACAAATGTTTTGCTTATACTTAAGCCATAAATTTCTATTACTCTCTGTGAATCCACAATGTGGTCACCTGGTGGTTGATCTACTCTTTATTTCTTTTATCTCATGATATAAAGGGGGAAACCACAACAAAAACTGTATTAAATGAACTATGTGGAAAAAATACCAAGAGCACGGGTCTTTTGGGAATAAAAGCAATCCAATCTTGAATACAGAAAACTATTTGCAATATTTCCCAAAATGAAGTAGGAACAAGGAATCACAGCCATAACCTCATCTTTATTCATCTCCTACTATGCTATTTCATGGTTCTTCAGAAAAATCACCCAGGAACTACAGCTGTTGAAAAGCATAATTCTTCTGATATGTGTGCTGCTCTCAGATAATGCATCCAAAGTCATCTTTACAATGCACTGGGAGATAAAACTTGAAATGAAAAACCCAGCTTTTTTTGAAAAGATCTATCAAGACTATAGGCTAATGTCCATATTTCAAAACAAAGGATACAGAAAATTTACAAAATTTGGGTTAAAATCTAGTTTAAAATTAGCTTTGCAAATCACTTTTAAAGATATGGACATAAATGAATATAATTGTGAATCCATAAGAGCTAAGGGAAAAAAAAAAAAAAAAACCAGAAACAATAAAAAACCAAAAAACCCAACCTATGGCTTTAAAACATTCCCTCTACTTCACTGATGTACTTAAAAAACCCCAACCAGAATGAGAGTAGACATAATTTAAAGCAAGAGTGAGTATCTTTAATTAAGCTCTCTTTAGAATCTCTTTAGAGTTAAAGCTTATAGGGTTTAATTCTTTATTGAAAAACAGCAAGAGTGCTTACTCACCATACAGAATTTTTTTCAAGTTCTTGTAGCCTTAAAAGAAATCTATTATAGATAAAAAGAAGCTTAAATAGCATATATTACATCTTGCTTTTGTTTATATATGGTGAAGAGTATTCAGAGTGGACCACATCTTAGACTTGCACTAATCCTTAAATAATTACTATTCATCTCCTCAATGCTGGAAAAACCTCATGGAATGTGACTTTGTTCTGCTGGCTTGTCTAATCCCATTCAATTACTTCAGTTCCCTCTCCCAGAGGTCTCACATTTAGAAACTGAGCACTGCACCATCCCCCCAAAAATGGAAAAGGAAAATTGGAAGGTAAAAAGCAAGGAAGAAAGAAAGAAAAAAATCAATTCCAATGGAAATGAGCTGTACTTTTTTACTATTAATATTTTGGTCCTTTCCCAAATATCAGTCCATCAATAAACATGAGAAACAGCTTGTAATTCACAAAGCCTTTGGCAACTCTGTTGTGATAAAGGCAAATTGGTCTGGCTCTACAAATGCTGGAGATGGGAATAAGTTCAGTGGTTTGGACCAATTTGAATGGATGGAAATCGCAGAAGTCCCTGAAGCTGCAGCAAGCAGAGCTGTACAGCTGGCAGCAGCTTGTCATCTGCATGCAGAAAACGACAGGAATATTACAAATTTCCTGCCCAGAGTGAACTATTTCAATCACCTGTAACGACTTTCCTTGTCAAATGGAACAGTTGCAGAAAACCTCTAACTACAAGAAGATTTTTTTCTGTGCCTTCCCTCCTCCTTTTTTGTAATAACAGCCACCTGCCAAGAATTAAAACTTTGGTTTCAAAATATCATAGTGCAGTGATTCTTGAACAGAAATTTCAGAAATGGAAGTGCAATACAATGGAGCACTAAGAAGTATGCCCTCTATAATCTAACAGATACCACAACAGATGAGATTGTGTGATCTTCTTGAGATAAAAATGTACAGTCTTAATTAAGAAACCTGATTTTCCCTGCAACCAAATGCTTTTCAAAACAATTTACCCTCTCCTTTTGCAATAATTTCTATACCTCACCTTGCATTACTTTGCAATAAATCAGAACTTTCATTGAGAAACAGGCCTATTTTTCCTGTAAATTGCATGAATTTTGCCCACAAGGAATGAAATAATGAAATTAAAGAGGAAGTCATTTGTGGTATCTTCCTATTTTACAAGCAAACATAATTATCACATACCTTAGAATCTTCTGATTTTAAAATGTTTCCTGTCATTTTTGCACCTATCCTATTTGTACTTGTAATCCTTTGTATCTTATTTATATTTGTAAAAAAAAAAAAAAAAAAAAATTGTCTTGATTAATTTGCAGTAACATATCCAATATAGATTTTTTACTTTCTACCACAGAAAGAACCATTTTATCACTTGTAAATTGCACTTATGCACATGCTTATTAATTCTATAAATTAAACTAACATTTCCTACCATGCAGCTCCCAGTCCCACCAGAGGTGTAATAATTTTCAGCTCAGGCTGCTGCTCAATTTGAACACTTCCAGAGCTACATACACAATACATCTCTGCTGTCCTTCTTCCCTAGATCATCACTGGGGAGCTTTTCTGGTAGCTTTACTTCCAAAATAAGTAACAGCAAATCACCAAATCAGTTTCAATTACAGATGCATGGATAGATACCCACGGCACTATTCAAAGTCAGGGGAGGATTTTGCAAGGGACAGGCAGTGGGCACAAAATTTCACATTGATTTCTTAATTAGGTTTTTAAAATCAGATCAAAATCCTCACTATCTTCATAGAAAATGATTTTTATTAAAAAAACTTTTTCTCAGGAACTCTATGGGTTTTTTTGGTTTGGTTTTTTTTTTTTTTTTGGTGTTCTGTTTTTGATTTTGGTTTTTTTGTGCTTTTGGTTTGTTTTTTTTAATCTTTTAATCTTTCTTAATCTTCTAATTTCAGAAAAAACCAAAAAGTCTAACGCAGAAAATATTTTTCAGCATTTTCTGAAGTCATCATTTTTTCCTCCAACAAAATGCTGAAATGACCGATAAATCTTCTGTTAGTAATAATTATATAAATATATATTACATAGTATTCAACATGTTCATTCTTATTTTGAGTATCAGTTTGTATAGTATTTGTTAAATAAAAATTGCACAGTTTCACCCACAGAAGGGGAGGTGTTAAAATACATAGTGGGCAATGCCACCCTTTATCTAGTAGGGAGATGGTTGAATTATGATTTATTATGAATGAAAAATATAAAAATACACTGCATCTTGAAATCTGATTATTGCAGAAAATAAAATATAATTTTTCAAGGCATAACATCATTCTTTTTGAGAAACTCAGGAAATACATTTCCGCTACATTTATTTTGTATATAATAGAAATATTTCCTTTTTTTCAGAAACAAGCTTTGGCCACTCAGGAAGGAAAAAAGATTGGTAAGTGAATATGGCAAAATACTAGCAGATATTCCAGATAGTTTCTGTGAACTCATACTTGGCCTCTTAGCATACAAGTGTGAGTGCTGAGACATGGAGTAGAGTGAGATGTTCTTTCAGGAGGTTTTCACCTGTCCCACTAAGCAATAACGTGGCACCCCAGGAAAATCCTGCTTATGTCTGTCCTATCTTGGGAGCTATTTGCTGTGCTAGCCACATGCCCTTGGGCAATCAATCACTGTCATCCAAACATGACTGTTCTTGCAAGTCCATTTGCTTTTGGTGATCATATTTAGATAGGAGCAACCTCTATTTTTCCATTCAAGGGTATTTTTGTTTTGATTTTTGCTTTGTGTGTGTCTTGTTCTTGTTTTACTCTATCTTTTTGACTCTTTAAACTCTGTCTGATATCTGGCAAAACATCATTCTAACAGATGTTTTACAAAAAAAGCCAAATCTTTGGCTTGGGTCACCTAGGGTGTAACTTAATGGGGCAGCTCTGGCAAGGGAATCTCTGCTTTCTACAAAAGTACTCAGGATGAAAAATTACTCTGAGACAAGATGCAATTCTTAGGCACAGTAGGAATTGATGGCAAACCTTTAATTTTATTCCATGGTAGCTATTATTTTCTGTTCTTTCTTTTTCATATGCTTTTGCACTCCTTTGCATCTGTTTTTATCCCATTTTCTCTGTTGCCTCTCTTTTCTATTCCCCTTTCCTTTTTCTTCTTCTGTTTTCCCATATAATTTCATCCTCCTTATCCTCTTTTTAAATGTTGGCATCGGATTTCCCCAGAGATAAATCAACACTTTCCACTCATTCCAGGTTTTTTTGACGGCTGAGTGCAATGCTAGGAAAGGGGAGGATTACAGCAAGTGCCAGTTTGGCACTCAGAGGTAGGGAAGTCTGGCACCAGCACTATTATATGTTCAAAGACTGCAGTACTGTGGTCTCCTGTCTCTGGATTTTCTTTGCATTTTCTTTGTAAAATTCTATACAGCTGAAAGCTTTTTTTTTCTTTCTTTCTTTTTTGGCAACCCAACTGAAGATTTTTTCATTTATAAGGTTTGGAAGCTTATTTTCCCAACGAAGTGTTTCTAATTCCCAATTAGAGAAGAATGAATGCATAAACACCCTAACATTTCTGCCATACCTTAGCCTGCTTGAAACTTTTTGAACATATGATGTTTGCAAGTACTTGTTTAAGAGAATATACTCAGAGATTTTCATTCTCCTGGCAAGTCAATGAGGATGAGAAATACCTAGATAATATATAATGGCCTTTCCTCTAATGTATAGGCATTATACAAACATATAGACACAAGCAGTTCCAGCACCAAAGCACTTACAATCTAAATTGATTGTGGGAGGGGAAAAATGATTCAAAGCACTTAGATAAACACCATTAGGTCAACAAGATACAGTAAAATATATTAATAGCACCCTCAAAAGCAGTGTAGTTTAGTTGACAAACCACCTACCAGCTTTTTGTACTGTCTAATAACTGTGAGAAAACATTGCAAGAAAAAAAGTGTTCCTTATGTTGGTTCAAAATTGTCCGTAGATAGGAAGAAATGAAATATGAAAAGGAAACTCTTGAGAAGGTCATAAAACCCAAAGTCTCTTTGGTTTTAGTCTTTATGAAACAAATATTATAAACTTGTATAATATTCTGCCATCACTGGCCTCTGTTGGGAGATTTACTACAACAAAAAATGGAAACTGAGACCAAACAGCTTTAGCTGTTCAACACAGCTATCAACTTCCTGTGCTCTGCTGACAAATAACATTTATATACTATCACCTGTGACAGGCAGCCCTATGAGAAATGAAATTATGTTTACCCTTGATCAGGAATGCCAAGCAAGGGGATGCACATGGAGGCTCAGGTAAAGTTGCAAAAATGCCCCACTTTGACATTCTGAAAACATCAGAAAATATTGTTTGAAAACAACATTGTACAATGTCCTAATATTTCTTACTCTTGGGGGGAAAAAAGAACAAAAACAACCAAACAAACAAAACCCCAAAGTAGCGAGCCACTTATGATGCAGAAGAGCACAAAGCTCCAGCAAACAGATGTGGAAGATAGTCAGGTTCAGGAAACTCTGCTCTCATATTCTCAGACTTATTCATCTGTTTGATCTAAGATGCTTATACTTTGCTTGGCATAATCAGCATTATTCCTGGCTACAGTAGGTGTTATATTATAAAATACATATAATTCTTTTTCCTGACTATTTGTACCTAAGCTTCAATTTGTAAACCCATTTTTTCCCTTCATAGGGAAAAGATGAGACCCTCCAATGAAAGCAGGAGAATAAATCATGTCTATTTTTCCAAGTTCTCAGGACTTGTGAAAGAGAAGAAAAGTCATTTGCCAATGCTGATGACTTTTCTTTCTACCTTTGAGTTTAGGAAAATTTAGCAAAACTTCATAACCTTCAAAATATACAGCAACACTCAGTCTCCTCCAATTATTGTTGGTCATCTTTATAAGGAAACGGCTCATTTTTATCAGAAATTAAACATGTCAACATATTTTTTTACTCCAATGACTTCTGTGCTTTGTCATTTTTTATTTACAAGCATAATACTGAGTTTGGGTGAAAACTCCAGTGACAACTGGTCCTAGTGCTTGTAAGTCTGCAGGAAAAGAAGGAATCTGTGGTTAAAGCATGGACAGATGGAATAATAAAGAAAAAGGTCATGAGTTCCATGTCCTGGTGTGCTTAAGTAGTGGTTAATAAAATCCTCAGACCGTAGGAATAACCTGACACCTTTTCAAAGAGAACTTTTGCATAGTTAGAGGTGAGAGTTTTACTGTCAGAGCCAGAGACTGGTTGAGGGGCTGTTTGGGGTAATGTCCCTTGTGTCCCTCCTTCTGCACTGACACTTTCCATGGGGGCCTTTACAGCAGCAGCCTCATGAGATAAAAGCAAACAATTAGATTTGTTTTTTGTAACAAATTCTAGGGATTGAAATTGTACTCCTTAGCTTTCTAGAACTGATGATATAGAATATAAATATAAAGAAAAATATGGTGATTTATGTCCTAGATTTGATTAACCATTCAAGTAACAGTGGGAAAAGTAGTCTAGTTTTACCTTAATGTATGAGAAATACCTGTAGAAATACCTGAAGAAAATGTACTTTGCTAAAATAAAGGTGCTTCCCATCTAGGAATTAGCATCTTTAAGGTATCTTTTTCCCTCAGGACAATATCTACTTTTGCATAACAGAAGTGGGCTCCTTTCAAAGAAAATTGAGGAAATTCTGCTTTGACTGAGAGGATTCTTTGAAAATGAAACAATGAGGGAGAATGTTTCAGAGACAGAAAGGAAGCTGTAACAAAGCAGATGAACACAGGCATAACAAGCAAACAAGGCCTCACAAACCATCACTGCCAATCTTTATAAATCATTAATTTTCAGATTGCACCTGCATTTTGCAGCACTCTCAGCCACTGTTTAGAGTGACACACAAAGAAAACAGCTCTAATGATCACTTGATTAGTTCACAACACTCAAACTCTTAAAAAAAGACTAGAAGAAAAGCAAACCCAGCCTCCTGGTGTTTGATGCTTCCTGCAGCAAAAGTAAAATCACTTCTCCAAAAGGGAAAGGTAAAGCAATATTTTAAAAATTAATCCTTAATTTTAAAGGATTTTTTTCTTTTTACCCTCAATGAGGTGTTATGAAATCAGTTCTAATTGTTAAATTAGATCCAGGTCTTTCCTTTAGGCTGTATTACACTTTACTTATGGACTTAACTTTGATTTCATAAGTACAGCTACTTTTGAGATAAAATGATGATTTTTACCATTTGAAATTTTTTATCTGGGAAGAAAGTAAAAATTTTGACCTATTTTTTGCAATGCAAAATAATGATAACACTAGTCTAGGTTACAAATAAAATTCTTAGTCCTCAGATCTATAGGAACAGTACTTATCATTAGAAACACAGCTTATCAGTCCTTCAAGGAATGTGCTCCTATTTCCTTGCAAGAAATTAATAAGGGGCAGACATTCCTGTTCTTAGAAGTGAATGAATTTGTTCCATACAATCCTATTTTGATAAATATCTAGGGAAAATGTGTGTTGGGTATTCTAGCTATAGTTTGAGCCTTTCAAATGCAGCAAAGCAATACAATTAGCACACCCACACAAGCTGACACAAAGGTTAGGCAAATCTTTTTCCCTCAAGGCCAGTACAGAGCTCTTCCAGCCACACACGTGTTCCACTGAACCACCAGAGCAATCAGCCTACACACTTTCTTGGACATGGCAAAAATATTTTGTTCACTATCTCTGTGTTTTTCTTGAAAAGCTATTTGTTTGAACAAGAAGTACAGCTACTGATAAAGAGGTTCATATTGGTTACAACTCAGTAGTCAGAATCCTAAAGCATCTTACAGTTTTTTAAAGGAAAAACTGTAAAATAATGCTGCTAAGTGTGGCAAATTCTTCCTTCTTGTATGTCTGTCTGGAAGTTTGAAAATGCTTTTTGCCTAAGTGAATAATCTTATGTTTTTAGTAGACCTACTTGTAAGGAAAGACAATCATCAATGTGAGAACAGCCAAAATTATCTGGCCTGCTGTATCTCATGAAATGCAGGAAAGCAAATTTAGCAGCTTCTGAAAATGTTTTATTTTTCCCTCTCCAGGGTTCCAGTGAGAATTACTGTTCCTTCCTAATCCACTGCTGAGAAGATATGCTATTTGCAAGGCATACTGTTTCATTCACCTATGAGCAAAAGATCTAATTCACTCAGTGTGTAATTTTGTAACAGGTTTTATTTCTCCTGATAGAATCACTTTTTTCTTTATATCCCATATGTACTGCATGTCTGTTACCTTTGTGAATGCTGCTGGCATGATGAGGATGACAAAGCATCAGGTGTCATCACATTGTTTTAGCTGGTCTGAGATCCAGATTCCTCAGATAACCTTTGTGAACCTTTTGTCCCTTAGTACACAAAATACTTTCCCAAAAATAGTCTTGATTCCAAAGGAAGAGAAGCCTTACTGATCATAAGCAGTCCATTATGATTTTCTGAGTAAATTATATTTTGAACAAAAGGAACATGCAGTCAGTAATACCAGATTTGCTAAGGTCTATGTCTTTTTTTCACACTACACAGGCAAGTTCAAATGTTGTCACAACCCTATTTTCTTAAAAATTTTTCGTTTCTCTTTTTTTGATAAGGTATTATCAGAATTTTAAAAAAATTCAGTCAATTTATAGAGATATTTTGATACTTTGCAAACCAAAATATCCTACAAAAATCATAATTTATTAAAATTATTGTTAATGCTGCCACTGACATAATTCAGCATATAGTAGGAATGTAGTCCCAATTTTTCCACAACAGCAATTTAGGAACCTGTTTGCCAGTGAGTTCTTGTACTGCCTAGCAAATGTTCTTTCTCTATGGAAATAGGTTTTTATCATATATAGTGAGGTGAAAGGGCTGCACCAGTTAATTCTGCTAGGTTATGCACACAGTATCTGAGATCAGAGTAAGAAGAGGTAAGACTTTGGATGTGTTTAGAAAGACAAGAGGAAGCCAAGGTTATCCTGACTTCCACTTTTTCTTTTGCAGAATAGCATTCTGCTATGTTTCACACTGGACAAACTCTCCTGCCCCCAAATGTCTGGGTGATTCTGTTAAAAATAGCAATTTGGGTAACAGACTGCACATATTCTCTTTCTTCCTTATGCCTCAAGTAATCAGAAAATCCACAAATGCAAAGCTCTGGTCACCTGATTGCTCTAATGGGTACTGAAAACAATTTCTTGCAAGATAAAAAATGCATATGTGAATGATGCTTCAAACAAGAAACAAGGCATCTCAGAGGTAGCATTTGACTAGGAAAAATGCTTAAAAGTATACAAAAATTAGTTCCAGCAGTATTTACCTATAACAGAGACCTATGCATCATGAGAGTATAATGTGAAAGCAAAAAGCACAAGGAAGAGCAAAACCTGATCACAAGGCAAGATGGAGACTGTGGACTCAAAAACCAGTGCCAGGATTCCCTGCTGCCTTTTAGCTGGAAGCTGCCCAAGGCTGGAAACAAGAAGCTCCTCATCCCATGCAGAATGTAGGTTGTTTTGTTACCTGGTCTATTTAATCAAGAAACAAATCAATGTAACCCTTATGACTGGACTGGTTGAGATCTTGCTTGTTGCTACTGCTACTGCAAAATGTGTCACAAGGGTTTTGATCCAAACCTTTTCTAACACCTTTTTCTAGCCACTATTTCCTAGATGTTATATATCTATAGAGTACCTCAGTCTTCATGACAAATACATACGAACACATTGCACTGTGAAATATCTGGTTGCAGATATATTATGGTAGAAATATTTTGAAAATGTAGCATTTCTAGTGGTTTTGCTAATGAACCACCTGCCAAAAGGGAGTAGCACATCTTAGAGGAAGCAGTCTCTAGAATGCAGAATAACTCAGCACTCATGAGAACAGCGTTTTGTTTCTTCTGTGCATCTTAACCTCTGCTCTGCAGGGAATATTCTCTAGGATGGCATCTAAAGAAAGCGTATTAGGCTCTATGCTAATCAGTTCTGAGCCTTTCAAGTAACTGCTGCTGATTGTATCAAAAATGTGCCAAGAGAAACAAACTGAGAATGCAAAATCCATTTGAATTTTCTTTTGAAGGTACAAGTAAAAACTCCTGGCAGCACCAGTGCTTTCAGCAGTGTAGTATTTTTATACTTTATGCACTTCGAAGTGCAGATGAGGATTATGACCTTATATATTGTATATGTACCTATATTTTATTTATGCTGCATCTGTGCAATCAAGAGAAAAGATATTTCCATGACCTTCTACCAGCAAGAAACCTAACAAGAGTATTCAGACCTATTGAAAATTCACAGTTAATTAAAGGTTAAAAGGAACTTGCCAATTAGTAGGAAAGATAATTGTCCTCCTTTGGCTACCTGATTATGTTTTCCTTTGAATACACTGAAGTGTATGTTGTCATGCTGTTGGCAAATGTAATCATAAAGCCCTCACAGTACCTCCTGGCTCTGAAAATACTTAGCCTTAGAAACCAAAATTCCATGTGAAGTTTATAATTATCCTTTCATTATGTATGTGAACATCTTTGTTACTGATATTTTTCTCCCACAACTATACACAGTAAAGGTAAGCAAGGCTTAGAACCCAAAGAAGTGGGAGTTATAGTTAGTATCACTTTTATTTCTAAAAACACAAGAGAAAAAAAAGAACACTAAGGCTGCAGCTGTGAAATCCAAGAGATGAGAAATGTCTAGTGATAATTCTAACAATAATTGTGATCTCTTAAAATTTGCTATTCATGTTACCAAGAAAAACACACAGTGCTTCAGATTCAGGATGCAAATAGCATGGAGCTGGTTTGTGTCCTGCCCATTTAATTCACCAGGTCACAGACAACAAAGATGTGCTTGCTCTTTCTCTCTGTCTCTCAAAAACAAAATAAACCAGAAAACACCAAAACATCCCCTGGAATTTCAAGTAAAGAATGAATTAATGTGTTTTGTTGAAACAAGAGCTCAGCCAATAATCCAGTAAATAGAGAAATCACTGTTTTACCTCTAGTTGTGATCATAAGCTATCTATAAAAGACTTCCATCTTCAGGACTGTCTTGCTTCAAAATAATTTGATTTAATACTTAAGGAAATTTTAATTTAATTATAAGAAAAAAATTTATTATTACATTCTGTTGACATACCATAGCTTGTTTTTTGTGGTATTAAAGAAAAAATAGATTTTTTGTTTATCAATAGGTTTATAATTTACAAAACTAAGGCTGTAAAGAGAAATTTCTCTGTTCCTGAATGAACTTTCTCTTGCAAAGACTATCTAATTGCTCTTTTTCTTCTCTCTCAGTTGACTATCTTAATGTCATTTTATATATTCTCTTTTCCTTGGCATTGTTTCCTTTATGCATTATGTTTCTTCAAAAATATTTTATTAAAAAAAAAAATATTTTTTCTTCCTTCCCTGTACTGGAGCAACTCTCATGATTACACCAAAAACCACCCCACACCAAAACAACACAGAAGACTCCTCTGGGTCTAGAATTCTATTTATCCTAGCTATAGTATTTATTCTACCTTAGCCTCCTAATCTTGTCTTCTCTCTTTTCTATTATAACTTTTTGTGACAGACACTTTTTGATCACAATACTGGCCATGCACTGTCAAGCCAATCAGTCAATCAATCTACTGACATAGTTAAATCCTATCCAACTTCTCTGTAATGACAGTTAAAGATTGAATTCAAGCTTCTAATGTTCCAATACAAAATTTTGGCAAAGTTTCCCTCCTTTTACAGAATTATTTCAGAAGTGTATCAAGATCCTGTGATTTATTCTGAAAAATGACAAGGACACCCTTTGATCTCTAGGCATGATGGCAAATTTGCTGTGGGTCTTCTCAAATCTGAATGCTGGAGACAATTGAATTTTCTTCCTGACATTTATGAGTCTCTTGGTACTTACGGCAATTTTTCAATTTTTGCAACTACACTTGCTGCTATAATACATATGTATGTACTCCAATAATCTGACAAAGGCATTATGAATTATTTCTCCTCATATTCAAGAAGAACTGGCACTTAGTTTCTGTTATAAAAATTTTGAATCCTGGCACAAATAACTTCTCAGTTATGTTCATCAGGAGAATTGGCTTGGCATGGAATGAGAATGAAAACAGGACATAAGCTACAGCAAACAACTTCTACATGCTGTTTTAACCACCACAATATTAACCTTATTTAAATTACCCTCAGATCTCATGCTGTTCTGCACAATGTACTTCCAATCACTACACTAGATTTATTATGGGGTTTTTTGGGTTTCTAGGACTTTGAAGTTGGCAAGAATTATGCAAAATGATTTGGAGATAGATTTATTTTTCTTTTTTAGTTGCTTTGCTTATTTTCCACAGAGAAATGGACATTTGGCTTCTCAGTCTTTCATGTGTTGTGAGGACAAAAAGGTATTTGTCTCAAAGGAGGGAAAGCAAATTACAAGAGCTATTTTTGCAAGGTATTTAGGCAATCCAAGGGATGATGGGTCATTACAAGTAACTAAAAGTTGTTACTGTATTTGTTACTGTATTACTGTCTTGCTCCTGCAATACTCCCATTTTAAATGTTTTGTGATGCTCAAGCTCTCCTAAAACTAAATGCTACACTATGTTACATAAATATTACCAATATAACCACTTGTCATGATCATTTTAAATTGAGCAAGAAATTCTAGTACAGATTATTCTAGTCACTAATAAGCGATTTTTGTAAAAATAAATTTTTGCATGCTTACTAATAACAGAAAACTGAAACATTAAAGATTCAAGCTAATCACTTATTCTTTTAAACAAAACACATATTGACTCACTGGTCAATGCTGGAGTGGGCTGACATTACCTCTGAAACCTCTGTATGAACTGCTTATAAACAGCTTGACAAATATTCAATACCATAGTAATTTCAGGCTTTTCGTTTTGTTTTGTGTCTGTTGTTTGCTAAACTTTTTTTTTTTTTTTTCCCCTCAAATTATCCTGTTTTCTAAAGGGAAAACTGTTTTCTGTCATTATCCTGCCTGTCAGTACATAGTTCTTGCAGACAGCAGCGTTTCACTGAGTATCACCTGAGGTGTTCTGTATTAACAGCTTTGTTTTGGTTTTAGCAGTGAAGAACTGTGATGATGGTCAACATTCTGGATGTAACAGGGGCTGGGACAAATTGGAGTTGTCAAATAATCTCATTAATTGACTTCCTTTTATTATAAACGTAAGCTATTTATAAATACCAAAGAGGTCTCCAAATTTTCATAGGAAAGGAGGGAAAGAAAATGAAAACCTTATGACAGGGAGATCTCTTTCTTAAACCCTTTTTCTTTCCTTTGCTGAACTTTTCTGTCTTTTCAAATTAAATTCCTGTCCAGAAAAACAGGTCAGGGCAAATAAATCAACTGTTTTCTTCAAATAGAGCACTTTAGTATATATTGCAAATTCAAACCAGGCCTGCACTTCCAATTTACACTTTGCTGATGGCTGAGCATTCAGAATACATAGAAGGAAAGGAGAGAGCAATGCAAACTTAGTAGAATCAGGGAAATGTGTTCTGTTTCCAGCTGACAGAGATAAAAAAAATACTCATCTTTATATCATTACCATGGTGAAAAAGAGGAGGCATTATTTTGAAATAACAATCAATTCCTAAGCACTGATTGAAAAATCCTGCAGTGATCTGACCAACACAGGGCTACTGAGGCATTTACACCTGGAGCAAGGTTTGGAGACAACAGATCCCAAACACACAGCCCTTCCTTCTACAACAGAGAACCTTATCATAAATATTCTGCCATCTGCAGATCATGAACAAAACATGTGGATATGGTTATAACCAGTATATTTAATTTTATACTATGTCTGGATATGCTATCTTTTTATTATAACTTATTAATAAAATAGTTTTTTCAATGAAAAAAAATCTAATAGCACATGTATGGTATACATATGCTAAACTTATCTGCAGTTAACTTTTCCCTAATTATACAGGAAAAAACCTTGAGAATTAGAAAAGAGTTCATAAAGACAAGTTCTTGTTTCATCTGGGTTTACATTATCAGATTCTTAATTCAAAACTGGGACAAGGTCTGGACATTGTTAAGACTGCACCAATTTCCTGTGAGTGATTGCAGGGTCCTGTCTGGATGTAGACACAGTGTGGATTCCTGTGTAGGATTTAGTTCATTCAGGTTGTTATATCAGGATGCCAGGTGAGAAGACAGTTAATAGTTTTCTAAATTAACATCAACATTATCAGGAGGATAAAAAAATATTAAAAACAGAAAATGCTGTTATCAGGCTTCAGCTATCAAATATTTTTTAGCATTTTGGCCCAAGAAAAAGTCCAAATTCCATATGGAGATGTTCAGAATGGTTTCATATTATTCTCATGGGTAACTTCTGACAAACAGCAAAAAGTTATTGTCATCTTGATAATTTAGCCAAAAGTATACTAAATATAAATTTCATAGTCTAAATTAAGTCTGTTATCTGCAAAAAGCAACATAAAATTTTTACAGAGTATGGGAATGGGAAAATTAAATCAAGCTGGGAAATTTTGTTTTGCTTTTCCTAATTTTAGAACTTATTCAAGAGAAATAGAATTCTGAACAGAATTTGCAAATCATGCCT
This sequence comes from Muscicapa striata striata, assembly GCA_030060385.1. Taxonomy (NCBI): domain Eukaryota; kingdom Metazoa; phylum Chordata; class Aves; order Passeriformes; family Muscicapidae; genus Muscicapa; species Muscicapa striata. The sequence goes on from JAREIS010000049.1 coordinate 1,601,365, forward strand.
ATCACAATATTCAATATCAGTTATAAAAAAAAGAAGCTAGCTTTATTGTACCTAAATTTATTTTTAGAGGGAAAAGCCATTCCACCACTTTTTGGTTGAAAAGATTTCTAATGAGTCACTAACAGTTCACTGTTGGTTCTGTTCTAATGTGCAGACTTTAGCAAGTGTCCAGAAAGAAAAATGAGTCCCGAGGTTGTTTAAATCAGTATTTTATTTATTGACAGACTTTACCAATGTCAGCCCTTTGGTATATTTTTAAAGGTTTCTAAGTTTATTTTTAAAGATTTCTGTCACATGTCTGACCATCATGTGGTTTGTAACTCATTAAAATAGCAATAATATTTAATCATCACACAGGTTTTCAGCCAATATATTTAGAGAAGAATTATAGCTCAACTTGAAATTCCAAGTTCAAGTTGTCAGTAGTGAATAATGCTAACTTGGCAGGTTACCACTCCCAGTCTTTGGTTGAAAAAGGATTCCAGCCATACTGCTTATAAATTAATCTTCTCATTCATCAAATGGATAATTAGTTCATCACTGTATTAATCCCAACAGCAAAAAAGTGGGAAAAATAGAGCAGTTCAGTTAGCAATAATTCTTATAATCCCTAGTCTGTACTGTCCAGGCACAATCCAGCTACAGTCTGTGTTCTTCTGTTGAAAGTACTTATGCTTGTGAGATTGAAATAAAAAATTATAAAAGAAGAAAAAGGATGCTAAGCCAGAAGACATGACTGCTTTCACTTAAAAACCTTGTGATGACAAGCTTACCAAAAAATAAAATAAAATATGGCATCACTAAATGACACACGGGATAAAAGAGCAGGAGTCCAATATCCAGGCCAACTTCTACTCTGATTTACACATGTGCCTGGCAGCACTGGTAGCTCCAATTGAGCCACTAGAAAGGCTGGTAAGGCTTTGAGTGGTAACCTATGGACACTTCAGCTCCATAGTCTGAGAACACCAACCTTCCCCAAATGGAATCAGTTCAATCACAGTCACTGTACAGCTACTCTGCATTCTGTCCCAAGGCTACAGAAGCTCAGGCAGCTTGGATTCCTTACAAGAGACTTACATAGACCATTTGCACAAAGGCTTCAATTTTATGTCCCCAGACAGAAGGGATTTTGCCTCTTCCCTGCTTCTAAGCCCTTCTACAAGCGCTCACAGGTATTCCATGGTTGAGTCTAAAGGAGGCTGTTAGCTTAGAGACACCAACTGGGAACAAAAAACTGTAAGGTCAGCAGCAGAGGAGGAAGAACGAACCTGCTTAAGTAAATTCTGAGAGGTAATCACCTTCTGTGAGAAAACTGTCTGCATGGGAGACACACAGTAAATATCATATATTCTGCTTTATTAGGTCTTGCCACACTATCTCATATGCCATTTCAGATATAAACTGCAGAGACAGGAAATTGTGAAAAGTTGAGAGTAGAAATGGTTGAAAAACCATACTCAGAATTTAGTCATAAAGAGAGATGTGCATGGGGTAGAATTCAGTAGATGAGCACAAGTATCTTTTTTCTAGCTGATTGCGAGAACAGAAGGAATGTTTCTTGAAAGCTTTCAGCAAACAGGGAGGAACCACAAACATGTTAAAAGATCAGCTTGTCAAACAGAAGAGTGACAAACTGCATAAATTAAATGAAATATAGTATCCAGTTAAGGAAGGCTAAGATCCCGTAGTTAAGGAGAAAAAAAAGAGCAAATTTTAAAGGCCAAATTAGACAAAATATTTGTCACATTATTATCACAGACTTAGATAATCTTGTCTTACCACAGGGAGAGGGAGGAGACAACTTCTTTACACTCATTGCAGTTGTTTTTTCTACAAGGGTACCATATATAAAATAGGGCTATTGCAATTTCACTAACTGTGAAGATAGTTTTAAGGATAACTGTATTAAAAATTTTATGGAAGTGAGGACTGGATTAAAAATTGCCTTTGTAAGGTAGGCAGAGAAATGAAAGGTTAAAAACCATAGAAAATAATTTCAATGTTGTGGAAGTTCTTACATGACATTCAATTAAGTGAAAACAGTGGATATGATCCAGAAAGTTGGTAATGTTGTAAAATGTCTATCCTAGAATGCATTATAAGAACATGATTTTCTTGCTAAATTAAACATCCTGCTTTTATCTTAAATAATATCAAATCACATTTGTGAATAAATTATATTTGAGTTTTTAAACTGCAAAAAAAAAGGGCAAAAAGTCAGTGTGAATTACCAGGAAAAAAAAAAAAAAACCAAAAAACCAAAAAAACCTGTCAAAATGTAAGGTCCATTCCCAAGGGAAAAAAAACCAAAAAACCTCAATAATTTCTTTAATTTTGTGTTATGGAGGGAAAATAATGTATGTGCTGTGATGGGAATGATTCCATTAGAAAAAAAAAAAAAATGTTTTGTTGCTCAGCTTGGCAAATGAACTGTACATTCACAGTCCCCATTGAGAAGATAAGAACAATTTCTTCTGATGAGAAAAGAGTGTAAGTGCTGCCATCTCTGACCACTAATAAAAGTTATTAAGGAAGCAGCAGAGGACAAGTATTTGTTTGCTCCCCTGAGCTCCGGGTTTGTCTGCATTCACTGTGGCTGTGCACAGCAGATACAGGTGCTCCTGGCTTTCACTCTGCCCTGCTCACAGAGCAATATTTATATCTGGATTTATGTGCTACTCAAATGTCTTATGAGCACTTGTGTGAGCAGCAGAGCAAACGAAGCGTGGTTTCCAAAATCAGCCCCTCGGTGCATTCACTCCTGACTGCAGAGCTCCACCCCAGGGCATTAGCAGGGTGTTCCCAGAGACAAGCTTAATTTGCACAAATCTTGCTTAAACTTACTGCCTCTGATTTATCTTCTTTTTTTCTTTCAATTTTGCTAGAATTGTTCAGCAATTCAAAATTGACCAGTCACACAGTGATACCCAGAATATGGATTGAACACATGTACTTTTTTTTTTTTTTTTTTTTTTTTTAAAGAAAAAGAGATTAGAAGATCTTCTAAGGCTGAAATTGCAGGTTTTGTAGTAAAAAAAAAAATCTCATTTTTAGACCATTTGAATGTCATTGAAATAAATACATATATTTGGAGCATGTTTGAAAATAAAGGTGTAGAAGTAAAACAGGAAAGACAAAAAGAGCCAAGAACAAGAACACGATTGGTGATATGGAGTATCTCTAACAGAAGGATACAATTAGGATAAAAAAAAATAACATTAACAGCAATTACAAAAATTCATCAGCAAAAATTTAAATGGAGGAGAAAGGAAAATAATAAACAGAGCTGAGAACAGTCCATCGTTGAGGACTGCAACAGCAAAAGTGAAAAAGAAGACTGAAGGTTAAAACAGCGCTTAATTTAAACTATTAATTAAAATTGTTTATGACTGCATGGGCAACAGTTATGTCAACAGCAAGTGAATATCAGATTAAATGCACAAGTATTGTGTCTTTCATTTTTTATTTTTAATTTAAATAAGTTCTTAGATATGAAGGAGTCTGGAAAATTCCATTCCTTCTGCCTTCATTACTTGAAGGCAAAAGAAAAGAAAAGCCACATTCTTCTGAAATTGAGGGCAATCTGAAATGTTGTCAATGGGACATTTTTTAATACTTCTACAAACTTAGAGAGAGACTCATATTGAACTTCTACCATTATAATGAAACTGTTTTTACTGTGATGCTATTAAAAAAAAACTATTAAGTCTTAAAGGTTTCATAATGTCTCTGAGAAGTACTTCTCTCACTGGTCTTAGAGTCACTATTTTTGTTAGGGAAAAAAAGCTTCATTTCAGAAGATAAGGGACTCAATTTGCTGGTATTCATGTGAGCTGCTTTGACTCCATCAAATTTGAGCTCCATACATCAAGTTTTTGCTAATAGAAAGGGTTATCTGCACTCACACCAGGACTGTGTGTGATTTAACAGGTGACTGCTAAGAACTGTTTGTCACACGACATTAAATGGAAGGAATTGGATACAATAGATTAAACAGGAGAGCAAATTGGGCCAAATAGTTCAGGGAAAGGGGTTGAAGGGAAGATAATGTCACAAAAATTACTATGGGATCAAATGAGAGAAGTAACACAATGAATTTAAAAGGGTAAGGTGGAAAAAAAAGATGAGAAAATCAGGAGATCAAAAGCTAAAAAACCAACTGCTTAACCAAAAGACTGGTAATTTAGAAGTTGGCAAAAAAGTTCTAAGGGCAAGGTGATAGGAACACACAGAGAGGAACACAGGGTTAAGAGTCCAGCTAACACCTTAAGAACCAGGGGACTGAGTGAAGGTTGTAAATATGTTCCAAAGCACTCCAACTCATTTAAACTGTGCACAGAACAGCCCCTGAAATCACCACTTCCATTTAAGCCAGCAAACCAATGGCAGACTGGTGGTGTTCCTGTCACTGTCAGGAACATTGAGCAAATTATGCTTTTCAGCTGAATTTCCTCGTCTATACAGTGATGCTTATAATTCTTAATTAATTTTTGCAAAGCAGAAAATTGTCTTTATGGATGGCTTTTCTTCTCTGTATATTTAAGGTAGGAAGAACCCCTAAGTTTATGTAGCATTTTCTTCATTAAAGAATTATCAAGCTTGTTTGTAAGTTGCAAAGTATAAACAGAAGTATTATAAAAATGAATATTATTATTTACAGAATTGCAAAATGGTCAAGGTTGGCAGAGACATCTGGAAATCATAATTTCTCCATGTCTCTGCTCCAAGAGGGTCACCTAGATTAGTCTGAGCAGGATAGTGTCCAGATGGCTTTTGAGTATCTCCAAAGACAGGGACTCCATAACCTATTCAGGCAACCTGTGCTCAGTCACCCTCACTGTTAAAAATTTTTTCCTTCTGTTCAGATGGAATCTTTTCTGTTTCAGTTTGAGTTTACTTGTTTCAGTAAGAGGCACTCTCTTACCTTGTTTTGGGCACCATTAGAAACATTCAGCTCAATGAATGGAATAAAAGACGGGTATGGTCAAATGTGCAAAACTCAAATACATTCCTTCAAAGAGACAACCTCTTTTCAGTTCCAGCCACTCCATCACATTTCTGCCTTCTTATATTTCACATGTATGCAAATTCACTGTGCAATGCTGCATTAAAACTTTGCTTGCTCTTTCAAATGCTGTTCTGATCAATATCAAGGAAAATTGCTGGAATAAATTAAGTAAACCAGGACAGCATACAGTCCAAATACTGTAATTTAGACCTCTGCCCAGATTTAAGACAGCATAAAAGAATATAAGCTTTTCCTAAACTATATAATTAAGAACTAATAGCTAAAACCTGAAATCAGATAGAGAATAGCCAAAAAGGGCTCATGAACTGATGCAGATGGAATCCATAAGGTGGAGATCCCGATAACCTGGTTAAATTGAGATGCAGCAATGAAGCATTGCCAGGCTTTAGAAGCCAATTTGTGAAGTAAACAAATCAACATTAGCAAACAGTGGATGACTGTGGATGTATGGAGCTTATTTGCTCACCCAGTATGCAAAGGGAGAAATATCTGCTCATCATCCCCTCTTTTATCTGAGCCTGAGCTAATGTCTGTGCAGTCAATGGAATTCTTTCATTGACTTCTAAGATGAAAATCTTTTGAAACAAGTGAAAAAACTAGTTCCTAGTATTTTCACTATCTGGAATGCTGAAGGAGGATAATACTAAACCAAATAAAACTGATTTGACACTTCTTTCCTGTTGAGAGCAATTTTTGTTTCCCTTAGGACACCCCTATTGTTAGCAAGCTTTTAACTAATTTGTCCAAATTGCTTGAGTAGTATAATTTTACTGCAACTCCTTAAAAATCACTAGCATTTTGCCAGTTCAGCTTCATGGAAATCAGTTGAATTAAACTGATAAGAAAGCATTTCAATAAAGTAGTGGATCATGTCACTTAATACTCTCAATTTTTGCATCATCTCTTTGCATTTGTTTTCCTGTTTATATCTTTTGTTTTCTTTGTAGGTTGTCCTTTTTCCCTTCTAAACAATTCTGTTCCCTTCTCCACACTTGATTCTTCCTGATAGCAATTTCTCAAATCTGAGTTCCATTTGGAAATGGAATTTGTTTACTCACTTTCTTGGTTTGCAGCCCAATCATTCTGCATCAGTTCTGTTCCCACCAAGGAGGCAGGAAGGGGAATCAGATGGTATTTTTACAGCCATTTGTTACTGCTTTGATGACTTCACAGCTCTCTGCACAAGTTGTCATCTGATGGATGGGTTTTTCTGGTGGGTGGGGTTTTTTCCACTCTTCTCAACTTTAATGGCAAGAGATGTGTATGTTCATATGCACAGGAGGGTGTGTGTCATAGCCACACCGTGCTAAATTACACAGTACAGTGTAATATTTAGACAGAACATTTCAGAGCTACTTGATCAGGGACTAAGAGAAAGCTCCCCAGATCATTTGGGAGGACATAAAATTCAGCAGGACTATAATTAGATTAAGTTCAACAAAATATTTTCATTCCAATGTTCTTCCTCACAGAAAAACCTTTTCCCTGACATTCTGTATCTGTGCAAGGATAAGGTATATTAGAGAGATGATATGAGCATGGAGCTGCTTGGAGCACAGCTGGAGTTAACTGTGTGCTAAAAGTCCATTAACCCCTGTCCTGTTAGTCTGCTTATTCCACAGCCTCCACAGAAAACCTGCTCTCATAAATTTTCTACCTATAAGCATGAGAAGTAAGAGAAATATTCCTCTGTGAAACCACCTCTGTGTTTACCAAGAGCGCAAAACAGGTAACAGTGGGAAAGAACAGTACAGGGAATTTTATAGCTCCTAACACTGCTTTCTAATAAATCAACATGCTGTAACTATAAATGTATCACTCTCCTGGATAACTAGAATATTTGTCTTCACTCTTAACATTGAAAACAAGAATTCACAATGAATTAGAAATATAAAGACAAGTCTGAAATTTAGAGATATTTACCCTCAGTAATAAATGTGAATATTTTACTATTTGGAGGTATTGTTACCAGCATTTCTGAAAAGATAAGCAATTTAATTGTTTGGAGAAGAGCTAGAATTTTGGACATAAGTCTTCATTTGTCTTTCACCGGTTCTTTGGGGAAAAAAAACAACCAAACAAAAAACAAAAAGTATATTTTTGAAAAGCTGCTAAGTTTTGCAATGAGATTTCAATCTGAGACGGAACAAAGGGAGAAAATGTAATTCCTGAGTATTAATGATCAAATTATAAAATTGTGAAGTGCCTCAATTTGGTTTTGTTTGTTGGTTTGGTTTTTCATCAACACACCAGAACTTTGACAAATAGACAGAACCAAGACTTTGAACAACTCTCAGACACAAGGTGCAATTCTTGAACTGTCCTATGCAGGGCCAGGCGTTGGACTGTTGTGATCCTTGTACGGCCCTTCCAACACAGAATATTCTGTGAAATATAAGTCATTGCAGCTAATGAGGATGTTCATGTGAATGAATTACCCTCTGTATACTGTATCTTTCTCTAAGCAAAATGCTTTTATTAAGAAGAGAGGAAGAAGTCTGCATTAACTCTCTGAATTAGATCAATCTCTTGAGCACTATCTTAATATAGAAAAAAATAAACTTGAAAAACCTTGTATGGCAAGCTCCATAGGCATGGTCACATAAAAAGGAAGGTACAGGCAGTGGATTCAAGCATCAGCAGCAGCTTTACACAGTGTCACTGATGTAACTGATGCCAAAAATTCAGGTAACAAGTCAGCTAGGAAAGACCCACTGAATAATCAGAGGAGCAGAAAAACATCCATCTCAACTGCTATCTGAAAGGATGCCTGGAGAATGGACCCTCCTAGGTGGCCTCTCCTTTAACCACTCCAGAGAGCCCCTCTGCCAGAACAGCGTAAGGACCCCCCGAAACACCGCGACAAAAACACAGACAAGGAGGAAATCTTGGAGCTTATTTCTCAGAGTGGGAGCAAAAAGAGGATTTCACCATCTTGTATTTCAGATTCAAGTGGCCCTGATTGCAAAATGTGTGTGGTTGACCTCAATTTTGTGCAGTGCAGATCTGCAGCTCAGGTTTTCACAAAGCTCTCATGCTTTATCTGACTGAATCAGACTTCATGGCTTGCTAGCTTTTTCACTAACATATTGTAAGCTCCCTCTTGTCATTGTACAAATGCATCAATTTATTCAGGGTCTGTCGTTTAACACACTAGTGTCTTTTGATCTCCTCTTTTAGCCTTGGCAAAATAACTTCAGTACCACCACTGGGGCTGAAGATTCCTCTTCATATACACTGTGTTTCCTTCTTTGTTTGAGAAACTGTAGACTAGTTGAGATTTGAGAAACAGTAGCTTTATACAATCTTTTAAAGGATTATTTACAAAAATACTAAAAGAATAGACTGGTAGCAGAGCATTCAAATGTAAATGAGCACAGTAATCTATTCAATACAAGTTACTAAATTGGGCATCTATAAACCTGGTAGCACTGTTGAGGAGTACTCAAATTTCATTGTCCAAGTGATCTCTCACTTTTACACCATAGCCAAAACAGAAACCAAACTTTGCAAAGATGTTCTAATAATGAAACATCAGAAAATGCTAAAATAATGAAATCTGAAAGATGTGACAAGCCCCTCTTCCTTATATAAAATGCCATTGATTCGGCAGAGGAATTCAAACCCCTAAAACAACAGGCTAATGAAACTAGTATTTTTAGTATACTGAAAATACTTGATAGTATTAGGTTTATATACTGGCTAACTCATCTCTGTGTGGAGATATTCTGTCTGGAGAATAAAGATTTAAATACATTCAGGAAATTACCTGTGCTTACTTGTCTTGGTGAATAAGAGATACACTTTGTGATGGTAAGTACTTATTTAAATGTTCTTCTGAAGTCTGAGAGCTTAGGAATTCAGAAGTCTTATAAAGAAGGATGATATAGATGAAAATAAAATAAAATAAAATAGAACAGAGTAGGATATGTGAAAAGACAAAAAAACCACTGTAAAAATCTCTAAGAAACCTCTTAACAACAGAAGGCTGGTTAGCTCCATCTCAGAAAAGGCATTTATCTTGAATTTTTTGTTATATCAAAATGTGTTCAGTGAAATCAAGTGAAAGGAGAGAGAATATCAGCCTTGTCAACCATCAGTGTAGGATGTAAGCACTGAGCAATTAAAGACCTGAAATACCTTTCATAAAGATCAAGTAGATCATGCTTTTCTTTAAACAGAAATAATTACACTGCTTATTCATTAACTTCTTCATAAATCCTATTAATTTTGAACTATTATATATCCTGGAAATGCAGTTGAGGCTAAATGAACCTCATTACACAGTGTCCATGAAAATGATAATAGGGCTAAGGATAGGAAGTGCAGATGGTAATAATTAATTGCTCATCTTCCAACTTCACAAACTCTAAATCAACAGTTCTATTTTTTTTTTTTAATTGTTTTCTAGAGATATTTTATTCTAGTCCACTTTCATTGGTGGTAGTTTCTTTTTAATGCAATTTTTTAATGTGAGGAGATAAACACAGAGTGATTTTTATCTATGTTTTTGATAAATGAATGTCTCAGCAAAATTTTACAGCTAAAAAGGTTATTTACTTAAGAGAGATTTTCTGTATGTGGAAAGGTCAGATTTTTTTTAGATTACTGTGAAATTGCTTCTGCCTTTTAGGAAATCTTCTAAGACGGCTCCTCTCCTTGTAGTGTTGACAAGGACACAGGAAGGATGTGGCCTAAAGAAATCAAATGAACAGCATAAAATCCTAGCTGGAATCTTCTGCTGCCCAGTTTGTTGGGTTTGAAATTCTGTCAAAATGTTGAACAAAACAAGAAGAGAGAAAGGACTTCAGAACAAAAATCAATAACCAAGTCTTTTGAACTGTCCATGTACAAAGTTCTAATGAAAATGTCCTTGAGGGAAGTTTTAATATTGGACTTTGAGATCAGCTCCTCCATTGCCCTGAAAGCATTGTAGAGCATTTGAAGTTTTCAAATGCACAAAAGTTTGCTCATACAGCTGAGGCTGGGGATGCCACTGAGGGATCTCAGAAACAGCAGTTTGCCACTGAAGACTGTACAGAATTCTGTATGTGTTATTTGCACTATGTCAAGTTTAGCTGGAGGGTACCATTTACTTCAAGGGAGTCTGTAAGACTTTAAATAGCATCTCTCCATGTACAAACTAATAAGTGATCAGATGCAGAGCACACTACAAAAAGTGCTCTGGTCCAGCTAAGGGATTTTACTTAATATACTGTAAATAGATGGAACTTTTATATAAATACAATTTATAGAACGTTAAATAAGGTTTGGATATAATATCCCATTAAATGGGATTACATTTCTTTGTATCTGTGTGAGCCTGATAAAAAATGCAAAACATTCAGTACAGCATCAAGGTCATTCTGGGAGAACTGCCACACATTAAACTGAGGTTAAAATGGTTGGTGAGTGAGGGTTGCACAGTAATTGCATTGCTGTTCCCCTAAAATACAAAATACAGACATTTACTGTCCCTTTGGAGCATTTTTCGCCCCAGTGGCACTGAGAATTCATATGCATTTACACTCAGTTATAGTTAGTGTTATTAGAAGAAAATCTTTTTGGTATTAACATACAATATATCTGGCACAAGCACAGGAAATGTTTAAATTATCAGAAGATGTTAATTAAAAACACCCCAAAATGATATTTTTTTCTCATTGTATGATGTTTTTATACATAATCTATGTATTATCATAAAGATGTATCACAAAGTCAGCATAGAGATTTCCACAGAGATAGAAAAGCAGCATTTTGGAATTACTTTTGCTTAATAAAATGAAGCCTTTCTCACTTAAATTTTACAATAAAAGCACAGTCTACTGTGTTTTCATAAACTGGTTCTTACAACTTCTTTTTAACTTTCTAGCATTCAGTTTATTTCAACAGGATTCACCCTGCAGTTCAGTAAACATTCTGTGCTGCTGCTTGTGAAACCAGAGCCAAAGAGCCACTCCTGGTCAAGGTGAGGAGCTCATCACTCCTGCCCTGGTCAGCTGGAAACTCAGAGAAAACAATCACCCTGGGCTTTAGATCACCTGGGCATGGACACAACACAGCCATGAACTACCCAGATTTCCCTCCAGTCTGTCTACAGCAATGCACTTCACCCCTTAAATGCATAAGATTCAACTACTTAGTCCAAAGTACTTTGCTTTCCCCTCTTATGTGCAGCCACTGATTTGATATTTACCAAGCAACTGTGATTTTCAGCCACTGCTGCACCAAGACACTTCCACCTACAGAATCTTCCATGTATTCAGGTATTAATTATGGCAATACAAAGACTGATAAAGATACCAAACACATTCTCAACATTCAAAATACATGGAGAACTGTGATAGTAAGATCTTTTCCTACTACAATTATATGCAGCAACAACATAATGGCATTAATATAAAACAGGAGTTGTTAAAGCAAATCCAGTAGTTAGAATCAGGACCAAGGAAATATATTAATAACTACAAAAAAGCATATGAAGAGTTAGTGAAATAAGTTGTTGTATGTAATTGTGAATGGCTTAATTTATGAGAAGCATATCTATAAATACTAAAAGGTGAAGAGATAAGAGAGTTCACATATATCCTATTATGCATAATTGAAAAATATCATCTTGATATCACACACTGCTTAAAAGTTTCAAGACCAAAATTTAATGTTCAGCGTGTGAATAATTCCTGAAAGAACATGAACTGAGTGCTTAGAGAACTCTCAAATACAGTGACTTTCACTCTGGAGTTCTGTTAATGACATTTTTTTTCACTCCATAATGGAGAGGAAGCATAATTCACTGAGCTATTTCATCTTCTATAAAGCACTTGAGTCAATTCTATATCTGACTGAACTGAAAGATGCCAAAGAATTAATCATCACCTGCCTCCCAGTTAAAACTGCAAAGGCCAGTTTTCCTTGTTGTGAGGATTCACTTAGCCCTAATTGAAGCAGCACTTAAATATCACAATAGAACCATTCACTCAAAGAATTCTCAGCCATTTCCATCATCCTTCTGCCATCCTTCCTCCCCATTAAACTGTTTCCTACTTCCAATACAAATAACTCTGTAAAGCTTGTCATGGATTTTTAGTGCTATAGGAATACACATGGGTGGAATGTAACTGATGGAGGAGATTTGAAGAGAAAATGAGATTTTTGTCATTCACTCTGTAAATCTTCTTTTGAAACAAGATGCATGAGCATTAATTACTAACAGGAAAAAAAAAAAGAAGCTCTTTTTTCATAATGTTTCTGAAATTAAAATAATATGTTGAACAACTGACTTTTTGAAAATACAGCTTAGGGCCACTAAAAATTAGATTATCACATAGAACTTATGATAAGTAGGCTTAGAAAAATCTTAAATAGAAAACAGAAGTACATAGAAGACCAGTAAGATTTCATCTGACATGGATTCCTCTCATGTACAACAAAATTACAGCAATTTGAGCAGACTCATCTCTGCAGGAGGTTTTCATTTAAGCACTTTGGGAAGTGACTAACATGTAGACTGCCCTGGACAGGAGAACTCTTGTTGTCAATGGCCATGTAACCGTGTTCAGCAGAGAGAACTGATTCATGTGTGTGGTGGACTATTTCCTACTAAAAAATCAATTAATTGGCAGAGATTAAAAGGTCACAAAGTGTCCAAATCAGAGACAACTGTTCATATTGATGGCATCTCTCAACTGAGGGGCATTGGACCATTAAAAAGGGAAGTCTATACAAGAAGAAAACATCCTGATTTTCTCTCCATTTGCCTAGATTTTTAGTTTCTCCCTAAACTAGCCAGATACCTAGAAGCACAAACCAAAAAAATAATCGGTTTTGATAGCCATTAGTGAAATCTGTTCTTAATGAACTGCTGCATTACATGATTCGTGTTTTAAATTAATTTTAAAATTTGGGCTGATCTCATATTAATTTTCACTGCACTTAAAAGCTTGTTTCAACACCCAAGTGAGGCAAAAAGATTCTTTTTTAGTGCATACTAGACTGACTTCCCCGACCACAGCAGACTGTATTTTTGTGAGGCTCTTCAATAGGCAGCCAAATAAATAGCTTTTTCCCTGCTGCATGGTTTGCTGTTTGCTTAAGCAAAAATCCAATTTCTGGAGAAGACTCCACAAGGGCTAAATTCCCTGCCATTTACAAGTGTCCCATTAGAGTAGCTTTCTATATGGAAATAACAGTCCAAGAGAAGGAGAGAAAGAGTAGGTCTGAGGTCCACTCTTCCCAATGTGTTTTATTATTTCTTTTTCATTTGAAGAGTAGAGCTGTGCTCCCATGAGAAAGAGAGAGTAATATTGGAATACAAATGTCTTAAGAAAATTGAGCTTCTTTAAAAGTAAAATTTTCTCTCTGGCTTTTTTATTGTTTCCCCCTACATATCAAGGACAAGGGGAGACCTGACAGCTTCAGACTCAAGCTGCCTTTCGTTAAAATGCTTTCAATTAGAAATTCAAAGAAAAAACTCCTACTGGGGCAGCATGTATTAGACATGTTGGGATTTGTGCTTGATTGCTGTTTTCTTAAGTAGAAGATCTCATTTTAAAACTGCAATTAGAAGGATGGGGTGAAGAAGACCCTGTGCATCCAGTGGCAGTAAGAAAAATTATCAGTTGCTACTGCTACCACATCTCAAAGGGAGGAAAGGTAAAACAAAAGCTCTTAATGAAAGTTCACAGAAGTGCATTTAATTTAGATCTAATAGGACAGACATTCCAAATCTGCAGGATTAGAATTGATTATTTAAAGAAAGTTCACTGACATTTAACAGCCACATAATGAACTCTGACATTCATCTACTTTACAAGTGATACACTTGTATCATGAAACACCCTGTATTAGGTGGCACCTCTGTATTTCACAGTGGTTCAACCAGGAAAGCTGCTTTTAAATGAATTTTCTTCACTTCAGTGTTGTACATATAATAATAATTTTAAAAGTCTGGAGTTAACAGTCAAGCAGAGTTTTAGAGAGGTGCCAGGCAGGGAGATGGGAACCTCACAGCCCGTGCTGGTCACACAGACTCTGAGATCAGTGGGGTCAGGACTCACACACTTCCCTGGGGGCCTCCACAGCACTGACACTGCCTTGTCTGAGGGCACCATCATGGCATTTTGTTTGCCTCCAGAATTTTGATACACGTGAGAGCATTTATATTCTGTAGCATGCAACGAGCACTTTGGAACCTGGCAGGTTCCTAATATCTGGTTTCCTGAGTGCTGCTTTTGTCTGGGGATATTTTGCACTGGAATTCTGACCAGAAACTCACTGAGCTCACAGATTCAAACTCTTAGCTATAGTGATTGAAGTTGTTTAGTTTTGGCCTCTGGATTACTAATAGCATTTATAAAAAAGTGGTTTGAATTTGAGAATTCATCACCTTACCTGTCTTCTGAAAAGGAGTTATGTGCATATACTCTATGCATATTTAAATATCAGAGCTTAAATATGCATTTGAAGTGTATTCAGAACTGTCTTCTTGAACAAAGAGGGAATAGGGGCCTTTGAGGAAAAGTAGGAAACTGGCATACATAACATCCAAGTAAAAAAGGAATGGAAATCACTAAAGAGTTAAATTTACGTAAGACATTGGATTATATAAGATGACCAGGGTTCATAGTTGAAACAAAAATAAAGCCTGTTGGTTTGTTTTTTTTTCTTTTTCACACCATATCAAAATAGGAACATGACAGGAGAAATTACTGGAAGATTTATTTGGTATAAGACAAAGCTCCTAGAAACCCAGAGTGTCACTTGCTAAGAACAAGTGACCTGAAAAATACTTCTTGATGAGAATTTACCTTTACATCCAAAAGCAACCTCAGAACAGGCCCTCTGCAGAGCACTGCTTCTGTTCTGACCAAGGCCAGAATATGTGGAGCTCTGTGTCTATTTTTCCATTAATCTGTGTGCATGGTAAGTGCATTTTAGTTTTTTATTATGGTGAGAACATCATTTGGTAGAAGGTGATAACCAGATTTTTCTAAATGTAATCTACTAGTGAGGCCTAAAGGTTCAGTTCAGATTTCTGAAAGCTCAGTTTGAGATAACTTCCTTTGTTAAGCTATTTTCTATATATGTTCCTTTACCTTATTAATGTACTGTTTCTCCTTTATAATTGAATTTGTTGTCTTCTACAGCAGATCTAAAGTGTCTGCCTTAACATATTTATGTACCATTTACAAAACACTTTTATAAACATAATAAACCACTTTTGGACCTTTGAGACTGAAAAATCAGCAAAATACTATGAGATGTGATAATTTTTTATCTTAATACTAGAACTTATTTCCCTGAGAGTGCAGAGAGTAGTGTGTTGATTTTAATTAATGCCAATAAACAAAAATCCTTCCTAGGAAGATTTGTGAGTCTTCCCTCACAAGAATAGGACTCTGCTTCTCTAGAAGACACATGCATGCAGGCATTTCACCTTTGAATAATTTCTTTAATATTTAGAAGAATATAGAGCATAAGTAATTTTTAATAAGAACATATTTTTTAATTCTATTTCCTAATGAAATTTAGATTTTAATGATTTTAATGTAAAAATTTTATATTAAACTTTAAAGTGAATGTAGTAAAAAAATTACCAGTGCTTAGAGGTATTACAAATCTCTGTAAAACTCTGAAAGTTGAGCTCAAGGCAACACTCATGAACAAGGAATTGTGCTGAGCTTATTCAAATAACCTATCATGGTTCTGCCTTAAATGTGAAATTATATATTTTTGGATTTTATAATTTTCATACAGTTTCTTGGTTTTGTTTAGGAGCTTATTGCTTTGAATTTATATTTTTCTATCTCAGAATAAAGATAAGCTCTCTCAAAGCTTTACTATCTCAGAATATTTTTAAATATCTGTTCTGATGCTTGGAGAAAAACAATTAAAAGCATTATAAAACTTAAAAATGTATAAATCTTTATATGAATTATAATTAATAAAAATGATCTAAATTATCTGTAAAGAAAAATTTCCAAGTATCATGTACTTGGTGCTATTTTTTTTTTTAAACATACCTAATAAACTGATGCAAAGATGCTGCATATTTTATACACCTCAGAGGTACCACTGTTCAGTTTGAGTTTAAGCTGCCTTTGGATGTCAGTAGGTGTTATATCACATTACTGTAGTTTAAAAAACAAGTGAGCTCATTTTGGAGAAATACCAACAACTCCTGGCAACAGTGACTTGCTAGGATTGGATACGTGTTGCATTGCCTTCATTCTCAGCTACATTAATTCCCAGTACCTGAAACATTAAAGTTTTTTTAAGGTATGAGGAGGGAATTCTGTCTTTAAAAATTAGCCTTGTGTTGAATTGTTAAAAAGACAGCTAAGTCCAATGGATGTTGCTTGTTCAATATGTGTATTTGACTTCAGGTAAATTCTAAATATCAGCATGATCAATGCCTAAAGTAAGTTCAAAACACTTTGGCCCTAAACAATCACGATTGACAAAATTGCACGTGTGTGAATTTTTTATTTCTGCCTGAAGGTTATTTTTTTAAATGCATGAACCAAAACAGCTGTACTGAAATGGCAATAACTGTATTATATGAATATAACTGTGTCCAAGGGCAATTCCTGCTACAGTTCCTGAAGAATTCTTAGTGTCAAATAAGTGTGAGATAGATGAAGAAAATAAAAAGAAATTTAAAAACCACAAAAAAAACCCCAAACAAACCAAAGCCACAAACAAACAAAAACCTCTACAAACAGACAAGCTCCCTCCCTCTCACACCAAATCATAGATATTAGCTATTTCTGAATTGATTCATTCAGAGTATCTTGGTGAAATTGGCAGGCATTAAGACCTTTTAGATAATAAATTTTTAAAAATAATGTCCTAACTACATATATAAATGACTAAAAATACCTCATGGTGAAATTTAATATTATCAGAAGGTGAATCCAGCATATCTGACAAAGGATGTTGGTTGGGTTTTTTTTTTAATCTAACTTTCATTGGCTGATTAATGAAGAACTTCTGAAACAATTTAATCTATCCAGGGATGTGACTGTTACTTTATATTGTCCAGGGCTGATTACAGAAGAAGTTCTAAAGCAGTTTAATCTGTTCAGGGGTGTTAAACAAATATGTCAACATTCATTTTACATTTGTGTCTACCACAGCCAAATGAGAAGAATGCTGGAAATAGATTGCAGTGCTCTGTTTGCTCAAGGAAAAAAGAAGTCAATATGCTTCATATTTTATAGAGGATGCAAACTACTTTGTAAGATGAATGCTTTTCAGATTGAGCTTTTCAGTAGCTTTACTGGGTAGATTATGGTCTGGCATTCTGCCATATAATGATATATAACGTTATAGCTCCCTATTATGCAAATAACAATTTGGCTGGGAGGACTGAGTGCTTAGATTTTCTCTAAGGACTATCATATATTTCAAACTTCTAACATCAAATTATATTTGACATTTAATTTGAACTCAATTTATGTAGAAAAATAATTTTAGAAACTCTCTTGTGTAAATTTCTAATAAGTGTTACATTTTAATTTTTTTCCTTTTTTTCATATGTATATATGTATGTGCAGGGAGGTTTAATTTGGATTGACAGGGAATACATCATTACATAGAACACCATATATGGAAGGGTATTCTAAGCCAGGATCTCCCAGTACAAAGTAAAATATATATGGAAAACAATAGCAAAAATGTTAAAATTCATGCACGCATCTGCTATTAATTAATTCTTACAAAATAAGACTGACAGGTACATATGCATTAAACAATGTTGTACAGGGAATTAATAATGGAGAATGGTGGATGATGCATAATGAAGCTCAGGAGCTGGTAATTAATCTGGGAAAGGTCAGTTCTAACCTGCACTCCTCCTTCCACCTCTCTCAGATTTACCTGGTGGGGCCAGTACAACACTCATGGGAGAGATCATTTCATCTCCACTCCAGCCCCACCAAGGACACCAAGATTGAATTTGGCAGAGATTTTTCCTTACCAGGGCCTCGGGCTCCTGATCCAGAAGCTGGTCTGACTCACCTGTGAGTATTTGCAACCTGCAAACTCACAAGCACTCACAAATCTGTCCTATTCTTTTTCTATCCTTAGATGTCCATATAGTGTAAAGGATTAGATTACTTACTCAGGGGTATTTATTTCTACTTTTCTGTTGCTTTGCCTCATCTTTATTTTACTATCTTACACTTAAATATTTGTTAAGAGTTTTTGCTACCTTGAATGAGCACAGTCAAAGGTCTGTCATATCATGTTACAATCTAAGGCTCTAAGTTGTTTGATACTGCCCTTTTTTAAGTTGATGCTTACAAAAATAGAGAAAGAAACAATATAGGAAACAGATTTCCAGGGCTACTTAAAAAGGGCATGGTTTCTTGAATAAAAGGGGAATGTCTTTAAAGACCAAATCAAACAATCAAAAAAAAAAAAACCAAAAAAACCCCACCCCCCCACCCCCCCACAAATAATTCACATTGAAACTATAGAAAAATCATGCTTCTGGAAGTTTGAATCAAAGAGGGAAAATGAAACTGAAGCTATATCTCCTTTCCTGACCAAAATGACTTGTTTTGTATGTTTTGAAAATCCTTATATATAAATAGTTTCAAGCCACTTCAGTTTTAAGTAATTTAAAACTGACTTGTGCCCACCGTTAAAAATAAAAAAAAATTCCCTAGCAAAAAGTTCAGCAGCATGCCACAAGTTTAGGAGAAATTATTGTGATCACAGTCCATAAAATAGGCCACGAGACCTTGTCTAGCTTTAAAAAATGATCCTGAAAGTGATCTAGGCATGGCAATGTTGAGCTCAGATCATTAGTCCATGCAGCATTTTATTTATATAGTGGGATTTCTTGTCTTGCCCAAGCCAGATAATTAAAGATAGCTAAATATGCATTAATTATAGTCATATCTACTGTGTACACATACTCAAACTCAGTTTGAAGAAGGGTAGAAAAATCTACAGCACAGGTTTGTAAGAGCATTTGTTGTACTATCATATAATATCATAAAATATATGGTGCAGACAGCTTGGTTTTTTGTTTTTTTTTTTTTTTTTTTTTTCCAATTAAAAACCCCTCCAGGAATTATCATACCAAGAATATAAAACTTAATTCCCTTAATCTAGGGCCAATGACAGTGTGCAGTGATTGACCCACCACATTCTTTATATAAATGAAATACATTTTCTCCTCTAGGAAATACTGACAGAAAAAAAAACAGTGTAGATTAATCAGATGATGCTGTTCCTCAAAATATCACATAGGATGATTCTCCCATCACTAGAACTACAAAAATAATTTACATTGAATAATTTCCTCAATAAATTTTTTCTTATTCTACTCACACAGTAGAGACTGCAAGACTGCAGCTTGCCTAAGTTGAATCACCTTTCACTTTTCTTCAGTTATTTAGGGAAAGACTTTGGAATAATTCAACTGCTGTTATTTTATTTATTTATTGTGTTTAAGCTTTGATTTGTGACAGTATTCAGCTGGATGCATTCAGGTACTGGGTGAGCATAAACCAAAGAGAAGACCTTGTGAATACAGTTATTTTAAAGGCCCCTACTCTGCATAAGAAGCCTTCTTTTTCTCATCCAGAACATCCTCTCTAGCAGGAAAAGCAACTGAAACTAGGTACACTAAGGTAAGGTAAATATCAAACACCTTCCTTATTGTGTCTTGCCTATACATGCTATTTCTTTTCCCATGAATATCTGAAAAAAGCACTATATTATGTGAGAATTCTGCTGTGGAGGCAGACCTATATACACAAAAAAAACATTAAATCAGAAACAACAGCTAAACAAGGGGTAGTGAAGACATTATCACGGCCTGAGAAAGAAAGATTATAATAAAATTTGTTATATAAAAAAGGGAAACAAATGCAAACCAATTTTTTAAAAATGCTTTGAAGTTATTTCATAAAAAGTGCTGACATTGCTGTAACCTATGGAGTGGCTGGGTACACAGAGACCAGATAATGTGCTTTTAATTACTCAGTATTAACTACAAACTCCAATTCAAATGATGAATTATGTTTAGTATGCTAGTAGCAAAAATATTGCTAAAAAGTATTGTTTAAGCAATTAATGACATTAGTTAAAAATCTGCAATATTATGCACAATGTAACAATGGACTCTCAAGTTTTCATGCAAGTATCCATTCTGGGGAATTTTTTTGTGTGCATATCTGTTTGCTGACAGTCCAGAAAAAAAGCACACAAAGATAAAAATCCTGCCATGTTGCAAATCAAATTGAACATATACACACTCAGAATCAAAATTCCAATTAAAATAAACCACAATTCCTTAGTATTTCTACTAGTATTATTTTTTATGATGCAAACTTGTTTATCAAAACAGCCAGAAATTTTGACAGATCACTAATTCATAAGAACATATATTGCTTTATAAAATATGTGACACTGTTGGGAATATATTATGAAAGTGATCTTGAAGGAACAAGATGCTCTGACTTCAATTACACAAATCATAAAATATAGACCTTGCTGATACCTAAAGAGAGAATCAGGATAGAACTGTACACCTCATATCCAGGACTCAACTTTAGGACATACAGAACTAAAATGATTATGTTCTAACCTAAAAATGGGCAATATTTATGGAAGTAATCATAGGATTATAATTTAGTAGTCGTATGCTTTTTTGATATGTAAATACTTTGAGTATTAGCAAAAACAGGCAGTTGACAACCTTGTCCAGTACTTTGCAATGTGACTTCAGTGTTTGTGTTAGTTAAGCACAGTCTGTAGATCAAAAATGTACAAATTTTCAATCTAGTCTAGTGACTCACTTGGTATAATGAGATAGCAATGTTTTAATGTGATTACATCAGGACTAGTGCTAAGCCTATTTACAGCATATTTTCTAATCCTAGAACCACAACAGGATTTGACAAGTTTAATTTTCACTACAAATGATCTAAAACTATCCATTACATTTCAAAATCCTGAGACCATGGTGTGCCATATAATCCATGTTTTTAACACAGCAAACCACAAAGACTGCAAGTGGAATGACACTGAACTGAGCATAAAATATTTATCAGAAAGGTAGCCAAAGGATGGGGGAAAGTTACTTTTACTTCTTTGCAAAATATTTGCTCTTTTTCAGGCAAGGGCTTTGAAAACTCAGAAATACTGACCAGTTCTAAAAATATGCACAACAAGTGGTTATGATTCCATGGAATTGCACACCTTCTCACCTGTTCTTCTACCAGTTCTCATCATGGAAATGAAGAAATATTTCTATATTGAGATACAAATGGCAAGGGACTTGATCATTACATAGGATAACATTGTAATGTCAATTTTTTCCACTGAAGACCTTTATTCATTCACTTCTAAACAGTGAAAGCAGTAAGTCATGCTGCTCTGTGGATCTCACAACAGTGTTTTCAGAAAGCATGTTATATAAATTTTTACCTCTACATAAATAAGAACAACACAGCAAGTTTTAGATATTCTCCTTTCTGAGACACATTCACACTCTTGTGATTGCTCTGTTCATGCTGTAGAGGGATGAACCTCAAAAAGACAAGTGACTCATCTTCCAATTATGTTAACTGGTCCAACAGCTAATGCTGCTACAGCAAACTGCAAAACATTACCTCTCCAAGAGCTGCTACTACAATATATCTAACTGGTCATTTGGTCAAGCATTAAATAAAAACAAACAAACACATTTCTTCACAATAAACAGAGTGATGTGTTTTGATATATAGAAGGGGGGAAAGGTGTGGGGGGGAGTGAGCTGTTTGCCTTCTGGGTAGGAGGTTTATCCTGAGACACTTAAAGGAATTCATTAAATCCATTTAGCAACCCTTCAGTATCCCCAGAATGTGCTTCTCTGGTAGCAAGCAAGAGAACCAATCTTACAGTAGAGTGCCTAGAAGAATATTTCCTGTGCTTTGTCAGACTGAGGAGTTAAATTTCTTTTTGCCACATGTCTTTTCCAGAAGTCAAGGAATTACTATTTTCCTCCAAAATTTTCTTTCCCCCAGCTGTTCAGACCAAATCTACATTAACTCATAGAATGACAAATGGCTTTGGTTACTCAATCACTTAAAATGTTGCAATATGCTCAACTAAGTTTCTCTTCTCTGGGTTTAACTATCACATGGAGATATAGACCACTCATTCCTGCTTCATAAATGCTTTTAGGAAACATACCAAGACAGTAATAACAGTAATCTCTCTTTTGCTAAATCAATTTCTACTAATCTCTAACATGATCTTAGAGTCCACGAAGAATACTGATCATGAGACAGGAACTCGCCCACCTCTCAACCCAGGCAAGAGTGTCACAGACTAGGAAAGACAGCTGGCAGAGCAACCTCAGGAAAAAAACTCACAACCCTCTAAAATAAAAATAAATAAGCAAATAAATAATTGAGAGATAAAACCCAACCCCCAAAAAACAAGCAAACCACAAACCCCAAAGCCCAAACCCACCTATCAATGCAGCACCATTGATGTTTTCATGGGGCCATAAAATGGGCAGGCAACTTATAAGGGGTCAAAAACACCCCAAGGATTTCTGAAATTTAAATGGACTCCAGTGCTAAGTTGACACGTTTCAGACAGAGTCACAAGCCTTTAAACTATTTTACAAGGCTTTTCTGTGCAAGAATGAACTCAGAGGAAATATGCATCATCTATGATCCTTGGAAAGATTTCTTCAGTCTGATGGTGCTCTTTGTGATGAGAATAGACATTTTGGAAGTAGAGAAGTCACACAAAGTTGCAGAGCTCAGAAGGAGAGAGGAACAGATGGTTTTACTAATGAGATTTTTAAAACACACCCCCTATGCTTGGTGGACGGAGTGCATTGGCTAAAATGTTGCAGTGATTATTTTCTTAAATAACTAGACTTTTTCTAAACAGATATACATAGCAAAATGTATTAAATTTTAGATATCAATAAGCAAAAGTTCTGGTTTGTTTTGTGTTTTTATTTTTTTTCTTCATGCCATAACAGTCTCAAAAAACCATGAGGCTGTATTTTCACACTGTTAACAGTTATAATTTATGAAGGCTGAGCTTATTGATGTTAGGCATAAACATGTAAATATTATCATTGTCAATAAAGGCAACTTCAACTTTTGGGGTTGTAATTTTTTAAAATTTTATTTAAAGTATGCTAAACAGAGGGTAATTTATTCTTGTAAGAAATGGGATCAGTTGTGGTAAATAAGTATTGTGATATGCACTTGGTGACTTCTAGAAAATAACTAATTCTGTAGGATTTAACTTTCTAACAACAAATACCAATTTACACTTACCTTAAATTATGAAATGGTATTTTTAATTTGCATTGTGGACAAATAAGACATTTAAAGGTAATGGAAATATTTGGAACTAATTATCTGATTTGTAAGAGAGTTCCTGAAATTTTCTTTATCTATATGCATTTGTGCATTTGCTGGTCACTTTTTTCATGGTATAATATCAATATGAGCATTTTTATTAAAAAAAAGAAAAAGAAAGCTCACCAAAAAATTAAGCCATGATTCAATATGCAATCACTATATCTTTCAGCAAATACATCTGCTTGGAGACCAAGCAGTTTCAGCCTTTTACTGTAGACTCTTACCAGCATATTCTTGCTCAAAGTATGATACTGATTGCTATTCTTTGCTTTCTCACTAAAAAAAATTATAAATTGTAAAAACAAATGCAAGAAGACATTGCTGTTATTTGGCAACCACTCCTTGTATTGCTTTGGAGATTACCCCAGAGTCTCTAAGGTGGAGTAATGACATTGACAGCACTACAAATGGATAATGATCATTTCAGGAGGGAGTTCAGGGCTGCTCTAATTTGTGTCTGGGTGAAGTGAAGGGCTGCTGCCTAGCACGGGTCCTTCCAGGGTGCAAATACTTGGCCCAGCTGAGAGAGGCCATTCAGCATTGCCACTGCCCTGAATTCTCTGGGGCAAATCTCTACCAGCAGGATACCAGTTTTTGTATTGCTGCACAAAAAACCCTTTTAACTGATGTTATTATTTTCTATTGATTTTGAAAGAAGCTCTGCCACAACATGTTAAATAGCAGCCAAAAGGCAAATCAGGAGAAGTCAGCTTCCACAGTGGATGGACAGCTGGGTTACCTTACCTCACCTCCAAGTGAAAGGATGATGTAAAAAGAAAAAAACACCCATCAACGGATTCTGGACATGTTTCCAAACTTTCCAGTTCTAGATCTTGGCTATTAAATAAATGACACAGCCATTGGCACCGCCAAAGCCAAACTACAGCTGTTTGGGAATTTAGAATATTCCATACTTCATTCCAAAATAATGACAAATAAGGTGCTATTTTTACTCTTGGGGATTTTTTTTTCTTTAAAAAAACAAAACAAAAAAAACAAAACAAAACAAAAAAAAAAACAAAAAACCACAAAAAAACCCCCAAAAAACACAAAACAAAACAAAAAAACCCAAAACAAAAAACCCAAAAAAACCTAAAAACACACAAAAAAACAAAACCCAAAATACAATAATAATAATAATTTCTGAGGGGAGAATCTGCCATTTCAAAGTATAAAATTTTAAGTGTCCTTAAAAGGATATAAGCAATAAACACTGCTGAAACATCACCTTTCCACAGTGCTAGACTGTTTTTGGGTAATTTTCTCTGTCACTATAATTCTGGTAAGAATATTTGAGCATTTTCTCAGGAGACTGGTTATCTGTATGGTCCACACTCATGATTAAAACTTCTAGTAAAATATA
Source organism: Muscicapa striata striata (assembly GCA_030060385.1). NCBI lineage: Eukaryota > Metazoa > Chordata > Aves > Passeriformes > Muscicapidae > Muscicapa > Muscicapa striata. Next base: position 1,626,152 of record JAREIS010000049.1, read on the forward strand.
AGTTTTGCAAATTTTTGTGAATTAATTTGTTATCAGGAGTCAATACAGCTCTTGAAGTTAAGAATACCAAAACTTTCACAATTATTTAAAAGTCTAAGTGGGAGATAGTACATTTCTGAAAGAAAGATTAGTTTGACAGCTTTAATCATGAATCAGTGCATCATTCCTGTTTTTGCAGCTACAAATGCACTGTAAGAACATTGTGATTATTTGGGATCAACACACTTATTCCTGAAGGAAAAAAATTCTGAATGTTTAAGTCATTATTTTCTCTCTTCTTTGGTAATTGATTAATTTTACTTGGTAGAATTAATTAGTTTTAATTGATCCATTTCTGCTAGTTATTAGTTTGAAGAAGATAAAGGTTCTGATATTATCCCATTCTCCTCTAGGAATTTAATTTTAATTTTCTCCATTAGTCTTAGCTATGGTGAGCAGCTGACACTCATTCTCAGAGATCGTTTTTGAAAACAAATGCAATCCAATTATGAGGTTTATAGAAAACCTCCATGAATACAAGACAAGAACAAACAAGAATATTTCACCTCTAGTTAGAATATACTTGTCAAAAGAATTTGTGCACTGAAATGAAGCCTCTTCTTTCCTTACAATAACTTTCAGATGTGCCATTTAGGAATGTCCCAATGTCCTAATACAAAATATAGGTTATGTTTAACAATTCATAAACAATTCACTATGGTTTTTTGCAAGTCTTAGAAAGCAGGCATTCCTCACTGCTCTCAAAGAACCTGTCCTGGTTAAAGTACAAGCTCTTAAATTCATAACATTTTTCTACACTAATTATTATTTTATCATCCTTTATCTTCTGCTAGACTGCCCTCATTTTATATAACAGATTAAAAAAAATGGGAAAAAATATTTAGAACTTGAATCTCTGAAACTCTCAAGCTGCAACTTAGAAGTACTGACCTGAGTTACAAGTTTTTAGAAGTCACAGCTGTGCGTAATTTATCTGTGTAAATTATGTGCAATCTATCACTTGGATGTTATGGAAACTGCATGAATAAGTAAAATTGCATGACTAGAATGAATGAATGAATACTAAGTGATAGACATTCCATTCCTGAGCAAATCTTTATTGCATGCATCTAGTATGGTGAGGTAGAAGCTGCCAAATGTTGTGTGAGTTGAACCACTGAAGAAGTAAAACAATCCTCTGCAATGTACTGCAGAGTGTCATATCATTACTGTAAAATGGAAATTACTTTTTTGGAGGAAACTCTCATATCTGTCTATTCAATAGGCTTCACTACATCAGGGTGACATCTTTGGCAGATGATCTGGGAACAACCTTTGTGTCAAAAGTTCAAAAGCTTTTTCAGAAACTTCCCTGAATCCAGTGCCAGCTCTTTTTGCTAACCAACAATTCCTAAAACAGAGACTAAAACAAAGACTGCTGCTGCACTGAGGCTTTTACTGAAATAAGCTGCAATAGTGATGGTGTTTAGCCATAATTAGGACAAAAAAAGAACTTGCCACTAGGTAGCCAAAGCAGGTATTGAAAATGTTTTATATTCACAGTATGCAAAAGAGTTCAAACTCAGATTTAACTTGATTTAACACTCACAAAAACAGAGCATGCATATGTCATAAAAATAAAGTTACTGTGAAAAATATGGCACTGGATTGCAACTGGATTAGAATCTGATGACTGTTATAAAGGTCCTCACTCTCTGCAGTGAGAACAAATATGGAGGGTATAATACATGGATTTTTCTGCTTGCTCTAAGCACTAGGCTATGCCAGCTAAGTAGCTGCAGAAGAAACTTAAGTTAAAAACAGTTCTGATGGCAGCTGGTTTCACACTTAAGCTTCTGTGGTGTAAGGTTTTTAAAAAATCACATGCAATAACCTGGTTTCAGTTGTTTAGAAGAGCTCTCTTGCCCAATGTATAGCTAAACTTAGGTCAGATATGAACAACATAATTGTACTTAACATAGAGCCATCAGATCTAAAAGTATGATCAATGATTTTTTTAAGAGCACTTTTTATTCATACTTTAGAACAGTTTTATTTTAACAGCACTGTGGTTGGTTTAAGGTTGTATATGTGAAAATACCACACAGGAATTTCAGATAAGGCCTCCAATGGATAAGCAATAAAATAATTGGACTAAAGGATGAATGTGAGAAGCTTTATAAATTGCTAAATCCATTGCCTTGGATGAGGCATATGGATGTCCTTGTATGTATTTGTTATTGATTTGGAGAACTGCATGAAACAAGTGAAGGAAAAAACAATGTTTACGTGATTTACTTGTGTTTTTCTTAACAACACAGTAAAGTAAGTTAAGCTACTTGTGTCAGCTATTAAAAAATGTCTTCATAGGGAGCCCACTGGAGTATCTGATTGCTTTATGAACTAACTTTTGATAATATCATAATGGAAAATGAAATTTCTTACATTTTTGTTTTAGATCAAACAACAATATTGACTAGAGTGACAAGTCCAATCAGACCAAGATAAAATAAACTACAGTTCATGTTAATGATACTCCAGACAAGAATAGGAAGTTACTTTGCTGGTTTTGGCTGGGATAGAGTTAATTTTCTCCCCAGAGGCTGGTATGGGCTGTTTTGGGTTGTGCTGGAAATGGTTTGCTGACACAGGGATGTTTTCCTCACTGCTCAGCAGGGCTCACAGAGTCAAGGCCTTTCCTGCTGCTCATCCCAGCCCAGCACTGAGCAGCCTGGGGTGCCCATGGAGCAGGGAGGGGACACAGCTGACCCTGAGTGACTACAGGGACACCCCAGTCTGGATGGAATCATGCTCAGTGGATAAATTAGGGGGAATAAGAAGGAAGCAGGGGCATGGGGGGACCTTCTTAATGATGGTGTTTGTCTTCCCAAGTTACTGATGCACGTGATGGAGAGGTGCTTTCCTGGGAACAGCCAAACACCTGCCTGCCCATGGCAAGTGAGGAATTAATTCTTTATTTTGCTTGCTTGCACGTGCCTTTTGCTTCACCTGTTAAATTTCATTTATCTCAAGCTATAAGTATTTACACTTTTATCCTTCTGATTGTCTCCCCCATCCTACTGAGAGGAAGTTCTGTTTTGCTGATTTGCTGGCTGGGATTAAACCACTACAATTACTTACGCTCACTATTAGTGCTATACCCCAAAAACTTTAAATTAACAAAAGTCCTAGTGACTTTTGTTTCTTAATTTGAACAATTTTTTTTATGATCACCTCTAGGACAGGCTAAGAAGTTAGGAAGATCAAAGGCAACATTTCACTAACCAAGGAAATGATAAATGTAATCTCAGTGGATATTGCAGTTGGATAGGCAAAGAGAGATGTATTTGGGAGACTGTAGCTGAAAGATACTCAGAAATAAATGAACAGAAAAGGAAAACTTTGAACAAGCATAATCTTTCCAAGCCAAGACAAAAAGTCATTTGGTTTAACAGCTTGTCCATTGTAATATCTCTATTTAAACATCCCCATGGTAAAAAAAAAAAAAAAAAAAAAAGAGAGAGAGAGAGAGAATCACCATTATTTGCTCTCTAAAAATAAAGTGATTAAAATTTCAATAGTTAAATAATACCTGCTCTGGTCACAGCCCTTCCAGTTCACAGCCATTCCTAATAAAACTAAATATCTCCTCTACTATCACTGGTAGCACGTTAATATTTATAGCTTTGCACAAGGTAACAATTGTTTATGGTGCAAGAGACACAGAAAATGCAGTGAAAGAAATCTAGTTTTCCAGAACAATAGTTCATATATAAAAACACATTTTAAAGTAAGACTGTTCAAGCAGGATGGGAACATATTCATTAAAAAAGTCTGCATAACATTTGGGAGGATTCATTAATTTCCTTTCAGATTTGAAGGCAGTGCATCTTTCTACTTTTTCCTGTGTGAGTGAAGCAGTACCCACAGTGGAGGAACAGCAATATACAGACTTCAGCCTAAGTGGACATGCAGAGATTCATGGGATGATGTGAGATGTGTCTGAAGATGCTGAAGGATACCCTAGGAAGGCTTTTGGCACAGTCTCCCAGAGCTATCTTGTCCCCAGTTGGTGAGTGACAGCTGGAGAGATGGACAAGGGCAGGTAGAGAATTGACTGGACTGCCAGGATCCACAGTGCCTGAGAGTCCAGCTGACAATCCCTACACAGGCGTGTCTCTCAGGGATCAGTGTGGGGACTAACACTGGGAATTGCCTTTGTTAATGCAGGACATGAGAGGACAAAGTGCACTCCCAGCAGAATTTTGGATGCCAACAAATTGAGGGGCATCGGTTGGTATGTGGGGGACAGGGCTGCTGTCCTGAGGGACTGGGACAGACTGCAGACATGGCTTGACAGGAAACCACTGAACTTTAGCAAAGGCCTTACTAATGAAAGATACTGACACATTGGAATGAGTCCAGTGGAGACCACCAGGATCCCTCTAGGATGGGAGAGGATAAGGAATATGGAATACATGAAAAGCATCAAGAAATATGTTTGTTTAGCATCAAGAAGAGGAGACATATTACTACTCTCTTCAACTTCTGCAGTCTGAGAGATACAAACTGACAAGCAAAGAACGTGGAAATCCTGACTAGATATTAGGAGAAAATTATTTGATTTTACCATGAGGATGGTCAAATACACCCAAAGAGAACAAAGAATCTCCATCACTGAAGGTGTTCAAGACTGTGATTCTGTGTGACTTAACTGGAGAAGTCTTGAACATCTTGGTTTGAAGACAACAACTGTAACAAAGGGGTTAGTTAACCTCCAGAGGTACTTCTCAAACTAAATTGTTACATGATTCTGCAAGAGCAGAAACAAAAAAAAAAAGAGAAAAAAAAAAAAAAAAAAAAAAACCTCAAAAAAACAGTGAATCCATGATACTGATTTATCATTTGGTTTCTTTTTTTTCTATTTTCTTTTCCTCCAAGTCAGTTTTGTTATACTAAACATTAGTCCGAGCCTTTATTATGATATAAAACGTTCCTTTATTCAAATGTAATGAAAAGTTCATTATGACTTCCCAGCTACCAGTGCAAACAGTGTACTTAGCCAAATGGCAATTGTATCAGTCTTCCTTCTATTCCAATACTGCTCTGAAAGTTGTGTCCCTCAAATGAATAATTACCTACAGAATAATTAAATGTTGCTGATATGGTCTACTCATCCCACTTGTACATAGAAACAGCAAAGTCTGTCTTCCCTGAAATCTATCTCCGTCATGTTGGATAAGCTTACTGCCCATCACAGGGCTGGCATCGATCCCCACTCAATTACAGATGAACATAGCACCATATTAAAAGACAAATAAGGTTTAATTTTAATCACAGACAGCCTGTAAGTCCATGTTCCATTACAGATTAAAAGAACCAATTATTTTTAAAAGTAAAGATTTAATGAAAGACTTTACTAATATATAGACACATTGCTCCCTCTGCATTCTAAGTCAGACTCTGCAATAATGTTCAAAATTGCTGCAAGCAATCCAAGCAAGGCATGGGGATGCACCTTGGAGAAGAATGTTTTCCCTTCAGATACAAATGCACTTTCTCAACAGGGCTTCTTTTGCAAGATTTCTCTTTCAAAAGAGAAAAATCACAGACCGTTTATAATCAACAAATTAACTCTGTGGCCAGAGTTTTATTGTTACTAAGACAGAGTAAATGCAAAATAATTACACTGAAGCAGGCAGAAATTCCACACTAATGACACCAAGTGCTGCTGAAATCGCTTTATCCCAGACTCAGAAAGGTAACTAGGAACCTAATTCTCATTTGAATTCAATGGGAGTTAGGCACCTAAACATCTCTGAATCAAGACATTGTAGCCTTCCATCTGTAACAAGAGGAGTTGGCTTGCATAATTAACTGCAGAATCTAGGGCATCTTATTATTCATTCTTTAGTACTAGTTTCCAATCTTCCTTGTTTATTGAGGTAGTATAATGTTTGTGAGACTGTGAACTAGTAAAATTTTAGCTCTATAATGTTGTTGATATTACCACTGAGATAAAAACATGTATATTTTAGAGAGACATCTACAAACTGGGTGATCTGACAATGCTATGCTTAGTTAATAATTAATAGTGCTATGAATGCAATGCAATTCCATTTGTACAGAGAAAGCACGAGAGGTTTATATATATATATACACACAAAGATAACATCCCAATTTTTAAAGCTGTTTTTCATATAATGCCATGCTTTTTTAAAAGGAATTTCACATACACCATTCAACCAGAAATGCCTTAATGCATGGTAAAGTCTCTTCATTTTTCTAGATTTGGGGAGATCTTCTTTAGAAGGTAACAACAGTCAAAGCAGTATTTACTAACAGATGTTATATCAATCTTACCATTACTATTCACAGTTAAAAACAAAACCTCCAAAACAAAATAGGACTTTCTTGACTAGAAAGAACTTGCATTTTATTTGCCCCTCTAACCTTCAAGGAAAAGTGTACCAAATAAAACACTAGTTAGGTCTGTAGAATGAGGCTTCAGAAAAGAAATGCAGACATTTCTGATATATTTTAAGGATCTCATACAAAAAGACACTTAGAATACTTCTGATGTTGAACAAAAGAGTTGGGAAACCTTCTCATCTACTTATACTCCGCCCTTGCTGTTTTCATCCTGCTGAATTCTTTTTGGTTTTGTCCTCACTGATCCCTGAAAAAATCTCCAGCTTCTCTCCACTTGTTAGATATTCACAAAGAGAATATGAGAGAACAGCAAGCAGGTGCTCCAATGGAAAACAGATCCTCAGAACGCAGGTGCATTGCAAAGATTCAGCCTCAGAAAACAGCAGCTGTGTTCTGGGAGTGTTCCCACCTTCCTTACACACTCTTACATGCACACAATTTACAGAAATAAGAAACTGAATTTACCAGGCCTAGGGATACCCAGGATTGTGCAGAACTGAATCCCTCCTTTCAGGCTGAAATCCTGCTCTCTTTCATTTCTAATGTTCTTTTAACTACAAGAAATTCTAATTTTTAGGTATACCACCAAATTCTTCCAACATGTTCTGTGAAATATCATAAAAGACACATGAAATCAAGACTTTGTTAAATCCCTGCACAGAAAACCTATGAAAATAAGATAAAACAAGATACACACTGAAACTTCTGTCTTAGCACAACTTTTGTTTGCAGTATGAGGATATAGGAGATCTTCAACTGAAGCAACAGGTTTCACAAAAATATGTAGAATATGTAAAGGTACAGATTGTTCTTTAGCTGATCTAATACCAGGTCAAGTCAAGACACCGATTACTGATCCAACTATGATTTTAAATCAGCACAATTATTTTCCTATAGTGACACCAAATATATTGTACATTAAATACATTATCACTTAATTCTGTAAAATTTCCAATTCACTGATACCTACTCTAAATTCTGTCAGAGACTTCTCTAAAGAAGAAACACATTTTATACACAAGAAAAATTAGAGAATATTTCCAGGGTTTTCAAAAACCACTTACGTGCTTGCTATACATTCAGAAGTAGTGAATTGTGTGTTGGAAATGCAAGCTAATGGCTCATGCTGAAAATGTCACCTGCTATTAATTGTCATGGTTTTTTTTCTTCAGGTTCAAAGGCCTCGCCAATATTGTGGAATCTGTTGTAGAAGAAAACTATCTGGCCATATTGTCTGCTAAATCCTCATATGTACCTCCTCTCTATAAGCAAAACACTCTCTAGAATCTGCTCACTGGGTTTTATGTTAAATTATTATAAAATGCACCTTTTTAGGGGCTACTGAGTAACTTTTGCATTCTGTGCTGGTTTTAGCTAGAGATGATCTGAGTTAAGGTATTTTGCAAAAGCATTAGTCCTCCTCCAGAGTATTTTCAGCAGTGACAAATAAGATTTTCTGTTATTAGCTACCACAAAAACTGGCACATCATTATGTGCAGAGTAATAAATGTCTTCATTCTCACTGTGACACACAACACTGAGACATTTACATGAGATTGCTGTTGTCAGAGACAGTAATTAAGAGCTTGATTCTGCCATGGCTTTTCAAAAGGTCTTGGGTACCTCAAATTTATGCTATGGTACCATCATATATATTACTCTGAGAAAATTTTACAAGCATAGTACTGTAATATGCAGAGATATGTATATATGAACTTTACTTTGAACAATACCTCAATATAAAAAACAGTGCACTAAGTCTGAAATACTTAATAAAAATAGCCAGTTTTTATAAGCATAATTTTAAAATTAACTGAGTAATTTTGGCTGCATAATCACACCCCTGAAGGGATGCAATAAAATATAAATTTAATCAAATACATTTTTAGAACACGCTTCAAGCTAGGGCATGTACAATTTTGATCCAAATATCTAGTCATGAGTATAATATCAGACCTTTAATTATAATTCCTATTATAATTGTTCTTTTGAAGAAAATGTAGCCAGTGCCCTTACCTGCAATTATGCACACACAGTCTGTGGAAAGAGTAGATAAAGACTCTCCTGTGAACCGTCCCTCGCTGAGCTAATTCACCCAATTGGCTTAAGTTCATTTGCCTCAGTCTGCCATTGCAGTGATTACATCTAAATGAAAAGGCAAGGAAACACCAAAATGAAAAAAAAGTAATTAGATTTATTGTCTAAATTTTCAATTTGACTTCTACTTTTGAACAACCAAAAGTCAGAGTCACGGAAAGCATGTTGCAAGAGAAAGTGCTTGGTGCTTTCTGATGGTAGGGTGTATGAACATCACATCCAATGGCTAAAATGTGTGGCCTTCCTGAGACTCATCACAGTGCACATCTGGTTCTGTGATAGGTGTGCTGTATTTTACTCCTAATATATTGGGATTTATAAACCCATAAAGAATTGTCTTTTTTGGGACTATCTAGTATTAAACTTGCAGGCTGCTCTTCAAAGTTAAATATTCCTTTTAGGCAGCAGTTTTAAAAGGTTTTCTGTGGCACAGTGATCTGAGGGAATACCCAAATGTTCATTTTAAATATCTACATGCTATTACATAAGTTCTAATATTATAATATACATCATCTTCCAATATTTACTTCAATGTAGCTTCTGCAATGCACATGGGTTTTTGGAATCTGCACTGCTGGCTCTGTTAGCAATGTCCAAAGGATGGCAAAGCTTAGCACAGGAGAGATGTGTGGATTCAACAATCCCATGTGTCCATCCATGAGACCTACTCACAGGAAGGAACTGACCCTGGAGATAACTCAGTTCTCTTCTGTTGTGTGTCATGGAGTAGCAGGATTGCATTTCCACACAGTGCACCATTTGTCAAAAACAGATGCTATAAACATGCTGAAGGTATTCCAGAAAGAAAGTAGGCATAAAGCTTCTTAAAATGGGCCAGGACTCCCCTGTACCCATCTAATCCACAATACAGGTACTTCTCTGGAAAATATCAACTCCCTGTCACATTTTATAGTTGCTTCATATTGCCCAAATCATTGTTTACAATATTGTTTTTTCTGTTGTACAATAAAATTCAACCCAGTAAATGGTCAAAAATCTTCCAGTGAAGTCCAAGCTACACAGTGTAATGTGTGGATATAATGTCAATTATGAGGCATACATGGAATTTTACATGGAGTTTGCTCCTCCTCCAAAATCTACCTTGACCTTGTAAACTATGAAGTTGTTACCTTAGTCTCCTGGAGAAATCATAGTGATAAAATGCTAGGCTATTAAAAAGTAACAAACATTAAATTTCAATCCAATGACCACAAATAAACAAACAAAACCTAGTATGACTTTCCAGTAAATCCCAAACAAACTAATCTATCAATTAGCCCAAAAAGACCATTCAAAGAGAGCCTGGGGTGGTGATTACCCCATGTACCAACAATTAGATTAATTCATTTAATTGATCAGATAAAGAAAAAATGGAAAAATACAGTAAGTATACACAATCACAGTGGCCTCTCAGGCAAAACAGTGTCATGTAGGGATTGTTTTTTTCCATCATGTGACTCATTATGCAGTACTAATTACATCATCTCCCCATCTTGCTGCCGCTAGACACTCAATTGCTATGGATTGGTTGCTTTCCCTGAGGCTGCTGATACATTTATAATAAGCATGGACTAACCTCAAATGAATCACACCCCCATGATTAATTTTTCTTAAACAGAAAATGTTAGAGAAAACCCCAAATATCTTATTTTAAAAATATCAAAGATGTTCAGCTCAGCCTCTGAAAAAAACACTTTGCAACTGGAAACCAGCTTGATCATGCAGATGGCTGGCTTATACTCCTTTATATTCTTTATACAGAGAATTAAGAAGCACAGCATCTTTTACATAAGTCCATTTAAATGATCTGGGCACCAAGCTTTTTCTTTCTGAATTAATTCAAACTTTAATATGTGACTACTTCTGATAATGCCATGAATTTTATGTCAGCTTTGATCTTACATATTTGAGAGGACAGTGCCAGAATTTAGTCTTGGTCTGTCATTGTTCATGTAACTTCAGATTTGGAAAGAGACATTAAAATATTTGCTCTTTTTTTCCAAATATTTTCCAAAGCCAAGGCATACCACTGGAAAATTATAGAAAATTTAAAATGATAGAAAATGAAAAATTTCCAGGCATTCTACAAACACATGCAATATAATGACTTTAACAAAGAATTGTGCTAATTGTCATGGGGGTATTCAAAAGGTTTATCTCTTTATTAAGATAACAAACAGTTTGTACCAGAGCAACCATATGTTGAGGTAGATTCCTATTAAACATTTTATCTTCAACAATTCTAACAAGCTCAGCACATCAGGGATGCAAACCATAATGTTAACTCAAACAATATTGTTACCTATTTCCAAAGCATTTAATGACTTAAATTGAAATCTAATCCTCTGAATTATGAGTAGGCTAAATTCTTTGCATCACAATTTTTCAAGACATACATGAGGAACACCCACCCTCACATTTGCATGTTACTTCCCTCATCTCAAAATGAAGAGCACCAGCTACTAGAATCATCATAATTCATGGAGCAAAAATAGCTTAAATCACTCATTTAGCATGAATGTTTTGAAAGTTGCCAGCTGATTTTTGGTTTTTTTTTCATATTATTATTTTATTTTCATTCCATAGTCATTACACTGACAAGTTACATAATAGAAATTATAATTTTGATTGCAGTATATTTAAATTACATTGTAAATTTTTTTTTTCTGCCACAGTTCAAAGTAGCAGCACATCTGGATGCTTATCTCTCCTAACAGTGACCAAGAAATCTAATCACAAACTTTCTGAAGTGTATATTGGGGTACTGTATATTGGGTAACTGTATATTTCCCCTAATATCAGGGGAAAGCCTTATTGTAATGCTGAGCAGACATATTATTGACTGTGCAAATGAGAATATTCAAACTCATCACTGATGTCACATCCACATGAACAATACATTATAGGCTTTAACATACTTTTTCTGCATGTGCAGAAAAGGAAAGTTTTGTCTAACACCTCCCTGGACTCTTGCTTGCATTGGTGCTTCTACACAGCCTTAAGTACCAAATAGACAAGAGAGTGGAATGCATAATTAAGGAATGGATTCATAAAAAGATTCTCTGCCTTAAAAATGGTCTCCATTCTATAGTAACATGAGTCAAATCCACAGTCAATTATGGGCACAATATACAGCAGCATATCCACAATAACCACAAAGAAAGCTCAGACAAATGTGATCCTCAGAGTTCGAGTAGAAAAATACAACACAGCAGCCCACTCAGAAATGTTAAGTCTCTTTTCTATGAAATAAAATCAAGTATAAGCAGTAGCTGCAGAGGTGGAGGGAGCTCAATGTTATTAGCATTTCTGAACGTTACCAGGGTTAACAAATTCAAGTATTTATAAGGAAGAATATAGGGGGAATGTCTGCTTGCATGCTTTTTATGACACACAGAGAATAGATCTATAGGATACAAGAGCACAGTAGAGATTCAAGGATGTCAGTGCCTGACAATAATATAAATGAGGGTGTACAAAAAAGTAGCCAAATCAGATGATAAACATATTCACCTCTCTCAGGCTTAGAGTCATTTTTCTATTAAAAGAGTGGAAAATAACTGAACTGCTGAGATAAGCTGAAGGCTTGGTCATTTCCTCTGCAAAATTTGTATACTCAACATATTTTACACACACTCCTACACTCTTACCTTTTCTGATTTTCCTTATCTTAATTTTTTTTTTCTGTTCCTGCTTTTGTTCATTGTTGATAAAAGAAAGGGCTAGCAGTTTATCTGCAGCAAGAATTCACAGCTGTAGCTGCACTTCTAGGTCACCAGCTTGCCAGGCTGACATGGTAAACTTATGAGTGCCAAAGGCATGGAGTTCAGAAATTCCCACATATAAAATAAAATTTAAAAAAAAAAAAAAAAAAAAAACAAAACAAAACAAAACCCAAAAAAAACCCCCTTAAAAAAAATAAATAAATAAATAAAATAAAAAAGAAAATAAAAATAAAAAGGAAAATAAATAAAAAATTTTTAAAATAAAAAATTTAAAAATTTTAAAAAATAAAATTAAAAAATTAAAAATAAAAATAAAAAAATAAAATTAAAAAAAAAATAAAGTAAAAGAAAGAAAGGGAAATAAAAGCAGAAAAAATAAGAGAGTGGAACATAATTATCATGCCAATTCCTTTAGCTACCAGACTATAAATTTTGCAGGAGTAGGAGCCCCACCCTCTTGAAACTTTCACAATATACTGAAAATTCATGAAGATTTAATAGGAAAGAAAGAGGGAAGCTGACAGAGTGCAAAAATATTTTTTTCAGTTTACAATGCCTTCACCTGGGAAGCCTGACAGTCTGTAGTCTATATCCAACATTAGATAGTCAATAGGAATTTTGAAAACGAAGAGAAATCCCTTCTCTTTTAATTAAAATTCAGATCCCTATGTCCCAAAATTTCAATGATTTCAAGTCATTGCAATCTGAAAGAAGGCCACTGTGCTTCACCAAGGGCCAGAGTAGAAAAGAAACTCCAGGTCTACTGAAAGGATTAAGAGCTGCTACCTACAGCACTGAAGATAATCTGGGTCCAGATATTAAATACATAAATTATGGATACCCCCTGCGTGAGTTTTGCAGTATCTCAGTCCTTTATTTAGGCAGTTTAATTTTGACCATTTGTGGAAAACAGAAATTGAATAATGGAGATTTCTTGGTCTAGCCATCAAAGATTAAATTATTGTTACAAGCCTAAGTATCACAAATTCTTTCTAAAATATACAGTTTTAATACTCCAAGTGTTTAACCTCTCCAGCCATTTATTGAGTGGCATCATATACCCATAAACTCCAGAAATTTTAAAATCCAGAAATGAATTTTGGTCAAAGCAAAACTCTAGATCAAAAAAGAAGTTGTATGCCTATAGTTTTCAGTATGAGAAATGTTGAAGGACTACTGTGGCCATTCAGAAACTTTATTATATCAATTCAAAATGGATCTACATAGAAGACCATTTAGAACACAACATAATGCTAATAATGCAGAGAACTGAATAAAAACCCACAGTCACTTTAAAAAATTCAGCTTAAACTGACTTGGCTGGAGAGCTTCAGTGGCATTCTGAAAGGATAAGTTGCAAATGAGGCAAACCAATGGGCATGAAAATTCCTAAGAAATGTGATTTTTTTTTTTTTTCCCTCAACTCTGTCCCGTAACAAGGAGGTGATTCAAATTATTCAGCAGATGGCTCAGATGTAAGAACAGCTTGGTAGAAGCAGGACAAGGCTAATTAGAGTATTATGCCTGTGCCTCTACTTTATTTTCTACCTTATTCCTTCTTCCCTCCCAGCCTCTCCATTTCTCTTTCAAATCTCAGCAACGCTCTTCTGCAGCAGCACACCAGAGAAGCGCAGAATAAGCAGGAGATTTGTGCTAAGCAGGGAGCCAGGAGGCTGCATTTCCCTCCGGGCAGGGGTGCTGCTCTTTTCAGGTGCTCACAGGGAAGCTGCTGCTTTGCAGCATTCACAGCTGCTCTGTTAAAAGCACCTGTAAATACCCTGCCAATGTTCATGCAGATTGGTGACCAGTTTCTATGCACTGCTATCTAAATCAGAATCATGCGAACACATAAGATTGAAGGCCATAGATTTCACACACCCAGTAAAATGAGACTATTAAAAGAATATTTGCATTGGAATGGATAAGATTTTTGACATTCACAAGGTTGCACATCTGTACCAGAGAGCAGGAAAATAATTTTTTCTTGTGATCTAAGTCAAACCCATGCAAGCAATAAATACTATCCTGCTTTAAGCTTTTTCTTTATCCATTTTAAGTTACCAAGGCGAAAAAAACAATGTATTTGCCTATACTACTTCTCTGTTTTACAAATAGATTATGTTGCCACACATGGCAGGAATTATTGTCCATCTAATGCAGAAATAAAAATAATAGGAAGCCTGAGACCATCTACTAATTTCTTTCTTTACTCATACAATTTCAAGTGTGATTGTTAATTTTATTTCTTGTCCAAACTGTACCAAGGAAAGGGATGGGGATCCTATATACAAATCCTTTATAATTAAGATAATCTAAATATGTATTGCTTGAAAAGACTGCCATTAATGCTATCTTAGCATAACATAAATGGGTACAAGGATACATCAAGGCCATTTACCGTGTTTTTTTTCCTAACAGAATGTACTATAATCATATCTGTGCAAAGCCATTGTGAGATATGCAGTGTTACAAGACTTTTTGACTATATAGTAAGAAAGCATCAGTAGAGCTGAAGAAAACAACTGCGAACAAAGATAACTAGATGACAAATAGCATTTATATATGAGACATGATTTTAATGTGGCATACATAAGTGAATTAGTAAATCACACTCTATCAATTTTTAGAAAGCAGGGTTAAAACAATATTTATTACTGGTTAAAATCTTGAACTCCAAGTAGATCCGTGCTAACAAATTTTCTAAAGCCTCCTAAACTACATGTAGTTAGATCTTAAAACGTCCCCAGCATCATGGAGCAGTGCCCTGGAGGTACAGAAGCCAGCCATGTATCACCTATCCTGACAATTTCTCATTGGAGAAATTGCTAAGATAGAGAAGTTAGCAGAGTAGGGACAAGATGTTCAGATTTGTCTTTGCTGCACTCCACCACAGTAATGCATGAAACAGGGATTGGATGCAACCATCATAATGAAGATCAATACATGAGTAGATTTAAACTGTTCTTTGGACTCTATGGAGCTCAAAAAAGAATAAACTTCTTTTCTAAATGAAGTTGTTTCTGACTTAATAATATCAAACTCTAAGGAATATTTTTCTTTTTGCTTCTTAAAATATATGCAAGTGTTTGAAATTGCCTCAGCTGGCTTCAATATAACCAAGCCTCTGTGGAACGTTAACATAAACAAAAGCAGTTGTAACAGGCCCAGTGAAATAACCAACTCCACAGTTCAGACAAAGTACACACTAATATGAAACTGTGATATTGTAAATGTGTTCTAACACATTTTTTTGCAAAACTTCAATTGTCATATTCAGCAAATGTATTGTTAATTACATGCACTGTTTAAGCTGCAGCCATACTTAAATGGGTTAACACAGTTTTGTGCATAATCTGAAAATTTACATTAAAATTTCTATATAACATAAAAAATAATGCAAAGAGTCCAGCCAACTTTATCTTATTTTATGTTTATTTAAGTTGTCTAACTTCCAGCAGTGGCTGTATTAACATACCACTTTTAGGCAAAGAAACTGTGAAAACCACCATGTAAATGGAAAGAGCTTTGTACCATATTTTTAGTAAGAAATCTAGTGTGGGCAATCAGTACAGTGCAAGAATTTGAAGATGTTTTAATTGTACCATCTGCATTGTAGAACTAACAAGCAAAAGGGTGTTCCTATTAGTGTCTCTAACAGTAATTGTTATTTTAATTGGCTGAAATAAACTCTGCTGCCCCCCGGCCAGTCATAACAGTATGATGGTGTAGAACTGATTTCCCTTCTGAAGGTAGAAGTGCAAATGAAAACTGCCCTGTGAATAAGTAAGAAGCTAAATAGAGCAGTTGCTAGTTTTCATAAAGATTGTTCAGGGGATAAAAACAAAACAACAACAACAAAAAAAAACCACACCCTAAAAATAAAATGGAATACAATGTCATAAATTTTCCTGAGCACTAAAGGTTTCTGGCATTACACAACATTTTAATCATGCATCTGGCATAAAAATAAATGGAGAAAGGATGGTCTTGTAACCACTTCATCTTCTGGCTCTTTTGACAAGAATCCCATGTAGGTGATAATTATAATGTATAATTTGGGTGATTTAAAGTTTATTGGAAAAAGAGGACATTAAAAATAATTTTAGAAACTGATATTTTACAAAATATACTTGACCATCATATTCAAGGTATAATCAAGGTCCCTAGCCAGATAATCACAGACATATTTCCTTAAGTGAATATTTCTAAATCAAGCAATATCAGTCTTCATGTGTTGGTAAAGGAGCCATGTTTGCTGCTTATCTCAGTTTGCTCTGTAGAACACAGCCACAAAAGAGCTGTGCTGAAAGGACTCAGGGCCCCATCTCACATTGCCCCAAGAACATCCCAATCCCAGTTTTTGTGAGGGCACGTTTACCAACCCCTTGAAACTGGAGCAGCAGTCAAATTAAAGATTCCCTACAGATCAGGAGAACATGAACATAATAAAAGGAGTGAATTCAGACTTAGTAACAACAACTGATGTTCTTCCACTAAAAAGTCAGGTTTTTGAAGCCTGGACTGGAATGGACAATGTCTAAACAAAGGAAACCTTTAAGGCACTGTTCAGCATTTCCACTTAGATATTCCAGGAGGCTCTCCACTCAGCAGGGTTGCTACTGTGTTTTCTATCCCGTGATGATTAACTGTCCCCACAGAGTTCTACAGTGCCTTAAATTGTTTTAAGCAGAGACTTCTTTCAGATCCAGCCCTTAAGTAGCCTGCCTATCCAAAGCCCAGGTAGTTGGACCCTTTGTAGGCAGCAGTGTCTTGTCATGTTCCAATTGTTTCAAACTTGAAAAGAGCTGGGATAGGTTAATTCTGGGTATGAATAAATATGCCAAAATGAAAAAAATATACAAAGTATTTTCATGTTCTATTGCACTAAGTAGCTTGTTTTGTGTACTGCACTGAATGGTTCATTCTGTACTTCCCCAAATTTGTGGTGTTGGTCCAGTCCTCCCCTCGCCCCTCCCCATTGGTTATTTCCCATTGGTTATAGTTCTGTTCCTCCCCTCTCCCCGAGTTTAAAAATCTCCCTCCACCTTCTGTTCTCCCTCTTTTTCCCCTGAAAGTTGTTCTGCAATAAACTGTGTTACAGTAGTCCCAGGAGAAGGAGCCTCCTTGTCTTTTGCCTTTGTCCTTGTTGGATCTCTTCATCTCCCATGGTCCAAAGCTAGCCAAGCCACCCCAGAGAGAAAAAAAAATAAAACAAATGACATTTTTGCATGAAAGGCAAGGCTGATCTGAGGTGTCCTTCCTGCCTCGGTATCTAAAAGCACTTGTTTACACTAACTTCACCAACATCTATATTTAACTGTGTCCTGATCTCGTCGTTGGGGATAATGATACTAAAACACCTCCAGGATTTTGGCTAACGCTGAAACAAAGTGACTGATTTACCTGTTAACAGAAAAAAGCTTTTTCTGCAGGAGATTGTAGCTGTATGAGCCTCCTACAGACTGTACCCTCCTGAAGGACTTCAGGACTTCCTGCTATTTCATTTGATATCCTCACCTCCCAATGCTTAATAACAGTACTTTAAGGGATCAGTAAAGAAACAAAAGTTGGTTTTGTAAAATGGAATAACTTTAGTAATGTCACCTTGCTGCTCATTGCCTTTGCCATATTTTAAGGTATAGAACAGACAAACTGCACTTAGGCAATTAAAAACTGGGGAACCAAGATTAAATCCTTATAGTTATATATCCTATATCCTTATAAATATATATTTTATACTTTGAAACACAGGGTCTTGTTATCAAGGAAATAAAAGTAGAATTTGCATTTTAGAGGACTGAGCTTTGAGATAACTATGGTTGAATGTCTTCTAAGTTATAAAAGATTTTTACAGTAGTTATGTTCTGCCTTTATAAAACAACAGGAGTGATTATTTACAAGTTCAAGATTTGCCAGATTTTTAGCAACAGTAGTGACCCCACTTAATGTTTATATTTTTCATTTAGTGGACTTGCACATATACTTTGTCTCCATGCTTCCCTGATAAAAAAAGAAAACTAATTCCAAGAACAAATGTGTTTGGCTCTATTGCAAAGACAAGACATAGCTTTTCTCTGATTACAAGCTCTGTATCAGCAGACAGTCCAGGTCTTGTCTGCCTGTGTTCAGCTCTGGCAGCAATTGTCTAGCAATTAGGTAATTGTTCCTTGAATTAATTTTATTTAGTTTTAATTTATAGCAATGACAGGTACTTATTTACCATGGAGTGAATGAACCACCCTTCCAGCCGAAGTGTACTTTGGAAGAGGACTCAGGCAGCACCAAGGGATGCCCCAGAACATCAGCACAAATCATTAGGATCCATCCAGGAGGACATCATTTTTTCATTCCCATGAAATCAGTTTTAAAGGAAACAAAGTAAACAAAAAGACTGAACAATGAAACCAATGGAATGTAAAAAAAAAAATATATAAGCATACTAAATTTTATAAAAACAAATCAAATTCACTCTAAAACTGGGAAGAAAGAAACTGCCAATATTAAAGATTTCCCAAATGAAAGAAGGAAATCATCCTCTCTAACTTTCTCACAGCCCTCCCAAGGCTTCTGGACGCTGAAATCTTTTTAACCCCTCTCCCCATGAAGGAGTCATCCCTGGTACCCAGGAGACACCCCAGTAAAGTTCACTCTGATTTAACATTCTGAAAAACAGATTTCCACCAAAGAGGTCTCAAAACAGAAAAAAAAAAGCTGAATTTAAGTTATCCTGGCTCTTCTTATGGATGCTTATTTTTTAACTAGTCCTAATTTACCCTTTTTCATCTGGAGCAGCTTCTTTACTATTGTCAGTGGTGTCATGAAGAAACATTAGGAACAGATGTGGGTGATTAATAACTGTAGAAAAGCTAATTTTTTATGATAGACCACATGAATCTCTCCACTATGAGATGTCAGCTCTTCAGTCTGTAGCCTTTGTATAGTTTTTCTGAGGTGTTTGTTGCTTTTTTCTCCTTTGAAGTACTCATAATTACGATGATGCACTAATTATCATAGACTTGCAGCATTAAAGACTGATATTTATTGCCCTTTGTAATGTGAAAACTCAAAAGAAGTCCTTACAGTCAAGTTACTATGTCAGTAAATAAATAAGGGATACTATTTGGACTATGTTATTTGCAAAAAAACCCTTTTCTTTAGCACAAAAGTTTTTATGCAAAATGTTTTAAGCTACTGGTGAAAGAGGGAATTGTCCTTTGATAATATTCTAATATATCCATAAAGAAACAACTTGAGAATATTAAGTTGAACAAAAATTCAGCAAAATTATGAATTTAAAAATAACTCCTAATAAAACTTATTTTAAGCTTCCCTCTAACTGGAATGGTGTTTAAGCCTGTGCTTAAATCATACTGAAGTTACCCTGTGGCTAAATATGTCATTGCTGAATGAGCCCGTAGGAACTGATACCAATTGAACAGATCTTGAGATTCAGAAAAATTATTGGTGTTTTCTGTAGTCAGCACACCCCCATCACATCCTTTATTAATCTGAAGCTATGAAACATTAATATGAACTAAATTTTACAAGAATAACCCTATAAATTCTACTCCTTTACCTTTTGTAAACAATATATATACGTATATATATATTTATTTTTTTATTTAAGAAAGAACTATAGCAATATCTGCATGTAAAATGTGAGCTTCCTCTAACCTATATTAAATTAAATATTGACTTACCAAGTACTATGCCATTCATTATTTACTTTACTCAGTCTGTGGGATTTATTAAAAAATTGATAAGAATGGCTACTGGTAAAATCCCTCCAGGTGAGCTCCCTAGACAAGCCAATTATGAAATAAGTAAACCTACAGTTACTACAATAAAATGACAGTATTCGATTTTAGCAGTTGGTGATATTTTAAAAGGACACTTTGAGACACTTACTTGAAATGAATTAGGTGCAGTTTCATATAAAAAAAAATTTAGGATTGCTTTTATTCTGTTATTTGCCAGACCTTTCTGTTCCCTTCTGCCCTTTTCTAAAAGTTGATTTCTCATTTTATTAAAAGGGTTTTTCCTTGTATTTCTTCCCTTATGCTTTCTATTTTAAACCCACTTGTACATATCTGAGAAGTGCTCATCAGAGTGCTACAGACCAACAGTGAAAATACTTCTAAGTGTGAAAACAAGTTTGTAGGGGAAAGGGCAATTCCAGCTATCTTTCTTTTATTGATGCTAATAGTTAGAGTGTTACAATGTGTCCAGGAATGAGTTTTGCATACAATTTATGTATGCAATTCCATGGGTACACAGTTCAGGCCTGCATAGATTTCAATGTCCTTAATTCAGATTTCCCATTAAACCCTGAGCAGTGTGCATTAAAGGAATAATCAAAAACATTCTCAGTATTGTTAACTAAAAAAAACCCCAAAAAACCAAACAAAAAACCCCACAAAAAATCCCCCCAAAAAACAGCAGGGGAGTAATAGCTACAGAATCCACAAGATTCCATTTTGTTGTTGTTGTTTTAAATAGATTGTTTTTGTTATTAAGTCAATAGATAATTTTTAAAGTTATGAGTGAACAATGCAGTTTTGCAGGATACACCTCCTACCCTCCAATCTCAATTCCTTTTATGTTGAATGACCCGGTGGCTGCTTTTCAACAGGGATACATTTACCTGGTTTTGATGCCCACACTAGGTCAATAACCTTCAAATATAAAGTACCTGTAAGTCATACAGGAAAAAAATATTACAGTCTCAGGTGGTAATTGGTCAATCCTTGCTTTGAAAGACTACAGGTAGCTTGAAAACAGAAAACTGAAGTTCATAAAATTTAACTACTAAGAAGGCTCTGAGAGGCACAGAGAGCTCCTCTGACCTTGAACCCAACGAAACCCAAGGTTTGTGATTTACACATGAATGCACTGAAATATTCAGTGGAAAAACCACCTTAATTCAGGTAATCATTAGAGAACTTAAACATCAGGCTCTACCTCTAACACCAGTGAGTGTTCCTGGGAAGAAAAGGACTCGTTCTCCAACAGGTCCCTGTGGGACCAAAGATCCAGGCTGAAGTGCCCAGGCAGGATGTGGTGGCATTTTGGGACACCAGCACATGCTGGGACCGGGAGTGCATGCACAACAGAGACATCAGTTAGTGAAAAGCTCTTGTTCCTGAGCTGCTGTCTCACTCTTAGAGCCAGTCTGGGCTGAAAATCTCTGTTTGCTCTGGCACAAAAACTTTGCTAAAGCTTTTCAGAGATCCAGACGAAAGCAAACAGCATGAGAAGCTAAGTTCATGATTTTTATAATGTTTGGATACACTACTACGAAAGATTTCACGACAGAAAATCCTCTGCAACACCATATCTATCAATACCAGCACTCAGACACTAATTTTGTCAACAATAAAGGAGTGATCATAATCTTGCACCTGCATATAAAGAGCTTATGGGCTTTTATTTGATAATGAGTTGCAGAGGTGGTGTGGAACAGCAAAAAAAATCTCTCCAGGAGGGAGCTTAACAATTGACATACCTGTAATCATAACTAGGGGAGATAGTGTTGTTTTTGTTTTTTTTTTTTTTTTTAAATCAGTGTTGTGTGGGAAGGAAAAAGTATGAAACCTCACATGTAAGTACAAAACCTACTTTGATATTAATTCTGGATCTTGATACCAAGTGGACAAGATCAAAGATGTGAATTTTAATAACTACTCAGTTAACTTTAAAATATTTTTTGAAGTTCAATATTATTTACCATGTCAGGTTCTTACAACAAGGATATAAGGACTAGAGCTTGGCCTTAATCTTGTAGCAGCATAAAATCTACATTTTAATTTTCTTAAGGCCAAGAAAAGTAAGAGGAAAACATACTTATCCTTTAAAAATTTCAACATTTATTTAACTCTTGTGATTTTATTTTAAAACATCCACATGAGTTATTTTCTTTAAAAGCAGTAAAAAGATGTTATAAGATAAAATCAGGTATTTTTTGAGCCTAAAGAAATTATTGAACTTAGGGTGAAAGCATAATCAAAGGATGGGCATAAACAAGGATCTTGCTAGCAGGAATTGAGAATGTTTGGAATCATTCTTGATTCAATGAACCAATGCACTAGAGGAGGAAAAAAAAAAAAAAAGACTGAATCATCCTCCTGTTTTATTTCATTTTGCAAGAGTAAGGAAACACTCTTTCCTACAGAATTTTTCTTTCAAACCTTACAGAAGCCTGCAGAAACTGTCCAACATCTTTCTGTTCTTTAGGAAAGATTCACATGAGGGGGGGACTTCCATGCTGATCTCCTGGAGACTTGTTGTCTCCTTTAGACTAATCTGTTTGAAATGCCATTTTAAGAGATTGAGAAGCTTCCAAAAGAAATCTTAGGAAGATTCATATTAAGAATTATTAAGGTATGAAGCAAATGCTATGGGAAGAAAGTGTTGTGTGACAGTTTGCAAAATAATTGGATCCTATAACCATTGTGGGAAAAGGATTAGCTTTTAAATTCTCTAAAATACATGCACAAGCAAACAGCAGATGTTTCTTATATTATGAAAAGGACATTCTTTACATACAGTTTAAAATATTCATCTGAGGCATAGTAATATGTTTAAAGCTGTGGGGTTTAACTTTGAATTTTTAAAAGGTTTTATAAAGATTTGAAACCTTTAAAATATATATATTTTTTTATAAATTAGAGTAATTGAAAGAACAAGTTCCAGACAGCAAATGAAAACACAGCCATTTAGCTGACACTAAGTAATGAAAATATTACAATTTTTTGAATGCTGTCCCATGTGTTTGCTACAGATGGGTGCTTTGAGAAAAGATCACAGTGAATTTTTACATTGGAATTATCAAAATACCCCAAATAATCTCTTTTTACATAGAATCACACAGAAAAGAGGAGGGGTAATGGATACAAGTTACTTCTGGGGAGATTCTGATTACACACAAGGAGAAAACTTTTCCCAATGAGAAAAATCAGCCATTGGCATTCTCCCCAGGAAAATGATAGATTCCCCAATACTGGACACATTCAGCTGGGCAGGGTGCAGGGCCATCTTATCTACACCACGTTTTTACAGTGCTTTTGCCAAGAAAAGTGGAACCAGATTATCCCTGAGGTGCTCCTCCATCCTCCTATCCTGTCCAAATCATCTTTTAAACGTAAAGAATGCCACAAAGGACTTCCACTACAAGCATGAAAATTTAATTAGCAGATACAAAGGGAAAGGATATCCATAATGACTTTTTTTTCCTCCTTTAACCTGGAATAATCAAGGCTATTTAAAAAAAAAAAAAAAAAAAAAATTACATGACTAAAAAAATTAAGCCCAATCTTGTTTGTTTAGAGATTTTTTTCCTAGTTTATATTGTGTGGAAGTTGGAGTGATTGACATTTAGCCTCCAGATACAGCCAAACATCCAGACAATGCTTCAAAGAAAGCCACTAAAGACACTAATTTTGCCTAATGCTGACATAAAACCAACAGCCCAAAACACATTACCCCATTTTCCTGTATTTTCAGTGAGAATACATTTCAGTTGGTTTAAATATCAGTCAGAGAAAGATCAATTTTTCAATACCTTTGAAAATTTTTTCATCTAGTTTAGTGAGTATCCTGTTTTTTCTTGCATCTGCATGTTTCAAGAAATTTATGAAACATTTGCTCTTTTAGTTTGGCTCCTACTTAGTGTATAGGAAGGAGAATTAGAGGCCCACAGGTATTTGAAGGAGATTGAGAATGATATTCCCGTTGTGAAAATTTTCATTAGGTGTGTAATAAAATGAGAGTGAGAGAGAAGGGAGGGAGAGGTGACATCCTCACTAGGACAATCTCTGTGCATCTGCAGTGCTGGATTTCTGACCTCCCTGGGATAATGAGGAGCTGGACCTGGGATCCACAGCCCCTGAGCCTCTATGTGAGGTACTTTCTGAGTGATTGAACGTTTCCTTTCCATCCCAGAAACCCAGGTGTGTTGTAGATCAGCTCAACTTACAAGCAGTGTGTGGAAATTTATTATGATAATTGTTGCTTTTATTTTTTATTTCCATGAACTCAAAGATAATTAATGCCAGTATGTGTCCTGGTGTCTGACTCCCTTAATTGGCCCTATGGTGCCTTGGGTTTGAAAATTCATTCACTTAAAGCCTTTTTTTTTTTTTTTTTTTTTTGACTTGTTTTCCTGGAGCTGTTCATTAGTGCCTAAAATATTTGATTACATTTAATTGTAATGTCTTCAATTCTGTGCACCTGCTGCAATTTATGTAGTGGGGAAAAATAAGACCTACAGAAGCTAAAAAGTGACATGAAGAATTGAATGTTAAAAAGAATTCCCCTGCAAAGGGTAATTGGGGTTAAATATTGAAACAAACCAAACATATTCTCAGGTGGGGTTTCCTACCTGCTACAGTAACACCAAAAGGATTTACTGCATATTGTTTTTCTTTTCGGTGCCCACATTCAAAGGTTTCATCTCCATTTTAACATTCCTAATTACTTTAAACCCTATCTCTAGCACGACAAAGTCCACGTGGTGTTGGTCCTGCAGAGCTGCAGCCCTGAGCCCCACTCCTACATGAAGATTTGTTGCTTTCCTACATCTTTCCCATTTGCCATTGTCTGTTAACAAAATATGTACATTTTGCTACCTTTTATTTTCCCATACAATTACTGAAATGGTTACAGTTTTCCTGGCTGACACTTTAGTTTTAAAACACAGTTTACAGCATTTGCAAATCAGTCAATAATACTAACACACAAATTAGCATCACTGAGTACTCAAATTCCCCTGGCATCACTGGAGGAGGAATAAGGGATAGAGCAAAAGATTAAAAACTAGTGTATTTTTAAGAGGGAAATTAATCAGAAGGGTTTTTTTTTTTAAGCTGTATCATGCTTTCTCATTCATCTGCAAGGGGGGTTGTAAACCTGTACTATGGGTTCTAAAACATACATTTTTTTAGAATAGAATTAATTATATCAGTTTTAACACTTCAATATTAGCATGATGTGAAAAATTCTTATTTCAACACTGCAGAGGAGAAGCAAAGAACAAAACTCTCACCTGCTGATGTCTATGATAGCTTACAGCACAGAGCTCACTGTTGTGACCCATAAAGTACTCTGCCAAGGGAATTCCACAATTCTTATGCAGTAGCATCCCACTGCTTTTATTTATTTCTCTGTTTGGCAAATATTACCTGGGGCATTTCAAAGGGATCCAGACAAATCAAGGTCAGAAATACATTTATCCCTGCCATCTCTTACTAAGTATGGCACAGACTGAAAAATACAAACACTGGTATCTCTGCTTTTAGAATAATATTAGTAATAATAGTCACAGGCTGTAATAAACTGTCAGGGCTCCCAAGAATGTTACCACACAGTAAACATTTTATGTTAATATCCACATTTCACTATATTGGGGAAACCACAGAACTGTCAACAAATACTAGAAATAATTCTTACATTGAATCAGAGACAGCAACACATTGATGAGAGATGTGATGACAAATACCCCTCTCTAGTCATTCCCAACAAGCCTTTAAACAAATGTTACAGCAAATGTGTGGCATATTTTTACCTCAATTCAAGAACTGCCCCTGACGTCAACAACAGACGACTGCTCTACAACTGACGGCATGGGACCAACAGGGAGCAGGATGGTATTTTATTCTCTAAATTCAAGACAGATTTCCTGTCAAGACACTTGATTTATGTTTCCCTGACCGCCTGTGTAAAATGGAAATAAATGATGCTTTTTGCCAGTTTTTAATCACAGCACATTTGGTACCCCCAGAAGCCACTGCTTTTGAACTTCCTTACAGCCCCACTCTACCAGTCACACTGTAAATTACAGGGTTTCTGAGATGAGAATATCAATTCAATGTCTTAATTCTTTTCTTGAAAACAAGCCTGAGTACTTACCTCAACAGAGGTGATAGGATGCATTTGATGGATTAAGATCAGTCTCATTATTTCTATTTTGGAAACTTGAGATTGTCTGACACTTAGAGACAAAACGTGGCCACAGCTGTAATGTCCAGTGATTATGGATGACATGGAACTGTGACAACCTTGGTACACAAACAGGACCTCAAAGCAAAATGGCTGAAGTACATGCACAAGCAACATGCAACTCTTATTATTGCAAGTAAATATTTTCAATTTTAGACTTTAATATAACTTGATAAAGCAAAATCAATTAGGTTTTTGGTATTCGGATTCATTATTCAAATAAAAAAGGATGCAAAAGTTGTCTACAAAAAAGCACTTTTTGTTTCAAAAAAGCCTGTAAAACTAAGATATGCCATGCAGTTGACAGTGAGGGAAAGAAAAAACACTCAAAACAGGAAAACCCACAAATAAAATGTATTTTCCTCATGTGATAAAATCAAGCAAACAAGAGCCAGACATGTCCATTTCACAACCATTTCAGAAGAGACCAGGAGTTTCCAGCTTAATATTCATTCAGGGCAAACCCCAGTTTGTGAAACAGCACTTTTAGCCACTTGGTCCTGCATCAGCTCTTTAGATCTAACAGGGCTTTAGATATTTCTTTATAGAGAAAGTTGTGCTTATATTGTATCTGATATCATATTCAATATAAATACAGAATATAATCTCTGCCTGAAACACTGCACTGCAGTCTTCTGTCTTAGCTATTGAGAGAATCTGAAGTTTATCAGATTTAGTAGCTTTGTGCTGCTGGGCTTGGAACTATTCCACAGTGATCCTTTTTCCTCTGCTCCCTGCTGCCACAGGGCCAACAGACAGCAGGGCTGGCACTGGGTACAGCCCCAACCCAGCCTTCACTTCTGCACATCTGTTTCATGCACCTGAATAAAAAACTGTGTAAAAGCAAAATGGACAACAAGAGTTTAAAGCTGAAATGTAAAACAACCCTAAATGTTTCTTGCAGAGGCAAGGAGCAGAGTGACAGCTGACAAATGTCCAGCACATGGCTGTGTGGGTATGGCTGAAGCTGCAGGCAAGGCTGTCACAGAGTACATTGACACACAGACCAGTTCAGTACTTGCAAACTACACGGAATGTAGTAACAAGGTAACGCAATGAGCACTAGCAGCAAAGGTTTAAATAGAAATGCATTGCCACAGCTAGCTAAAAGTTTGGACCTTTGCTTTTCAAACTCTTCTATTAGCCAGTATCTTCTGCACAGCTCATTCTACAGAGCTCTCCTCCATAATCTCACCTGAAATATTTCACCCTCTACCCAGGGGCTCATACAGAACTCACTATTATAATGACTTAAATAAACATTCCTGTATATGGCCAAGAAAAGAAGGATAAATTCCATCCTGTGACTCTACCTTCAGGTTTTTCTGAGTTCTAAATACCAGCAAGAGATTTTTTATTTTTCTAGCTTCTCATGAAACTTTGGCAGAATCTACAAGCTCTTTGCAACTATCAGTGATTTACTGATTTTTCAGACCAATGCCCTTCTAAAATATCCTAGTGCAATTTTATGAAATCAAACTTAACAAAAATCAAAATAATTTCAAAGATGCTGTGATCTTGAATATTTAAAAGAGCATATGTGCTATTTTAACACTAATATCCCTCTAGCATATAAAGGCATGATCAAGGATTAATGAGTTTTTTATTACAACTTCTGAGTTGTGAAAAAATATTCTTACTAACATTTCAAAGTGAATAAAGAACCCAGTAATCTTCTTTTGTGTGCATTATGAATATTTAGAGATGCAGAACAAAAGTCTTTCTTACATGGAAAAACCTGTTAGACTCCTCCCCTTGAAAGTTCAAGCACGAAACTTTAGGAAGAAAGGAATAAACATAGTCCAAAAACAATCCATGACTGATCTAATTATGAAATGTCTCTATGCATTCTGCTCTATCTAGGTAAATCAGCCACATCTTTCTGTTGTTTTATTTATTCCAAGTATTAAAATAATTAAAGAGGAAGATGCAGGAGGCACAGAGCAGTGAATGTCAAGAACACTTGATGCAACACCCTAATGATGAATGTTCCAGCATACTCAAGGAAACAAGTTTCTCTAAAGATTGCTTGAATGAAAATAATGTAATTGCACAAATAGCATAAGCTGAGTGTGTGTGTGTGCACAAGAAAGAAAAGGAGAGAGATGGGTAGCAGTCATGTTTCTTGTAGTTGGTGGCGTGTGGTGAATAATTGATCATTCCTTCCTTCTCTCTGATGAGTTCACTAATTCTCTCCGTGCCACACTCCTGCAAGTGTCACAATCACTATTAAATCAGCAGAGGAACCCAACAAGCCCCTGAGAATACCTACTGTCTGGGATGGCTTTTAAAGCACCAACTGAAAAATTAAATGTGAAAAGCAAGAACATGATTCCAAAGTCTCCTTCACCTTTGCTGTGTGCTCTACTGCTGTACTTGATAGGCACTGTGCCACAGCCCAACACTGAATTTATGGCGCCTGCAATTTGTAATAAAAGAAGGGAAAGTAGATAGAGTCATTTAGTTTGTTGAAAAAAAATGGCATTAACTGCTTATTTTATATGCAGTCAATTAACAGCACAATTTACAGACTTAAAAACGATTTGTGAGTTAATTTGCACTTTTGAAAACGATGGGCATATAACAGCCAAAAGTATTCAGTATGATTTCAGACTGAATAAATTCCCTTATGAGATAATGAATTAAGGACATTGCTCATTTCAAAACCCGAAGACAAAGCTGCCTTGTGCTTTAGTCTCTGGTTACAGATATTGCAGAAGATAGGGTTTTTGTCTGGTTTCAGTGAGCCATAGAAACTATTTAAAGGTAAATTATTTTTCCTACATTCAGCAAGATGCTCACTGCCTTATTTTTCAGACTGTTAAGGAGTCCAAGAGCTCAGATGGACAAAGCTGTGGGTACACACCTGAGTCACCTAATAGGATTCCTGTATGAGTAATGGCAGATTTGCCTCAAAACACTTTGGTAAATAAAATACTCCCAGCAACAACAGCACACACATTTTTACAATATCAGCTCCTCACATAGGAGGCAAGAAAGCTATTTTACAAATAAAATGGCAATTAAAAGCTCTAGCTCTGCCAGGTAGGTATCCCATTCTGTTAGAGAAGTTCTCCAAATACAGAAGGAAACAAAATGAAACCAGATAAATCAGGAAAATCAAACCCAGAACTGGATTGACAAACAATACGGGAAACCACCTGTACAAAAAATAAGCAAAGCTGAGCAGAACAATGACAGTAAAAAACTGTGTAGCATGTGTACAGTCCATGTGCAGAAAGAAAAATATGCCAGATTTTCAGTGAGAGGCATTCACCTACCAGTCTGTCAAAACAGAGAAACATTATCCCCTAATATAAAGCATGGCAGGTTACTTTGTCAGAAAAGAAACTGAATATGGTACTGCTGAGTTTATTACTGTTCAACATCATCCCCTTCTTGTTGATATGAATGATGCCCATGGAAGGTTTATGACATCTAGTAGAGAAGCCACAAGGCAAAAACCAAAAAGCTGTTTGGGCACTCACAGAAATGATGGAACAATATATTTTGAACATAGACTTGGACTCCATGAAACCACATTCAGATGTCTCACAGAACAAAAGGTTTGAATTTATGCTAAGACTGTACATGGGCAATTGCTGCTTTGCAGCTCCAGTGGGTGAGGAACACATCCCCGGTCTGTCACCCTGGCTAAGGGGCCATGGGGATGGGGCTGCCTGTCTGTACCTCCTGCTCCAGCAGCAATGCTCAGCATGCTCAGCACACATGGACACACACAGACTTTGCTCTGGCAGGAGAAGACCACAAGAACTTAATTCCATAGAGAAGACTGCACTTTTCTGACATGCACAGACAAATAAACAGTAGAGCAGAACAGAAATGTGTCACAAGCTTCCTTCCAATCTATCATCTCCACCATTTTGATACATACCTTGAAAAAGAAATTTCTGTTGAGATCCAACTCTGGCCTGCTGTCTAGAGCCACTTATATGACAGGGCACAGGTCCTAAACCTAAATCCCAAGCCATCATTTTGGTGACACTTGCACATCTTCCTCTAAACAGGTTTTGCCCACATTCCTGTATTCTGGGTGCATTAAAGGCCAGGTGGCAAGGCTCTGTAGGCTGCTATAGTTTTATCCTACTGACTATAGGAATCCTTCATCCTTAACATGAGGATTAATCAAGGGAGTTATCCTAATGTTATTTGCATCTTACTGGAAATTCCAGGTTCAGTTTAGAAAAACCATTTACATGCTAATATTTTGCATAACAGCATGCTAACTGAAAAGCAGATACACAGAGATCATTTTTAACTGAAAGTAATTGCTATGTAACCAAGCTTTCTTTGATGTTGCTCACCACAAAATTTTCAGCCACATTATATCTTATGTACAGCATTGGAAATTATGATGTTTATTAATAATGTGGCTGAATAAAGGTTAAAAAGTAATGTTTTTCTTTCTCTAAACATTTTTGACATATCAAACACTTCATCTTGAATTCAGTGAAGAAATACGAAAACAAAAAAAAAAAATGAAAATTGTGGGAATGATTCAGAAAACTTAATTTCTTGATTCAAAATTAATTATCTACATACATATGAATAGAGAAGAATTTTAATTAAAAATATTCAAAAGGAATATTCCAACATATTTCAATTTTTTTCTGAAATAGAAACCATGAAAGCTTATACTTTCCTACAAATACTAATTTTTATTTCCCTTACAGTTTCACTGCAGCAAATCTAGCTTCAACTATGAGTCAAGTGCTATAAGTTTCTAGAGAAGCAGATGTTGTACATGAGAACTGTAATTTCTTGGAGATATTGTTCCTCCATTCTAAAGGAGGACATCAAATAAATCCATTTGCTCATGCTTTTAGCTAATGCTATTAGGTGACATAGCCACAAGAATTTCAGATTAAATAGGTACATTAAGCTCAAGGACACACAGGCAAGGCAAACAAGCACAGACTGAACTAAAACCCCAACAAAATCCCAACACCCCCAAGTCTTATCATGGCAGGAAGAACAAAGACACACTCAGAAAAGTAGATTCTAAGTAGGACAATCTAAGAGTGTAATAAGCAAGAAATCTTGTTTTCTTGGGAGTAATGCAGAGCAGATATAGTATTCCTCACAGAATGGCAGTGCTTCTGTTAAAGCTTATTTCCTCAATCTTTGCAAGTGAAAACTGGAAATGTATAAATATTAAAAGCAACTTACAGCAGATCATACACAATAAAACACTTCCACAGAAGTTTTCCCTTGCATTCATCATCTTCATAACTACAGAACACTGGTTATGACACACATGAAGTACACACTAAATGCCTAACCTGGGAATTTTTTGAAAGACTTCCTTCAAAAATATGTTTAGGAAAAAAACAAACTCAACCAAAATAAAGACCCCACAAAGGGTACCCTTGTCTGAAGAACTGGAAATAGAGACTAACTTTGCCAATGTCAATTTTCAAAGAGGGCAGAGAACATCCTCAAATGCTTTAACTAAAAACATACAAATAAAACCTGACAGACTGGATAGTTATACAGTAATAACAGCTGTAATGAAAACAATTTAGTGTATTTTTAGAGAATCACTGTTTGGAGTAAGAGAGCAGGTAGCATATTTACAAAATCTGATTCACAATTGTTTATTTCATTATGACTCTTTCTTTCCCACAGGACCCTTTAAAAGGAGGAGACTCATTTCCTCTGTATATCCTGCAGTAAGTGAACTTGAATCTTGCCATTTATATTTATTGGCTGATCATTTTAAAAGCTTACAGCAAACAAAAAACAAATGCAGGATTTACAGTACGATTTTAAAGGCCAGGAAATAGAAAACAGGAAACAAAAACTCCTACAGGACTAATAAATTTCCTTCCTCTCCCTCTGCCCTGCCAGAGGAATCCTAGATGAAGAAATTAGTTAATTTTTTTTCCTAGGAATTTCATTACAAGTCTCTATGCATACTGTTGTGTGTTTTCAGGCAATATTTTTTTAAAAAGAGTTAATCCTACTAATTAGTCATAAGCAGGCCAAACAGCATTCCTTCAGTCAAGTGTCACAAAAATTAACCTGTAAATTAATTTTTTTGAAACAAAGGTCTTTACCTTTCAGATACATTTTGTGTTTTCATTTCTGATCACATGGCCAGATCCTCAACAACTCCATGACTACATACCTTCAGCTACTTGCACTCACAATTATTTAAAGTATTTCTCTGGAGCACACAGTGGAATAAAAACCCCCAAAACCTTAAAGAGACTTCCCCACCCCCCACTTCTTGTTACAGGTTGGGTTCTGAACAACCTTCTTACATTAAGTCATCATTTAATGAAGGAATTCAGAATGAGCTGTAATGCCCAAAGAACAGTAGTGTGTAGTTGCTTTTGTGAAATATCTTGCTTGGACTACTAGGGCTCAGACTCTCCCCACTCTGCCAGACACTTTTCTTGCTTAAAATGCAAACCCTGGGGCACTGCTCTCCCACAGGGATTCGTGCATGGCTAACTCAGCTGGTGCAGCTCCACTTCGATAGAATTTTGCTACTCTTTTAATAGCTTGGAAAACGTGTTGAGGGCTTGTACATATATTAATATGTTCCCCAACACCATGTTTAAAAATGCATAAGTGATCAGATGAAAGAAAATCTGCAATTTATCTACTTGTATCAATATTATATCCCACAGGATATTTTTTCTCTGATTCCAGCTGAACTGCTATACTCTCAACTTCAATACACATTCTATCTGGAATTTACTTCACAATTTTGGTTCTTCCTTATGTCCCTTTCCACTTCCTTGAAGAATCAGCTGATGTTCTGATAGTCTGGCAGCATTTGTTGTCCTTGATGGATTAATCCAGAGTTCTTTGATTTAGTAAAAGGGGAAAAGTCCACACAACTCCCTCCTAGGCAAAGCAAAGCAACTCTGTTCATGAGATACTTTTATACCACTTTGTATTCTATGGAAAAAATTAACATAAACACATCAATGATATCAAGTGGATGTAAACTTATCACCTTTTCTAATCAAAGCTGTATATAACTATTTCAAATGATTTTTGATCAAAATTGCATATATCTATAATCAATGGCTAAGAGAGTCACTGAAGATTTCGATAACTACAAAGGCCATTGCACTAATTTTAAACATCACTTTTTTTTCTAGACATTGTATATTATTAAGTTCTCAATGATATATTAATTATTAAACATTAAAGAGTGCTTAGACTTCACACACCAGATCAGTAAAATGTTATCACTTAAGCTGTCACACCTGGCTCACTGCAAATTAGTACTCTTAAATCTTTCTACTCTAGAGCATATAATTTAAAAAGGTCAATTACTTCCCTAAAGAGTTTTCGTCATTTGTTTTGTATTTGCAGAGAGTTTCTAAGCCTCATTGCTTGTTTTTCTCTACACTTATCAGTAGCACTTAAGTTCTTCACTAATCAGCAGTGCACACATCCTCAAGCTACAGAAACTAATATGAAGTATAATTTCCATAACTATCAAGTACAGGTTCACTGGTTCATTGTCCCTCATTTCAGGCCAATGGGATTTGTGGCACTATTTCACTTAGGTTCCACTAAAAATTCTACCCATGTCCTACAGGAGCCTTTGCTATTTGCTCTTTAAAATAGCATTTCTGTTTTCCATTTTTTTCTGTTCTGCTCCACAAAAATCCACTCCAAACAGATCAATGCTACGTGACCACATGGAGATAGATCTATCAGCAGGATTTCCAGGACAACGTGGAAGCTTAGGTTATCAAGCAACAAATGAACAGATGGTCCTGTCATTCCTTATTTCAGAAAAGGTGATTGCAGTGATAACATCTGCTAATAAGCCTTTCTTGAGTATCCTTTAGAAAGTCAGCAAGCAATGGTGTTAGAAATGAAAGATCAAATTGGGTCAGACATGCTCTTCTCAAGGAGCACTGTAGCTTTCATAAAGGTAATAGCAAAATGGATTGAATGTTCACTCCACATCAGCTGCACTGAAAGGACTGAAAGCATGTGAAGGATGCAGCACACAAGATGTATGGCTCAGAAAAGAAGTATCTGTCCTATGTAGAATGCTCATCAGCATGGAAATGTCCCAGGGTTAATTGCTTCGTGTTGTTCCAGCTTTTTTATTTTTTGAGTCATTAGTTCAAGTTTAAAATATTTTTTCTACTGCTGGAATGACTGAAAGTCTTTAGAGGAGTGAGAGAAAAACCTGAACTCCAAATTTCTCCATAAATGTGTTACACTATCAGGTATTTTAACTATTGTGCTATTTGACTATTAAACAACAGTCTGTATAATATTACAAAAAGCAGGTGAAATGAAAAAAAAAGTACTTGAAAACAATTAGCTTTCATTTAAAATTTAGCCTATCAGTGATTAATATACTTCTTATCTTTGAATATTATGATGCAAGTAGACTTTCAACATCAACTACCAGAAGAGTAAGATTTTCAAAACTCCCAGATATTAATTTCCACAGGCATCTATGTACTTGCATAGTTAGATAGGCAATTAATACTTCTTAATAGAAAGAGTTCTGGGATAATTTTAAATATCTAGTTATCTACAAAACCCCCCAATTCTTCACTGTCCATTATCTATGGTGAAACACTGTAAATTAATAAATTTGATGGTGGTTTGATTTTGAGGGTTTTTTATTTGTTTGGTGTTGTTGTTATCTTACTTTTTTCATTGTTCAAATAAGATGAAGGTTAGCTATAATATCCTCCATTTATTCTCCCATCCAGAAGACAAGCCCTAATTGTATATCATGTCTTCAGCAGGACTCATATTTCAGGACAGCTGGGTCTTTGTAATCAGGTTACCCTCTGCCACTCAGGAATTACCATTAAGATAACAATTGAATAGAGTTAATTTGAAATTTCTGAGAATCTTCCACATAAAGAACACTGAAAGAGGCTCTGCTCAGCATTTTCACACAGATCTTCCACAATGAATACATTTTAATACAGGTTTTTGTAAAGTAAGGATCAGTGTTTGAGCTCATTTTGCAGTAAAAGCTGAACAAACATATGAGGTACTGCTGGCCTAAAGGTCTTTGCATTCAGCCATGTTCTTCAATTTCAGAACTGAGATGTTTCCCATGAAAACCCATCTGTCTCTGGTTTCTGGAGCTGCTCAGCTTATGTCAACAAATCTCAAGATGAATTACCAAAGAAAGATTTGTAAACATTATCAGCACCAACTATCCAAAGTGTCCCCTTACCAACACTGGGGAGAATAAGATGACACTCACTCAGCCTGTGATGAGCAAAGACACTAAAAACTGCACCCTGTTTCCAGCTGTGGTTTACACTTCTTCAAATGTGTTCTCCTTGTTTATAATAAAGAGACACAAGAGAAAAATTGCCAATGGGTGAGCATGCTTAGCAGCACTGTTTACAGTAAATTCAGCTGGTGACTTTGGAGAAGCCATCCCAATTCTTCCCAGCTGAAGCCAAAGTGCCATATCCTCTGATCAGATTAAAATGAGGACAATAATGCATTTTAACCAAGATGGATCAGGGATACCACTACTGCTCTATGCCAGTACACCCTGACCCAGTCATATCTAAAAAGGCTTCTTCTATGATGTCTACCATAACCAACTGCTTTTATTGCTTAATTCTTCTCAACATTTCAGCATTCAATTTTATTTTATAATTAATTGCTCTTATTATACAGGTGAGGAACCAGTAGTGAATTTCAGCTTTTCTTGTTGTTTTTTTTCATGATTAGGATGTCATTCACATTCTACCCAGCCTTTTGTTCTGCTTATGTTGTATGGGAGAGAGAAGGCTAATACAGTTATTTCTTCTACAGTATTTTAAATACAATGGGATGAATTACAAGCTTAATTTTGTTTAGTTACCACAACTTGTGGAGTGCAGGATGGAAGGCTGCTGAGCTTGTTTGTGAGATCATAAAAACTGAAATGGTAATAAGCAAGCTTATAATCTGCTATTCTCTTTACATAAGATAGTGAAGCCCAGAATGTTCAGTGAAACATGAAATACAAACCCTAGAAGATATAATATCAAAAGAGGCTTTTTAAAAGAACATACTTTCACTTTTCTGTAACTGTTTGCAGTGCATTCATGTGTTGTGGAAGACAAATAAAAGTATGTAAAACAGTGTGTTATTGTTATGCTACACGACTTAAAAAAAAAAAAAGATTTAAAATAGACTGTTTTACAATTCTGTTGCAATACTTTTCCTGAATGTTAATATGTTCATTAATATATATGTAAACAGTCAGATATCTTGAACTATTTATAAAGTAGTAATACTTTACTAGGGAAATATCATCTTAATTATACTACCATGAAATGCAATCTGATTAATTTATTTACTTAATAACCTCTTTTGGAACTAGGTGCTTCCATTACACTCATTACAATCCAAAACAACAGGTAAATAAAGACAATAAAATACATGAGTCCAAAATCAAGCCTCAATGATTGCAAACCCAAGCTCCCATTCAATGAAATAGCTGGAAAGGTGTTGGTTAGAGCTTGGCCTTTCAGATTAGAAAGCCCTTCAAACCCAGTAAGGGAACTAAACCTAACAAGGTGATGCCAAAAGAAGCAAATCTCCACATACCAAGAGTAGGCATTCCCTGACAAGCTCCAGCTGCCATGGCAGACACTCCTAGAGGAGCTCCAGAGTCCCTGCAGTCACCACAGTCCTGTTTCTACACCATCATGGCACTGCCAGATGTGCAGAGGAGCATTCAAAGCTTCCTGCTGGCCTCCCAAAGTTGGTTAATCTATCTAAAATCTCTACACACAAGGCCACAGAGCAGCTGATGGTGATGCCCACGCCTCAGAGATGAGCCACACAGCTCAGACAGTGCAGCACCAGCACTACTGGGACACAAGGGAACTACAGACTGCTTTGGGAGCTGGGTGCAGCTCCAGACAAACAGGACTCTGTTCATCCATCTACATAAAGCTAAGATTCCTTTAAATTTATTTGAATATGCACAGTCAGAATGGAATGAAACTAAAAAAGGAAAATATGCATTTTCAGAAAAGTTTCTAGCATTTCAGATTTCCCACCTTTCAGTGGACTATCAGTTAGAGACAAGCAAAGAGACCCTTGTTTTGAATAAAAAAAAAAAAAAAAAAAAAAAAAGAGCACAAAGTACTAGATTTCTTATAGCATTATATGGGGCAGATACACTTTTTTCTAACATCCACCTGTTTAATGAAAGATAATTTCTTTACCAGCCTATATTAATAACAATTATCTACATTTTGCGAAATTGCACTTTAAAGTTTCACTTATTCAGACACATGGAAGAAAATGTTTTTTCTGTATTATGCTTTGCTATAGACTAATAGTAATAATAAGAGATTTCAGCCTTTTTAATATTTTTAACTTAAAATTTGATAAATATCTCCCAGTGTTATCATTATTTTTGACATGAAATAAATGAAGATGTCTTGAGCAGGGAGGTTAGACTGACCTCAGTGGTCCCTTCAAATCTTAACCATTCTGTGAATCATTGACACATAACACCAAATGTATGTGCAGCACCAGAAGTAAACTCCTTCATTCTTTCTTAAAATAGATTATATAACAAATAGATTATATAACAAAGGGTAACCTAGAGAGGTCCCCAAATTAATGACTCACATTTTTTTTAAAGATGAAAGACTAATGTTTGTCTTCTTCCATGCTTATATTTGGTTTTTTTTTAAAAAGCAGTTCACTATGATTCTCAGACTGTACTTCAATCTGACTGTGTCAATACTCTAATGGTACTTAATACACTTTTCCACTCAAAGTCAGAGAAGTGCTGAAGCACTCAGCTGAACTGGGGCCAATAGACAATAATCAATAACAGATCTTCTAATCAGCACAGTCCATTAATAAAAGAGCACCAAAGGAGGAGGGTAAGTACATTGCCCTGCTGCTGTGTGTCATTAGCAGATTCAGGTCACAGGAAAGACTCCTGAAAAATGAAACAGCATAAACTTGGCTACAGCCTAGATACAGATCCGAGGAGAAAACATTGCAGGCCACCTGCCAGAAAGCATTCCTTCTCCTTAAACAGCTCGCCATTCTGGCTAAAACTCCACAGCATGGAAACTATAACTATCTTTTCAAAAAGCTTTATTCATGACCAACCATTAAATTAAGAGGTATAATTAAGAAGACTTATATTTAAATTCAAAGTAGGTACACATAAGGCTTGGTTCCAAGCTAGTAAAGAAGTCTTAGCAGATGCTTCAAATACTCTTAGAGGTAACATAGCTCCAACAATAGATTTAGAAACCACTGATGGCTCCTCAATTAAGAATCTGGAATGGGATTTTTAAAAGAATCTGAAAGATAGATATCCAGCTAAACAGAAATACAGGAATACCCTGGTAATAATAATAATAGTGGTAGCAATAATAATAGTGATAGTAATAATACCCACAATTTCAAAAACATTTGAGACCAGTTGAAGATTTTAATACAACCTAATATTGATTAAATAAATTTCTAAGATTCAATCAGCCAAATTAGAGAATGCTTTAAGTCCAATTTTCAGAGATAAAAAAAATTCCACTGCTAAAAACCACTTGATATTACTGCTCATCAAATTTAACAGATGTAAAAATCCATTAAATTTTTTTTAAAGTGTTGTCCTAGATGTAATAGTAAATTCTCACAAAACTATTCATAGAAAGGCAGAAATATGACAGGACAACAGGGCATTAGAGTGTTCCTAATTCATTCCTATTCACAGAGGAGTGCATCTTGGTTTCCAATACAAGAATCCAATCCACTTGATGTGTTGAAATGAAATCACAGCAGTAGAAAATGGACATTGTCTATTTTGCTAAATAGAGAAGTACTATAAAAATGGCTTTTCTCTGTTTTTATTAAATAGGGGTGGGTTCTATTTCAAGTACAAGTGTGGAGTTAGCACTGAGCAATTTACAATATCCTGAACTGTGTTCTAAACTATGTTTCTAGATCTCCATATGGTTTTTTTACAGAAATATTAGATTAAATATGAGGACTAAATGAAAAAAACCTCTAAGAAAATACATAGGATTATTTATTTATTAATTTCTTAAATATTGGAGGTTTTTTTCATGTGCTACAAGCTAGAATTCAATTTTATATGTAAGAAAATAAATGTTTGCAATTTAACTACACTATAATAATTAGACTAATATGCTCATTAGTGAATCTACATTTAAACCAAATTCATTCTCATGCAAACCTAGCTCAGCCCCAATAACATACCATTTATAGAACAAACCACCCAGAATATCCTGCAATTAGAACACTGAACTTGCTTTATCTTAAACTATCCTATCTTGGGTCACAAAAGAGACTAAAACACTGAAATTCACCTTGAATATTAGTACATTACCAGCCCTTTTTATGACCTGACATTTTAACAGTACAATCTAAATGCTATCAGTAAGTATTAGTGAAAGTGTATCCTTGATTTGCACTTATTTTAGTTCACTAAAGGTCCCATTTGTTTTTATTGAGGTTAATGGATCTGTGAATACAGATCCATTAACCTCAGAATTTTTAAATGTTAAATCAGCAGCTTTAAATAAATGTTAACATGAGGCAGCAATTACTGATACTGTAATCCCAACTGGAGGGCAAAGTTTGGAGCACAGGCTCCCGAGAATGTGTTAAACAACCCAAACTCCTTTATTAGTAAGATTTAAAAAATAATTAAAATAAAATAAAAAAAAGCTGAATATTCTCTGGAGCTACAAGCACTAAAAGCATATTTCCTTAAACAAAAAATAGAACTATGCAGCATTTAATTGAGGGCTTACATATCTGCTAATTCATCTGCTATTTTGGCTTTGAACAATTGTCTTAATGCAGAAATTGTGTCTGCAAAGTGATAATTTACACACTCACCCCGTGGTTATTATTACTTTCAAAATTAACGTCACAATCAGCACTTATTAAAGAAAGTTTGTTATCTCCCAAATGATGATTATATAGCATTTAAGTAGCTTGACATTCAGAAGCAGAGTTTATTGCAGACCAACTATTTGATATCCATGGCAACTGCTACAGGGAAGAACAGCTCTCAGGGAAGTTGGAGCTTTGTAATTTGTGAGAACTGTGTTGTGCACCTACCTTGGCTCTAAGACAGGTCTTTGAACAGTGACCTGGGAGCATCCTGTTCCAGATTCCCAATGCTCTTAGCAAAAAGAGAGAAGCAGTTGCCACAGAAACACACACTTGTGATTAGATAGGGACATTTTAAACTTGATGACAAGGTAGTCTTTAAGGGAATACACAGCTGCTTTTCAGCTACTAGAAATATCTTTTCTTCCACTAGCAGCATGTATTAAACCAACAGAAAGTAAAGGCTTTTCCTAGAGACACATATTGAGTCAACAGGGTTTCTTAGAGTTGTGCAGCCTCCAGAATTGCATTTACAATCATCATGGTCACAGAGGCCAGAGCCATAGTGGTAGACCCACAGACTATTTCCAGTCCTCATAGAAGAGGACAAACATCTGCAGATGATGTGAGAACTAACCAGGGCTATTCCATGTAGAAAGAACACAGAATGGCACTAAGAGACACTTGGAGAATCATGGAAAGGCCAAAACAAGTGTTTAATGTGTTAACATGCTCTTACTACTTGCAAATGGTTCCAAACATAAAAAGGAGAAATAAAATCATAATTAACAAATGGCATTTTCACATTCTTGTGTTATACACAAACAATCTGCCTTCTAACATCTGTCAGCACACAGGACTCCTACATTAGGTTAAATTCACCTTCATTCCTGAGCAAGGGGAGAGTGGTTCTTGTGCATGTTCAAATGGGAAGAACATTTCCAGTCAAGTCCCTGGGATAGAAACCCATGTGGTGTCAAAGGTTTGTGCTGGACCCCTCTGCCCTAGGTTTCATTCAGAACACACAGGAAGTGTTTTCTTTCATTCCATTTAATCGTTCACCCCCATCAATCAGTGCCAACAGTATGTTTTGCACTGCATTACCATGTCTAAAGTTTTATTATTTTTCAGTGAGGTATCATTCCAAAACTGCCATATAGACTGTGGTCTCCCACAGCAGAAACTTCTGATTTTCTTATTATACAGTGTAAGGGATGAGCCTAGATGAAAAAAAATGGTACAGAAACCGCTTGACAATATTGCACAATCTTGCACAGTAGGTCATAACAGGAAAATTAAATTAATTTTGTGAGCTTCCTGGTGTAGAGCAGACATGCAGCTAAACAAACAAAGTATCATCACAGAATAAAGACACTTAGCTTGATGACTAACATTTGAAGAAATATTGGTCAGTCCATATAATGAACAGAATGAAGGAATTAAAAAACTCCAACGTTAAAAACCTCATTTCCACTTTAACCTTACAGAATTGAGGCACGGCAATAGCACTTTATTATTTGAGTACATGAGCTTCTTTATTCTAGGAGCTCAGGGGCCAGCTTCAGTAGAGAATAATAATCAGGGGAGGAAGAGCTATTTGCTGGTTTCAGTCTTTTCCATTGGCTGGTCATAGGGGGGACCTTTTCAAATTTTCAGTATATATGAAACAATGCCTTCATATTAATCTTAAAGTTCATTTTGAGGAAAGAATCCACTTAAGAAGTGTTTTCCCCTCAAGAAAAAAAAAATATAGCAAACCACAACACAATCAGTTACTTGCTTTCTAACAGTCTGTACAGGCATTCTCTGCCTGTTTTGACAATAGTGCACCCCTACAAGCTCATGTATCTTATTACTACCTTAGGTATTTACCAGCCTCTTAAGTCTCAGCAAAATCCCTATAATTTAATGTTTAAACCTATAACTATGGATAATAAAAATAAAATTCTATAAGCATCACTACGAGAAAGAAACAATGCAATAAAGAACTCAACCCAGCCTTCTCCATAAGAACACATCCTCAGCCAGAGCTCCATAGGCAAAGAACACAGAATGACTTTTTAAAATATAACACAAGCAGCTGTAGCACTCAGAAAGAGGAAAGCTACATAATAATTTCAAAATATATTTCATTTAGGCAACCCTTTTCCAAAATAAATACTAAAACTTTCATTCACTTCAACACAGATTTCAGTGACCAACACTGACAAAGTCATGGCTGGTACAAAAATCTATCCAATATTATCTTTGGAAATTTATCTACACACTCATTTGGCACTGAGACCAGAACCACACTCAGTTGAAATAATTTGTGATGACATGCACAAGTAGGGCCCACTGGAATAGTCTGTATATTGAAACCACACATCACAGTAAGCTGAATAAATTTGATGTGAAACCACTGCCTGCTACACATAATGGGAAAAAAAAAAAAATAAAATAGTAGTTTAAGAGAAAAGTTTGTATGCAGGAAATTACTTCAATCCCCTTTGCATCTCCTCCAGCCCCAGAACAGAGAGTAACAGTTCATTCATAATTAAAAAAACAAGTAAATCAAGCCTAATACAAAACCACTGGCTGTTCAACATTATCTGTAATTAAACTGGAATGGGTGTATGCTTCTTCTCACTTCCCCTCACCCCACTAAAGCACAGTGCTGAAGTCATCCTCTGACTGGGGATCTTCACACTGATAGTAGAAGTCCTAATTACATAAGGTGCTGTAAACTAGATGCAGCTGCTACTTAGTCCTTGTATATGATTTGGGAGAAACTGAGCTTGCCCAACAAAAAAGGGGAGAGATCACAGGATATTCTGAGTTTGAAGGGACCCATAAGGATCATTAATTCCAACTCATAAATGAGTGTCCTGTACAGGCAGCTATCACACAACTGTGGCATTATTAGCCCTGTGCTCTAACTAGCTGAGCTCATCTAGAGGTATCTTGCACATCACTCAATACCCCTATCATAGAACATTAAATATATCCCATTTGTTATGCAGCACCTGTTGTACTTTATGGGATGACTTACACTGTAAAGGGAAATGGTGTTTGATGACAGCACTGCAGACTTGCCTTCTTACTCATACAGCCCACAGAGTAAAACACTGTCCCAAACCAAAACTACCTGGTCTGGCAGGAGTTTCACAGTGACCAACCACACCAATGCTCTTTTCTCTCAAGTGGATGTCTGATAAAGCTACTCATCTACTGATAAAGCTAACATCTACTCACTCCACTGGTGATCTTTCCACTAGCTTTCAGAAGGTATTTCATAGAGTATCTGCTGCATTAAAAGAGATCTTGAGAAATACACTTAAAGGCAAGTAGGAGAGGATGGAGACTGTATTCCCAAATCAATAATACAGATGGGAGAGAGCATGAACATTGTGCTAAGTAATCTCCTTGAACCATCTGCACCTTCAAAATACAGTGGTTAATCTGGGAAAGGAATTTTTTACTGAACTAATTTCTGGAGACATTGCTTTCCAGAAAAGTATGAGTTTCAACACATATGCCTGGTGAGGATACTGTTGTGAACAATACGTGCATATTGAAAGATGAATGCAAGCCCTTAAAATCAGAGTATTCATTTATCAGAAAAGAAGAATATGATGTTTATGGCTCCCAAAAGAGATTGATGACAAAATACAGAGTTTTTAATTTGCAGAGGCACTGCAACTGAAAGACTGCAAATCCTCTGGTAAAAATAAAAAAAAAGAGGCCTGAAATGTCAGCAGTCACTGCAGGTGCACTGATTTGCTATTCCTACATGCAAAGCACATGTATTACCTGTGAAGGTGGCCCCTGCAATGAAGGAATTGGTGATAGATTCAGAAGTTTGCTGTTTGCCCACTGACACCAAGAAGGGTGGTGCAGTGCATGAGCCGAGTGCCAGAGATCATATTTTATTGAGATTATGCACGTCATAGCAATCTCCAGGTAAAATACAAATGACATATATTACATTATACATATATAAGACATCAAAAAGTATCTAACACCTGATTGATTCCCCACATGGAAGAAGTGGATCCATAGCCTCTGCACATTCACTATCCTGTGTCACTGCTACACAATGCCAGCAGTCATAGCTTCTTCATGGGGGGGAACCCCAACCTATTTTTATTTTAACAATAAACAGCAGGATTTAAGAGATCAGAGACTGAAAAATTTTGGAAGTACCAAAATCTACTTTGTAGAACTTGCTGCAACAGTTTGCTTGTATCCTGAGCAAATTTTTTAATGCCATTGATTTTTATTTTTTTTTCCAAAGTACCACTAACAACCCAAGTAATCAAGTACAGAGCTAGGAATCTGAAGGGTATGACTTGTGCTTTTTCTTGTTTAGGATACATTAGCATTGCAACTTCAAGTAAATATATCCTTAGTCATACAGAGAGTTTTCAATTGGTTGTATGAATTTGTGGGCTATAATACATACTAAAGAAAGTATGGGCAAGAAATCACAAAGGCTTTCAAATATTAAAAAATAGGAAGCATGAAATGAAATGTCAAAATGAGAACATAAAATTACAATGTAATCTTAACGCAAAACAAAGTATTTTTCAGAGAAGTCTTTTGATTTGTAGCAAAAGAGTAACAAAAGAAGACCTAATTTCATGTGCACATAATCACAAGTTTCTGATTACTTTTCTGGAGTTATTACTACAACTTGCTCTGAATCCCCTACATATATTGGAACCAGTGGCTTGTAATGAATTGAATTTTCATTTTTCAGAGATTCGAGGAAGGGAAGAAACAGAATTCTGCTGCTCAAAGCTTGCAGGCAAGTGACATCAACTTTCCTGTGTCACT
The DNA here is from genome assembly GCA_030060385.1 of Muscicapa striata striata. Lineage (NCBI taxonomy): Eukaryota > Metazoa > Chordata > Aves > Passeriformes > Muscicapidae > Muscicapa > Muscicapa striata. The sequence goes on from JAREIS010000049.1 coordinate 1,671,070, forward strand.
TCACTACAGATAGATTCACAGTTCAATAAGCCACAGGCTCTTCATTACCAAGTTCTGCTACCTTAGGTTGGGGATACACCAGGAAAGTCAGAGCTTTCCCATCCAACCCTGTCTCATCTCAGCACTTTTCATCACAACAGATCTTGGGAGATGCCATTTCTGTCAATTTTATTTTCTGTTCAAGCCCTGTGAACTGGAACAACAAAGCTCCTGAAGGAGGCTCTTGTAGGGGCTTCTCCATCTCCAGTGGGTCATTTTCAGGAACCATCTTCACCACTCCAACACAGAGGTCTCATGCTCTGAGGTGGGGAGTGGGTGTGAGCTTAGAGGGAATAGGGACCCCATGTGGGCAGGGGTCATGCAGCAGTATATTTTAACCTTTTTTTTAATATATATATATACACACCTCCTGAGTATCAACATTATCCAGATAATTTACATACATTATTTTATATATCATGATACACTGAAAGATTTTTTTTTCATATCAAAAAGAATAGTGGGATATTTATGGCTTTAGATTAGGTCAGAACTTATTACAAAAATCTGTTAGACATACAAGCATATTTAAATTGATCTACCAAAAAAGTTTCTGATAACATTGAGGATTAGGAAGTAAAAGCTATATAATGAGCCTTGACTGAAAGGAAAAGAAGGTAAAGTGATTCCATTTAAGAAAGAAAAGGACACAGACAAAATCTTTACTTAGAATCTTTTTGCTGCAGCCATTTTTTTTCTAGCTCATATGTAAAACACCTAATCTTTTCAACTCTAGACACAGAGCTAATAAAACCACTCAGCTGTGATGATCTAATTCATAGAGACCTAGACAGATTTGGTAGATGCAGTGCTCCAGCTTAACAGGTAATTGCTAGCAAGGATGTTCTCTACATTCCTTCTCTGATAGTGTTAAACATGTATTGACAGGATGCCTCTCTGTACTGCTCTATGTTTGGCACTTAGGAGAAGTTCAATTAACCAACCTTTCATCTGTATTTCCACATAATACAGCTCTACTTTCCTGTGCTAATTGCTAAGCCCAGAGTACTTGCTGCCTCTTCGATTCTAAAGCCTGGCTATTCACTTGGGAGCACTAAGCATGTTCTCTGCTGTGAAGAGCTGGCACAGATAACCAGAATAACTTTTCACACCAGCTTCTTGTCCTCTCCCTGTGGAAGCTTTTGTCCATGCTGGCTGGAACAAGGAGTGTGCCTAATTTACAGGACTCCCTGCACATCTGCACTCAGTGAAGTTAACACACCGTACTTAATCCTGAAAGCGTGTGGGTGCTGTATTTCCTAGCATGAATGAGATTTCAAAACATTCACGTTTTATATAAGGATAAAAGCCAAATCATACTTGTAAGCCAATTAAAATGTTGTCTCAGTGCTCGGAGGTTAACATGGTTGGGAGCTTAGAAGTGGATACTTCAAGTAGAAATAATGAGTGGATGGTAGACAAAGAATTAATAAATTATCTTAATCTGTATTTGCTTACAAATATACAATTCCTGCAGATGGTTTTGAACAGAAAGGGGTGTTAGTGGCATAATTTAAGCATACACAGAAGTTATTATCAGCCAACACTTCAATCAGCAGTTTCTTCTTGGACAATTCCCTGCATGTCTTTGTTCCTGCAGAGAAAAGATTATTCTCCATGAACAGCTCCATTGATATTGCTCTCTGTATGCTTTTGCTCAGAGTTCCAAAATATAGCTAATAACTAATTCTTCAATCACATTCAAGATAAGTTTTAAATTTTCTCCCAATGCCATATTTTGCCTGACAAAGAAGGAGAAAGTTTTCTAATGTCAAATTTAGCTTAGCTGACATGGTAGGCAGCATTCTCATTAAAGTACCAGCATCTGAAAGCAACCGAGGAAATAAAATTTTTCATTTCCATGTAAGAAATAGATTCAGTAAACATTCCTAGCAATGTAGCTCTGGACCAAGAACAATCCTGAATAACTGAGTCAAATTAACTTCTGAAGTTCAGAAATCAGTAAATATATGAAATCCAGTATTTTATTATTAATGTAAACAATAAGGTGTCACTTTAATACCTGGATTAAGGAATACATAACATTCCAGACTGCACTGAATTCAATTACAGAAGCCACTCCAGTTTCCAAGGCTGAGAGTTTTCTGACCCATGGTCTAATAAGGAATGGAATTTCAGGAGCTGTATTGAGTACAGCTTTTTAGATTGTTTGAAAAAGCCCTAGAGGGTTGCTTTTGCTGCTCCTTTTAAGAGTAGGGAGCTAGAATAAACTAGGCAACCTTAACCCAGATGCATCAAAAAGCAGAGAGGATGATGCTATTTAGCACGTTACCAAATACAGCTAAAAAAGTTTTAAAAAGCACAAAGACCTACTCATCTACCATGCAAGATGTATAATAAAAGATGACTTATGACCAAAAATGCATTTTCTTTTCCTCCTTCCTAAAAGGGGAGGACAGTTTGCCAAAGCAGTGAAAAAAAAAAAAAAAATCAACAACCTCACTATACATATAATTTCAGTCCTTTTCAAATTTTCAGTATTACAACAACAAATATTTTATAGTTATACCACATTCAGGACATCACTAACCTATACCCTTTAGGAAAATAAAGTAAAAAAACAAAAACAAAAAAACCAAAATCCCTCTCCTGTTTATTTAGAGTATATAATAACAAGTCAGGAAGTGAAAAGTACAGAAAAATCAGCTTTCTGTTTTGAAATATATGTTGCTACATAATTGTTGGAAGGTTCACACCAAAAAATGTTAGGAGGGGCCAAAATGCACCACTGCCTTCAACACACCTCACAAATTATTTTTCAGGGGAAGAAAACTGTGACAATGCAGTGCAGCTTTATAGTTGCCTTTAGGTTATGAGTATATTTTGCTTCTCCTCAGAAAACCTGCAGTGAGACTGAACCACTATTGCTGGTTATGATCATAGAAATTAAATAGAAGCTTCATTGCTGCACTGGAATCATTCAAACCTAACATTTATCAGCTCTTTGGTTACAAAGAAGGAAATAGCATGATCTAATCTTGACTGCAGACTACTCCAAAATATTCTCATTTCACTAAAGTACCAGTTGCCTAAACCAATCTTGTCATTATGCTTAACAGCTTCCATCCATTTAACAAGACAAAATAATTCCAGCATATTTGTATCTTAGGTATCAAGAAGAGTACTATGTGGCATGAACATTAATTTAACATGGAAAAATCCTTCATTAAACAAGTGATTTATTCTTCTTTGAAAAACAAAAACTTTATCAGCATTTCCTTTTGTTACAAAAACTCCATTTCCACAGAAACAGTAGGAAAGAATTGCACATGGCTTTTTTCATTGCCTCAAGCCCCTAAGATGAGTCAAAGTTTTTCAATTCAGTTTGATTAGCCTACATTCCTGGTTATTTAATCATTAGATTGAAAGATACCACTTTCAACTTTTCCTCCATAACTGTACAGGCTAAGATTACTTTCACTTATATTTCATCTGCATTTAATGCAAGCTTAAAAAAAGAAATTGCAGTACAAATTTAAATGATTATTAAATACCCATCATATTTGCTTACATTCCAGACACCTGAAGCACAAGGGGTTAAATGAAAGACAAAAATCCAAAACTGGAGACTCAGATTCCCTGTCCCCAAACATGCCTTTTCTCATGTCAGTCTCTCTATCATCCTTGCCTCTGCTGTTTGTTATTTAAGTAAGATATTTTCCAAATTAATATATGGCATAAGTCACCAAATCTGTCAAAGACTGATTAACAGTGGACAAGGGGAAAGACTCAAATGACATATGAGATTACAGATTCCAAAGCTATGCCTCTTCTCAAAAAGACACAGCTTAGGTAGAAATGAAACAAATTCTATAACATTGCTGCTATGGGGAAGTGAAAACATTTTCAAGTGACAGAAACTGCTCAATGTGTAAAACCATTCTTATTTGATAATTCTCTGGATAAAGCAGGAAATAAAAGATGACTAATAATTTTTTCTGCTCAAACAAGAGGGTCTATTATATAATTGATCCTCCTCAAAGGTTTAGAGACAGTGCAGGAGAAAAAAAAAAAGGAGTTTTTTTGAAAAAGGAAATTTTTAATTGCTGCCAACTATTTGTTTCCCAGTTCCATTTTAGTCTCTAAAAATTTCTACTACTCACTGACTGGATAATAAAATTGAGATCAAATAAACTCTACAAAATGACACTAGCTATCTATTAGTAGTGTATTTTTAACTGCACTATTTTCCTTTAGCCTGTATTTTAGCAATACCATGTTGTATGTGTTTAATTATTTGTTTTGTTTTAAATCAAGACTATATTAGTTTAATTGATTATCCACACATGTATGCTTGGCAGACTAATTTGTTCTGAGCTCTTTTGGGGAGATACATTTGAGGCTCTGTTTTGTGATTTGCATGACTACAGAACTGCCTGGAATCAAAGCTCAGGAAAAATATATCAGAATAACTATACAAAGTAGGCTAATTATCCCAAACCAGCAGTATGTAGTTTGGCCACCCTTGGAGCTGGAAGAATACTTAATTTCCCAAGACTGCCACCTCCCATCTCAATACTCCAGTATATTCTCCATCCAGGTAGAAAAAACGATGGAAAGACAAAATACTAGTTAACCAAGTTCTGGTAGTTAATTAGAAATCCACCAGTTGAATAATAAATCCCCACATCCTGGAGACCTTTTATTACCATAAATTTACTGAGAATAATAGAGTTGTTGGAAAATGACTTTTACCTCCTCAGCTTTATCAATGCACCTAGCCATATTTCAATTTTTAAAATCACTATCCAAAACCAGCATCAAAACAAATCAGCTGCAGAATTTAAATCCAGTGCAGAAATGTATTAGATAGATCATGATAGGAAAAATGTATCATTAGATTAATTAGGCAATTATCAGAATTCACAGCTGTTTTCTTTGACAACTGTTTCAGTGGCTCTGAATTAATAAGGGATACTTTCTACAAATAGAAGTTTATAGAAACATTTGTTTCTTTCATATTTGTCAGGAAAGCTAATAAAAAAAATACTGTACACTCAAACTTGTCTGCTATGCAAGAAGTATGATCAAAAGGTAGTTCTTATATCCATGCTTCTCTAATATACTGCATTCAATAATGAATTGAGAATGCTTATGATATCCATTTACTTCAAGAGAACTTCTCTTTTTGTAAACTTCATCGAAGACAGAATTGGGCCCAATTTGATTTTTATAGCCAGTGTGCTTTTCAAGCACTTCATTCAACAAAACAGAAGTTTTGTACAGAACAGTGCCTTGTTAACAAGATACCTAAAACAGAGGAATGAAATGTGAGAATCTGTTCTTCAAAGTGCAAGGAAGTATAAACTGAGATACCCCAGGTCATCACCTGTTCAGTGATCCTACTCAAACATCTTGAAGTTATGGGACAAAAATCCTCAAAGGTAGCATACAGCTGTTTATTCAAATCACACTTCTGGAAGTCCAAAATCAATGGAGGACACATGACTGACACCATGAAAGGTTTCAAGCATAATGTTTCTTCTCTTCATGTTAGGTCACCTCTTTTTTGTAACCCTGCAGCTATTTTGCCTCCCCTAAACTTCTTCCCATGTTTCAGCAAGAAAGGCAGCCTGTGCATTCACTCTCACACCATACCATTTATGCCAAATAAGCAAGGTGTGTAGGGTCTCACACTCAACACCTTTTCTCTGTAAAATTTGCAGCAGAATGTCCAAAATAGATTCCTCTTCTGCTGATATCTGAGCCCCTGTTATCATTTTCAGTCACTCACCTAGGCTCCAGTGTCTCTATTTTCATAAGATGTCTGGACACTCAGGTTCTATAGTCCACCTGCTTTGCTAGGCCAGGCTCCTCCACCACTGCTCTCTGGTCCACAGTTCTGTCTTAAAAATCACCTTAGCATCATATCAGGGTTCACCATTTTACAGAAGACACACAATTGATGCTATAAAAGGTTTCAAGAATCAGCACTTTACTATTCCCCAGTACAACCTTTTATATCCTTCTCACATGCATAACACCTGTGTGCCCCTTTACTCTTTTGTGATTGGTCACTACACATCAGCACTCTGTGCTTCTTTTCCTTCAATGCTGTTCACCTGTCTTACACAGTTGCAACTTATCGGGGCAAGATTGCCTGCAGCACTATCTCTGTTCTTTTACAATCCATTCACCCACACAAAATAATCTTGTAAAGCTAAGAAATAGAATGGGATCCCTGATATTTATGCCCCTTTGGAAGAATCCTTCAGTTTATCCTCCAACTTTTTACTTCAATTCAAGTTGAATTCATTTTTATCATCTCCTTGTATTGAGATAAAAAAATACAATCACTTTTTCAAACAGTAAAACCATCCCAAGAAAAAACCCAAAGCAAACCAAACACATCACTAGTGTTTGCTTTCACATCAATTTTCAAATGAACATCTAAATACAAATTCAAATACTTTTATTTTTCATTAAGTGGGATTGATATAAGGGTAAGGATGTTATGCTCTAGTGCTCTGAAAATAAAATGAATCCCCAGAAAAAATTATTCAAGCCAAAAGAAAGCCCATCATTAAAGTATTAGTGAAAGATGAACACAGGATTGACACAGATGAAATGAGGAAAGTTTGGTTGACTAATGGCCAAACAAGGAAACCGAAATATGTTACAGGGAGAAGTCCTTGCCTGGGAGAACTCAAAACTATTTATTAATTTTCTGCTAGGCAGAGCCTTTGCAAGCTCTCAGCTTTAGTCAGCATTTTACATAATCTCCTTACTTAAAGCTACACAAACCTCTCTAGCAAATTCTGAAAGCTGCTTTTAGATCTTGTACAAACAGCATCACCCTCCCAGATTTACAAATTTCTTCTCTGGGAGGAATGATTCAACTTTCTTGGCCAAATCCCTGGTGAATTTTGTGGATATTCATGAAGGATAAATACAGCTCATAAAGGACAAAGCAAATTTGCTTTTCCAGTCAGTAGGCAGGATTGCTCAAATACCATTAACAGAACAGAGAGGGGGAAGGGATACATTTATTCAGAGAAGTTCTGAAGAAACTTCTTTAGAAACTCAGGCTGAGTTTCTAAAGCAAAGGCTTCACAGGACAGTTAGAATATAATTTTTTAATATCAACAGAAAATAGAGAGTGATTTAACACTTAAATTTATGTTATTTAATCTGATGGAATTCTCTTCCAGAATGTGAAACTCAAAAGACATCATTTAAGAACCAGCAAACAAAAGAAATCCCAAGAAGACTAAACACTCAGGAAATGTAATTTGGGACAGTTGTAGCAAGACTTAAGCATTAGATATCAGTCTTTAAACTACTATAAATATTTAAATTGCTGCAAGTTTGCCACATTATGATCTAGACAGAAGTGTCTTTCTTTGCAGTTACAGCTTTACATGACAGATCTCATGTTCCACTTATATTTTTTTAATCTTTAGCCTTAGTGTTGATGTAACAGAAAATCATATGCTGCAGTATTTGCTGCTATTTGTTTTTCCCTGCATCTCTGCACTTTTTGCCTGTATATAGAGTATGTCAGAAGACAGTAAAGAACCCATATGACTCCCTGTAATCTTCAAAGATGTTCCTTAGCATGTGCAGAGGTACATGATTTACCTGACCTCATACAACCCCTAAACATAATGGAAAAGGAAAACAGCAAGGAACAGAGTAGAAGATGCTGTGCTTTCACTGCTCAAAGGAAAACTCAATCCCAGTGGCTTGGATTCAGCTCTGTTCTGAACATGGAACAATGCTCTCTACATGCTCTCTGGTCTCAAATTCCCCAAAGACAATAACAAAGGCCCCTCCTGCTCAGATTTTGGCTCACCCAGCCCCTGTTCAGATCTGATGGATGCTAGGAGCACCACAGGACCAGACTTATGGCCAGGCACATCAGGATGAAGGATGCATACACTCCCTAAATGAGGAAGATAATCGGTATTAAGAAGCATCAAAGTATCATCACTAGGTTATTTCTACTTTTAAGGTATTTTAATCTTTAATAGTAATATAGCTACATAGTTAAAATTGCAAACCAACTAATTCACTTCCCTTTTCCATTGGGGAGAGCAATATTATTCATAACTCAAGAATTCAATATAGTAAAAAGGTTTCTTTCTGTTCCCTCTAAGAAATAAAGTACAGCCTCATATTACATGATGGAACTCTATGGAGCATGTTGAGATGGATGAGCAGTTCTAAGACTACTTTTGCTGTCAAAGGAAAACTTGCTTTCATCATGGGATAACTAATACCTAAAAACTCTCTTGCAAGGAACAGTGGTAAAGGATTTCACACAAGGTAAGCTAAGCAACATGAAATGAACACATCCAGAGGAATGCAGTTTATCTTGCTGCTTTTTATAGCAGCCTCAGAGGAATTAAAGAATCCTGCTTCTGTTTAAGATTTTGCACTGGCAGAACTGACATAATTTATTTAATAAGAAAGTAAAACAAACTATCTGGAGCCAATGAGGAAAACACTGAAGTTAACAAACACTACAGATAGCAATAAGCTTTAGAAGCAGAATCAGTATATGTGCAGCACAGCCACCAAACAGGCAAAAGATAGAATGCCAAAAGCGACACAGAGAAACAAGCAGCATTATTTGTCAAACAAAACTTGGATGGATAGCAAGGAGACAAAATGCATTATTGTCTCTTGAGTTATGCCACACCATATTTTTTCCACTAGTCACAACTACATAGATACTAAATTATTTGTATTGTCCGTAGTGTTTTCCAAATCCCACCCCTACATCCTTTTGACTGGATTTCCAGGATACCTGCCACTGAACACTTATTTGCCAGCAGCTGATGAGCAAGGTAATAGTGCTTTCTGTTCTCTAGGTTTGTGAAGGGAAATGCATAAGCACAACAGTACCATCTATTTCTGAGCTTTGCAAATTTCATAGCCGTGGCCACATCTCCTGGTTTCTCCACTTGCAGCTACAAGCTGTTATCTGCCTTTCACACTACTAAAATGTGTCCCCCCTCCACACAGTCGGGAATCAAAACAAGAATGCATTCATTTGTGCACAGAACTGATGAGTTGGGATGAGGTCTAACAACATGTGAGCACCTGCATTTAGCCATGTCAGCATCTTCCTTCTATCTCCTTATGCCACCAAAGACTTCTGATGCTCCCTGGAACTCTGACAGGATTAGATGGTAACAAAGCACCCGGAGGAAGCATTACTGGATGAATAAGTATATGAACACTGATGGGAATCTTATCTTGTAGAGCTGATGTTTTAACTTGCAATGTGGGGCAATTTCAGATTTACTTTGGGTAGGGTTTTTTAGCCAGTCTTTGAACAAGGTCTGAAAAGCTGTCTCTCTCTTCCATGAAGTATTCCCACTGGGAAGAATAGTATATAGATCTAGTCTCTGTGGTAAAACCATGCTCCCTAATACACTCTCACTCTCTTCTGGTCTGTTGAACCAAAAGCAACTTCAGCCTTATAACACTCCAAAAAGAAAAGTTAAGTGTTGCAAACTCCTTTTCTTAACCTACATCAGGCTGAAAATACAGCTGGTGTAGATATAAGTATCTTGAAAGGGAGAAGGTACTGAAACAAAAGCTGTGCTTCAACCATGGCATAGCCTGAAGACACAATAATTTCTTGCACCAAGAAAAGCAAAACAGTAGCTGATGACCTGTACTTAATGTGACACAGGAAAGATCCAAGCTGTTTGGTCCTTTCAAAAGCCTTTAGAAAAGCAATATATATTGACAAAACATCCTTCTTCATTTTTTTAACTCCTTATACCTATGAGTTCTGATCACAGAGACGTAGAGGAGACATTTTTAGGACTGCTCATTTGGCTGCATATTTTATTTCATCACTTTTCCACCTCCTAGCACTCAAATCCCATCTCTTCTTATCCTTCTGAAGTGGATTTCTCACTCCTAGAACTGAAAAGATGCTATTACATAAACCTTGACTAACGTATATCTAGATCAAGTCACCACTTGGAATGTTAAACTCTCTCTCTATATATCTGAAGAAAGCAGATCTCCTACTTTGAAACATTTTTGAGACTCCATGACATGACCAGAACAAATCTCGTTAGCCAGTTAATTTTCTATAACCCTTCGAAAACTAAATTATGTTTTTGAAAAAAATCACTTCAATTGCTTAAGCTTTAGACTTGTTCAGTAATTTGCACATCTTTAATTATAAGGGATTAATTCTTTCATCTATCTTACATTTTTCCAGCTTGAAAAAATGGCCTAATCTCTCCACACTCTTTATTGCTTTGCATTTCATCCTTCATCACACTGGACATCAGTTCCTCCTTACTGATGAAGATTTTTTAGGTGGGAATTTTTCATCATTAACATCACATTCACACCCTCACTATCAATTACTTCTATACTTTTTATTTGATTGCCATCATCAGCCCAATGCATTTCTGCCAGTTACAGAATCCATGACACTCCCTTCAGGACATGGCAACTGGAATATGACTCTCAGTTGCAACTTTCCTTGGGGATCAATTCTCTCATTGTTTTCTTGTATAGTGTTTTGGGTTTTTTTCTTTATGATTTTAACAGCATAGTCATACCTTTCCAAAAATCAATATTCAATTTAATCCCTTTCACTGCACATCAGGGCACATGATATAAAAAGAATTTTTCTTTTGCTCCTGAAACCCTTCTTTTTAAATCATGTTCACATTCTCTAAAGTCACTTTTCTCTAATTTCTTTCTTGGTCCTTAACTTTTTACATTATTATTTCTTTTCCTTTGGATCTTTTAAAATATGTTTTTTATAAAAGATGTACCATTAACAGCTGAGTTGCATTCTGTCCACTTCAAGAAAAACATATATTTATCTTACATTATTTGCCCTTCAGCTATATGTTCCAAGGCAAAAATATCAGCTCAAGTGGTATTGTAAAGTGTTTTCTGTGAAAGACCATGAACAATGTCAAAGGAGTTTAAAATTAATATTTTCAGAGAGAACTAATTTGCATACACCAAGCTATGTCTTAGGACATGGTAGAAGTCACAACTTTACTACAATGAAACTACCCTGATGAAATTTTTTATTTTTATTTTTATTTTATTTTACTTGCAGAAATGATATTTAGTTATTGATAAAAAACAATCATGTATACATGTATATGCACACACACACATATATATATAAATCCAGTGCACAAACCCCAAAATAAACTAAAGTAAGAGCACAATATGTCCCTCTTTTCAAGTTAAAAAATACTAATTTGCATGTTAATTTTTCCTGTACTGGAATTACAAGTGCATCAACATTTGAGCTAATCAATCCTATAATTCTTCCTCAGTTCCAAGCCTCAGTGTTCTCTATGCTACCAGCACAACTGAAAGGATGGAGAGCACGACTGCTGCAGATCTGTCTCCTTAAAAGTCCTTCTTAGTTTGCATTCTACTTCTCTATTCTCAACATACAGAGAAAACATCACAGAATTTCTTAGGATTTATCCAGCAAAATTTTAAATAAAACTCAAAAGTCATGACTTTTTATTTCACCACAAATGCAGCAGTATTCAAAGAAACTCTAAAACAAGCCCTAGATTAACACATGGAGTAATTCAGATACAGATCAGCTTTAAATGGGCAAGCCCTCCATATGGCTTTGACCTAGACTACCTTTTCAGCACAAAAAGTCTTTGCTGAATAAGAGTGTTAATGAACATCAAGCTTCCAGAATATTCATAACACTCTACACATCAAAGTAATAATAAGACAATTATGCAATTTTAAGAAAAAATAAAACAGAATTGACTAACATTATCCTAAATAGTGCTATTTGATCCAGCAATTAATGCAATGATACAAAAATATAGTTATAATTAACAGAAACTCCTACCTGATTCATTTATTTGAAAAAAATTATCCTCCTAAAGGGAAATTCCCATCACAAAGTTCCCATGTTAAACCATAGATTTTTTTAATTAATTTTAATATTTCTCAGTGGTATTTTAAATTCTTAAAGAATTCTCTTCAGAGCCAATATTTCTTTAGATATGTTTTACCCTGAAGATGAAGTTTTTTCTTACAATTGCAGGCAGATCCCATATAACAAAAAGGTAAAATAAATACTGTGGCATTTCATTTTTTCTCTCATTGTAGTTATAGACATATTAAGAAACACAGCTTCTATAGTTTTAAGTCACCCAGACAGCTTGCTAATTAAATAAAATAGATTCTGTGCATGTTTATTTAATAAGACTTGTCACTCCTTAAACTTTTGAGAGACATTTATGGATAACGGCAACAAGAAATCATATGAGGTAATAAACATCTCAAGCCAAAACAATAAGATTATTTTATACCTACAGAATAAAATAAAACAACTCCACAATACCATTAGATAAAATTCAGAAATTTATTCAAAAGAAACCTTGGGATAGTCTGCATTCCACAGTGATTCAAGTGGGAAGGGGCATGTAATTAAAAAAAAAACAAACCAGCAGGTGCTGAAAGGAAGAGTGTGAAGCTGTACATAGCATTCAAAGTACAAGACTCCCTACAAAGAACAATTATCCATGAGAAACAGAGTCTCAAATTATAAAAGGCTCCCAAATTATAGCAATGTGCAGTCTCTGGTAGTACCAAACATGACAAATTAACAATAAAAGCATCTTACTTGCATTACACAAAGCCTTCAGAATATAATTCTTCACACCACAAAATAACTAACAAAAATTATCTTCTTTTTCCTAATGTTTCTTGTTTTCTTCATACCTTGGTACATGGTGCCTTTTCTGGCACTTGTAACAAGTCTTTTATTTCAGACTAGCAGTTTATTCCTGGCTATTCTATTCTTGTTCTGAAAAAAAAATGACTATTCCTACCAGACATTACAGCTTCTCTGACACACAAGGACTTCCAGAAAGCTACATTTCCCTGAGAAAGGAAAGTAAGAGAAAGGGAAGGGACAACAGTTAAAATTATGTATGAAACCAGTTACCATTGCACCCATTACCTAAAATTTCAGGAGTGAGCTCCCCATCACATCATCTTAATATTTTAATTTAAAATTTTACAGGTAGCCTCCTGCCAAATATTGTGAAGGTGTTCATGGTAGGAAAAGCTACCTGATAAGCAACAGGTTGTAAAGAAGCACTTGAACAGATTATCATAAAGTTCCACTAAGTGTGGTTTCCTTAGTGATATCTAAACTTCTACATAAAAACTAAAACTAAAATTTTCCATCAGAAGTCAAGATCATGAATTTAAGATTGCTGATTACCTCCTGATTAAATGCAATTAGATATCAATGGCACTTTGGAATTCTTTTTCCTGAAACAAAACAGTGAAACAAGATACAAGCACAGAAAAATAAAAACATATATGAAGATTACTTCAGCTTTAACAGCAACAATTTTGTATCCTCGTCAATGTTAAATGTTATTATTTTATATAGAGTAAGTTATTTGTCTGTGGATGAGTTGATATACCTCCATTGAAGTGCATGTACTCAGTCAATTCTTTCTTGAGGCTTCAGCAGATGACCCACAGTGTGCATACACATGCCTGTACAGACATCCACTTAAGATCTTTAATATCCACCTTACACAAGACTGTTTCCAAAATTACTTCCCTTATGGAAGCTGTAAACTTCAAAACCTGCATACCAATCTATGAATTTAAATATACTTAATACCTCCCCATTTATTCAGAAATTTACTGGTTTGTAGCACAGGGCTGCCTTTAAATTCATTCACTTTGTCCAGGCACATACAAGGAAGTAGGAATGCATTGCTACATTTCATGCAACATTTTTTATCCTTCTGTATTATATTATATATTCTCTTCTTGAAAATGTAATCCCTTCAAAGAATTATCTTGCTAAGTAAGACATTTCCCTTTTTTTCTGCTATACAATTCTGCTTTCACAAGTTGCAGCAAATGAACTCATTCACACTTTAGCTTCCCCATTAAATGAATGTAAAATACATCGTCACATACTCATTTTTTCACTTACTGCACTGAAAGTGCAATATTGTAGATATAAATGCAATAATTTTAGAAATTTGATGTAAAAATGTTAAAAATACTCTTACATTCCCTTAAGTATATTTATTCACACTACTAAAATTGCATCTAGTGCTGTACTTTTATACCACAGTGTGCTTTGCCATGGTGTTCTGTAAGTAGGCAGATCACACTTCCACTTAGAAACAGTATCTTTAATTAGTCCAACAGTTATACATGGAAAATCAGAGAAGCACTGGAAAAACTATGCTCTTTGGATGTTTAAAATAAAATCTATTTAGAATGTTAGAGGTTTTAAAACAATTAATTTTTAAATGATGATGGTTGATTCAAATCCACAGGAAGGTAGCAAAACTAATGGGAAAGTGCTACCAGCAATAGGAACACAACCAAGCTATGAACCCAGCACTGCTTCCTTTGGAGAAGAGACTGAGCTGGAGTGAAGATCATCCCTACACTTACATGTCAAAGTCAATACAGAAAACAAGAACACCAGAGGAAAAACAGACCTGACAAACTAAGTTGGGTCTGCTAGCAAAGGAAATAGGAAAACTGAGATTAAACAGAATGTAAAAGTAATGCCAAACCTGGATCCAAAGTGTTAAACAGCTTGTAAAAAAACCCCACAGGTAAAGTGACACTAGAAATAAAAAGAATCAGACATAAAGGACAAGACATTTGATTGAAGTGTACAAAACCACAAATAGAGCATTAACCTGTGACATGCAACATGGATAATTGGACAAAGTACAAAAAATGAATTAAAGAAAGAAAAAATTAGGAATTGAAGCAGGTGAGAGCCTCTCCCCAACCCCACTATGTGCAATGCCCATGAGGGATGATGCTACAGACCAGAATGATGAAGCCATTACATAAAGCCACTCATACTCCCAGTCTCACTGAAGCCATTGCAGTGAGCCCATAATTATCTCTTGAAAAGGGAGAATGGACACAAGGTCACAATAAACTGAATTGTCTTAAAAGATTCAAAAGAAAATGTCACTAAACCTAAACCAGCAAAACAAACTCAAAACTAAAAATTCAACCCAAAGTTTTATTTAACTGTGAGGTTGCAGCAAACTACTGATGACAGGAAGTGCTTAAGGTTCTTTGACTGATCAGTGAAGAGGCCCTCAGTTCTAAGTCAAAGAGCCACTCCCTTCACATCTATTTCCACAGGTTTGGAATAGGCTCAGAGCCTGCTAAAAATACACATTCCCCATATGGAATCTCTCCATGAGGCATCCTGCCTGGGTAAGAACAAAAGTTGCCTTGCTGCTGCAGCAAATGTAGTCCTCCACTGAAGAAGACCTTACATTAAATATTGTGAAAGTAAAACTACAGCATGACAGGAGAAAGAGCCTAGCTACATAGCAACACTTATTCACTTCCTTTAACTTGGTGGCTATATAAGATAAAGAGTACAGCTCTCAAAAACAGTCTCCAAGGTTAATTGGAATTTGAATGGAATACAATACAGAGCACTACATCCTTTTGTAGTTTTACTTTTCCCCTACAGTAATAGATACAGCATTTTAAGCTTCTTTTTGCATCTAATGAATATACCAGGACACTCACAGAACAGAGCAGACTATTGTTTTTCACAGCCTTATTTACTCAGCTTTTGTTTATTCAATTGAAGATAGCTGGGGAGTTTGCATTCAGCATGACATATTTACTGGTGCTGGTAACAGGATACTCTGGAAGATATTAAGTGTTGAAATAAAGCAACTGCTTTCACTGTTTAAGTGTCCCTGGTTCACTTACCATGTATAACACATTTCAAAGGCACACAAAGTGCACGAGCTTATGGAATAAAATCTTCTACTGAGCATTTTCACATACATGGAGAAACTGATTCTCTTCTCTGTCAGAGTAAATCAGTATTTATACTATCTAAGAACTGACTAATACTAGAATTTACTGAATGAACAACTGAGTTTAAGATACAAGTTTAATAAAAGTAATACAAGACAGGAAATAAACACAGAGAAAAAAATCTATTTCAATTTCCTTTAGGCTTCTGCAACTGAGAGATAGATTTCTAAGTAGTTCTAGATGTCATTGTGCTCTCTGGCATGTAACTGTTTAAAACGTAATCACCATTTATTTTTTTCCCCTCAGAACATTTACAAACATACGGCAAATGCATGCAGATAGAACTCACTAAAAAATTATATTAAAAAGCAGAGCTACTGAGCAAAGTCATGCAGGGTTTGGAGATCTGGATTCACTACTCTGATTAAATGGCCTCAACATCCTGCAGTTTTTCATCATTCATGTTGTTCAAGTCTAAGTTGTTCAAGTTGTATTTAAAGATGACCATGCCACAGTTGGAATGGGAGAGTCAACCTCAGTGGATGTACATTCAATCAATCAAAGCTACAGATGGCAAACCTTTTTGGATGCTATCACACTATCATTTAAGTTTTCCAAAATGCTACTGTTGTACACATCCTTCACCAATTTTCTCCTGCTCCCTGACTCTGCCCAGTAAAAAACAAGGTTCTGTGCAATGATATTTCTACTGTTCTTCGACTCAATGTTCTATATTGCAGCTAAAACCATGAAATCTTTAGCTGAACAAGAATGTCCTCAAAAGATGTTCTTGTGTAACCATGCTTCCTGCTGGACTCTAGACAGCTGTTAGCATGTGTACTAGTCAGTTCAAAATACATGCCCATCTGATGGAATGGACAGAGGGAATTTAGTTTCTCTGAGGAAACTAAAAGAACACTTTAGGACACATCACCTCTCCCCAAGACAAATGGAAGCCTCCTCTGTGCAGCATGGAGGTCTTGAAAGGACCACAGCCACATAGCAGTCATCACAACATCCAACCCTTCTGGAATGGTGGAGAATAGGACCCCCTTGCCTCTGCTAACAGCTCTGAATCCCTGAGTACAGCAGCTTCCAGGCTTGCTTACAGGACCCAGAAGTCAGTCTCTTGGCAGCTGAAGACTCCTTTGGAAGCTGTGCAGAGTCTCAAGGATTGTTTACAGAAGATTAAGCTTAAAACAAATCATCTGAAGTTCCAACTTAGTCCCACTGCCCACTTGAGGTACCAGTACTCTGTGTAGAAAATGTATTCCAATTTGGCATTCCTTGTAACAAGGTGTCAGACAGGACACCCAAAGAGAAGTTCATGTTGCAGTTGATGGAAGCTTGTCTTAAATTGCACAGAAAATGCCCTGGAGATTTTTTTTTTTAAATATGTAATACTCCAAAATTCAACTTAGTTTATATTCTCAGACACTTACATGCCTAAAAGCCACACAGATTTTCCTTTCTGATGTTGCCTGAGATCTAAACAGCAGTAGAAGCATGACAATTTTATTAAATGTCTACCTAAAACATTCACTGCACTTGGGATATTTTCTCTGTTTCAGCTCCAGTAACACGGATTCCAATGGGATTCAAACAGGGCTTTAAACACCCATTGCCAGCAAAGCTCCCACTGCCTGTATAACACAGTGTACACATGGAGTAAAGAAAGGTAAATCTAGTCTAGTATTAGTAAGGTCTTGTGGGACTAGAGAGAGAAAATAACAATTTTTAAATACCTGGTGAAACCTGTAAATGGAAACATTGGTCCAAATGCTCAATCAGGACATTTCAATCAATGTGGCTTTCAACAGAAATGCCAAATGGGACAAACACCTCATCTCCTTTCATGATTGCCACTGCTTCATATTCTACTGGAATAAAGTGGAACTCATTTTGGTAAGTTTCCTACATTACTGTTAATTTATTTTGAGTAATAGAGAGTTCTAGAGTGAGAAATCAGAGTCCTGTGTCCAGACAGAGGAGGAACAACACTTCTACAAGAAACAGTAGCAAATACAGAAAGTAAATGTCTAAGTCTATAAGAAGGGGCTCCTTCATAGCTGGGTCCATAACTACTTATAAGATCTGAAATAGGTGAGCTAGTGATCACTAGAAATGCCACTAGAACAAAGTAGAAAGGTTTGGGTTTACATTTTTCATAATTAACAGAACCAAATAAAAAAGCACAGCTCACAGCTCATCTAATCTCAGAGATGTTCCTCAATAGGCATTTTCTTCCAGTATCTGCTTCACTCCTGAGCATGAGCCTAGAGGCAAAACTTCATATTTCTTCCTTCCAGTCTTTCATAAACATTGACCACTGATCAGCCTGCTCCTATACCTTCTTACTTCCAAAATATACAATGGTATTTATTTCTAGTTTGGCACTTCCCTTGAAAGTACAAGGTAGATTCTGCCTCATTTTATAATTTGTCAGTCCTCACTCTATACATCCACGTTTTCATGACTGTCTTGCCACCTCTTTCTCTTACATAGCAAATATTGCTAAGTAAACAACGTACTGACAGGATTTAATTTTTTATGTTCATCTCAGTAGATCCTGTATCCTTTACTGGTACTTTATTCCATATATATATATATATATTAGACTTCTTATGTACCAAAACTAATAGTACCACCTTTCTTTAATTTTCACATGTCTTTATTAAAAAGCCAATTGATTTAGATAACTGCCTGATTACCTACACTGGTCTTCTACACACTCCCAATAAGCACATACATAGTCTAATGAGACTTGGTTACTGTCTGAAGCAGATTTTGCCTGGTCAGTTTATGATTAGATTTTCAGCTGGATATTTCCTCATGTATAGCCATGCCCAACTTTATAATGTTTCAGCCCTTTTAACCCATCTCCAACCTATAGCTCTCCGTAGAAATTTCAGCTCCTGCTGTGCTGGATGTAATTTCTTCAAGTTCTGGAGCTTTGGAAATAAACCTTCAATGCAATTTACTTAGGCTGCCAACCTATGTTATCATGGACCAGCACAACACTAAGACAGAGGCTCAATAAATGATACAGTTGTGCAATTCATTACAAAGTCATATGAGCTCTTTGTCATTTAAGTAGACAGGAGAGACTGACATTAAAATAGGGTTCATTAAAAGTGAATTTGAGCCTCAGCATTCACTGTACCAAAACATCTGGAGACAGCCTAATTCTTACTGGAGTGCCTCAGAAAATACTTGATCTTTTAACTAAGCACAGGGGATTTGCCAAGTAAAACGCTGCCTTTTTTGTATCACTATATACTTGAGGAGGATTTATTTTATGAATATCACTTCCCCATGAATGGCAAAAACATGGACCCAGCCCCATAGACTATTTGTATTAAGATACATTATTTCAGAAAATACTGCAAACTGTTTGCTTTGGCAAGTTGTCCAGGAAAATATGCAGTTAAGCTCCTGTGTATTCTTTAATTTATTTTAAATATTTATCACTTTTGTCTAGATATGAAAGTAAAAAATTGGTTTATTTCTTTTGGCTATTCTGAACAGACAATGGTATTTCCGTGATATTCTTCTTTCTTGACCCTCATGTTTCATTATTACATGGTCCCTTCTTGGATCTTTAGGACTATGGACAGGTCAGGTAAAGTAAAGGAAAAACTTTAAAGACTTCAGTAAACAGATCACGATCTAGCTCAAAGAACCTTTATAGGCTGATAATCAGGTTTTCAAAGTGCCTTGGAAGCAGCTAGCATCTGGTTTTCTAATGCTTTTCCCTTTTCTTTAAGAGAAAACTTGTTACTTTTTTATCAAAAAGAAAAAAGCAAACGAAAAAGAGTGAGAAAAACGTAACAACTGAAATCAGCACATCAAGGCAGGTGGGTATTCCAATGAAATTCTATACTTCTCTCTAGATGCACATTTATTGTGATTTGTGAATAGATCAGAACTGTTTATTCGAGTTGAGCATATGTAGCTTCACACTCCCTTTTGATCAGGAAAGGCACCATGAGAGGCAGAGCCATGAATGCCCATGCAGGATAGTTAGGGAAGTTTGCATTGCCAGCTGATTTCAGGAGCCAAAGGGAAACACTCCAATGACATAACAAAGCAATGATATGTAGCTAGACACTAGGAATACCAAAATCTTTAATTCCAACCTTGATTTGCACTTGTCTATTTAAGCTTGTTTAAATCATGAGATCTTTCCTGAGACCTTTTCTGAGAATTTGTATTTTAAAGTATTTTAAATTCATGTTCTATCATCTATATTAAAATTTATTCTAATTTATGTGAGTTTATAATACTGAAAAAATGTCATATGAGTTAACTTATGATCAGGAATAGAATGTCTTGGGGTGTTTTCTTTTTTTGAAAAAAATGATAAAGCCTCATTATCTTTCATAACTCAGTTTGTCTTCTTATAGCTGTTTATCCAGAAAGATATTTCCAAATGTATTTGCTATTAACTTTTATTTTTAACCCAGCAATTTTAATGATAGGCTTTTGCAATTAGCAAATGATGCAACATGAAACACTCAAATTCACTTTGCTAATCACTTCACAGTTCAAAGGTAAACCTTACACTTTTTACAACAGTATCAGCTGTTGTCAAGATGTAAAACATATGTGAAAGCAAACAACATAATGCAATTAGTTAATTTTGGTAGATTTGCACAAGTGTTACCAAAGCAGAGTTTGATCCAAATACATTATAAAATTACAATGAAAAAGATTCTGCAGATTCCTGAATGTGCAAATATATTACATTTTATTTTTGATATCATTTATTTCTAAATCACTGAACAAAGGAAGAAGATAAATAGTTCAGTATTGGTTCTTGAAGTGTTGGACAGAATGACTCCCTATTGATTTTCCTGCTGCTGTTCTGTTCAGGGTACAATTGAAAGACATGCAGGTACTTTACAGTTTTCTAAAGGATGTAAACATTTTGACACTGAAACACTGAATGAGACCTTGGAGGTAAAGTAGCTGAAGAACATAGAACGAAGTAAATCAGTAGCCTTGACACTGTCTACTTGAGAAAGTATTTAATTGAAATTTGAACAGCCATGCGGGCTGTAGGTACAGATGTGATCCAGAATCAAGTAGCATTAGGAATTTTGCACTGTTGAAGCAAATTTCACACAGTTTGAAAAATGACCAAATACAATTTCGATCCATAGATTCTCTCCTACCACTTCCAGTTCTACTATTAATTACAACTCATTGCACTTATCAGCAGAAATATGTGAACTTAGAACTGAAAACTTCCTGTGCTGTACCTTGATGCTTTCCAAAAGCACAGTTGTGAGCTCTATTTCTTCTAATTATCAATGCAACTGAAAAAACATATACAGAGCTGTTTAAATATCAAAAGCATCAAAAACTGTAGTTTGGTTAAAATGCCTTTTTCCATGATACTCATTGCATAAGCCTTAGAGCACAAAGCTGCTTTTATTGAATTTCCAAGTGCGACTTCACAGCTGTTGCCCTCGGTAGCAGTCAATATTTGTATATTACTTTAATGAGTTCCTAGTAACTCAAACGCCTAAGGCACAGCTGTGCTCCTGGAATCAAACATGCAATTCCCATAGATTTCAGTTACCAGAACTGCATTGCTTCTCCCCCACCCCTTTTACTTTACTTTTCTGGCACATCAAATAAAGTTTTCCCCCTTCTCTTTCTTCCATGCTTTGCAAAGGAGTCCAGTGACATGAGATGGTGTTTGGTGGTTCTATTGAGCAGGCTGGGAAGACCTTGATATCTGCTGGAGTCCAGCTGTAAATGTGGATAGAATGGATAAGTCAAAGCCCAACAGACGAGAGGTTTTAAGATGTACTGGGTTTCTTTCAGGAAAACCTGAGCCAAGGTTGTTTATCAGAGCACAACTCCAGAGAAACAAACCTTAGCAATACCTGTTAATAAGTCTTGACCAGTACTCAATTTTTGTGAGTTTAGGGACCAGTTTACACATCTTTAACTTCCATTTGGCAGTGTCTGAAAAAGTCTTGAGCGCTAAGAACTAGTCATATAATGTGTAGAGATTTATAAATATCTTTTACGCTTACAAGAAGCGCTGCTTCTTTTCAGTGCTTAAGAAAACTATTTCCCCTTCCTTGTTATAGTGAGAGGTCAATAATGAACTCAATCATTAATGAAGCTCAGCAGTACCCAGCACAAAGCTCAAAGTGAGTATCACTTTCAGGCATCCACAGCAGGAGCAAATGGCCAATTCTGAAAGAGAAATCTGTTTAGAAAATGGGAAGTTCTTTCACAGTCCTGCCTAAGCACATATTTAGTTTTTGATTGGCAGCGTACAAGCATTTCTTCTAAAGATTAAATCTCTATTTTCACTAAGACCAGTTCCAAATACCTCAGTGTAGGGCGAAGTATACCAGTATTTCTCCCAGAATAAAGGATATTAATTCACATATATTCCTCAGGTCTTTCCTTGCTATTCCCACCACCACAGAAAAAACACAAACCCACAGGGTGACACTTATGTTTGTCTGTCTCCAAGCATTTATGCCTAGCAAAATCCTTCGGAATTTCAAATCCTTCAAAAGAGCTGTGTCAGAAGAAGGACAACATTGAGTACATAGAACAGAAGTGAGGGGGAAAACACTTAAGTCTCAGAAATGGAAAATGTACTTGTATACCAAAATGAAAGACTTTTAGAGAAATTTCCCTTTTTTATCTACAGGTTCACATCAAAATAGCCTGTATCTTTCTGCAGACTTAAGAGGTAACACATATTTGGTTTAGGCTTTTTTAAAATTAAATTTTGTTTCATAATTGCCAATAATGTTTCTGTCAAATGTGGAGATCAATGTCCTGTCTTTCGCTAATACTGTTCCATCAAACATTAATGATATTTCAACAGAAGGATACACAGATACAAATCTAACAAGCAGTGACAAGTTAGCAAATCCTAGATTATTCCAGGCACTTTGGATAGTTGAAAAAATTCATTGGATAAACAATAAAAGTGTTTAGAAGGAATATTGCTTCTTCATCCACACTGGTTTTATTTAGAGAAAGCAAGGATTGAGAGAAGCAAACCCATTCAATGGTGACTAATTTTTGGGAAAAAAAAAAAAAAATTAAGCAGATACTTAATTTTTTGGAAAGTCACTGTAGGTTTTTTGCTGCAATTGAAAAGAAAATATTATTGGGAATGTGGGCTCCTACTTCTCTAAACACCATAGAAAAATATGTATCAGGTTTCAGCATAATAAAAAAAATGTGTGGGAGGAGAGGGGGAAGGGATAAAATGATTGTTCAAAGGAATACAGAAAATCCATCTAGAAAGTTGGCTGTTTCATTTAACATAAGCTGTTTGCCTGGCTAAGTCTGGGGGAAACTCATCAATGTGTGTCACTTTCTTGATTCTCCGCTGCTGATCAGATTTCCACCAAAAACTCAAGCCAAATGAATTAAACATCATTCTGATTTCCTAAACTGGATCATCACATAACATAGTTTCTAAAAATACCAGGCAACCTATCATAGGTATGACCTGTGACCTTTAGTTGGATGGTACTAAGCTACTGCAATTCCTACATAAGTATTTTTCCTCTACCAAAGCAAGGCATCTAAAATTCAAGCTTGAATGCAGCATCAGAACATCTTGATGACTGTGGGTAGGGACAGGAAAGAATTTTTTTTTTTTTGTTTCAGTTTAATTACCTTTGCCCAAATGAGAGCTACTTATATCTACTTGTCTAAACTGTTACTAGCACAGCTTCCACCTCGATTCACAAGCGGTGCTTCTGCTGTCTCATGGTTTGTTTAGTGATGAGAAAGATGATGGGGAAAAATAAGAGCATGGCTTTTATGAAAAGCATCGTACAAGTGCTCCTTTATGAAGGACTTTCAAGACATGCATGTTTTAAAGTAATGCATGGCTCTAGAATCAGTATTATTCCTCATAATCAGAGGTAATTAATTAATTTTCATGTGCTATTTTTTATCACGTTTTCCTCTGTTTGTACTGGGTTCTCCCACTTAGTCCAGAGAATCTGCACCACTAGATGTCACTGCAAGCAGAACATTGGGAATCACACACTCATACAGAATTTACAGTCTCCTGCTTTATTGCTGTCTTTTTTAAAAACAGAAGTTGGAAATAAGTTATTTTCTAGTCATATTTACTTTCTCATTTAGTTGAAGGTGAATAGCTGCCAAATTTCAAATACATATTGAATCCCCAGTGTCTGACTCTAAAGGTATGATGAGTAAAAACATTGACAATGTAAGAGTTGAAGGATGGGGATGATTACAAAAGCTAGCAGAACCTCATTTACAGCCTGATAATGCCTTGCACCGCAGTCAGTTTATTATTATTTCTTTAAAAACATTGCAAGCCTCTATCTCATTATAGAGCAGAAGTAGCACACTGATTGAT
Source organism: Muscicapa striata striata (assembly GCA_030060385.1). Classification (NCBI taxonomy): domain Eukaryota; kingdom Metazoa; phylum Chordata; class Aves; order Passeriformes; family Muscicapidae; genus Muscicapa; species Muscicapa striata. Next base: position 1,695,293 of record JAREIS010000049.1, read on the forward strand.
GTGCATGTGCTACAATATTAATTAGAGAATAAGATTTTGCAGAAGATTGATAATTTCATAGTGACAATTGCAGCTGCAATTAAGTGAATCTTTTCTGGAAATCTTCTGATGAGACAAAATGAAGAGAAATTAAAAGAAAATCAAAATCCAGATTGAGGTGGAAAGAAGGTGGGAATTATCTTCAGCACAAGACAAAAATGCCTCTCAACAAAGTGGAATTTGCACTATGATTTTGTTAGATTCCATTGTCTGAATTGGCTTCTAATGGAGAAAAAGAAAAATCAGGCCACATTAAAAAACCCCAGCTTGTTTTTAACAACAAACCAAGGTTCCAATCAGTAATATAAGCAATCAGCAGTTAAAATATCCTTAATAATAGGATAGTGGCAACAGAATAATAGTAGGGAAAATAACTATTCAAATTACTCTGCTCAACTGACATTTAATAAATTCATATTTAAAAAATGACATTTAGAGAACTAGATGATAATGCAAATGAGGGATATATTTATGAAGGGGTGGAAAAACAGCTTCTAGTCTCAAATATAAGAATATCCTAGTTTATGGTACCTGGCAAAAAATATCAGAACTTGCTGATGGATAGTGATCTGGTGCGATTATACATTATTCTGAGCTAAATGCCATGTATTCTCCATCTGCCCTTACTGTCATGGCAGAAATAACTTTCTGGCACTGGCTCATTCTTGTTTATCCATGTCAATCTCTTGACATGAGGTGTTTTTTTCTGAACACAAAAAGGCCCAATAGGCCAAAAGGAGCTGCTGTAATTTATATGCTTGAATGCTGCACTGTGCCAAACAGGAGTTTGGCTACTAACTATCCAATCATAATTCAGAATACGGATGTCTCAGTCCTTTTATGAATATATATTTTACATTTCCTGCCTCACAGTTTCCACTATAACAAAGATATTACATTTCTTTAAAAGCATTTTCATTGTCTGACACGGTCCTCTCAGATTTAGCAGAGGCTTTTTGCATTCCCTTTTGCTCAACAACAACAAAAAAAGGAGGAACATTTCCAGGAACACAGTAAAAGTTACTTTCTAGTATTCAAAATGCAGCACAGTGGTGGTACTGCCCTTGATCCACTCACCTGTCTTGGAGCGAGGAATCCAAAGCATTCCTTTGAGCCAAGTCATGGTTTTGTTTCCCATCACATTTTTCCAATGAGTAGTTTAAAAAACACCCTACCCAACCCAAAGGTTTGACACTCACTTGCATTTCATGGTTACTGACAACAATTTTGTACTCCCAGCACTTCATTGCTAAATGGGACTACATAGTTTTTAACCTGATCCAAAATTCCAGATGATGCTTTGCCTCAGATTATGATACAGATATCATTTTCCTGCTCCCCACTATCCCCAAAAAGGGGATTTTGTTGGCCTTGGGGGGTGTTTTTTAAAGAAAGGATGTCTTTGTTTAGCACCAGCCAGTGCTGATTATTAAGTGACAGTGACATCATATAATGTTGGATTAAAGGTATAGAGTTCATTTAATAACTGTATTTTTAGACGGTCTCTAATTTATCTATTTAAAAACAAAAGTGGCTTATCTTTTAGCTATACCCTTGAAGTATATTACAAAAACAGAGGTGTTACATATGCAGTTTCCCTGGGGAACATTTTAATTAAATCTTAAACAAATTTTAAGAAGCCTAAGCCTTGCATCATACTCAGCTTGCAAGTCTTCCCATTACACAGTTGAGATTATATCCGCGTAATAGAAGAGCCACTTCCATTTTGTCAGAACACAAATGTTAATTAGAGCTTGAAAATGCATGTTTGAGTCTCAGATTATAAAATCACCAATACATATATCAAAACAAAGTGATCAATACATCTGCTGTAATATTTGTGGCATTCATTCCAATATCTACATAAAAATCCCAGATAAAAACATCTCAAAATGAAATAATCAACATCAGTCTTTTAAATCAAATTGAAAAGCTTTCAGACTGTTTAAGACTCATGACTACAACTGATTAAGTATGAACTTAAAGCATATTTAATTGCAGAAACAAACCCTAACCTCTTTGTAGGTGTTAAACTTAGTAATTTCTTATTTCAAAGTATTAATAAAGCAGTATTCAATGAATATAAGACTCTTAAAAATAATCAGTAAAAGTCTGGAAATCACTTCAAAAACTTGGCACTTGAGAAGAAGAGTTCAACCTCTCAAAATTAACACTACAGCACATTTTCTAGAGATTCTTGGAAGTTCATCCTCAGGTGTGGCCTCTAGCAGGATATGACTAATGATTTTTATTTGGTGGAGTTGGTATTCTGGTTGTGTTTCACTAATGGATTTTAAGCCATTCTCTCCCTCCCTCCACCCCAGCCCACTCCCTTCCCCACAGAGTCTTCCTCAGCTCGGATGCAAACATTATACATAACCATTAAACCTTAGATTACAAAATCCTCTATAAGACTAATCATCGATATTTATAGTCTACACAAACTTTGTTTGCTCATCCATGGCAAGCATTTAATAAAGCTAGTTCATCTGGAAAGAAGTTAAATTAAATAATCCAAAATTAACGTGATGCATATTCAGAAAAATATGGTGTTCAGAACTAACAATAATGAAATTTAGGCCTTAGGAAAAAAAAAAACAACAAAACAACAACAAAACACGACAAAGTCTGTAATTTGTCTCATTCTTTCCCCCATTTATTTCTTCCCATGACCAAGGGGAAAAGAAATTAAAGGCTAATATTTTATCAGCTTGGTAATTTTTTATTTATTGGAAGTTCTGATAATTGACCCTTTCTATTTAAGTGCCAGCTAAGATTAGAAGGAGGATGTAAATTATAAATTTTGAGAATTCAAAAGTATGGTAATTTTCCTCCCAATAAAAGACCCAAAATGCTGAAAGTTGTCAACCCATTCCCTGCCACAAGCACTCCATACTGAAGCCAATAGCTAAGGATCCAGATGAGAAAGGAGAAGTTGAACACACCACCAGGAAAAGGATATAAAATAGGGCATGTGTGGTGCAGAACAATTTTAACTACATTATGGACTACTCCTTCTGTGTAGTAGGACTCACCTTTTCTATTTTCTGTAACAGTTAAATCCACATCAGTACTAATAATCCTGGAATTTGACTTTTAGGCTTTGAATGTAATAGCAATATACTCATCTTTTCACATAAGGTGAGTTTCCTTTGTGACTGTAAAAGGATGTGTGACATCATGCTGTGCTGTCTGCTAACTCAGTCATGAAGTTATTTGTATATGCTGAGCTCAGGTAGAAATTCCTTAAGGCCAAAGAAAGGTGAGAATTTCATTTCACACTATGTGTTAACAAAAAATGGTCACAATTATCAAGCTTATGATATTTTCAGGAGAGCACACAAGAGTGAAGACATGATAAATATTAATGTGACCCAACGACTTCAGAGAACTTAGAAGGCATAACCTGCTACAAAAACTTCTACTGCTCTATGCTATTTATCATAGAACAATTTCTAACTTATTGTATGGTACTCCCTGTATTCATAACTTTAAACCAAGGCTTACTTCTGCAGTCACATGTACCACATCATCATAACATTAGATATATAAAATCATATTTTATACTGTAAATCTTATACAATTGTATATTTTTTTACTTTAAGAGCCTGTTATTTTTCTTGTAATTCATGGTAACTTTAGGAGTAACATGAAAATCAAGAGCTAGAAACTGGATATGGGAGCTCTGTCATTCAGAGATGCAGACATTTCATGCCAGCAATGGGGGCACTCTGAACTGAGAAAATGTCACTTTTCCTTCAAAGAAGATGGAGGAAAGAAAGAGTTACCATGACCCAAAAGATACCTCCACATTTTTGCAGCCAGGATTGAGGAGTAAAATGACAGGAATTATTCAATTTCTGATGGGTGCTCATGAGACCTTCAGCATACTCACACTTCCCACAAGATGCTGAGATAGTTATACCAGTTATAGTTTGAAAATAATGTCAAAGTTACTATGGATTTTCCTTATATTTTTTTCTCACTTTCTCTTAACGGCATGTGCATTGAAATTTCTTCAAAATTTCTCTGTGCTTCTTGTAAGTGTCAGTTTATCAGGATAACAAACATCACTAATATTTGTTTAATAGTGTTTGTGCTCATCTTCTATTCCAAGCTTAAATTAATAGCGATATCTATACATTTTATAGTTGGTGAATAAAAAAATGCCACCTTATACTTACTGATAAATCTGAATTTTAGATCAGCTTGTCTCATTACATCTCTGGTAGATCTGGGGCATTCTATCTACTCTGACAGGTTTAGCTTCTTCTGAGAAATATCCCTCTGAACCTGCCAGTGTTCAGATCCACACACTTGCTGCAGATGACTAGAAACCTATACTGGGATTTATGGGATTTATTTCCTTTAATGTAACACTGGGCCCTTTCTCTATAACTTTAGTGTTTTGATTGCATATGCATAATCAAATTAATTGTTAATGACAAAAGTGAGACCTTCCCACCCCAAACAAACCTGTTCATACTTTTTTGGGTACAAAGTAATGAGCCCTGCTCCTCATAATGAAAGGCACCTGGAGTGGGCAACACATGCAGATTTTCCATACTGGTGTTGGATAATCACCTTTGGGTGTTCCTACATTAGGACTATGTTTTGGGTCAGGAGTGTTGTTTGGTTTGTTTTCAATGCTAACTTCACAATTAAATCTGGTGCATCATATGAACCAAATTACAATCAGGAGACAGAGTGCACAAAAAAAACAACTTTCACCCTAAAGGAAGCTAGAAGGTGTGCCAGATTTACACATAAATGCTTCCCATCCAGAATGAGTATTCCATTTAGGAAATCAGCCTAGAATAAGCACAGAATATAATCCCTGTTAAAAAAAATTGTTAGTGCAAATGCCATGTCCAAGACACCATCTCTTTCACTTTGCACATTCATTCTTTAGCCTGCACTGCCTCCTAACACGAAGGTGGACTTTGTCACTGAGTTTTGCCATGACCTATAAAGATTGGTTTGGCATTTTTAATGCACCAAAAAGAAAGGTTTAATATTGGTTTACAGATAAACACTATTTTTTATATCCTGGCAGAGTTCCAAGTGCAGAAGTACAGTCCACTCTCAAAACATGACTTGAGTTCCCAGCAGTATCCATGCTAGGAAAACAGTTCTTGGGGTGGTCTTAGCACCACTGTTCAAAACTCAAAAGATTCGGTTTGCTTCCTTACATTCCCTTCAGTCACATGATTTGTGAAGAAAAAACCCAAAAAATGAAAACACCAACTAAACCTGACTACAAGTTACTTATTGTCGTGCATAAATTATTACTTGAAATTGAAAAAATGTGCTTTCATCTAGAATGCTGAAGCAAAGCTTCATATTTTTATGAAGTAATCCTTGTATCACTGACTTTAAATTGGCCATGAAATACCATAATTCTAGGGATCTGGATATTGTCAGAGCATATTTTCTAATTTCACTTCAATATCCAGCTCACGTAATCTACAATTTAATGATAGTGGAGAAGATAATCTTAAACTGTTCTTCAGGAAGATCAAGAGCACTTTTAAAGCTATTAATATCATTAGTATTTGCTGAGCATGCTAACACAACATCTCCTTTATTTTTACTCCTAAAGTATAAACCTCCAGTCCTAAAGTATAAACCTCCAGAAGAGGAATAAATCAACTACATCTAAAACTTCCAATATGCCAAAACACGAGGCAAATAGCTGTCAACTGCCCTTCAGATGAAGGGGTATCCTAAATCAGATTCAATACCCCACAAGTGCAGTACAATTCAAATTGCAGCTTTTGCCTTGGAACATGGCATGATTAAAAGTATGCAAAAGCCCTGAAGTTGTGGATAACTACTCTTTACAGTGTTTTTGGTAATTTTCAAATAACAGCTATGGAAACCTTGCCCTTCTTTTCTAGGCTATTACCATACTAACTTTCTCCTTAGAACCTTTTATTTTACTTCTTTTCCCTCCATTCCCAATTCTTAGGGAAACAGCAGCATGGAGCAAGAGAGGAAATTACAGGCAGCCAAGTACAGGAGACACAAAGGATGGGAGAACATAATGAGTGTAAAGATACAGAGAAACTATTTAGTGGGTTTTTTTCAGTGAATAATGTCAAATCCAACATCTAGTGAGCTATTTATTTGGTTTTATATAGATAGGATATAATCTTTCTGAATTATCTAATAGGCTTCATATTCCTGAGTAAAGGAAAATATAATGTGTGTGTCCTGATGTACACACCCAGAAATTAAAATGCATCTACATGGAAACATGCAAATAGATGTAATTGCAAGTGGTTAACATGCTGAGAAGGTTCCTAAAATGTTTTTCCAGCATGTTAGTAACATTAAAATGAAAAACAACCATGCATCTCTCTATCTTTGCATCTAGTGGCAAAAGCTTCAATGTTATTAACCTCTTATGGTTATACACTATACGAATACCTGCATGACTTGACTTATTTTCAGCCTGTTATCAAATTTCCAGCTCTGTATCACTCTCCCTAGCATTGATTTAAAAATTAAGGAGTCACGTGCACATTTCTCTGTGTATCAGCTCACAATCCTGGAAACCTTACCATATGCACAACAAGTCTGAGGTGGATAAGCCATTGTTATGTTGTTAGAAAACAAATACAAATAAGCAAAACTACAAATTTCATTCTTTATTCATTTATTGTTCTAGCAGAAGTTAGAAGTCCAAATGTGGAAGATTCTGAAATAAAAAGGAAACAGCATTCTGTAAATTGTACTATTAAAAAAAAAAAAAAAAAAAAAAAAAAAAAAAGTCTCCTAGAAACTTGATAGTTCTGAAAAATCGGGACAGGAAAGGATTCCCTTTAACATTCTATTTATGAATAGTAAAAATAGTACCCTACAGAAAATTAAATGTTTGGTTTTCAAGGTGAGTTTTGGTGGAATTTTATTCCTTTTTAAACATACCTGTGGTTTGTTTCATGAATATGAAAATGTGAGGAAAAAGGCATTTTTCCCGCTCAATAATATAAGTATTGATAACACTGTATCAAAGCTTACAACATGAGATCATGAAAAACCCTACAGACACAAGTGTCTCCAGAGGCATTAGTCTATATACGGATCATATCCCAAAGTGTTTCTGCATGGCTAACTTTAAAGAAGAAGTGATATTCCTGTTATTGCCAGCACTGAGGGCTACTCAGAGAAATAAAACACCTATATAAAATATTCACACAGAGTGAGCAATTCCCTGAACTCACTTCTAACACAGAAATATCAGTGGGCAGCCTCCTCCTCCACCAGTATTGCTTCCCGTGACCATCGGCTGGAAGGGGCGGAATTGTCCAGCATGCACCCCCAGAGCACATCTGTACAAGGAGCCATGCAGGCAAGGGAGACAGACCTGACCGCAGCACTCTGCAAAACCCAGTCTGTATTTATAGTAGGGTTTTCAGCTTTGCCAGCTCTGTACGCAGCAGTCCCTTAGCAGGGTCACTACGCACAGCACTGGAAACAGCTTTTTAAAGCGCTCGTTCTTAGACTGCAGCACCGCATCTTTCCGGCAGCTCTGCCCGCACAGGGCTCCCAGCGGCTGCTCCTTCGGCACCAGGGCTCCGGTGAGGGCCGCGGCAGCCCCGGCCCTCGCAGCCCCTGCCCAGCACAGCCCGCCATGGACGCCACGTCAGGGTCACAGCCGCTCTCTGCCCGCCATGGGCACTCTCCCTCAGGGAACACAGCCGTCGGGACACCCCCCTCAGGGACACAGCCGCCCTCTGCCCGCCATGGGCACCCCGTCAGGGACACAGCCGTCCTCTGTCCGCCATGGGCACTCTCCCTCAGGGACACAGCCGCTCTCTGCCCGCCATGGGCACTCTCCCTCAGGGACACAGCCGCTCTCTGCCCGCCATGGGCACTCTCCCTCAGGGACACAGCCGCTCTCTGCCCGCCATGGGCGCTCTCCCTCAGGGACACAGCCGCCCTCTGCCCGCCATCGGCACTCTCCCTCAGGGACACAGCCGCCCTCTGCCCGCCATGGGCTCTCTCCCTCAGGGACACAGCCTCTCTGTGCCCGCCATGGGCACTCTCCCTCAGGGACACAGCCGCTCTGTGCCCGCCATGGGCACTCTCCCTCAGGGACACAGCCGCTCTGTGCCCGCCATGGGCACTCTCCCTCAGGGACACAGCCGCTCTCTGCCCGCCATGGGCACTCTCCCTCAGGGACACAGCCGCTCTGTGCCCGCCATGGGCACTCTCCCTCAGGGACACAGCCGTCCTCTGTCCGCCATCGGCACTCTACCTCAGGGACACAGCCGCCCTCTGTCCGCCATGGACACTCTCCCTCAGGGACACAGCCGCCCTCTGTCCGCCATGGGCACTCTCCCTCAGGGACACAGCCGCTCTCTGCCCGCTCTCCCCGGCCTCCGTGAATCTCTGGTGTGTCCCGCAGCCCTCCTGCAATGGCAGCCACCCTTCAGCTCCGCTCCCTGTCCTGTGCTCGCCTTTACCACAAACATTTCCCAGGCCTGTAGCAGCATTCACACAACATTAGTGATTAGTGTTTCATACTAATTAATGTGAAATGGGACGTTAAACGCTAGCAATGTAAACGTTACATATTTTGGGAAAACAGTGATCCCGAAGGTCTTTTCTGACCTGGCTAAGTGCGGTTCTGTGAGCTCCCTCAAGGCAGCAGGTGCGATCCAAGCTGCCACGGTTCCAGGAGGAAACTTCTAGAAGGAGACGTCCAACAGCTGCTGTTGAACATGTTAAACTCTGAAATGTTCCATAAATGCCAACTTAGTGCCAGGCATAACATTTGCAAAAATTTCAATATAAATGCTTTTTTTTCTGCCTCTCGCCCAACTCACACATCCTTCCGGAGCCGTATGCTGCCTCAAGCAGGGCTGCGTGTTGGCCCTCGCTGACTCACTGACCTGAATCACAGCCACACCAGACCTTTTCTAAATCACACCTGGTAAAAAAATGCTAAAATTTAGCATGTAAACAGCCAATTCCTGCTTTGCTGAGTACAAAATGGAAAAGCAGATAAAATAACAGCCCTGAATAGCCCTTATTAAAGCAGAGACTCCTGGAATAAATACAGTCCAACACTGTGCTAGGGAAGCTGAGATTTATGCTTCTCTAGGCCCAGCCCAAAAATCCAGGGATCTAAAACCTTAACTAACTTCTAAAAAATAACACAAACCACCAGATTCTGAAGTTTGGTAACTCTTTTGCTGTATACCTAAACATTATAGCGTCCAAGGAAAGCTGCAGCGTATTTTAAAAGATGCTGCAAAGATATGAAAAGAATAAAAGGTCATGGTAACCAGTGATTTAACAGATTGTAGGTGGAGAGGTTTTTGTGCTTCTGATAATTAATTGGCAGGTTTAGAGAGTGCAGTTCTTAATTAAACTGTAAATGTGTGTTGATGAGCATCGTGATTTAATAATGATTAATGGCTTTATCCTGTTACCATAAGAACATACAAAATGGATTTAGTTCTTCCATAATTTAGCAGACACATTTGTAATTTCTCTCACTAATTTCATAGAAATAGAGAGTCTCTTTCTGTAAACAGAAAGGCTGTAAACTTCAACATGAAGGTTTGGCATGAATCATGTAAAATGTGGATGGCCAAACAGAGTAAGCAAGATGTGGAGGGGGAAAATTAAGTGTTTCTGAAGACTGCAGTGTCCATGAAGTTGCATGAGATGGCATGTTTGTTATTTTCCTTTCGTTTCCTTCAGGAATGTATTATTGGTGCTGAAAGAAACCAGTCTTCTGCAGCAGCAATTCTGCTTTGGTGGAGATGTTAGAAAGGAGAACTAGCATACCCAAACTTTGTGGTCTGTTTTCACATGCATGGAAAAACAGATCATGCACCACAGGAGACAGTATGTGGGGGATATTTTTGAGTCTCAAGAAGCAGGGGAAGCTTCTGCTTTTACAGAGATAAGTCAATAAAAGCAAAGGTTCCGCAGTTCCGACAAATCTTTTATTCAGCCTGCACACAATTACTGATTGTGAGCTTGTTGGAGAGAGAATTGGAAACACAACTAAGTTTTGCAAGAAAAATGTCTGATACAACATAATTATTGTAACTCAAAGGACTGCTTTTTACACAAAAAAAACAATAGAATACTCAGTGAGAAGGAAAAGAAATGCTTCTGTCCCTCCCAATGGTTAGTAGGCAATTGATGTAACGCTTAGAATTGAATCCCATGATGCAGCCTCTTCGTTTTCCCCTTGCAAAATTGAAGAGAATAAGACTTTTGGAGTTTTTTGGGTTTTGTTTTTGGCAAAAGATGTTACTGCTAAAGCTAAAAAGGAGTATTCATTTGGATTACTTGAGGATTATGCTCTAAAAGAAACTGGGATCCTGCAATTTTTGTATTACAAAGGGTATGGACCTGGAAATAAAACCCCAAACAAACAGAAGAAAAATGTATAGAGGCCTGCAAATTACTTAAAATTCTAAACTTTAGCCATAATATATGTTTGGGTTTTTAACCTAGAAACTTCTACACGTATTCTTCCTACTGAAAACGGTACAAGTTTACAAGTTTTCTGATGGGATTTTTGAAAAAGTTTGTGTCAATCTCAAGGATTTAAAACCTGCTTGAAGAACTTGAGCTTAACTGTGGAGCTGCTAAGGTCTCTCTCTATAAATTTTACATAAGTTTACAATGCCACAGTGTTGCCTGGTGGTTCACACAGCAGTTAAAGAGCAGTCCCTACCCACACCTCGCAACCACAATTGCCTATGACAAGACAACTTGGAGGGGGCATGAGGGGAAGACAAGACTTTGTTAAAACCTCCCTGTGGTATCTCATGGTAATTTACTCTGAGAAACACTGAGCTTTTTCTTAGGAAAGCAGTATTTTAAACAACACTGCCTTGCAGTGCACGAGATGGTGAATAGAAAGCAGCAGAACATCTCAGAAGCCTGCAGTAAACAATTCTTGTTTGGCAATACTTGTGGAAGAATATATTGAAAGAATAACTAAACAAATCTTTGACTTTGACTGAAATAAAAAGCTTACTTTACTCTTGGACCATTTGCAAAAGCTGTAGTGAAGATGATTAAAAAGGAGCAAAAAGGAAACAGTATTTGCATTCATTCTGATAATAGAATATGAAATTAAAGCATGAAGGGATTAATGTTTTAAAGCTTGACTTGCAGTGATAAAGCTAAGGTATTAGAAGAGACGACATAACCGTTACAGGATAGACAAGCAAAGAAAAAGCAGCACATGCCTTAAAGATGAGCAAGGCAACCTAGAATGGAATTACAAAATGATTAATCAATACAAATGAGAAAGTTTACAAGGAAAGAGAGCTTGGTGAGGCTTCTTATGGGACTCAACACTGCAGCCGCTTAAAGATAATGAAAGGAGCATAGCAAAGCCAAAGAAATGCTTTCATTCAGTAGCAAAGTCATTTGTGAACAGTTTAAATTACCCTAATCACCTCCCCTCCAGCCGTCAGTATGCTCTGTCTCTTTAGTTATTTAAAAAAAAGAGTTTGGGGAAATGAGTTCTGCAAATCTAAGCTGCAAAATAATTATACACACACCGTTTTAGCATTTTAACAATGCAATCCCAAACATTTGTTCTCATTAGAATGCAAATCGACTCATTTAATAATCCCACATGAGAATTCCACCACACTCAGCTTAAAAAGCGCAGTGGTATTCAAAATATTATTAATAAATGCCAAATATGGAACAGCCAGTTTGTTTTGCCAGCAGCTCAGGGTAGATAAAAGACATATAGAATATTTTTTCCAACCAAATTTGTTTAATTGAAATCTAACAGTGGGAATGGTCTGGGTTGGTCTTTAAAAATATGAAGGTGACAGGGCCCTCTTAACACAGATACATTCACATTCACTAGAGGCTGAGCACTACAGCCTGTCCTACAAATCAATGACATCAATTTGCTTCAAGTAGCGTCCAATTTCAGTAAGGTACTTCACTATTAATAGTTTTAACCTCTGGTACTGGTTCAAAGCACTGGCTTGAAGTGTGTCATTTCCGATTTATCAATCCAAATGGTGGTTTCATATTTTCAGTACTACTGCAGAATTTTGATAATTAGAGGACTGAAAAAATCCTTAGCAGGGGAAACAAACAAAAATACTTAGCAATACTAAATAATCAGAACTTTTCTATGTTATTTACCATCCTATTCTTATCCTGGAATGCTATACACTTCCGTTGCTCAATAAAGTATAATATTTCATAGCCATCACAAGGAGATCTAGTTTAGAACAGAAATCAGATGTATTTAAATGACACTCTCTAAATAATTAAGAAACCTATAATGACCAGGACTGATATAATTAAACAAAATCTGACCCTGAGGCATCTGTATTAATGAGTAACTCTCATGTCAATATATATGAGAAGCAAGGTAGGTAGCAATAATACTTACCCACTAACACTTTCTCCAAATTCCCAGTACCCATAAGAATCTAAAATTAAATACACCCTGCCATTCTTGGAGTGTGCATACAGAATTTTATTAGATAAAAATCAAAATTATTGCTCTTGTCTTCTTGCAGGCCCATGATTCAGGCCTGATTCATGGGGATTTAGGGATCAATTTGCCTTTTTTCTGAGAGGGACAAGTTGTGTCCCTTTACTCATTCAGAACAGCATGTTCTGAACACATTTAACTCCACATCCCACAGAGCAGGTCAGTAGGGCCATGGGCATAAATGACTGGATACAGTTGGAAGCACCAACCAAAGCTGCCATTTCCTGCTCTCTTCCTCCAAGTTTCATTCATGTGGATTCTGCTGCTTCCAGAAACTAATATGGTGCACATGACACTCATCTAGGGATGAGCAGGGAGTGACCCAAAGAACATGTTGGGCAAATTGTGTATACACACTATTGAATGTTTTTTCAGTACTGATTAGGGCAACGCAGCAGCTGCTGAAATATTAAAAGTCTTTTAGAGTTAATACAGTGTGACAACAAAAACAAATTAAATATTGTAATATGACATGGAGTATAAATTGTCCTTGACACAAAGTTATAAATATCTGGAGAATCTTTATTTGTTTTGAAAATGTCAGCTTGTCAGAAGTTTTCTTCTGACTGTTTTAATTACCTCTACACTGATGCACATTTAAGCCACAATAAACATTTTTAGAAATCTCAGCTTTGTGTTGTGCAACTAAGTTGTTAAGTACCCACTTCTTAACATTTTAACACAAATTAAAAGGATTTTAGGTTTTCTGCCTCAGAATGCTGATATAGAACCCACTTCTTCCTGCTACATAAAGCTCTCTATCACATGCTGATCACTCAACTAGGCTGTAGACATGTATAAAATAATCCAAAGCATTCATTTACGGGCAGGCAATGCCAATTTTCTTTCTGTTAACCACAAAGTGTGTAATGAAGTTCATAGAATGGTGTTTAACTCCTGAGCCTCGGCTGAGGGAGACAAGACAGTGTGATGAATGAGGATGTTGTGCCATGAGCTGCACCTGTGCCACACCTCTAAATTCATTATTCAGTCTTTTAACCACTAGGTATTTCTGCTTCACATGAGTAAAGATACATCGTAATGTAATTAACTGAATATCCTAGAGACACATAACCCACAGATGGACTAATTTAGTTTACTGGCAGTGTAATTGCCCAGTAGCAGGGAAGCAATGGATACTTATCATTGTAGGCTACTGTTAAGTATGTCCTAATAGATTGGTTCCACTGATTTTTTTTCCTGGGTATTTATACAACCTCCTCCATTACATTTTCTGAGTACCTAAAACCTTCAGTGAATTTGTCTTCACAATGCTCTTAGAAGGTAAACAGCACAATTGTCATTTTACTGAGGGAGAAATAAAGGACAGAATTTATTCCAAACATTCATGTGCCAGCTGGGGACTGAAACTTTGCACACCCTCACATATGTAAGTAAAGTGTTCTAGAAGAAGATGGGCCATGGCACCTGGATGCACAGGGCACCACTACAGGATGTTGTTTTGGTCATGGAACAGCACATTTAGGCACAGCATCTTTGAATGGACTGTACTTCTGGAGCTGGGCATAGTACAACAGCCACAACTTCAAGTTCTAAGACTGTCCTTGAGAGAAGAAAACATTCACAATGGACCTAATCATAAAAATGCACTCCTGATGTTCATGGAAAAAGAGGAATACCAGCACACTAGTGTTTTTATTTAATTAAAGATGCCTGCCTGCTTATGTTTTGTATACTTTGTGTAGCACTTAGCCAATCACACATGACAGTATACAATTATTCTAGGAAAACTTGCTTAGGCTATATTTGCCTCATGCTTTCAACCATTCCAGACATGCAATTATTATACAGTTGTGTCTGGGAAATTATCAAAACAGTATGGTATTTATAAAAGCTAGAGAAAGCCCACATACACATTATCAAATTAAACTGTGGTAATGTGCTTTTTCACATGAATAAAATTTTTATAACATAATCCTGAAATATCTTTTTGCTTCACGAAGTTCTTCCACTTAGTTGGTAAAAATCTCTCATTCACATTTTTATGCCCAAAACATTGCAGGTTTAAAAAGAAGCTTTTATAATTCAATTACTTGATCAATATACAATGAAATTATGAAAATCATGATCTTGGTAGCCTCAGAGCTTTGTCCATCTCAGTTTCCTGGCTTTATTCCACACCTCATGGTTTAAACACATAGTTTCATAAGGAATTGAAGTATTTAAAAAGTGCATCACAGCTTTCCAACAAATCACCTACAAGAGGATTTACAAAACGAGTTAGATTTCAGTTATCTGAAATTATAATAGTCCTTTGTTGTAGCTGTATCCGCAGACTTGGTTTTATTCTGGCTATATCCTTGGTACATGCCTGAATACAGCCCATATCCAGTGCCTTAACACTGTCAATATTGAAGTCCGTGGTGCTGGAACTATTTTTCATTCTATGCAGTCATGACAATAACCTCTACTTGAGTCTTGAAGATAATAATCTCTTTATCACACAGCATTCACATGGTGGAGAGGAGGACGAGAATCAGAACAAAATGAGTACTGTCCTTTCACATCTCTTTTCCTCTGTCCCAAGTGAAATAACACAAACTCCACACTAGTCGAGTGAAGGTGCTGTGCACTGCAAAGCTCCAAGCACAGTTCAGGATTGTACTGAACTGGAAGAGCAAGGGTTTCTTGACACCTGTCATCTAAACCTCATTAAATGGAAGAAAGCTCAACTGATATTTGTTGCTGGGGGAGTTATGTACTGGGGTTTTTTATTTATTATTTTTGTTTGGGTTTTCTTTTGGGCAAGGAGTTGTTCAGGGTTGTTTTTTGGACAAGCAAAAATCCAAAGGGAAACACCAGCTAAAAGTATAAAGTATCATTTGTAACATTTTTTATTAATTTCCTAATATTCCACAATGAACATGGAAAAATTGAAAGAAAGGTGATAAGGCAGCTTACTGTTTGCTTTTTCTAGTTGAATTGCATTCATGTAGATTAACTTAATATCACTTTTACTAGCATACTTTTGCTTATGTATCACTCTGAGAAGAAAAAAAAAAATACAAGAGAAAAAAGATTTCTTACTGGAAAAAAAATACATGTTAATATTTGCCAGAGTTGCTCACTATTGACCTCTTCTCCTGGAAGTTTTGCTGTGGAGATTTCATGGCAGGCTTTGGCTGTGGCAGTCCTTTACTTCCCTACAAGAAGCTGCTAAATGATTCATGAGTTGCTAAGAGATTCATTATTTACAGTCACAGAATATCTAACACACTGATAGTCACCAGTATTCCCAATATAAACAATACCATCATATTTTCACATGAGAACCTGCCAGAATTATTGCGGTAAAATAATTAAGTTGATTAAGTTTTCTCATTCTGTTTTGTGATTAAGTTTTCTCATTCTGTTTCCTAAAGTGGACATCCCATTACATCTCACTTGGGATTTGTTCTAACACTTTTTCTTCTGAAAAATATTTCTCAGCTAAATAATACCAGTCCACTGTAGTCATGATGCTTCCTAATACAAATTGTAAAGGTCAAGGTTGTTCAAAGGCGGCAGGATAGGTGCTAATTGTCAATTTTAAAAGTTTGTATCTCCAAAAGTTGTTCAGGTAGGTGAATATATAGAGGGACAAGGGGGTTAGTTCTGCTCTCTCTGGATCCTCAAAAGAAGATAATTTTAAAAGGATTTTACATATCCTTTTCTTTGAGTAACAGGATACAGACCTCAGAAGCTCAGAAGATGCAGCAGACAATTAAGAATTGTTAGACAGATCTATATTTTTTTGCCAATTTTCACCTTTTCTTTACAAATATTACTAGGAAATAAAATTCTCAAAAGAAAATGGGATTTTTAAAAGCATCCTTGCTCACTATTTCAAATATATTATTATACAGGTACCATTATAGGCTTGGGGTTTTTTCAGGATTCTCTGAATTTAGTTCTTTATGATCATGTGACATAAATGCACTGAATGTGCTTGAGTTGCTGCACAACTATTAATTCAGAATGCATAGGTAGGCATCATTGATAAAGCAAATATAAATTACATATGCCTCTCTTCGTGAATGTATTTGTAATTTGTTTTAGAATGCCATTAATACCCCCTCAGCTGAGTGCATACCTCTCCCTGATAAATATCTGAACACTGAATGTCTTTACCAAAAGATCTACACAGACCACATTTCAGCAACCTCAACCAATAAACAAGTAAAAAAACCCTAATCATCTAAGAAATAAATTATGACAGGTTCAATAACTGCCTCTATCATCCTTTACTACATTAGTTATTCTTGCTGTAGTTTTGTTAAATGTGTAGTTGCTGATGGGTTTTGGTTTTTTTTTTTTAAACACACATATTACAAATCAGGAGACTCAAAGGAAACTTTAGGTAAAGCCAACAACCCATTTACAAATCCCTCATTTCCAA
Organism: Muscicapa striata striata; assembly: GCA_030060385.1. Lineage (NCBI taxonomy): Eukaryota > Metazoa > Chordata > Aves > Passeriformes > Muscicapidae > Muscicapa > Muscicapa striata. The sequence goes on from JAREIS010000049.1 coordinate 1,712,242, forward strand.
CAGCATTAAAATTCTGAAGGCTTCTGCTTCTTAATTGTACATAGGCAGGACAATTTGCTCCAAGGTTTTATTACATTAATTTTGTATAACATTGTTATGCATTATTAGATTCTCGCTGAACTACACACTGCTGAAGCATGAAGTAGAGAGCTCAGACTAAAACCCATCCTGCAGTTTACAGTACTGCTTGGTCTAAAAAGTATTATTAAAGTATTAAAGTATTGCATTTGTATTTTAAATATTCGTAACCATGTAACTTGGGAAAAAGAGAATGCATGGTTGAAGGAGCATCAGTGCCATAGCAGACCTTGTAAAAAGAACAGAAAAACTATTCTAACTTTGGAAATGCATGCATATTCATCTGTAACTAGTTTGAATAGGAACAGTGGTAATATATACTGGTATAATTGAAAATATCCTTGTAGTCTCTTTGGAAAAGATAACAGTTCTAGGCAGATTTGATGTTTCAGAATAAAACAGGAGATTACTTAGGAAATTGAAAAATGTAGGAGGAAAATCCCTGTTCTGTTAATTGCAGCATATCTGTTTGAACAGTCTCATTAATTTCTGCATGTTTATTCTTAGGGTTTCTTATGCCTGTGGCCTAAGGGAATGGTATTCAGTCTTCACCCAGAGATCTGAATCTTCACTCAGAATGATCCTGTCCGATCCTTTTGCCTCTGCAGATCTGAGCACAGCTCCTTGAGGAGGCCTCAAAACATCCCAAACCTCCCTCGTGCTCTCTGTTCAGACAGGCAATTAGAACAAGCTGCCACCAAAGTATGGCTTGGGGAAGCAGAGATAGGACTGAAAGTGACAGGGAGCAGAGGGGGAGAGGAACCAGACTCCTCCAGCCCGACAGATGCTGTGGTCCAGTGGCTGCTGTGAAGTTCAAACAGCCCTGCTGAAATCAAAGTGCCCCTGAGACTCCAGGCAGCCACAGACAGGATAAGTGGATGGAAAACTGGCTGGGCTCTCAGGCTGCAAGGGTCAGCTTTTGCCAGTGGTAGAAAAGGCAGTTGGTGATTGGTGTCACTCAGACACTCATGCCAATACTGTTGAATGTCCTTATTTACAACCTGGACAATGGGATGAAGCACACTCCTTGGCAATGACACTTTCCAGCTGGCTTACAAGCTTTTTTTAGAATTGATTGAGAAAGTCTTATTATTAAAAACACATAAAAGAAGAAATGAGATGATTGGCCTTCTTCTCTATATATACATTTTGTAAAATAACTAACTGATTATACTGTCTGTATCAAATATGACCACTTATATATTTCACTGTCAAATAATAAATTATTATGTTTATTTAAAATATTTATAATGAGCACCCTGTACTTGCAAATCAGTGTCTTTATTCAAATAGTATCTATTACTACAGGAGGACAGGCTGGTATTTAGAACTGCTTTTGTCAGAGTACCTTCCATCATCACTTTTGCAAAATAAATGCAAAAATAGAAAGGTTTTCTTTTTACCAATATCTGTGGTATACTAGGGAAATGAGAAGGTTCAGTGCAGAATTGTGGGTTTGATTAATGCAGTTATATATATATATATTCAGAATAAATGCCTAATTCAAGCACTTGATATATTCTGCTCACTCATTCACATTATTCAGAAAATGGTAAAACAAGCAAATGATAAATATTATACTGGAATCTCTATTGCAGTAAAGAACCAAAGAGGGTAAAACCTTTAAGATTCTCTTAATCACTGAAGAATCAAAAGCAACATTTCCAAAAGATTGCTTGGTAAAAGTGTTGGTGCTAGAACTCATACACTGTAGTACACACTTATTAATTCCAAACCCAGAATATTTCAGAGGAAAGGTATAATTGTTCATTACAGCCTGATATGTGATTGAAGACAGAAATATAACAGTTCAAAGTATAATGCAATCTAAAGAAACTATTTCAGATACTTTCTGTAACTCAGATTATTTGATTTTCGCAGGTCCATGAATCTGTGAGAGGAGGACAGATCAGGAGAAAATGAAGGAGATGAAGTTATTTTTTACTGGACCCAAAACTGAGTTATTTTTCTGAAGTTGTGCAGGGAGACATTCTCATGAGGAAAGATGGTCTGGTTGTGCTTCTTCAGTATTGAGTCTTCCCATTGGCAAGGAAAGATAAGTTTTAGAAGAAATCTAGGAAATTTATTCTCATAGTTTCTATAATATTTTTCATTAACAGAACCCAAGCAACAAAACAAAAACACAACAGAAACAAGCCAACAAAAATCCAAAGACTTCTTTTTCAAAAAGGCTGTTTGGTAACCAATTCCCATTACTGTCATCACCCAGAGGGAAAAGAAATCAGTATTTCATCTAAAATTAAAATAGATTAGCTAATTCGAGGATTATCCAAGGATACAGCTCCATTGAGACCCTATTGGTGAATAGTGCTCTGAGACATGACTGATGAATGGGCAAGGGAAACCTCCTGCACTGAACAAACAACTGCAAACAGCAGCTCAGGAGGTGGGAAAATTAGATCTACTCTAATGGGAGCTCTGTCAAAAGGGAGACAAACTTACTGCCACTTGCATAAAACAGGCAGTATTTCAATAGCATATTGTAATTTATCCTCATAAAGAATTTCTTTGAAGAATACCAGAAATAAAGGCAGACTGAAAAGAAATAATTATGCAACTTTCCTGTATAGTACTGTCATGGCTTGACACTGGCTGAATGCCAGACACCCACAGAAATCACTCACCCTCCCCTGCCACTGCTGGGCATAGGAGAGGAAAATTTAACTAAGGGTTCATGAGTTGAGATAAGGAGTGGGAGAAAACACTCCAAGGGCAAAACAGGCTCAGCTTAGAGGTAGAAAGTGAATTTATTACTAACAGAGTCAGAGGAGGATAATGAAAAGTAAAATAAGCCCTTAAAACACCTTTCTTCGCCCCAGCCCCTCCCTCCTCCCCACCAACAGCACCGGGGACAGGGCGTGGGGGTTTTGGTCAGTTCATCACCAAAAGCTTTGGCTTTTCTGCTGCTCAGGGAGAGGAGTCCTGCCCCTGCTGTGCCGTGGGGTCCCTCCCACGGGAGACAGTTCTGCATGGACATCTCCAGCATGGCTCTAATCTCATGAGCACTCCTGCCAGACCTGCTGCAATGCTGCTCAAGTTGCTGCACCATGAGTCCCTCACAGAGCTGCTGTGGCGTGGGTCACCCTTCCATGGGTGCAGTCCTGCAAGGACAGGCTGCTCCAGCTGGAACCAGGGGCCCCTCTCTCCACTGGGTCTCACTGGGTCACAGCCTCCTGCAGCATCCACCTGCTCTGGCATGGGCACCTTCCCCAGGGGCTGCAGGTGGATCTCTGCATGAGCCATGGATCCCCACAGGGTGAGAGTGGATCTCTGCATGAGCCATGGATCCCCAGAGGCTGAGAGTGGATCTCTGCATGAGCCATGGATCCCCACAGGGTGAGAGTGGATCTCTGCATGAGCCATGGATCCCCACAGGGTGAGAGTGGATCTCTGCATGAGCCATGGATCCCAAAAGGTTGAGAGTGGATCTCTGCATGAGCCATGGATCCCCACAGGGTGAGAGTGGATCTCTGCATGAGCCATGGATCCCCACAGGGTGAGAGTGGATCTCTGCATCCCCCATGGATCCCCAGGGGGTGAGAGTGGATCTCTGCATCCTCTGTGGATCCCCATGGGCTGCAGGGCACAGCTGCTTCACCATGGTCTTCACCACAGCCTGCAGAGGAATCTCAGCTCTGGCCCCTGCAGCATCTGCACTCCTCCACTGACCTTGGTGTCTCTGTGTTGTTTCCTTCACATGTTCTCACCTCCCCCTCTTCTCTAGCCAAAATTAACATTTTCCCCACTTTATTTTGATTTTCTTCTCAAACATGTTATCACAGAAGCGTTACCAGCCTCTCTCATTGGCCCAGCTTTGGCCAGCAGCACGTCCATCTTCAGAGCCATCAGGGACTGGCTCTGCTGGCCATGGTGGAAGCTCCCAGCAGCTTCTCACAGAAGCCACCTCTGGGGCCCCCACTGCCAAAAACCAGGCCATGCAAAACCAACACAAGTACTTACAAAAGTTATTCTAAAGCTAATAGATTGCAGAAAGAACTAGAATAATTGCTCAATGCTTTCTTCAAACTAAAAGAAATTATTTTTTCATTTCATTTTTCATTATTTTTTTACATCACTAAATGCCGAAAACTTGACTAATTATGTATTATTTACTTGTCATATTTTTAAATGGCTTTTTGTAGGCTTCCTCTGAAAGGTTATGCTGTACTACTTACCATTATCATCACTGCTAACACAGAGGTTAAATGTTCTTTCTTCCAAATAGAAAGAGCAATAAAGGGCAGTGGAAAGGGCAGTACTTCCTTTAAATATGGTTTTGACTTCCTAGTATTGTTGAGTAACTTACCTTATGTATTCTAAAAAGCTGAACAAATTATCCTAACAGAAATAATATTCAACTTCTGCATTTATATTCTTTTGTCTTCATGCCAGTAATAATTACTAAATTAATTTAAGTGTCTTGCTTATTGAATAATTGTTTGGTGTGTTTTTCTTCAAGATATAAACATTCAAAATGTAACCTTTCAAAACACACTTCACACAACATGATTTAATTCAGGCTTTACAATAAACTCTCAACTAATTCCAATCATGCTTTTAGAATTCTATCATTACTTCAGCACTGGTACTGTCACTCCATATATTATGACAGTTGGGTAGAACACTGATTTAAATTTCCTCTCAAACTAATTTTAGTTGTCTGGTGGGGGAAGTAAAACAATGTAAACTGAAAGAAATTAAGACATTTGGAACAAATTTTTCAGACAACTAACACTCAAACATTTTGGGAACTGTATGTTTAGGAAGGAAGGGATCCATTGGATACAACTCTAGCCAGACCTGATGCCATGCCACATGGAAGTCTCCCTTCTTCTAAACTGCTACTGTACATTTTCTGAAATAGAATCACAATTCACCCTCTGACTCCTTGCAAGTCACCAGAGAAAGCAGTGAACTCTACTGGCATTCTTCTTGCAGCAGTTCATTTTCATCTCCTATTGGTACAACTGCATGCTTGTCTTGTCTTACTGCATCATTTTGTGCACTTTTATTGGAAGTAAAATAGCAGCAGGCTCTGTCCCAAGCAAGTCAGTGCATGGGAATAGAAGCAAAGGGCATCTGATGTCTTACTTCCCTGAGGATTTTGGCAGAAACAGTTCCCATATGCCTTGTAGTAAGAACATAAATTCCATATCAAGCAGACTTAATGTTAAATAAATCATTTAACAAGGCAATCAATTCCAAGATGCACAAATTTTTGGGAAGGAGCAGCAAGAAATTCTACTGAGTAGGATTCTGCTTCCAAATGTATCACTCCCATGGAAGTGAATAAGGAAATGGTAGATTTTAAATTGGCCAATTCCCAGGGTCTGTGAAAACATTATCTCTAAGAAGGAATTTGACAGGAAATGTCAGATCTGCCAATGGTATGGAAAAATGGTAAACAAAACCATAGGAGAAAAAAAAATTGAAATTATAAACATATTTCAGTGAAGTATCTGAAAAGAAAAAGAAAATACAATTGTAGCAATATTTGAAGAAATTAGAGACATTATATCTGACAGGGTAAAAAGCACTTCAGTAGGGGAATGTAGAGGTCAGTAGAATAAACATAAATGACAGCCCCTAAAGGCTGTTTAGACTGTCTCCTAAGACACTTAACTAATGGTTTTCCATGACACAGCATTGAGTCAGCATTGTATTCAAGAAGGGAGAAGATATTACCCACCAAAGCCACTGAGAAAGATACTAACCACTTCACTGGGACTTGATTCAGGTCTTAGCTTGGATGAAATATGGCAAGAACATGCTTTTGCAGTACCTAAGAAAAGGCTTTATGAAATCAAATATTGATCAATGCCAGCTTCTCATTCTCAGGACCTTCAATTTATTATTGTGCACATCACTGACTCATAAAAAAATGTTAAGACAATTGACACTGCTGATCTACTTCTAAAACTTTTTTTTTTCTTTTTTAGCATCCTCTTAGTACACCTAAATGTACTTCTAGTGCACCTAATAATTCTGTGCCTTTAAAGATGTAAAAGAAAGAAAGATGAAAACTAGTACTTTTTTTTAACTTGCAGGGAGATGTTCTGCCAGTGTGATTATTTACTCTTTACTTAGAATCACAATTTGCCCTGCTGGCTTTATGTGAGTGGCTTGCAGTAATGGAAAATCTATTTGCTTTTAGTAGAGCATAAGGTACTCAACCACCATAAAGCTTATTGTCAAACTAGTGCTGGCTCTGCACAAAATGAATTCTAATGTTCTTCATTTTACTATGTTAAATAAATTCTCTGATGCAATTATTTTGCAGTGGATCATGGGGGTAATAAGCTAATTGTTACTTGTTTTAATTGCTTAAGTATGAAGTGTCAGTGATTTATAAGTAATGAAGAAGCTGAGATGAAGTCATAAAATACTAAATGCCCATAAGATCAAGTAGTGCACTTCTGCAATGAAGAAGACTTTATTTCCCAATGGCAAAAATGCTGTATGCTCAGCCTCTCAGTAGTAAGCTAAGGACAGGAGAAGGAAAGAATTGTGGCTCCTTTCTTCAGCATAGCTGCTTTTCAAGCAATGGCAAGCTCCCTTCAGTAAAATCACTGGTACAGTGTTAGCAGTACACACTTCATGCACTGCACACAAAAAAGATGACATGAACATTACTCTTCAGGGACTGGATAAAAATATTTTTGCAAAGCTTTATGCGGTCAATGGACCTAAACCAGTGTTCAGTCAGTTGCACCTGTTTTGAACTGGAATGCAGTTGCTTTAACAAGTGATTTATATTAGCATGATCAAGTAGAGTTTATCTTCGTGTGATACAGAACAAAGTCTTATTATTTGTTCACACTGTTTATAATGAAGCTGTCATACAGTGTATGCTTGTCCTTGGTCTAAAATATATAACTATGGAAATGCATAATTCCCAATTGCAATGGTCCAAAGAGATGGATGAGGAAAAAGCTGGTTTGTTTCTTGACTTAATATTTTAAGCAAGGTTCTAAATTTCAAAGACTTGACATAAATAAAACTCTGTGTGGGAATTTACAAACTATATTTTAAAATACTAGAGGATTGATGTTCAATAACTCTTCAAAACTGTGCAAATTACAGAAAGTAGAACAAAATTTTACAGCATCAGAACAAGTTGATAAAATATGTCTTTTAACTTGCCTATCCACCGTGCAAACTGCAGAACACAAAACTTTGATTCTAGTTCATAAGCTCAAGGAACATGGAAAACTTTCACCTCATCTAATCTGAACTTCAAGACTTTAAGGCTTAATCAGTTCCAGAAATCAAATTTCTGAAATAACACCAGAGTATTTTTTACATAGACTATCTGAAACAAGAAGATGTTGATAAACTGATCTGAAATGTGTCCTGTATTAAAAAGTGAGAATATTCTGCTTTCTCTAACCCAAATTTCCTAAGGGTTAAGTAGGGCTTTCTAGCCCTGCACTACATTAGCAGGAAAAGGATCAAAATACCCAAATCCACCACCAATGAAAATCAGATCCAGAAGAGGATGAGAATATATATGATATGGACTTTAGGAAATGTGACAGTTGGAGAGTGGCAATTTTGCTTTAGAATGAGCTCCACTTTAGGGAAGTTATTGAACATTTCTTATCAAGAAAGAGACAAAAAGATAATGGCTACAGAGGAAGAGGATTGACATAGCTCCTCCTGGATCTTGGATCTATTCTTTTGACTTTTGTATTTTAAATAAACATCCCAGAATTAAAGCTTTATCAAAAATAACAGATTTGTATTACAAATTTCACTTGTGACCACTGGTTTTCAAGGAAATTAACACTAATAAAAAGTCCTCTGTTCATCTTCATGAAAATCCCAGTGCCAGTCAACAAGAAAGCAACAAATTGCACAATTTCAGAGTGAACTGCAAACTTCACTCTGTGATCTTTAATCACTTATAGTTGTATCACACACACCTACTCTGCACATATACACAAAGTTGGAAGATAAGAGTGACCAAACTCAAGCATCATGATTTTCTCACCAATATATGAAATTTTCAGTTTTCTAATTAAAGGGCTTTTGTGTAAAATGTATATTTAAGTTAGCAGTAGCATAAACCAGTAACTAGTGCAATAACAGATTAACATGAATACCAAAGAATTGTCATGTTGAAATTATTATAATTTTACAAATGCAATATACATTATTATTATCTATATAATAAAAGAAACATTAACATTATGATTAAAAATTACTATATTTTCCAAAGGAAACTGTCCTTACATGTTCAGTTACTATTCAAATCTCACTAGGAACTTGCAAGCTGGTTATAAAGTAATACTTCTTGGTTTTGTAAACATTTGTTTAATACTTAAAAATAGAACTTTTCTAGAACAAGACCCATATTTACTAATTTGAAAAAAATATTGAAGTCTTTGAACATTTGTGCTCCTCTCATTACTGTCTTTTTTGTGGGCATACTGACAGACCAAAATTTGTGCCTCCCTGCACCATACCTGCCCTGAGCAATTTGCAATTTGATGTTTGGGCTAGAGAGACAAATAGCAGCAAAAGGCTAAATGTGGGCAGGAAACTACAACCTTTTTACACTTACAGAGTATACAGAAGCTAAATTTCTCCTGCTCATTTTATTAGCTCGTTAAAAATCCATCCACAGATATGAAATTTCATCATCCCAAACTTTCAGTATAAAGAAAACACCCAGCTGTTAATATTTCTTTACATACAGACCCAGAAGGCCCCAACCGTCTGCCAAAGGGATCCAGACCTGCACTCAGCAGGAACAAATGAAACAGAGACATTATTTTTTATCTTCATTAAATAAGACTTTACAATCTTTGGTCAAGTAAAAATATGAATGGAAACTTGTTTGCTTCAATAAACAAGATCTTTTTTGGTTGTACAGGTCAGGAGATTTCTTCCCGTTGCTTCTGTTCTGCTTCTGTTGAAAATGGTGTTAGGCTCTCACTGAGTTTGCAAGCCCAAAATGAATTATTTTGTCAGAATGCTGCTTTCTGGGTAAATCACAAACTTTAGATCACAGGATCTTTTGTTGGTTTTTTTTCTGGGTGTTTTGCTTTGTTTTGTTTTGGTTTTTTGTTCAGTTTAAAAGGATACCTTTCAAATTGTACCATTCTTATAACACTGCATGTGTCCAGAGCACAGTACGGTATCTGAGCGGCTGTTTACCTTCTGTTATAGTGCTGAAGAGGAAATTGAGCTATATATGTTTTTTATTGGCTTGGGATATATATCTACTATCTGAAATTACTTCTATTTCCATATCCATTATGTGAATTGGATGTGGAAATTATAGTCTCAGGTTTCTTGTGGCATCTGCACGCTTATGCTGATAGCATGTGGACTCAACACCCCTTGGAAATAATTGTATGAGATCACTCACACCATTACATTTGATGCATTAGGTCCATTACATACTCCCAGAGATCTCTGTCCTCAGTACTGTAAGCAATATCCTTGATAGTGCTGGTATAAAGGAGAGAAATTCACCTCTTATTTAATCATAATAAATGTGATATTTCAGGGTAAAAGCAGTTCCTGACAGAAATCAACTTCTTGGTCACAGCAGATTTGCTGATCTCAGCCTACACAGGACAGGCATCTTTTCTGTCTTTTGTAATAACAAACATCAAGAGGAAAAGACCCTTACTGATCATCTGATAAAGTTGTTTGGGCTTTCTTCAGCCAGCAGAAAAACATACACATACATTAGTCAAGAAATGGTGCACAGAGATAACAAGCCAAGGTAGTTCTGCTTTAAGGAATGTAGTACCTAAACACACCCCTGGCCTGAAAATGAGCTGCAGCCTGCAGTGTTTCAGGCTGATCAGATTACCAAGACACAATGTAGTGGGAGTGTAACTATGCATCTGTGTACATAACTACTCAGATTCTATAGGAAAATTCTAATAGTTGCTGGTAAAACATGGTGATCCCATACCTAGCCCTTTAATAACAAGGCAGAGAAGTTTAAGTTATATTTTTTGCAAAGGAGTTGCAGACAAACGAACTTTTCACACAAAATATCATTTACTTTCCCTGAATTTCCTTGTTCCTGCTTTTTCTGGGAAAGTAACACCACCAGCACTGCTTCAGGCTACAGTAATTTAAATCAAACACATACAATAAGTCTCTTTCGTGTTTCTTTGGTGGCTTGTTTCAAGTGTTAAAAAGATTTTTTGAACTTTGGAAAGGCAGAACAGTAGGACACAGAATATATGTTCAGCTTCTTCTACAGATGAATTGGGATTTATCTGAGGATAATGGCTTCATTCACCAATTCCAAAGATGAAAGCCACATGATAGAATAGGTACCAAAGTCAGTGTGGGACAGTTCTTCACAAAGCACTGTCAGAACCAGGAAGCAGGAAGAAGAATACTTGAGTGAAAGTGAATTTCAAAATTAGGAGTAGTTGAATTCGGGCAAGTATCTAATAACTGACCATGTTTCAATGTAAGAAGATCAACTCTGTGAGTAGATAATATTTTAGAAAGGCAATCTAAAATTTTCAAATCTATAGCTTTTAAGTCCGAAAAGATGACTTGATTTTAATTTGCTTCTATGAAGATAATTTTCCCCACTGGAAAATGAAAGGATGTGCTACATTTTACGAAATGTTTTTCATTCTATAGTCTGCAGTACTGTGTTGCTGTTTTCAAAGCCTTTTAACTAACACAAATGCCAAAATCTCCAGAGTTTAGGATGAAGCAGGAAAGGGGGAACAATTAGGTTTTGGCTTCATTTCTACTCTGTTCTGGTACAATTGCGTGCCCCTCTGCTTTGCTGAGTGTAAAACAGATGTATGAGAGTAGAGAAAATAAGTCCTCTAGTTCCTCTAGTGCTCTGGAAACCAGCAGGATTCTGAGATGGAAAGAGTTCTGAAGTATTTATGCCTTCATTCTGAATTTTTGAAATTCTATGTAAATCAGATCATCTTAAACATATATACAATAAATTATGCAGATGCCTCATTCAAACACATTCCACTTTGCTCTCAAAATTATATAACATTAAAGGTAAATATTTCTACCATTTAACACAGTGAGGTTGATTGAAATATAATGAGAAAACTCAAGATTGCAAAACACTAGCAAACTCACTTTGTTAGACACTAACCACAATTCACAGACAGCAAACAAACAAACAAACAAAACACTGTTGAACAAAAACAAACAGAGACAAAACAGCAATCCATGACCAGTAGTCATAGTCAAACCAAGTCACCAAGATCAGAAAGACTTCATGCAGCTTTTACTGAAATACTGAAAGTCAGGCCAAGAATGTCTTGGTTATATGAATATGTTCATGAACATCTGAATATCAGAATATCTTAGTGAACTAGCAGGTTTTAGCTTAACAGTGAGTCTTAACTGGAAGCATTTATGGATTGGGGAAAAAAAAAAAAGGAAAAGAAAAAGAGAAACTGGTGTATAGAAATCAAAGTTTTTTCCAGAGTCACATTGCATTTCAAATGCAGACACACAAAGGAGCAAAATGTAGTTTGCTTCAGAGTACAGGCTGAGAGGGAGTCTGCAAACTGAGACCACTGCCAAGATACTTTGCATATCTTTTGGGCTTGATTTCTTTTCCAAGCTTTATAGAGAAAAAGGGAAGTAATTTTCTCTAGAGAGATTTTTATTTAGCATTATTTTTTGAGTCTCATGTTAAGAGGAAAACATCACAGATGCCATAAGAAATTATTGATGAAGCTGCATTATTTCCTCACCATATGTTATTAAGTGACAAAACATCAGTTGAATATGTCTTTTCAAGAAAGATTTTGAAAGGCTCAGGAGCTTTGTCAAAATAGTATAATCCTCTTAGATGTGCCAACACTGAAATAAATTTTATTGCTTCTGGAATTAAGAAGTATAAAATTGAATTGGGGGGGGGGAATAATTAAACAGTTTGATTTTTTTCTGTTCTTTTCCCCATCAACCTCAAATGTTCATATTCAGAAGAACGCTTATTTTATCTCTCAAATTTTAAGTACAGCCATCTGTATTATCCACAGTGTTTGTGGATGGATAGATATGAACAGTGTTGATATGAACATCTTAGAAGACATGATTTGCACTTTCAGCTGTTGGAAAATATTAGTTGAACACGTTAAGCATGATAATATGAATTCAAAGTAGATGTCAGCTCTCATCATGTGCTCTCATCTAAAGAGGAACCCAAAATTATAGTCTAATGAGAATAATGACTAGGTTAAATCTGTGTCAATGCCCACTTTCATAATCATTTCATCTGTTTTTGACATCCTCTTTCAAAAAGCAGACCTATGGTAGTTCCATTTTATGCTAGATATTCTGACTTAAACCTGCAGATTACTTGAACCTTTCAAGAATTTGGCGAGGCCATTCCACTTGTATTGTGGGTTAGGGGTTAATGTGGGCACAGGCAAAAGGAAGAAAGGGATGGACAACAAACTACAGAAAATATAAAGGGAAGCATTTTCTGTTGTATTTCATAGAGTATATTAGATAAAAATTCTACTACTTTTTAATGAGGGACTGCTACTAAAATGGAAAACAGTACAAAAAATCCATTCCTATGAAAATTATTTAGGGTTTGGGGTTTTTTTAATGTTAGTTATATATGAGTGTTCCCTATGGATATCTCAGGAGATATGTCTCAGTCTGTTTCCTATTGACAGGTGGTAGTGTAAACCAAATGTGGTATTATGAATTCAAATTGGATTTCAACTGCTCATCATTCATACTCTGGCTTTAGAACAGGCTGAAGCTATTACAGCCTAGAAGCCATAATGAAAATTAGTATCTTCTGTGGCATTTTCTAGTCTCTTTTCTTATTTTTTTAAGAGGATGGATTTATGATGTCCATTTAATATTTATCATCTCAGAAATTTATTATTATGGATTGTATACATGTGTTCCTTTCAATATAAATTAATGCATACTCCATAGTACAAGTATGAAAATAAAGCATTTGGGTGGGAGTGGTATTTAACATGGACAAGTGTCAAATCCAGATGATTAGTTTTCAGTCATTAGGCACAGAAATGTTGGCATAATGTTATAGTAGGGGTTACCAGTCTCAAAATAGCGATAAGTTATTTTTTGGGAGGAAAAAAAAAAAAAATAAGTATATACTCCAAAGACAGGCTAAATTTTTTAGTCTGACAAACACGACACATACAAACAAACAAACTCCACACTAAACACTCCATTCCTTGTTTCTCAATTTAATTATCTTCTTGACCTTCCAGTTTGTTCCTTGGTTTAGAATTATGCAATCTGTAACCACATTTTTATGCCAGAGAATATAAACAGCAACACAGACCCAGAGATGTCCCTGCTAACAATGCACAGAAAGAAATCACTTGCCTGTGACAATGCAAGAGAGAAGCTACTGTCAGAAAGAGGGAAAATTTCTCCACTAAACTTCTCTGTCATGTTCGCTATCAAACTTTCCCCTTATCCTCTCACTTGTCTCCATGCTTTCTGCTGCTGGCTAAAGCAGCAGTACAAAGTCTCACTGTAACAATACAGCTGGGAAAGAAGCAGCTGCAAAATGTGTTGGGATGGCAGCCCTGGAAAGACAGGAATCAGTGCAGAGACTAAGAACCCACAGAAGCAAGGGTTTACTGAGATCTGTTCTTCCAGAAGGAGCTAAAAATAGCAAAGTATTGAGTATTCCACGGATGTAAACCATCCAGGTGACACTGGTGTGACTATTGCTATGCATTGAGTTAAGCTTATTATTTATACACACACAAAGCTCCAACTAGGATTTTAAAGCCAGCCATGCCAAAATTTAGCTTTGCAATTCCCCAGAAGGTGTCTGAGCTAGTCTCGGCTCAGTGCAAAGGACAGACAGATAGTGCTAATTAATACCAGCAGCTGTGATGATTTTAAATCCACAGAAGCAATGGTTTGTTACAAGGAGCCTCCATCTCATATTCATTTTAAGTAGTAAACTCCTACCAAAGTATTCAGCAATTTTTAATCATTTCACAAGGAGTCAATTGTTAGCATTTTATAGGTCTGTACAGAATAACTTAATCGTTATAAAGGAAAAGCTCCTTCATTCACCAAAGCAAGTGAAAACTATCTGATTCAAAATTAACAATAATAGTTTTTTTAAAAAAATCTCCCTGAGTACAATTTGGCTGAAAAGATCAGGGTGTCTTTCTTTACTGTTGTTAATAAAATGCAATTATTTATGGTATTTGGAAAGATTTAACATGAATGCAAGAAGAGAAAGGACTGCTCAGCCTTTCCGAAGATGGAAAGAGCCCATATACCTTTCTAATAGCCACTAATTTAATTAATATATTGCTCATACAATCTGGTCTGACTCACTCAAAATATAACCAAGTAGATCACAATTACAACACTATAAATCTAACTCAACTTTAGAGAGAACACTTTGGATTAGACCATCATGGTTAAAAGCTGGGCTGTCAGCAACGTGACAGACGATTCCATGGAAGCTAATTCAGCAGACACTTTACAATGCTCTCTTTGATAAAAGCATCTGTATATTGATTTCCATATTTGTATTTTAAGGCAATCTCATGCTTAAAAAACAAGATCTCAATGTACAAATGAGGCATGAAATATCTGTCACTTGTCAGACCTGGACTGAAATCTGGAGACATAAACTGTCAGGAAATAAAATGTTTTACATCTACAGTAATTAACCAGACAATTATTACTCCATTTCTTTTCTGGAAAAAAAAGGCAGAAAATGGCAGGAAAAATCATATTTGGCTTAGTTTTTATGTCTTCTCTCTTTCCTTTTAAATACCAACATATTTTAAAATAGCATCATTTTGAGATGCATATACCTTCTTTCCCATTAAGTTTTATTATAATTCAAAACTCATTTTGCATTTTTCAATATTAATTTAATTTCCATCAAAATTTCTACAAATGGGCCTTACATTATCTAAGTCCATGACCAGGTCAACAGATGAAGGAGAGACATATTAATTGTATTTATCTATTTTTGGTCAAAAGTGGTTCAGGTCACACTGACAGAACTAGAATCAATATGTAAAAACCCTTTCTTGTTTATTCAAATGCAAAATAAGTAAAATCAGAATGACAGTAATAATTACTGTTATTTCTCTGGACCATCTATTTGCAGATAGGATGTGAAAATATATGGAGAGAAACATTTATTTTTTGCCTATCCCAGGCTCACCCTTCATTTTAATGAAATACAACACTGGTTCTTGTCACAAGCCAGGTCATTTTTCTACAAAGTGGACAGAAATCAGTAATTTGCAAACCACGATAGCCTTGGGAAAATGGGGGGATTTTCTGTATGATTGATCCACCAAAGGCAGAACAATTCTCCCAAGCACAGACAGCTGGGACTAGTTCCACTGTGGAAATTTTCACATACTTTCCCAAATTGCAACTGATGAAGAAATCTCCTTAATTTTGAAGAAATAAGTAACACAAGAGAAAAATAATACTTGGAATAACTTTAAATAGCACATTTTAATATATCTATACCTTAAGACATAACAATATATCAAGAGTGATCCTCAATACTTATTGTAGCACAAGTAATAAATTCTACGCTGGTCTATCAGAAACAGTAAACCTGAGGGGTTTTTTGCCTTTTGTACATACATTTCTTTCTGCTCAACACCTTTCACTAGAATTAAAAGCCTTCAGTCCATAGGGTTTGCGAGGAAAAGAAAGTCCTTTTAAAATAAGAAATAAAAAATGATTGATGATTTGATACCAGATTTATATTTGCAGAGGACACAGAAAAGTCTCTCTCCTGGGTGTGATGCCACCTATTGAGAATCTATAGGGCATAAATGGTAATATTTGCTTTAATTGTTTTTTTTTTTTTCCTTATCATTTAAAGCACAAAAAAAAGGAGAAAGTGAAATTACAGATTGACATAACACTGTCAGCAGCATCCATTTCAGTGCTGTGGGTGCATTTCCCCTGTCTTAACTTTGACTCTGCTTGGGCTGTAATGGAAGAATATGTTTGAGTGTTATCACTACCCATCAGAGAATCAGCACTCCTCTACCCTGCCAACACTGGGAAAAGAGAGGTTTCTCTTTTCTACTAACATCAGTTAATTTATCCTATTTAAAGTACTATAGTTTTGAATTAGATGTAATTGAAAACCTGCAAAACAGGGTGAAATGGAGTTTTAGCTGAAAATGTAAATAATGAGAGATAAAGTGATGCATGTTACCAAATACCATCTATCTAGATTCCCACCAGTTAAACAAATGTCAGGGTATTGATCTGTTCATGCAATAGCTCAGGGGCCCCATCTTGAATTTCCTGTGGCTCTCAAGCAGCTCTCGTGCCAGGGCTGGATCCTGTGTCTGCTAGAGAGGTGCAAGTGGAGCCTGGGGGCTTTACACTGAGGGCTGGCTGCTGCAAACAAGACAAAAAACCCTATGGATTTCTTTGACAAACTTCAGAGACTCATCTGCACACTGATGCAGGACACACAGCACCCTTGGAAGAGCATCAGCCCCCAGCAATCTGTCCCCAGAGCTCTTCCCCACTCCCCATTGTACTCTCAGTGTAATAAATGCACAGCAGGACTTCATTGCTTTAGGAACTTTTTGGCCTTTGTCCAGTTCAGCACAGAAACTTGGCCACCTCTGCATAAGGCACTAGACTGCTTTTATGCTCTAACATTCATAGCTACTGGAGATTTAATAAAAGGAGCCAAGTACTGAGAGAGGGCCCCCAAGAAACAGACCATGACAAGGCAAAGCCCAGGGTGGAAGGAGCTCCCCAGGCCACTCTCCAGACAGTGGGAGCAGCAGAGAGGGCAGCTTCTCCCTGCTTGGAGCTCCTTCATCCATCACACCCAGGGAGGGCACATTTCTTCACCCAACTTCTCCACATGACCAAGGACTTTTGTGAATCAGCTACTAAATATTTAGTTTGGGAAGCCTGGTTTTAAAAGTATATATAGAGTGTACCTGGGATTCAAACTAGTCTATCCAGTGCTGGTTCACTTAAAAGGAGTCAAATCCAAAACATTCACAGCATCTTATTTTGAATATCTGCTCAGACTTTCTATGAGCTGCATTTTACTATCTCAGGCAGGCACCACTTGATTTGTGAAGAGAATTTAGAAGCACAGGAGATATGCTAATTTCCCAGCTTATTATCCTGCCTGACTTCCCTGTTATTTTTTCCTTTTCTTCCTGTCATGAACTGAGAAGGCCTCAGATGGAATTTCTAAATGAAAGCATTTGTGTCCACTGCTTCCTACAGAAAAAAATGTTAAGGGAGAAAGTCTGTGGGAGTACAAAGATTGGGTGAGGAGTTAAAGGGAGGACAAAAGGTATCAGTGGGAATATAGATGAAAACAGGGAGGAACAGAGAAGAACAAAGACTAAACATGAAAGAATAAATACTAACTGCCCTCCGATACATATATGCCCTTTCCACAGAATATGGAGCTCCTCAAACTACTCTTCCCCCACTTCATACTGAAAGAGTCAAACCTGGTTTTCAGCTTTTATTAAAAAGTAGATAAATAGCTCTTTCAACAATTAATCTGAACCTTTTCCAGTTATCTTTGCTTACAATAAATGCATTTCTCATTGAAAAATATATTCAGCTGCTTTGCACCCTATTCCCTTTTAAATGCAAACAGGAGCAGGAGGAGAGGGGGAGTTTGCTGGCAGAGTTCTTCCAGCTGCCTTTAGCCTTTAGTGCTGATCCCAAGCCAGAGCTGAGCCCAGAGCTGAGCCCAGCTCCCCAGTGTCAGGCCCAGCAAGGCACAGAAGGCTCAAAGCAGCTCTGTTCTTTTACTTCCACCTCTTTGAGATTTATTGCTGAAAACTTCTGCTTAAAAACATCACCACCATAATTTTATTACAAACACTTAGTATAGGCAAAGTGCATTAGGGCAGTACTTTGCTTTTAGCTCTCTTGTTACTTGTAATGACCATACTGGGCAATAAAATCTGTTATTAATGTTTAGCTTGGTTTAATCAACACCAGACCACAGCAAAGCACAGAATTGCTGATCCAATGACCTCACTGTGCTGTGTTTAGATCCTGCTTGATGGTGATTTCCAGCTGCACATTCCCTGGCTTGTATTAAAGTAGAGTGAGCTGACTACTTTCAGAATCGAACAGTAATTGGGAGACTATTCTGTAGCTTCAAGGAAAAGGTAATGAAAGTGATTCTAAAAGACTCTTTTGCTGAAGAGGAAGTAGTAGGGCTTTGTTTAATAAACTTGCATGGCACCATGGAAAAATTCTGCCTTTCCCCATTAGACAGACACCATCACCTTTTACCCAAACCCCAGTGAATGAAGACAATTCTCTGTTCTGTAAGGGAGAGTGTGGAAACAAATGAGATGAAACACATCATCCAGAGCTCACTGAAATCACCTGCAGAGCTGGAAGAGAGGAATGGGGGCATCCATACAGATTTTACAGCCACTAGTATTTTACTTTTCCCCTTCCTGACTTGCAGGGAACACATAATTACAAGTAGTGATTTGCTTTAGAGAGCAAATGTGTGTTTCTTTCGTTATTCAGTCACAGGTTAGATTAACTTTGTGTATGAAGACATACATAAAAATGTAATCATTTCATTGTCAGGAGCCTAAAGCTAACGTTAATTACAGTTTGAAACTTCGATTATTAATGCATCTTTACCTATTGAAGTGTGAAATAAGCAATAGTAGTTGGAATGCACCAATTTAATTAGCTTTTGAGATTAGAATTCATAAATAGGATACTATGTTGTATTTACAGTTAAAATTGTAACGCAGCATGCAAGAGGTGGAGGGTTCTGTATTCTAAACAACAATACATCTTTAACATTCATTCAAAGAAGGAAAAATGTTGGCCTTTTTCCATATACCTATTGCTAAATTATAAATATTCAAGCTTTATGTCCTGTGGAAGCAGATGTATATTTATTCTATTCAGTCAACTATTACAAAAATCAAATTCACCTTTTTCATAAATCTTGCATAATACACACACCCACGCCCCTTATGAAAGCAGATGGATTCTCTAGCCAGAACTAAGCAAATATTGAATACAGGTATTCAAGAACAATAATTCAAAGAATTAATAGAATTCTCTGTTAGCTAATAACTTTTTTTTGTCAATTTTTTGAGTTTCTTCATTTCACTTTGTTGAGTTGGAAAGTCAACAGTACAAAAGTGTATCACCTAATAAGTTAATATCATAAATATTTGGAGGAAAAAATGTGTGTACAAATTACAGGGAAGCAATAATGTATTACCTGTATTGTAATTGTTTAAGGACAAAGGAAAATTAAATTTATTTAAACAAATAAAGCTTTAAAGAACAGACTTCAACTTCAGTAGAACATACAATATCTATTTCAATTCCTTTCAAAATTCCAATTCACTTCTGCAGTTCTGAAAATTTACTCTTTGGTCCAACCACAGAACAAAATGCCCCTGATGTGTTTTCTCCTCATAATTTCTCTCTCCCTTTGTACTAACAAATTTACTGAGTGGTTACTTACCTTTCAGTATTTATTCCAGATTATTGCTTTCTAAAATTAATCTTTAATCAATTTTCATCTTTCCTTTCCCAGTATCTCTATCTTCCTTCAGCCAACTTTTCTTCCAATATAAAACATCTAGGAAAGGCAGTGGGATTTCTAAAATGCTGCACATACACAGTTTTAGAGATTATTGGAAGATCTTCCTGATCCTTCCATATAAATTAAGAAACCAGCCATCACACTGTACACATGATGAGGTTTTGGACATATGCTTTGAGCAAATGCTCACTTAGGAGAATGCACTTGATAATGGGATCATAATTTTGGTCACTTTTGTATTATCTTTTACATGTTTGTTACAATTGAAATTGCCAAATCATTATTTATTCAAATGAAATTAATTTTTTACAGGGAATAAATTGTTAAAATTTAATTCCAGAGAGAGATTTGAGCAATTTATTAATTTTTTTTCTTCCAAAAGGACACTTGGCCTTCTTAACTGATTATCCATGACAGCAATGAACTCTGCACCTCAGTACCCCATGAACAGCAGACAAAACATTGTTTGCTTAATTGATTTATCTGCCATCAAAAACAACAAATTTTTGGACATCAGTCCTTGCATGAGTCCATACATGATTAAGCCACAAGTGGTTTTGAAGCTTAGAAATCTTCATCATGCACATTTTAAGCTGTGAGGTGTTTTTTTGTTAAGAAACTTTTTTGTGCAACAAATGGCTCATTATTAGTTACAGACAGCTTTAATTACAGGTACTGACTTAGAGTGAGATAAAAAGTCTGCACAAAGTGATCTAATAAATTAGATATGAACAAGAATCATGAAATGACAACCTGAAATTAGCAACATAAAAGCAAATTGTTCTCCAAATTTGCAAGTAGATGATAAGCCTAAACTTAAACAAAGAATATATATTTTTAGTGCCTCTTAGAAAATTCACTCCTTTGAAAGTGACACCAGAAAACTTATTATTCATAAGGGACCAAAAAGTGGGGATGAATGAGCAATAATGAAGTAGCAGTTCAGAGAAGGATTTTCAACAGCTTTCTGAAGGCAAGAGTACACTAGAGAAAAACCTTTAGAGAGTAAAAAGAGTGTGGAAATAAATCAAATCCTACAGAAGACGAAACTTAATCCAACATAACGTTAGTGACATGCACAGATGACACCTTATCTCCAAAAAATCCTCATACAAAATTAGTCAGTCAAAACAATTTAAATGCTTTTGACTTGAATTTATTGCTATTGTGGTTTTGTTTCACTGTATGGCTGATCCCCAGTTTCAGTGGATGACAGGGAAGAGACAGAATCCAAAGCGGAGCTGTGGTGATGGACAGTAGTTTAGAAGGAATCAATGATACACTAGATTAGTGGAAAACTGATTAATTAGTTACTTTGTCAATGTGCTGGAGATGTTAGAGGAAAACTGCTGTTCGAGTGTCTGGGGGATGCAGGGCAGAGCTGGGAACTGGCAGGTCTGGCAGAGATCACTCACTTTGTCCTCCTAGGTATTCCTGTCCTATTTCATCCCAAACAGCCAAAATTCAAAACTCCAAGTCTGTTGGGATAAATACAATTCTCAAGCAATAATGACTTGACACCAGCAACCTTCTTAAAAAAAAAAAATACTCAAAGTCCTGTAAAACTATTCAGGAAATGGATTTTTTTCCTTCCTTCAGAGTTTTAAGTCCCCTGATTTCTTTTCTTGGGACCATAATGCCAGTGCTCTGACATGTCCTTACTGCCTTCCCTGTGTCCTTCATGTAAGAAACATCTCCTGAAATAAAAAAAAAAAAAAATCCTCAGTGCTTATATAACTCACCTTGCTGAGCAGCCCTGGGCAGAATCTAAATTTTGGTTAACAACTCTAAAGCTTTTAATAGGGCCTTGCAACTTGGTCAGACAGAGAAGCATAATCCTCCACCCCAGCTCTACTCTTATCTAACTCTTGTCACCCCTTCATCTTCCTCTTAGAATAATCAAGTAATGGAGCTGAACCAATAAATATCAAAATTGATCACAGATCTTATTTTGGACCCAAAAGGACTGTCTTAATGAAAGAGAAAAAAATATGCCTTTATGAGAACTCATATATTTCCATAACTGACAATTCCCACCAAAAAATCCTATAATCTTTTAAAGAATTAAATAAGTATTTCTCCTTGCTCTCCTATACTAATCCAGCTCAGGTTAGACATCTCTTGACCTGAAGATGTTAACTTTTCTTAGGCTTTGAACTAAATTTAAAAATTATTTATTTTCTGCCTCACAGGCCAGCACTGTGGCTCTAGCCCTGAGTGAGCACAAAAGCCTACAGTCAGTGATTTCTGTGTACAATGATTTCAACTTGTTCAATCTTGAACACAAAGCTCCTAAGATATGTCCCTAGGTTTTGGGAAAATAATAATTTGGGTTAAATTTTTAAAACTTTGCATACCTGAACTGCATTTAAACCTAATTTCTTCCATGTCTGCTTCTCAACCAAACCTTTATTTTACTCTTAACCACCAACTTAATGTCTCTTTGAGCCACAATTGATTTTTCAATCCTTCTCATCTCTACTGCCTGCTCAGAGCAAGTCTTTTTTCATCTCCTACTGTCTTCTTTGCCTAGTTTCATTCCTTTTGCTGAGGCCTTTGTTAAGTCTGGCATTTCCCTCCTCTGAGCCAACCATACTCACTGAGTAAAGCTACCATGGAAATAACAGAGTATTTTCCTTGTTTTTATCAAGTTCTAGTTTCAAAGGCAGTCTATGTCCATGAAAGCAAACTCAACCTTTTAAACACTTTTTTTGAGGGGAATTTGGTATCCAAAAACACTGCTGAATATCCCATGGGATAGGAGAAAATTATGTTTTGCATAGAACTCCCAATTTGGAAAAACAGCTACAGATCAAGCAAAAAAAGATAAACAGAACACTACTACCAAAGATTCTACACAGAAATTTATATGGTGTTTATGCATTTATTTGAAGGCCTGGAAGTATAATGCAACTCTCAGAGGACTGCAAAGGTTTCAGTAGATTTTCAGTTGAGCAAGTTTATATAGGTCATGTGCTTGTGCTTTGCCTGATGCAGGTCAGTGCCATTCACCCACTTCTTGGAATATTGAAGGGATTCATTAAATTTCGGAAAAAGAAAGAAACCCTCTAAGTCCAGCTTTTACTGGCAGTTCTTGTGATTTTGCTGCATATTTTATTTCCATTCATTGATGAATAACTCAGTCACATTTCAATGCCATTACACTCCTAACAACCTGCTATTAAATGTAGCAACAACATATCTCAGGAAGAAACAGGGCTGAAGTTATGACCAATTCTGAAAAATGACAATTAAGATGGAAAAAGTTAGAAACAGTAATGGATTAATAGAAAAATCAATGAGGGCCACTCCATTTTGGGCAGAATTTTAACAGATAGAGATGAACTTAATCTTATATAAACCAGCCTGTCATGGAAATGAAAAGCAGTATTGAACTCCAATGTCTTCACCAAGCCTAGTCTGAGTCCACCCACTGGTATTTTTAGAAGATGCTGGATGATGGACAGATTCTCTCAGCAGCTCCTACATTGTCTGGATGCCAAAAACCCCGTGGCCAGCTGTGTGTTGAACTTTCATAAGGGTCAGATTGCAGTGATGCAGAGACAGAAATAATGTAAGGGTAAAGCTTTGGGTTTCGATGGGATTTTTTTCCTTCCGTGCATTCTCCTGGGCACACAACATGGCTTAACAATCACAGAGCCTTTGAGCTCATAAAGGTTCACAAAGTGTGAAGGAAGAAAACTAGGAAAGACAAAGCTTGTTTCATACCTTTGTTTTTTTTTAAAATGCAACAATATGCTTTAAAAGCATCAATAAATCTAATTAATAGATGTATTTCTGTAAGTAGCCATTACACAAAATCACAGACCTGAATTACTTCCTTCTTTTGTTTTTTTCACTACTAGATTCAAATAAACATTCATGAAATCTGGAGGAAAAATGAAGAATTTTAGAAATAAGTTATGTTCCATAATATACTCAAAATATGAACAAGAAAAGTGAGCGATGCTTCCTTAAATTGAAGTCACTCACATGAGAAGATGCCTGGTAGGAAAGAGTTCTTCAATTTGAAAATCAAAGCAGAAATTCTAAGTTCAGATTTCAGGTAGAAGAGGAATCCAGGGGTCACTTAGAAGTAATCAGAAGAAGCAGAATGTCTTAATCAGAAAAACAACCAACACAGCCCAAAGATGTAGAAGAGTAACCAATGCAGCAATGAAGCTCCTGCAGTTCTGCTTCTTATCTCAGTGATGCTCCTCCTCCTTTGCACATGTAAACATGAACACCTTGGTGACAATGGGTCATTAAAGTCTAAAATACCTCTGCTGCAGTAATGGCTTTCAAGACACAATAAGATAGGATATAATATACAGTTATTTCAGGCTAGATATAATATACAGTTTTGTCATAATCTTCTTCAACAACTAGCACCATAATGTGTCAAGATTTTAATTATTTAAGGTATTGTTTGTAAATTCTTACTATCAACTATGCATCTAACTTTTGTGAGTACTACTAAATACTTGGCTTCCAGGATAACTTCTTTACAAGACTTCTGCTTCTTTTTTTTTTAACTCCTACTAGAATGTTTTAGCTCAGAATTGGTCCTATTAGAAACAATATTTTTAAGACAGAAAGCTAGGATTCAAAAATGAAGTGATGATTAAAAGAAAATCACATTAAGATATTAAGTATGGCCATCAGTTATCATCAAGTGACTTCAGAATATATTTTCTTTTTTAATCTCAGCATAAATTCAAAGTATTACTTCATGATTTAGCAGTCTACATACACAACCCATCTTGGTAACAGCAATAAATGATAAATGGGTCTAAAACATGTATTAAAAACCTGAACTACATCCAAATTGCCCAGCCTTCTCTCAAAACCACTCTGAATCAGTAGAAGTGATAAAATCTTAAATGAGTACCATCAATTAAATGCAGTTATAATGAAATAAGCTGTATAATAATGTCATTTGAGAAGTGCAAACCTTGGAGGATGAAGCCTCAAATGAGAAAATAGTAATGGGAGAGATTTCTAACAGCATGTAGGTAAAACTTGCTCACTTTTACCTGATCTGAGAACTTATAATCCCATTTTACTTTATGGTACAACTATTCTAGCTTCTCCACCTTCTTCCTTCATGCCCCCAAAATTTGTGAAACACCTACAAATGAGAGTGCACCTACAGGAAACTGAATTGGACACACTTCTGACTATAAAGGAGAAAATCTTCAAGGAAAGACATCATTTAGCATTTTCTTTGAGCTCTGTGTTAAGCTGCGTCTCTAAGAGAACAACTCCAAAGAAGGGCTGCAGCTGTTTGAATATTAGGGGAAATAATGAATAGATTTTATTCCACTTGTAAACCACACTGGATCACTGATCAGAAATAAAACCAAAAAGTGCAAATCATCTCAGAGTACTGATGTGGCCTCAGAAGATTTCCTTCCCATATTTGTTGCTTTGGGTTATGTCAGTTTGTTTTATAGCTGCAGTAATTTTAAATGCGTTTTTCACTCTTGTGAGATGCACTCTTTCAACTTTCCTTGAGGAAGCTTGAGGCACTGATTTATGGTCAGATATGTGTGAATATATCTGACCATAAAACACATTGTACTTTAGTATATACTACTAGAAGACAGACAATATTCCAGATTCAGTGTCGAGTTATGTCAGCCCTCTCTCTTGCTGTATGCAGGTACCATCCTGTTAAAAATAAAACTGCATCTGGGTTATTAAATTATTTCTAAAGGTTTTGCAAAAGTAGGATTTCAACCTCCATTAATGGTAAAAGGGAGACCTCCAATATTCCAGTTTTACTTATAAAGGATTCTTAAGTTGGAATTTTCAACCCATCTGCTGTCAAAATATGGATGCTAAAAACATTTGAAATTTCCATTCTCAGATTTAAAACAGACAGTTTTCTTCTGCTTATAATAAATAAAAAGTGAATAATGGTATTAAGGAGTCAGAAATGTGAAGCTGCATCTGAGTTCAGGCTGGGAGTGTTCTGTGGCCATTGTGCTGCATTTGCTAGATGGTTGTGTGGTGGGACTGCTATTCTTGGCCAGTGGGAGGGTAGAAGTAAATTATTTTCTTTGAATTCTATTAGTTATTTAATGTAGTAACACTTGAATTACTGAGAAATACAGACTCTTCATGCAATGTGGCTAGAAATAATGAAAACTTGCTCTTTGTAATTAAGTACTCAGATTTAAAATAACTGAAACCTAGATGTGCTGTATGATCTAGACTTGTGACTTCTATGAGAAAAATAGCAAGTGAATAATGCAGCATGAGAACTTGAACCTTATGAAAAAGGTATTAAATATATGAAGAAAACATTCTCTATTCATAAGATCTCAATCATATTTATAATAGCAGCTGTATAAAAGTTCACAGTCATTAAATGAGACTTTCACAGAATCATGGAAAGAGCACCAGACTCTCATAAGATCTCTAAAGGATCAGTCCCTGCCCTTCCTATCATAGGACTATAAACCAAATACCTGTGATTACAATGCCTAAAACAGAGGTAAAATCTCTAGCATACCAAATTCAATGTCTCTAATAATCTATAAGTTTTTAGTTCTGCTGTATTCTTTTGAAAATCATAATTGAACTCATATCTGATGGAAACTGTCCACAAAGCACCATTTTTCTGCTGCAGAATTGCTTTTCCAGACAAGCTGTTGTTCCTGTTTTTATTATCAATCTATGGTCTGTCAGGTGGCAACAGTCATAGATACCGGTGTTGCAAAGTCCTGCTTCTAAGAGCAAGGCAGACAAAAATATTCCACAGTGTCCACAGGCAGCTCAAAAACTGTCATGTGCCTTCAGCAGCATGACTGGGTGTTGATTTTAAGGCTTCTTGCCTGGAAGCAGGCTTGTTCTGTAAGAACCAGTCTACAGAATATTCAGAATATTGTCCTTTCCTTTGTTCTTCTTTGAATTATGGCACATTAGAAAGAAGAAATGTGAACCACAAAAGGTCCAAAAGTTATTGAGGGATACTATACAGAAAACCCAAGGCATGTCTTTTGTGTGAACTTAAGGCAAATTCTGATGATTCATACAATTAAAAACCTGTTCTGTGATTCCTCTTAAGCTTACAGGTATTATCTGTGAGAAGAGCAGCTAAACAGCAGTTTAAAGCTGGAATGAGACTCCATGCTTCACGTGGAATAAATATTGCCTGAATTCTGGCCACTTAACTGCTCTGCACTTAACTACCCTGCTAGCTGCATGTGCTGAGACATAACCATTTATGATCCAAATACTTCTCCTTAAGTACAGTCAGTGGAACTAATTTTGGCACCAATGTAGCTATTTAATGTTAAGGGATGAGTCAACAGCATTTAAAAAACCAAACAAACCACAAACAAAAAAAACCCAAATAAAAACAACAAAAAATCTTTATAAAATAAATTTAAATTTAAATTAAATTCGTAGCAACTTAAATCACAGAGACAGTAATACAGTAATTTGAACAGCTATGATGAGCTGTCATTTCTCTGCTTCCCTCATGACATCCACAGAGTTCTCAGAATTCTCAGAATGACTAGGTTGGAAAAGACCTTCAAGATCATCAAGTCCAACCCATGCCCTAACAATCAATTACACCAAGTGCCACATCCAGTCTTTTTTAAACACATCCAGGGATGGTGACACCACCACCCTCCCAGGCAGACCATTCCAGTACTTTATTATTCTTTCTGCGAAAAACTTTTTCCTAATATCCAACCTGTATTTCCCTTGGTGCAGCTTAAGACTCTGTATTCTCTGGTTCTGTCGGTGCTGCCTGGAGAAAGAGCCCAACCCCAGCTGAGCACAGCCACCTTTCAGGGAGCTGTACAGAGTGATAAGGTCACCCCTGAGTGTCCTTTTCTCCAGGCTGAACAGCCCCAGCTCCCTCAGCCATTCCTCACAGGGTTTGTGTTCCAAGCCCCCCACCAGCCTCGTTGCCTCCTCTGGACGTGCTCAAGTGTCTCCAAGTCCTTCCTAAACTGAGGGGCCACAACTGGACACAGCACTCGAGGTGTGGCCTCACAGTGCCAAGCACAGGGGCAGAACGAGCTCCCTGCTCCTGCTGGCCACACCATTCCTGATCCAGGCCAGGGGCCCTTGGCCTGCTTGGCCAGCAGGGCACCCTGCTGGCTCATGTTCAGCTGCTGTTCAGCAGCAGCCCCAGGTCCCTTTCTGCCTGGGCACTGTCCAGCCCCACCATCCCCAGCCTGTAACACTGCAGGGGGTTATTGTGGCCAAAGTGCAGAACTCGGCCCTTGGACTCATTAAACTTCATCTTACTGGGCTCTGCCCATCCATCCAACCCTTCCAGGTCTCTGCAGAGCCCTCCTCCCTCCCAACAGATCAACACATGCTCCCAGCTTAGTGTCATCTGCAAATTTACTAATGCAAGAAAGACTCAATACCCTCATCCATGTATATATACATACACACACACACACACACACATATATATATACTGTATGCAATTAAAATTTTCATGTATGTCCCAGCACTGTCTACATACTTGCAAAACAAATTTCAAAATCTTGAACCTCCCGAGATTATCAGGTATGCAAGCAACAGAAGCACATCCATATTTATTATTACTGTCTTTATTTGGACAAATAACTGACCTACACAGGAGAGAAGACAGGTCAGAATTTCACAGCACAATCTGGGAAGCATGGAAAGGGGGTCAAACTTCATACAGTCCAACCTGAGCAGAACAAGTGTTCTGTGTTCTCATGCAGAGACATCTGCAACATCTGCATTACCACTGACAGGACTGAATATGAAATTGCTTTTTATTAGCAAATATCTGCCTTGCCAATCAATGGGTATTTGGCTTAGAGCTTCTGAAGTTAAAATTCGACCCACAAAAAGTGATACAGTTTGGCCATACTTACTATCATAAGGATTTCTTGTCTGAAGAGCAGTTCCCACCATGCACCTTGTTTAGCACACAATACATATCATTCCCTTTGTTGTGTTACAGCTAACAGGGTTCAGGATTCACTCTATCTCAGCTTTTATGTGTAAAACTACCTCATAATTCAGAACCTTTTCATACACAAAATCTTTTGTCCCAAATGTAGACATCAGGCTGACATTTAGGCAATTCCTTGCTTTGTTTAGCCTCTAATCCATTAATGGAAAAACTCCTTAATTTTTTGAATTGTACCTTCCTCATTCCTCCAAGTCTTGAAAATGCCACAGTGATTTTCTAACCGAGAAGCTGATAGACTCTTATAGAGTACTTGATTGAGGCATGTTTCTAATTTATACAACTCCTCCATTATGTAAACAAGAGCAGTGTAAGTGGAACAGTTTGCATCACTTAATGCAAGAAACCATTATGGAAGCCACTGCTTGGCTGACAGAGAAAGCTTCATTAACAAGGTATCTGGGTAGCAGCAATAATAAACAGGCTTTTTTGAATTGTTCATTACCTTTTAAAGAAATCTTCAAGAAAAAAGTTACCCCTTAAATATCAGATTGAAGAAAATACCAAGGGAGCCTTTTCAGCTCATTTGAAGTCTGAAGGCTATTGTACACATTTTTTAAACCTGATCAAAATTCAGTCTGCTGTTTGTTACTAAATTATGTATCTCTGAAGCATAAATGTGTTAGCTTTAGAAAGTTACAAATTAGTGTATTTCCATACAGCTTGGGAAAATATAATTTTAACCGCTTTGTTTTGGGTAGGAAAAATATTGCTTGCATTATAAACACAGGGGAGCTGTCAGTAAACATGGCCAGACAGTTTTTTTGGCAGCAAGATTCTCAGGGCCTCACAAGCAATTACCTAGAATTATTAGCAGTATTTCATATAATGGCTGGTTTTATCAAATTTTTAATGGAAATATACATTTTATCATTGAATTGTTTATATGAAGACATCTTATTTTAAGGTCCATCTTCTTATTCTAAAAGAAACTACTGTGACCCAGAATATTTGCTTCTTCTATGTCTACTTGAGTCTATAAACTCTGAGCATTTGTGTCCGAATATTTTTGTACTCATTTATCTTATAGTGACAATTTGGTTACACTGCCTAAACTCTTCAAGCAGAACTGATGACTTCTAAAAGTACCATCAATAAAAAGAAATAAAGGCCAACTGTTACTGTAATCAGAAAAGGTTGCCATGGATTTCAGTGGCTTTAGGAACAGGATTTATGGCAGGAGGTAAGAAGTAACCTAATTAAAATAGATGACATATATGAAAAAAAGAAATAATAAAAGAGAGACACATAAATGGACCAAAGGGAAAAAGAAGGAATTTAAAGAGTTAAATCAGAGGAAGCTGAATAAAAGTCAGAGGAAGAAAACTGGATAATGGCATTTTTCAAAAATAACATTTGCAAAAGGAAAAAACTAACAGAAACAAGTACGGATAAAAAAGACAATTCCCCTCCTCAAGCATATATTTTATCAGGCTAAGCAGCAGAAACCCAGGGCATATCATAGTAGTTTTAGTATCTAGTCTTCAAAGCTGTGAAAGGAAACAATGACTTCAAACTGGAGTAACAAAAGGAAAATTTGAGATTAGACTGCAGCTTTTATGTTACCACTGTTTATTTTTACTAATGACTACAGTATTAGAATCCATCCCATTTTTGACACCTGCAGTATGGTTTTCCTCATAAGCATGTGTCAGCCATTGTTCAAGAGGCTGGATATGTTTTTCCTTTTTTATCTCCAGGATATGAAGGAATAATGTGATTTTTGCAATTAGTAGCTGTGTGGAGAGAGGATTACTAATGATGATGATCAGAACTCATAGTTTTAACAATAAATCTACTGAGCTAGCAAACAAAGGACTCTCTTGAACAAAATTTGGAAATCTGAAGAATGAGTAAAAGCTACAAATTTCTTTGTATTTATCCTTTTCTGCCCATAGAAGATAAGTAAGCTAGTAAGTATGATGGCTGATTTTTATTTCTGACATGACAATTGCAGCTCTATTCAAAAACATTTGAAAGGCAGCAACAAAATCAATGACAGGGATATTTTTGTTCCTTTTTAAGAACTCTATGTGTCACAACTTCAGCATCTTTGAAACCATTTCCTAGAGAAAACTATTTAAAACTGCAATCTCTTTGCAGACTCATCTTGCTAGCAAGAGAAGGAGTGACCTCACATCTTCTTTTCTGATAGAATATTATTTAATTTAGAAAAGTGAAACTGGTAAAGCTTTGCCTCTCACTTATCTTGCCTGCTTTTTAAGTAATTCAATGCTTTTAAACAATTTTTAGCTCTCACTTGGTAGTGTTGCAAAGAAATGCTTAAGTGTAGCACTTCAAGTAATTTCTTTTTTTTTTTTTTTTTTTTTTTGGTCACAAATGGCACCAATGCCATGTCACATTTTCTAGCTGGTCCAAAGCCTACAGCAGTTAGGAGGAAGGCTGCAGTTCACATGGGTTCTATCTCCATGGTAACTTGTTTACAGGGACTGATACACATGCTGAAAATTCAAGGTTAGCTTTCCCTTTGTTCCTGTTTTGATGTTTTTGGCAATATGAATAATGTGGGCATAATCCTAAATTCAAACAGTTCCATGGCAGACTGAATCAAAACAAAACTCTCAACAAAATGTGCTTTCATCACCCCCATTAGAAAAAGACAATTCAAAAGGGTGCCTAATCAGACCCATCAGGTTACCTCTTCCTTTCAATCTCCAGAACAACCATCCTTATTCTGCATTTCAGTTTTACATCTCAAGGAAGGAGACTGCCTAAAGATTTGTATTTTTATGCTGTCTAAAGATTTATACATTTATGACATGATAACTCAGGGTACATGAGTGTCTGTGTTGCACACACATCATAATCTAAAGAATTTCCTTTGTCTGAAATCACTGCAGAAGTGAAAATGACCACACACCTTTTCCAAACTTCAGCTGAACCACATGATGGGAGTTTTTTGTGTTCAAAAAAAATGAAACTAATAGCAACACACCACAGTTCTGTAACTTCTTATGAGAAAACTCTCATAAAAGTTTCAGGCAGTTTCTTCATCCCTCTCACTCAGTGAAAAAAATGATTGGAAGTGCCCCCCTTGCAAAAACCTGAGGTGACCTTGCTATCTCATGTGATTAGTTTAGGTATGATTAGAAATCCTCAGCATTCGTGCAATGGAATGTTGGAAAGAACCATCCTTAAAAAAAGTTTAAACCTTCTGAATTTTTTTTTTTTCAGCTTAAATATAAAGAAGATAAATTATGTTGTGAATGAAGCACCCCCTAGTTTGGCCTTACCCCATTTGCAGCAAATAGCTTTGATTTTTACTCAGCTGATAATATGCTTGCTTACTATTTATTGTTCCCAACAGAACTTTACAAAATCAACTGAAAATCATAGAATATTTTCGATGGCACAGAATGCAACATATCTTATCATAAAAGGTTTGGAGGACTTTTGCCAAAGTTCCTTTGCAGTACCTTTATTTTTTTAAAGTCACCTTGATTCTCCTTCCTATTCACTAAAACTGGAAATTCCTATCACTCCCTTTCTGTTAGAAGAGAAATGCTATAAAAATGGCTAGATAAAATTCACCTTTTGAACAAGGCAGTTATTTTATAGCTGCTCGATCTGGTATACAGTGCTTGCTCTTGATGTACTCATTAGACAAACAGTTAAAAGCTGTCAAGCTGCTGGATAGATCCAATTCTGCAGGATTTGGAACTAAAGCTACTGAAACAAGGAAAGGCATTAAGAATTCAGCCACTACATTAGGATCTCTATCTGAAACAGAATATTCTGTGTGTTCATAGCTACACATGCAAAGCACAACTCTGGCTGTGAAAAGAAAGTGAAGAAGATATTCCTTTAGTTCTAGGTCTGAGAAAAGCAAAAAGCCTTTAGAGCCATCACTGTCCAGTTTTAACCTAGACTAGGAAAAGCTGTGTTAGTACAATCAATGTTTTCAGCATTACTGGTAATGCTTACATCACTTTTCTAAGCCAAATAAATGCATTTGGGAGAGTATAGAAATATCTATATTATGTGTTTTGATAGTACAAAATGAATACTAATTATAATAATCAATGTAAGTTTGAAAAAAAATTGTGTATTTGTTCTGAAAATTGCTTTTAATAAAGCTTTCTAACATCTGCTTTACCTAACAGAATCATAATTGTACTACATTAGAAATATTACGCATTTTAATCAAATTAGCATCCATGAGCTGTTGTACAGATATCTGATGGATAAGTAGGAGACTTTACTTTTTCCTGCTTGGTACTAACTGAAACACTTGTTCTGTAAAGGAATACTTATATCACTTAGTTAAGGTGCAGCTCCTGTTCCCATTGCCATTTTTCTTGAAATATTGCTCATTGCCTGGTTCCTAATTGCCACTGGGACTGCTGGGTGCTGCTGCCATCCCCAGTCAGCAATCTGCACACAGCAGGACTTGACACTTGGCCTAGAAAGACTGACTTGGACAGGTCATTTATAGCAACAGAAAACCAACATTCTCCTCTTCCTATATATATTCCTTGGCTATTTTAATTGAGGTAACTTAGACATTGTTTGTTAACAAAAGACATTTTAAAATAACTGCTTTTTTCTAAATTCAGCTTTTCTTCCACATTTACTCTTCTCTATGGCATGGCTGAAATGTGAAGTACTGTGGAATTTCTTCGTCTGCTTAAAGTTGCTACCCCTGGCTGTATATTATTTTTTGTATTGCTAAGAAATCATAAGATCCAAAGCTTTTTAGCTGAAGTGCAAACAAAACAGTGAAGGAAAATAGCTTTTGGTCCCCTGATGCAGTGCCTGACAGCTGACTCGGCATAGCACAATGAACAAGACATGCCTCGCTTGAGAGGAGACAGAAAATGTCAGCTGGGGCCATTCATATAGAGAATGGGATGTGATAACCTTTAAATACATATAAACAATGTGTCCTCACATACTGTGCTTTGCTGTTCTCTTCAGAAAGATACTGTCCAACAGTTCTGCCTTTGGTACAGAAAGCAGCATGCCTGCCCATGGAAAGTTAATGGGTTGCTTCAAACACAGAAATAAAGCTTTCTAAAGGTCTAGTCAGTTATCATGGCAAGGGGAGGTAGTCAGAATTTTGATTATTGATGTGGTCCAAGCACCAGATAAATATAATTCTAATCTGGATTGACAGAATTTACAGAATTTACAGAATTTACAGAAGGAAATGCCAATATGCACACACAAACCACACACACACTTTACCCTCTGTTTACAGAGGAAAACCAACCAATCCACAAGCTCTGATTGGTTCACAAGGTTAATGAGTGAAAAAATAATTCCAAAGAAGCATTCTAGATTTGGCCCTGAAACTTTGCCTGGGGTTAGAAATCCATCAGTCATGCTCTCCCTATCTCCAATATCCACGGTCACTCATGAAGGAGCTGTAACAGATTCTGTGTCTGTAGCACTCACTTCCCCAATGACCATGAAAATCTCTTGTGCTTATCACTGTTTAATAAAGCTGTGACTAATTTAGGATATCAGGATTATTTTCATCCTTAAATGTACATACAGATACTGATTTTGAGGAAATCTACACTTTTCTATCTTCAGATAACATGCTGGTGCCTTCTGTAGGATGAATCCTTCTCACTCCCATCAAGCATTTGATATGCCTGGGAAAGATTACAGTTTGTATTCATTTCTATCATAATCATTTGGAAGAGTTGTATGAGATTGGGGATACCAGAGTCTGAGAAAAAAAATAGTATTTTAAATAGCTGCAGCTAAAAAAAGTCTGCAAAGATGTCTAAGTGACAGTATTTGCTCTGGGAAAATACAGTAAAGAGACTGATTTACAGAAAATAGTGTAGGATTGCAGTGCTTAAAATGGTAATGTAAAAGTGTGGATATACACATATTCAAATAAAACAGCAGTAAAATTTTAAGTAACTAAAATTAAACCAGTGGAATAAAAACAAACAATATTTGGATGCCTTTGAATGTGTTGATTAACACTGGTTCAATGACTATTTTCCATCAAAGCTAGGAAGAAGTCACAAGGTGAAGTAATAAACTGCTCATTACATTTTCATTTATTTTGCATCAATTCAAAAGTCTGATGCAGAAATAAAGGAATCTTGGTCAACAAGTCTAATTCCAGACTGTCACAGACATTCCCATTACATAAGACCATTCACAATTTTTTTGAGGTTCATCACGGAACATTTCCTCCACCTGAAAGACTATTCCAGAAACTACCATTCTTATGGTAAGAAATCCTCTAATTTCTGCCCTGCTTTCATTCAAGTCTGATGATAGGTATATACACTATGCCATTATCACCCTTCTGCATAAAGAGTTCTTTACCTTTCAATGTGTTTATGCCCTTGATAGATTTGGAGACAGAAAATCATTCTCCATCTCAACCCCTTTATGCTATTTAGTCAAGGCAAGTTCATCCAGTTTGCTGCACACCACAAGCTCCTCACTCCTCAGGTCATTCTAATAATCCACTTGGGTATTTTTCAGGCCCCCTGTACTCTACCTGGGACTTACTTGCTGCCTGTAATTGTTGCAGCATTCCTGACCTCTGAGCACCTGCAGGTAACTGCTTTCTTTCTGCCTCTCTGTTGTGAAGAACCAGAAAATATTATCTGTTTCTTATTAAATGTGACATACCTATTCCCATAAAGGTGGTGGCTAATGTGCAAATAATAGCTTTTCCAGTTTGGTGCCTAAGTCAAAATACATAAGGAAATCCATGCAGAAATACTTCCTGCCCAAGTTTGTTTCTAAAGTATAGAATAATTAGTTACCTTCCAAACTATATATATATATATATATATATATATATATATATACTTGCTTCTGGTGGGTGACTACCTGAAGCACAAAAATCTTGAAAGGTAGGCTTATCAATGCAATTATTTCAAATTAGTTACAGAGTCATACATTTCACACAGTTTTGCACTTAAACTAAGACAGGATTTAAATTTTCTCTTTCACCTTGAAAAACTAGGAATTTATAACACTCTTCAAAAAAAATCAACTTATTTCCAACTGAGGAAAAAGTCTGACAGTATTTTTTTTTTTCAGAATAAAAGGAAATATGACAATACCTTTTTTATTTAAATAAGGTTTTACCAAAGCTGACAAGTTTAAGTATATTAAATGAGGCAGTTGAACACTTTACTTGCAGTGGGAGAAATGGCACACAACACTTAAATAAGGCTAAGACTTTCAAATCTATCTCAGAATTCTTCTTGTCTTCAGGATTAAGCAAAAGAGTTGACCTTTAGCCTAATGATCCAATGGAGCTGTATAGATAAATTCTTTCCAACATTTTGGCAACTGTAACTTTGTTTTAGATTTCAGAATCACCAGATTCAGCATTTGACTTTATTTGCCCAACCCTTGTCCTCTCACTTCCTGGGCCTGCCACCATTCCCTTCTCTCCATCTCCTCAGCACCTCCTGCCTGCTCCAGGCTGGCTCTGGAACTGCTGCAGAACTCCCAGCATGGGTTTGTCACTGATCTAAAGCCACACAGCCCCCAAAAGTGTGGTCCTGCTCTCCCCTGCTCCCCCACTCCCTGTCCTAGCACTCCAAATGGCTCAAAGTTAGTTTTGAGCTCTCTAAGTTCTCTCACTCAGCTGGTATCACTTACAGGGTTCAAAATTAATTTTTTGGGGTTGGTTTAGTTTTCAGCCTTACTGGTGCTGATCCACAGACTGGGTCTAATGGGTTGCTAAACTGCACCCTGGACTAAGCAGGTCTGGCTTGCTCTGATCAGCTTTTCTTCCCCTGTATTGGAGCACCCTGTGCCCCTGGACCAGCCCAGCTCCAGGTCAGTTTGCTGGGATCCATTCCTTCCACCGAGACACCACAAAGATCTGTCCCACTTCTCAGTCCTACCTCTGCTTCACGTTAAATCCAACCAGCAAACCCCCACCAAGCCTCCTCCATTCCCTCTGCAAGGGCACGAGGAGCAGCAGAGCCCCTGTGGGGGCTGCAGGGGCTGAGCCATCCCCAGTGCCCCTGGTAGCCAGAACAAGGGACAGACAATGCTGACCTCCCCTCAGCACACACACTTTGTGTTTGTGCACACACAGGGATGCACACCCCTAATTATATTCTATAGAAATAGACACACACCCCTAAGGATGGCAAATAAATTCCAATAGTTACACAAATGTTTTTATTAGGAGTTCAAAGTATAAAAACGTAATAAATTGCTATGACTTTCTACTTAAACAGTACATATTCTGCTCCCTTCAGTCTGCTGTTTTCACAGATTTGAAGATTTAATGGCACCCACTATAACCCCCAATTTTCAATATTCAATGTCCTGTCTTGCTCCTGTTTCAGGCAGTGGGAGTTTTGCTGTTATCTCAGAAGAGCAGGGGTGAGCATGTGGTTAGTATGGCATTTGCACAATATTAAAATAACCTCTCATGATTGGAACACTGTGCCATAGTTAATTAAATATATGAATGACTTGTTTGAACAATCTTCTGTTTGCATTCTGGATCGTAGCCATACAATCTGCTGATGGTGCCAGGGTTATCTCTGCTGCTGCTTAGACTTTCTCTGGTTTGTTCTGCTTACTGTGGTTTGTTAAGCATATGTTCTTGTGAGTGTTTCTAACCCCAACCTCCACTTTTTTTTATACTTATATAAACTGAAAGTGACAAGCCATTTGTTTACTGTGGTTCTAAATTAATTAGGATTCTCCAAGGCGTATTTCATACTGTTTGCTGCAGATCCAGTTTACTAAGCACTGCAGTAGCACTTTGCACCCTACACATAATTTTACAAAGGAAAAATTACATACATTTTCAAAGAATCTCACAATATTTTGTTATGAAATGCAATTATATTATCAAATATGGAGATACACAAACACAGAGAGATGAGGTATTAATGTGCAGCAATTCAGTGACACAACTGAGGAAAAAGGCTTGAATGTCTATATTATGTTCATAACTGATGAGTAATTACTGCAATGATGATGCCACATGCTTATTCTCATGCCCCACAGCACATCTTGCTACAGCAAAGACACTTCCATATCAATGAGATGTAAAATAGAAGATACTGAGGTTCTTACTTTGTTAACTCCTTTATTTAAACCTCAGCTCAACAGCACTTGCCATTTCATTGACATAATTTGTAAGGGACATCACATAAGATCTCATTTGCAATGGTTAGATCTGTACAGCCCTAAACTCCAATGATTAAATTCCTGTTGGACTCTCACACCCAGACACATAACACTGCTGCTCACCTTCAAAAACATCCATTCATGAAAGGAGAATTAGACCATCTGTCTAATTGGTTTTTTATTCTGCAGTTAACTACACAGTCAAGTATACTAAAAGATCAGTAAGTATAAGCAATCATAAAACCATTCCTATTTACTACTCCTTAATAAAACAATAATTTTGCTAATTTGCTGTAGTTCATGGTTCCAGGACAATACCAGACAGTAGAAGTGACACAGCAAACCTGTCTAGAACAAAAGAAAATTATAAAACTACTTGAGAACACTCATATGACTATTGGCTGATGTCTCATCTCTCCCACTGAGCAATCCAAGCCACCTGACAATTGAAAATCTAATACTAGCTACCACTTAAAGCCTAGCTTGTGGAACATCTGGAATATCTCTTCCAAAAGGTTTTCCAAGCCCTGAAGCTACACTGCTGCCGTTTTTATGGTGATTCAAACAATGGAGGTTCTCATACTGGAAGGACCCATGTGGGAGCAGTTCATGTAGGAGCTCCAGGGGAAGTGTCCCATGGGAAGGTCCCCACGGTGGAGCAGGGGAAGGGTGTGAGGAGTCCTGGCCCTGAGGAAGGAGCAGGGACAGCATGTGATGGACTGGGGGACTGACTGCAGCCCCTATTCCCTGCTCCCCTGTGCTCATGGGGGGGAGCAGGGAGGGAAAACAGAGAATAAAGTAAAGCCCAGCTAGAAGGGAAGGGTAGAGGGAAAGTGTTTTGAGATTTGATTTTATTCCTCATTATCCTTCTCTGATGTTATTGGTAATAACTGCAATTCTTTTGTCCCCAAGTCAACTCTTTTGCCTGTGATGGTAACGAATGGGGGATTTCTCCCTGTCCTTACCTCAGCCCAGGAATCTTTTGTGTATTTTCTCCCCTGTGTAGATGAATAAGGTGGGAGGAATAGAAGAGCCTTGGTGAGCACCTGGCATCCAGCCAGGGTCAGTCCACCACAGGCTGTTACTAAGTACCAGATCATTATATGTGTGCAAGCAGGAGATAAATTAAATATAATATAAATGCACATTTTAAATAGGTATTATACATGAAACAGTCTGATTGAGTGCTAACCATCCACTTAAAAAAAATAAAAAATCATTGCAGTTTTATGCTCAGTTTTATTTGCTTTCTTTACACAAGAATGGTCCTATCTCTAGACTCTAAGCTGTTTGCTCATCCTAGACAAAAGGCACAGCACCTGTTAATAATGAGTGTATCTCTTCCTTCTCCAGGATTAGGTTGCAGTTAAGAACATATTTACAATTTTCCTCTATAGCTTGAGTTACTTCATAACAGTCAAAGGCTTGCTTCAAACTCTGAAATCAGCTCATAAATGAAACCCAGATTGATCAGAAACAAATCTTGTGTAATACAATAATGGAGATTCTATGATAAGGAAGATCCAGAATGCCTAAAAACTGTGGGGAGGGGTTCTTTATCCAGAGGATACAGCTAGAGAACAATTTCTAGAAAATTAGAGTGTAATTGTTTTCTGTAAATCATGCAAAATCTGCCTCTTGATGAAACCCTACCTGCCATGATGCCTTAGAATGCAAATACTCTTACCATCATCATCAACCCCCACCCATGAGCAGAGATTTCATCTCAAAGAGAAAAAATATTATAGCATTCTCCACACTCTGTTATAATCATGCTAATGGTATAGGTTAGATTGTGAAACACAATTGTTATGTAGAATCATAGAGAACACAGTGATTTTGCCTTAAAATCTATGCAATATCTAGTACAAACCTCACTGGAATTAGCTTAGTTAAGTGTTCCCAGGCAAACCTCAGCCTTTAAAAACATCTGCACAAAACTGTGAGTCACAAAATGAGCCATTGTCCATGCAGGCCAATATTCTGGCTTTTACTCTGAGCTGTGCTGGTTGCTGAGAAAAGGAAAATACTCAACAGGGCAAGCAGAGCAAAGAGAAACACTCTCCACCTTTCAGTAAGCACTGAACTCAAACATCTTTAAAACAAGAAAAAGCACTTAAAGTGATATGGATAAATTGCAGACATTCTTCTCTTGGAAGACAGTTTTTGTCCAAAGCAAATGCCCATGGAAGGGATAATTCTGACAAAATCACACAGAGGAAAACAATTCAGAAAAAAAATTTTTGGAAAGTGAAAGAGATATTTTTTTAGGTCTTTTAGGAACATGTGCATTTATTTTTCAGAATTTTTTCAGAAATTTTTTGACTGATACTTTTGAGCACAATTTCTCTATTATTTTAATGACATTTTAGAATAGAAGAAGTGTAATTAAATATCAAGAAAAAATAGCAACCTCTGGTTTTTGATCTACTTGAACTGTAGATGTCAATTGTACTTAGCTGTTAAAAGCACTGCTATACCTCTTATATCTATAAACTTTATTTGTAATCTGGCTTTTAAAATGAAAAAACTATATTAATAAAATAATATTTTTAGAATGCTAGTCCTAATGTCCTTAGCAATGACTTAAGAACAGAAGAGAAACAGCATCTAGCAGTGATGCAGGCTCTCACAGTGAAAACTACATGTAGGGGCTCTATCTAATTAAGATGCTGTTCCATTAGCCATTTTGGAGAGGAAATCTCTTCATTATAATTTAAAAATCAGTGTCAAAAGCCATTCATCAAGATTTCTCTTCTAGTTTAGTTACTTATACTCAACTTTATGTACACACATCATCACCATTACTGTCAGAGCAGACGTGAGCCTCTGCAGCAGTACTTGGCTTGAGAGTATTTATTTGAGTTTTGATCCAATTACTACCTAGACTGCATGTAATAACAGATGTCCTGCTTTGGTTCGACATTGCCTCATTCTGTATGTTCAGTAATAGCAAATATCTCCACTTTGCATTTTTTTTCTCTCTCCAGAAAACCCAGCACTGGTCCTACAGTGAACCAGCAAATTGCCTGTTTGATCCTGAATGCTGCAGAGCACTAGAAATGGTGATGGCCCAGCCTTTGACAAGAACAGATTTGTCAAAGTTTGGGTTAATTTTGAAGAACCCAGAGATTTAGTTTTGGTGGCAGGTGAGCCCCAGCAGATGACTGTTAATGACATTTTCCATTATGCTGCAAGTTAAAAGTAAGCTTTGAGTTGTAACTCTCCTTTTACAGCCCTTCAGAGTTGAAATTTTTAATGTTCCTATTTCATAATTAGGTTTCAAAGATCAGAATGCAGTTAGTGATGAAGTAGTTACTGTCAGAACTTTGCATTCAATGCAAATCAAAGAAGACAAACAATATCAAGGAAGGTATTCTACTGATAAGAATTATTGTCATTGCACACTGGTCTGATATCAGAAATGTGATGGGAAAAAAAACTTCATCAGTTTCCAGTTACACTGCAGTTACAAACAAGGCATCTTAAATAATATTTCACATGTATTTCCAACTTTGAAATTCTGAAATCTAGTATTAGTCTTTAAGCATTTGTGAGTGCAGTTGTGCCTGCACAACTATGTCTGAACTTCTAAACTAGTTAATGCTTCATTCCCAGAAAAGACTGGTACAATCCTGATGGGTTTTAAAGCTCAGCTATAACACAAAAATGGAGTACTTGTCTGGCATTCATCTGCTATCTGTCAGCCTCCACTTGTTTTCTAACACAGTTAATTTTCTACCACTTGATAGAAATATAGAAGAGACAGGCAAAGAGAATGTCTATGTACCAAGGGAGAACAGAAAAATAATAAAAGACTTATTCACAATTATGCCAAGCTTCACTTGAGACAGCAAGTGAGAACCTTGACAGCATTCCCTTCTATGACAACTCCCAAGTAAAAACTGTTCTGGGGGCCACAGACTTCCAGCACAAAAAAATATCTGAAGTTTGCCAAATACTGTCTATGCCATAGCTAACGATTAATAACAACAGAGTGGTTTCTGTTTTCACCATTAATGAAACAGAGCAATATTAGGTATTCCAGAAGCAGAAATCTTGCTTCAAGAACAAAAAAGATCTCATGTGACCCAGAGCTAAAATATAAGACACTTCTTTGCAAATAAATTGACCTTCCTGGAGCTGGGTAGAAGTGACCAGATTTTTGAGATTAAGTATAACAGAGAAGATTGTACTGTTACTGACTATACTGGCTCATTTCTGAGTACTTTTTCTGCATCTTTCAAAAATTAATTGTAATAAAATATAACTCAAACTTCTTTTCACACTGCAGCATATTTATTGAGCTGGACACTTGTGCTGCAGTGTGAAACTAAGAATACATAAGTTCCCTTTGCTTAGAAAGGTAAATTAAGCTCAAAACATCAGCTAGGCTTTATTCCAGAACTTAAATTTGCTGGCTGTGAAATTTATACATCCAAGTTGTCTAGGTGTTTTTTAAATACTATCCTTGTAATCTTAGAAGATTTTATACACACGGGGAAAAAAGGATCTTGAAGATTTGAAGAGTTTTGAAGATTTGAAGGCACATTCAGAACACTCAGCTATACTTTTTTGGACACTCAATGAATTCTTCATGGATCAAAAAAACCAGCAAATGAACCAGTACTGCCATCAGCAAAAACCAGCAGGCTGCAAAGTATACCTTAGTATTTCCTCATTTGGTTTAAAACATCATTCCTGACAACTTCAGACACTCAAATATTTGAGAGTAAAAAGAACTTAATATGCATGAAATCATTCACCAAAAAAAAAACCAAAAAGGATAATTAACAGTATAGAAAAATTACTTTATTTACAAACTACCAGGGAACAAGCATTGTGCTCCAATTCTAACTAGCACAGAAAATTTATTAAAATTATTGATGAATTAGATCACACTTGCATGCAACAAAATACA
Source organism: Muscicapa striata striata (assembly GCA_030060385.1). Lineage (NCBI taxonomy): Eukaryota > Metazoa > Chordata > Aves > Passeriformes > Muscicapidae > Muscicapa > Muscicapa striata. The sequence goes on from JAREIS010000049.1 coordinate 1,754,920, forward strand.
GCACATAAAGCAACATGTTTGTCACACTTTGAGTGGGGGGGAATTGAGGGTCCAGGTTAGATATTAGAAACACATTGTGGAACTGAATAATTAGCTCTAAAACCTTCAAAGGTAAAGGACAGGATAAATATCTATGAGTAAAGACTGCTCTGTTGTAATGCCAGAGTAAAAAAACCCTTGCATTTCTTTCAAACTTCATTTTATACTTAAAAATGCTAAAGCATTCAAGATGCCAGCAAAATCATTTGATTAACCTTATAAGCTCAAAGTTTCCTAGTCATCAAAATTGTATTCATGAAATTAGCAATTAAGTTCTTTAAAGCAAATAAGCCTAACAATATTGCTTTCTAAGCTTCCCAGCTTATAACCCCAACATTTTATCAGCAGTTTTATTACCATTTTCGATCTGTAAATTTATATCATGTTAAGAAGCTATATCCTTCAAACTAAGTAGTTAGGGCTGAGGAATGTTCAGTAGACCATAAACTCAGAAATCATTGTTTATACAACTATTGTTTTTAAACAAAATTGCTGTCATTTATATAATTGCTATAAAACTCCTACTGTGCCAATTGAAAAGCAAGGAGCATTTGCTGAGTCTTAAGATCATTTAGTTGTTTTTAACTTGGCAGGCTCCTGGATGATATTGCTTAATGCAAACTTCACGTAATTAAGAGTGTACAAATTATCTTCTTTAAAAACCACTTGCTCAGAACTCAAACAGCAGCTGATTTGTTCAGTTAATTGTCTCTATTGGTCTCAAAACAAAAAAGAAACAAACCAAAACCCAAACCAACAGTGTTCCACTTTGTCATGGTTTTCCCTTCTTTTATTTCCAATCAGCCTCCAAGGGTGGAACACAAGGGGAGCAATCCTTGCAGTCCCTCTCTAAGCACACTGAGTGCACTCCTGCCAGGGTTTGGGGAATGGCAGGAGGGATGGCTCTGCCTTGGCTGAGCAGTGGCAGCACACACAGCATTGGCAGCACTGAATTCCCTGTTCCAGGAGCTCCTCTCAGGCTCTTCATGCTGTCCTGTTGGTTCCCCCAGAAGTTCAGATGTTTCCTAATTCTAATGGGTTGGGTTCCAGGACTTCCAGCCCCCAGGTCACCACAGCACACAGTCCTCACCCAGCACGAGTTAAAAAACCCTTCAAGGATTCAGATTCACCAGCCTGGCCTCTGCTCATTCACAATCATTCTCTCAGGAAAGTCTGAGACTAGGACACACTGCTGTAGCTGAAATACTGAGCTCACACACACAGAAACACACACAGACAGACACAGACACACAGACACACAGACAGAAACACAGACAGACAGACACAGACAGACACACACACACAGACAGACACACAGAGACAGACACACAGAGACACACACAGACACAGAAACACAGACAGACACACAGAGACAGACACACACACACAGAAACACAGACAGACACACACACATAGACACAGAAACACACACAGGTACACACAGACACACAGACAGACACACACACACACACACAGACAGACACAGACACACAGACACAGACACACAGACACAGACACACAGACACAGACACACAGTGTGACTTTTGTCTTTGTCTCTCTCACATGTCTCAGCTAATTCTTTAAATTAATTTGACCAGCTCTTCAGCACAGTGGTCTACTCAGACCTCATATTCTTTTGCTGTGCTTACAATCCAAGCAGATAATTTTAACCAACTGTTCATCTTGACTACAGGGGAAAAAATAAAAATTAAAAAAAAAAGAACAGAAAGAAATTTTTAAAATTTTTCATATCTAAATGTATGGCATCTAGTTGTACAGAGGCAGAAATTTTGCTTTGCATAAGCTGTTGCATTAATTTAAAATACTGTCTCATTATTGATACACTCATCATAAATGCTCTTAAAAACTGCTAGAAAATGCTAGAAAAATATGGATGTGATATTTATATCAAAATATGACATTATCAAAATAGCATCATAGGGAAGCATTGGTTCAAATATATAAATCTTACATATTGGATCTTTTTGTCCCTGCTGATGAAGAATTTGACTTGTGTTCCAGAGCACTATTCTAAGTTTCACATTACCTGTTATTTCTAATGCCAACATGTCACCATGTTTTTGCTGTTGCAAAAAACACTGAGCAAAAATCCCCCATTTTTTGTCATTTAAAATTGCACATGTTGTCAGAAATAGCAAACTACCCAATCTACTGGCAGATTGGCAGGGACCCAGGGTTTGCCATTTCCCAAAGGCAGACCTCTAGCTACACCTCTGTTAGTGCAGTGAGGACATAATGCTCTGCCTTGTTTATAATTCTTTAAAAGTATGCTGTTGTAGTAGGAACAGCAACCAAAAGAAAGAAATCCTGTACAGTGTAATCCAAACACAGGTGTCAGGTCAGTATAAGGACAGTATGGTGTTATCCTTATTCTGGTGGTCAGCATGACTGCTACCCCAAGACAGTCTGCAAAATTCAGAGCAGGTTGTCACTTCTACAAACTGTAGTAGTTACTTTAGAGAACTCTGCAGGACATGTGCCTTCATGTGTTATATTTTCCTCATCAGTTAAGTGAAAGGAAAGTAAAGGGCACTATGAAAGAAGGTCCATAGCATATAATACAAAAATATGTGCTCTGAAATGAGAAGGTTTTCCTAAAAAATCAGACTTAGTTTCTCCTCAGATTTGTTTTAAAAAGGTGTCTTGTTAGCTGTGTCCTTCATTGAGGCACTTGCAAAGTTAAAGGTTAATTTTCCCACACAGATCCTCTTGTTTCAAAATACATATCTGGCTATAGAGAGTCTGGCAGTAAATGAATAAGCAGAGTATTAATCCCTGTCTACCATTCAGAAAAGTCCTGCTCAGCTGAGCTGAGTGTGTAAACTCATTAGCTGTGTCACCAAAAACTTTTGAAGTAAAAAGCATTTCAAGTTCATGTTACTCTAAATTATGATGTGTAAAGATAATAGGATTTGTTTGGCCATTTCTTTTTTCAGTCTTTAACATTTGGCTTTCAACATTCTGGAAACTCAAGATGGATTAGAGAAACTACTGCTTGAAGTATAAATAGTTAGTTGAAATACTCTTAATGCAAGTATTCACACTGCAAAAAAATTAATGAGAAGTCTCATAAAGTATTTTGAACCCACAGGAACACCTATTTTATTATCAGCAACAAAAATATATAGATGATGCCAGGTGTAAACAACCATAAACAGCTAGAAATTATTGCAAAAACCCCAAGTATGGTGTCATGAAGGGGAACACGTTGGTTTATAGCCTAAGCAGTACAAATGAAACCCCCTGAGCACAGAGGTGGTTTGGATCAGTCAGGTAAATCAGCCCAGCAGTGCCTGCAGGGCAGAGAGCAGCTTGGGGAGCTCTGGGCCAGGGCTCAGCACAGTTCTGGGTGATGCTGGGGTGTGTGTGCCTCTTAACACTGTGATTACATGCACACACTCTGGGAATATAGAGTGCCAAACACGACAGCAGCTCACCCACATCCTTGGGTTGGATTGTAGAGAATGTTGCTGCTAAGGCCAAGAGGAAAGGAACAAACGTGAGTGACACCCCTGATTACCCATCCAAACCCCTGGGTGGCAGACTTCACTTTGTCCTGATAGAGGACACAATCTGAGTGCTCTGTGTGGATCATTGTGCACCAATATTTGTGCAATTAATTATACCAAGACAAGCCAAGAGTTCAAATCTATAAATATTTACTTCCCACCTCGTTGACTTTCTATTTATTCCTTTGGTGCTACCATGGCAGAGGTTTTAACGCTCCTTTTCACTGCCTTTGCCTGAGCAGCTTTACTCATCACGCTGTACCAAGGTTGAAAGAGCATTACAATGTAAATCACAGAAGGCTTCTAAGGGTAATAAATGCCTTTTCATTGACTTGAATAGCCTGTGTGTAACAAGTGCATTCCTCTCTCCTGGCTAGAGCCCTGAACAGATGATCATTCCTGAAATAAAAAAGGAGATAGAAGAAATTTTTCTTAAGTGGTTTGAGGTAGATTTTAAAGACACTGGGATAGTCCTGCAGCTTTAAAATATTCTTTGTTCGTGGACAAGACAAAAAAGTCTAACTTCTCCTAAAGTGCTTGTGAAACATCCAAAAGTACATAGTGCAAATTCAAGATAGTTGTTAGCAGGTAATATAAGGAGAAATTATTGTCAGCAAACCATCATTTACTCCAAACGCAAAGATTAACTGTTTAACTCTGACATTTGACAAAAATTGTTTCAATTGTCAGTGAAGCAGATTAAAAAAATAAAATTCTACATGTATTGAGAGTCTGTCTAAACATGCTGGTGTTTTGGGCATGTCCCCTCCACGAGCAATAGGATAAATCTTAGTAACTTTGGTACTAATAAGCTATTGAATGTCAAGAAGGGATGAAAAGGCAGCAATTTCTGCTTGAACTATTGCACAGCTAATTGTTACTGTGTAGTGTGTGGGGAATATCTTCACCAGAAATGAAATATAGACATAAAAGTCAGAGGGTGAAAAGAATATTTCTTTTTGTCTGATTATGCATAATCTCATTAATCTTATATTAAACTCTTCTTCCCAAGGTAATGTTTAAAATATGAAACTGGCACTGCTACTGAGGAATGGTGGAGGAGAAAAAAATGAACACAGAAATTCAAGTACAGAAACAACACTGACTTTGAAGCAAATATTCCTGTAATGGTTATACAAATGTAGGGCATTTTTTTTTGGACATGATGAATTCTACCATCTTTTTCCACTAATGCACTTATTGTAGTTACAAGGTACAAATCTTGTTGAAAGTGCACCAATTCTTTTAGAAAGTAGCAAGCCATGCCAATAACAACATCTGCTTAATAGAAAGGTCTAAGCTGAAGTTTGAGTATTTATTGCATGGAAAAAGCATCATTGTGAAATTGTTTCCAGCTTTTAACTGGCAGTTTTTTCTTTCCAGTGTTGAACTCCTTTTATTTTGCCATTTTAAAGGGCTCCAAATGGTCGCTGCTTTATTATGACTCACAAGGGAAAAGTGCATGTTTGAATTATGAAGCTCAGCCATTCTCTGGGGAACTGTATATGTATTACAAGAGTGGGTTTTCCTCTGATTGATTGAGAACTATTGTTTCTGAGCTGCTGATTGCAGGATATGTCAATTTACAGACCCGCTAAAAGGTTTGTCACAAAATTATACATTGCATTTAAAATAAGCCCACAGTAAGCACTTTAATAAATTAGCATCAATATAGTATTACAGAGCAGTTCTATTGACAACAAAAATTGTATTTCTGAAGCTTTAAGGAAAAAAGTCTAGTGGCTGTGTCAAGCTAAAAGGAAAAAAATTCCATTTCTTTATCAAATGAGGAATGGAATTATTTCAGTGTTTCTACAGTCTGATCTTGACCTGTAACACTCAAGTCCTTTGTAATAAAAAGTAGAGTTTCAATACAGAAAGCAAAGCCATCCACCATATGTGTATTTCTTCCCTCAGAGATGGCAGTTTACATTAAATATCAACATTCATGTAACCTTACTCTGATCCTTATAATTCTCTATAATCTGGAAAAAGAAAAATCTGATACCCTATTTTACAATGTAAATGTAGTAGGAAAAATTGGCTAATGTATTATCTAACTTCAAATGGAGTTTTTAATTCAGAGTTTAGACCAAAGTACAAATAAGGTACAGTAGAAATACCTTTGAATTTTATCAAAAGCATAAAATAATGTACTAGCATTACATCTTCCCATGTGGTCAGTTTACAAAAAAACTTTTAGAAACTCTGATTTTCAATATCTTTTATAAGTTTGGATGATCTCAGCCTTACTAGGATATAGTTTTGGACTGATGCTTTTAGCAAATATCCTGCACACTGTATTCACCTTGCCATACATGCAGGAGGTTGGCAGCAGACAAAACCTCAAAAACTAAAATGTCTTGTGACCATTTTTCACATTTTGTTAAAATTTTCTGATACAGCATTGTTAGCAGAGAGAACAGGGACATAATTCTCTCAGTGCTTCAGCTCATGGACTTTAAATGATCCTCTTGTTCAGCTTAGATAATACAAACTGGAAGAGGTCAGTTGGAGAAAATGAGAAAAGATTTGTAGGCCTAACAGAGAATAGGAGATGACATTCTCCCACTTCAAGAAAAAAACTGAAGGTTCAAACCATTCTTTGACTCATATATTTATCAATTTAATTTAATAAAAAGAGGGCAAAAGGATGGAGAATGTATAATTCAGAAAACTGGTGATGGGTCAAAGCTGCTTTTCATCTGCAGAAGTTACCTTTTAATAAAGAAGGTAATGCAGTTTCTTGTAGACTTTATAGAAAACACAGCATATGTGAAAATAAAGTGTAAAAAGAGAATGAAAATTCATCTGCAATGCCAGGAAGACTTGAAGAACTCAGTTTAAGTTGCACTGTACAATAAAAAAGAAATTGAAAAGTGTATGGAATGCCAAGGATGCAAAGAAATCTTTGCATGAAAGCTATCAAATGAGAGATGGCATTTTATGACTAATTAACTTCTCCTACTAAAGCTGTTATATCAAAGTGCAAAGAAAGGCACTGCTAGAAATATCTTACAACAAAAATCCCCAAGTTCAACCATTGTTGGTGCAGACTGTGAGTATCTGGCTCCAGGGCTCACTGGAGTATCTCTACAACTGCTCATCTCAGTGGATGGGGCTCAGGTTTGTGCACCCTGCTGTCACCTATACCTATGAGATGCAGACCAGGACAATTGGAGGTGTTTTTCTTTCATCAAAACATTGCCTCTGTAAAGAAAAACCTGATTCCATGGCTTTATTAAATAGGGGCTGCATCATGTAAACAAAGCACACTTGTGCAGTCATATAGAATTTGGATTAATTACTCTCAAATTTCATATGTCCTTCGCTTTTCAAAGATGGAAGGACACTACAAACTAAGAAAGTCAGCAGAACATGGTATCATTAAGAAGTGCTCACCTACACAGTTCTACACTGTACAATCTATTTGGTTTGGCTGTACATACATATGGGTAATTTTTTCTATTTTGAGGACCTTATATACATAGGTAAACAACGTTGTTTACGTATGGAGTTGGAGGATGACTACTGTTCAAAGTGAACTATGTGGATGAAACAATCCCTTAATTTGCTACTGTAATTTGAGGACTGATTAAAAAAAAAAAAAAAATCAAAGTCATGGTTATAAACAGCACAGCAGAGTGTCTGTCTTCTGTGTACTTCGTAAGCATTTTGTTTTTCTTGATTGCTATACTGGTACTGCTGCTTGTTTCCAAGTTACAGAACACCGTAGCTGGAAACTCATGAATTTGAAAACATTTATGGTTTCCTAAGCTTAGGCAGGGTTTTTGAATTTTACATCCAACTGTTTTCAAGGATTATTCTGTATTATGTTTTCTGCATAACAAATTTTGCTAACATCCTTGCACTTCTCTGCTTTCTCTTGATCACATTATAAAATAACCACAGCAGTTTAAATACAACTGTGGGAATAAATACATGAGATTTCCAGCCACCATCTGAGATAAATATTTGCATAATGTTTAGTTAAATCTCTACTGAAAAGAATAAGACCTCTTATCACTGTCCAGATGGAATCCTGAATTTATCAAAGCATACACACCTTTGCTGATAATAATTTATATATTTAGAAAATCTAAAACCAGTTTCTGTTCACTGAGGTTTTCTAGAATTTAAAGGGAACTGCAATGATCTTTAAAAATCATCGGAGACAGTTTCATCTCCAGGCAATGCTTAAAACTTTGGTGTACTTCATTTTGCCATCTAAAAGTGCAATATTAGAAATTGAAAATCTTTCTGGATGAAAATATGTTACTTTTTTTTTTTTTTTTTTTTTTTAAAGAAAAACATATAATTAAGCAAATGCCAAAAGAAATGGTTCTTTATGAAGTTGATAAAGACAGTTGGTTTCTTCTGGAAACTTACTTTGCTAAACATCTGATTATCTACCTAGATAAGTTATAGTTGCTCAAGACTCACTACACACCCAGCAGTATAAGAGCATTAAACTCAGACACTTATGAAGATCCAAAATAGAATAAGCAAAAGAAAATGTGACTAAATGTCAAATCCATTGTTTGTCCTACCTCCTGCAGCTTCTGGAGATAACCTGTTCCATTAATAATGACAGCCAACAATGCAAGTGTGTCTGCTGGGAAATATCCAAACTATTCCTTTTACTGCAGCAGCACATTTCATTTCCTAATAGAAAAAAATATCCTTAATGTTAAAGGAACTGAGGATAAATTTTTTATTTCATTCTCATAACAGATTTCCTTGGTTAAATTCCTCTGGTGGCAGTGGGTATGTCCATTCCCTGCTATATCCAACAGTACCCACGTCAGTGAAAAGTCAGTCAGGAAGCCAGGCTACAGTTGGATTATTTAGTACTTTCTATGGATAATATTTAGAGTACTATTGATAGAAAGAGCAGGTGCAAGCACAGCGAATATTTCAGTATTTATTTATGGCAACTAATGTTTTGGGAATAAATATTGTCTTTTTAGACTGGACATACCTCCAGAAGGGAAGGACAAAGAGTTAAGAAAGGGTCTAAATTGTCATCTAATTAAAGGCCTTTATAAATATTGCATAGAAAGGACCAGAATGATGACTGGTTTGGTCTTAGCCTATTTATCCTATAAATATTTGGGTACTTGACTCTGTAAAGCTTAATGTTCTTAAGAGTGGCACACATTGGCACATGTATAGACTGCAACCTGATGGGTAATTCCAGCATCAATTACAATGGCAGGAATTGTTTCTTTTATTATGTTCACATCCCACAGTGCCAAGGACATCACTGCACAGGACAGAGAGAGATAAGATCACAGCCACAGGCTACATAAATAGGGGTGGCAGAGGCTTCCTTCTTTATGGTGGAATTCAAAGCTAATGAAACCTAAAGCTCAACCCCCCCATCAATTTTGCCAGCAGGTACTTGAAAGGTACAGCAGAATTTACAAAAGTACACTTTTGTACATTTCTATTTTTCATTTCAAAGCTTCTTAAAATATTTTGATACAGAATTTTATGTTGGAGTAGGTGAAAGGATGTAAATGATTCTCTTTAAAACTCTGTGTTTGAAAATTACACCCTATAGTACAGAAATATAGAATATTCTATCACAATGATTTAGTAACATGTCACATTTATTTATCACTGGTAAAAACCTATCACACAAGATGCAGAGCACAAGACTGAGGCCCAGGATTCTTTTATAAAAAGAGCAGCAAGGCTGACCTCACTGAGCCTTTCTCTGTCCAGACTTCCAGAAGTTTGCATCCTATTCACTCACCTCGGCAGAACACTGAAACAATTTTACAGTTCAGCTTCACCAGAGCAACCTGGACATATTTTGACCTTGGACTCCCCTAAATACTAAAAATAATGCATCAGACCCAAATTACAATAAAGCCTACTTGCCTTTTGAGTTCAGTGCTGCAAAATAGTTATATTGTTATGTGGCTCCAGGTGAAAAAAGCACCTAAAACTGTATCATTATTATAAAAGCTACAGATTGAATATATGCAATCCAGAAATGCATATATGTACATATAAGTGGTATATATAAATACCTTACAGAAATGGACAACAACCACTCAATCAACCAGTGCTGGTGTTGGAGCCTCATCTCAGTTCACTGCTGCAGGTACAGTTTAGGCTCTTGCCTGGAGGTACATTCTCCAGACATTCTCATCCATATGAAATTATTTACCCTCCTGACTGTTCTCTCAACTGAGTGAGTATGTCAAATGCTAAACCCCAGCAACATTCACTCCTGTTAGAAGCACTGTTTCATGGGTCTGGCTTAGGGAGGCACTCTGCCAAGAGCTGAGCTGATCCCCCTGTGACAGTGACCCTCACTGTCCCAGGTGCTCACAGCAGAAGAGCAGCCCAGTGCCTCTGAAGAGGAGTTTCCAATGCCTGCTCCCACTGCAGGAGGCCAGGCTGCAGCTGCAGGGTGTGCTCAGTGCAGACAGGACTGCAGGGGAAAGCAGAGAGCACTGCAGCAAGGGCTGAGCAGGGCTGAGCAGCCCCTGTGCTGGCCCTGTCCCCACAGACACAGACTGAGCACAACCACCAGAAACAGCCTGAGAGAGCTGTCTGTGAGCAGGGGAGGCTTGAATTCTCCTGACACATATCCCAGTGCCCTCAGACTCCTGACACTCCTGCAGGGCTGCCAAGGTCAGAGGTCCTTGCAGTTCACGTGCACAGGGCACTTCCACCTGCCTTAGTAAGAGAATTCCTGCTCAGTCATAGCTGGATGCAGAAATTACTCCCTTCCAGGTCATGAGGAAATCATGTACAACAATTTTATTTTTTTATTTATTTACTCAAGTCAATAGATTTTTCCAGTGACCTAAAAGCAGACACAAAATATATAAGGCTGAAGGAAATGGATTTAAACTAGATATGATCTGAGGTTTGAATATATATTTTTTTTTTTCAAAAAGAAAGTGTGGGGTTTGGAAAATGTAAAGCTCAAGAGGAGAAAGAAAGCCAACAGAAAATCCTGCTTCTTCAAAAACTGTGAAATTTGTTGAAGTTACCTCTTTCTGAACAAAGAGGGGATCTAGGTTCCTTTAGAAGCAGAGAGATCTCTCCAATAGAACACAGGTGCAGGTCACCCTTGGCAGCACAGTACATTTACCCTCACAGATCCATGTGCTGAGCCTGGAGCTGGACACAGCAGCTGTGAGCCTGCAGTGCCTTGCACAGGTCTGGATTTGTCATTAGAGTCCTTTCCAGAACTGTGATTTGTACAAGGATGTGTTGGCTTGCACAGGGGACAAGATACATACCGTGACATTTTGTCCAGGAGGTGACTGTGCTCAAGGGGATGGACTGATGCTTCCAAGCCTGCTAATCACCCCTTCCATGAGTAAGCCTGGCTGTGTTCCCTGGTTTCTCTACATCCACAGCACAGTTAGAGTGTGGATGCCTCTGTGGATAATGTGCATGCCTCTAAACATTTTCTGTTTTTCTGTTTTATTTGTAAAACCCATGTGTGAAGCCTTTCTGCTACAGACACTAGCTGATCCTTGTGACATCTGATTTCATATGACTGGAATCAATCATTTCTGTGCCCTTATCACGTATCATTTTCTTTCCTGCCTTCCCCCACTGAACTTAAACCCTGACCTCTTTTCAAACAGCTGCAACATTTTCATTTGGTGCTATGAGCAATCTCAGAGCTATTGCAACTGTTTGAAGATAGCAGCATTACTCATTACCTCTCTTCATGTTCAACATTAAAATGTATTTTTGGACACTCAACAACTTATTGTTTAAATTAATCATGGACAGATATACTGACATCCATTTTTTTCCTTTGTTCACTGAGCTGAACTTCCTTTGATTTATGTGCTAATGGAAACAAACTATATAATCCACAATGAATAATTTTGCTCGGCTTGAGATGTGCAAGCAATAATAAAAAAGTAAACACAAGTTATCAGAATTCCTTGTAAATGCTACAACTGCTTTCTTTGTAATGACAACAGATATTTATCTGCTGCCTACTTTTCATTTATATGCAACATAATGAAGCAAGTGAAACTGTGTTTCCTTTCGTAAACAAAAGTTTCCAGGATTAACAATTCATACCAAACCATGGATGATCATTTTCACTGTGTGTATCAGCCCTGTCTATCAGCAGGTTAAATAAACTTCATTTAAAATTCTTCTCTGCCCATCACTTACACTTGGATGATGCAGATTTTGCAGTAGGAGGATTTTCAGAGTCATGTTTATCCATATCAAACTTAATCTACATCTAATTTTATACCTCGAGTGAGGTAGAAAAGGGCTTTTCTAGGGTAAGAATATATACAAGAGTTTTTATACTACACTAGAAACAATATTCAAAAACAAAGCTCAGAGAAGTCAGAGCCTGTTACAATTATACAACTTCCTCACTTTAGGGTGAGAGTACAAAAGAGATATTGGCTGCACCCAACACAATCTTACCAATAATTCCCATGTCTGCAAAGGCCCACACTGCAGAATTCTTCAAAAAATACCAACAAATAGCAAGTACAACGAACCTTAATTTGCTTCCTTAATGGTAACAAATGTGGCTGAGAGAGATGTTAACTCCCTTAACATCATATCAGCATTTGTTCCAGGGGGCACCAGGATATCCAAATTTGTTAGGCATTGAAGGCTGTTGAAGAACATGCTGTGTCCTGCAATTCAAACATGATTTAAACAAGTGCTGGTGCATCAGGTCCTTCTGTCCCTGGCCTTACTTTACAGTATAACAAAGGCAAATAACTGCAGGCAAATAGGAAGAGGCAAGGGAGGATAACAATTTTTTGAATCATCGTTGTTATAGTTTTCACAGTTCACTAATTTTCACCCAAAGATCTGTTTTTTAAAACAGCACTGCCAAGAGAGCTTGGACCTCCTCCTAAACTGTGCCCTTTAGGCACAGAGACCATCCTGGTGACTTTGTTTCCCCAGATCACACCTCACCTACTGTCTTCCCATCTTTTCAACCCCCACAGGCAGGAATTAGACACTGCTCCCAGAAATACCTTCTCACATTGCCCTTTCAAGAAAGAAAATACTTTTTGCCACACATATTTGCTGTCCAATTCACTGCCTAAAAACTATTCAAATTCAAAGTGCACATGACCGTGGACAGTGAAAAAATGCTAATGTTTGGCCAAAGAATTCCTCTTCCTCCCTCTCTCTCGTTTTTTATTTTTGAATATCAAACCATTTTTCATATTTAAATGAACCAGATTATTACCTCAAATCAAACAAAAACACTCAACTCATAATTATAAATTAATGAGTCTAAAACAAGAGCTTGGAAAAGAAGCATTTAAGTGGTAGAAAAATATTCTTCAATAGTAAGATATGCTCTACTTATTCCAATCAAAATGCTTCATAAATCTGTTTAATATTCACAGGAAAGCAGACAGAAATAAAACCAAGTGTTTTGGTTTGAGCATGTATAAAGGGAAGAAAACATGATGCTGAGGAAAGGGGAATAAACAAAAAGTAATCTATGTCAACTAACAAAAACTGATTTATATTCCCAGTCTGAGAAAACGATCAGAAAGAAACCAAAATAAGATTGTTTGACCTATGTACTATTCACAGTACATATGCTTTAAAGAGAGGAAAAAAAAAAAAAAAAGAATGCAATGTATCCCTTATTACCTTCCATTGCTTTGATATGTCCAGAGAGAAGATGTATGAGATACATTTCTGAGGCTGAATTTTTCACAAACAGTTTGACAAATTAAACAATCACAGAAATATAAGATTTCCACGATCTCAGGTAGAATTCTCCATAAGTGATATATTGTTCTCATTAGAGTTTTAAAAACAGTCTTATGTACAAAAATAGATGCTTAAGAAGAGGAAAGAAAACAAAAACTGTTATATAGTGGGTTTTTTTCCCCTCTGCCTATGAAGTGAAATAATAAACCTTTCCCAAGTTTTCTAAAACTTTGAGTTCTGAGGGAACAACCTTCAAGAAGATATTCTTGCAGTTGTATTTTCTCCAACATGGTCCAGAGTGATATGTGATATTCTTAGAGATTAGAATCAAGAATATTAGCTTGACATTTAACATTTTTGTTTTGCGTATGATAATATTCTTACAACTTCTTCCATAGGTCTGGATTTTAAAATGGAGCAAAACTCCCCCAAAAATTTCAGTTCCTTTAGTCTGGGTATTAGCAGACTTGTTTTTGGAGGGGATATGACTATCTGTTCTGGAAAACCTGACCCATTTTTCAGGCTGATTCTGCAATCCTACATGATGTGTGAATAGTCATTGCTACCACCTTAGGTGGTGCAAGAAACTGGGAAAACAACTTCAAGGAAAGTGTGTTCCTAATTTCAGTAAATTGGAATTAAATCAATGGAAAAATAATCTGCCCTTTAAATCCCCAATGAGAACTGTTTGTATAGAGTAACAGTATGGTTATTCCTTGTTACAGAATATAATTCATGTCAATTGGACCTACATTTCCCAACATTAATCAGAATGCAGATCTTCAGTCATCTATTGTTCCAGTAAACTATGTGAAATTCTCTTCCAAACTCTTAGAAGATTACAGATTAAAAATTTAACTTGAAGACAAGCACACAAAATGCACTTCAATCACAAAACTCCCAAACCAAATTTGTTTGGTTTTTTGGGGTTTTTTAAAACTTTAGAAGAACTCTATATTTAGAGTTTCAATTTTCCATTTAAGAAGATGCCACTGTGCTATAAAGGTCCAAAATTACTAAACAGTGAAAAACATTGAAGTATCTTTCTCTCCTAGCACTCATCAAGGGAAAAAAAAAAATCAGGCATCACAAGATTAGAATAAAAGAATGTTTCATTGTCTCCTTGATGTAATTTGTAGAAAATAGATTTTTTTCTAATGGCCAAGCAAGAACTTTGAGTTAAAGAGAGAGAACAATGCTGATACATTCCAAATAAATCAACAAGTTCAGTATTTTAGTATCCCAGTACCATGCAGTGAATAATTGATTGATTTGTGTTTATTCTCTTGCTTAACCTAAAAAACCATAAGCCCTCCAATCATCAGAGGTACTTAGAAAGTGAAACATTTTTCTTTCATTTACAAATGTGCAGAGCTTTTAATTAATATATGATACAAGGCTGTATTTAATTAATTAAGTTCATTGTAATTTTACTTTTGATTGCACTTAATTGTATTCCAACACAAAATATAATTCTGAATGAATGAAAATTCAAAGTAGTTTAATCATGTCCAAATGAAATGTTCAGATTTATGTTTGCCCTCCCCACTTTGCTTTTTTTTTTTTTTTTTTTTTTAATGTAGAAAGCAATGTGGTATTACTAAGGTTATACTAGTCTTGGCAAATATATTTTTCTTTGAAATTTGTATTGAGTTATATATCTAAGACCTCTGTAGATTTATATAGAATACTAGAATCCCAAACACAAATAAACTGTTGTGTCTCTTCATACACAATAAAATTGTACGAAGTAATGATAATCTGCAGGTGGTTGTTTTGATTTCAGCCACTCTGTAAATCTTGAGTTTCCTCTAATTCAGTGGATTAATTTATAACTGCCCATTTTACCTAACATTAACCTTTCCCTCTTTGCTCTCTAACAGACAGCAAAACTGTCCCCTGTGACTGATCATAGAGAGATAATATTAACCAAGGAAGCCTTCAAATCAAGCCTCCTTACTACTGAAGGCCAGTTAGAGGACAGTAAAGTTTGGGGGAAATTATTATCATTTAATACTGGACATATTCAGCCTTTCAGAAAGACTTGCCAGCCATAAGATGATCAGCATGCCCAAGCTGGGGAGGGAAGAGGCAGCATTCACAAACTGTCCCAGTGATGGAAAAAGAGCCATAAGTTCTGGCCACTGAAAAACCAAAAACCCACAACAAAGCAAACAAGAAAAGCCCAGAGAGAACTTTCTCTAAAGTGAGTGAAAAGAAACCATTAGAGAAAGGTCAGCATCATTACAGCATCATTAAGTTCTTTTTAAGGCACAGTGCAGCTTGTATATGTGCATGGCCCTGCCCCAAAATGCTGAAAGTTTACAGAGCTCTAAAGCCCAAGACACAGGTTCATAGCTATAAAAGGTAGGAAGGTCCATGAAAAGAGGCTCAGAAAAGCCCAGAACAACCTGCTACTGGGAGCTGCAGCTGCTGTGGGGTGGCACTGCCATGGACTGCTTCTCCCCTCAACGTCCACCCAAGAGCAGAACTGGAAATAAAAACTGGAGATCTTGTCACTAAAATAGTCATAACTGTAACAGATACTAAAATTACTTTTCCACAATTTTTGTCATCATTTGTTTCATTTAACTTCACAATTTTCCTTTAAAATTAAGTGTTTTGTCACCTGAATTAATGTTTTCAGGTAATGAATGTGAAAAGAAATTTAGAGGTCTCAGTTCTAATGCAATTACTTTTCTGCAAACAACTTTATAAGCTATTTTTCAGGGATTCTTTAATTCTATGGCTTAGACCTGACCAAGTTTATTAATGACTGTAATTATGCAGATTATAGGTGCAATACCCAAACATACAAGCAGAAACATTTTACAGTTACAGCCAAACACAAGTCTTCAATTCAAAATCCTGTTATCCTGTACCATCCCAGCATTCAGCTCTTCTCACTAAGTGCTCTAATCCATGATCAGGTCCTGTGACAGTAATATTGATAGACATGCTCTTTGGCTGTTTCATGACTTGTATAATTGGAGACACAGAGATTTAAGTGAAGAAGAAAGAATGATTGCCTTCAACTCATTATTTGCCTTGCAGTTTCTAGGGCATGAGGTGGTCAGCCCTGCTTGGTTTTGGTACAATCTGCCCAGGAGTTACACAGTTTACAACACAGCTGCTCTTCTTCTGGATCAGCTGGTTCCCAGCAGAGGAATCAAGTCTGGTTTTAGCTTCACAGACTATCATTCAGACTAAGATACCCTAACAATATTAATTTCTATATTTTTAAATAACTTTATTCTGCATTTACTCCTAACACTCAAACATTTTAGTGTGATTGCTTTGTAAAGCTTCTTATATCTGTTACATGAGGAGTATTAGGACTATGGAAAACCCAATTTATCAGTCTAGATCAACTTTTAAACATACTCCAGATTGGTTTACGTCTTTCCCCCCTTCATTTTTCTCTAGTAAATCCTAATCAGAAAAAGGCCACACATCTAGAGGGAATATCAGAGTGATGGTGTGACTCAAGGAGATGTCTGCACTGAAGATGTCTTCCACATACTAAGTCAGCACTAATTCATTCTTTCATCACTCTAAGTTGATGAATATTCTCTTAAGAATTTGAATGCCACTGTCAAGTAAATAATGATAAAAGGGCAGCTATATTTAGAGTATCACAAATATATAGCTTCATATCTATATCTAAGGCCCTGCATTTTACACAATATCAAATAATCAGTAGCATTCTCCTGCATGTTTCAGGCAAATACCACACAGAAGTTAACAGTGTAAAAATTTTAAACATGTCAAGGTTCCCTAAAACTTTGCAGATAACATTTAATGATTCAGTTCTCTGAAATTGATAACTTTAACATTTGTGGCTTATAGTGTTCATATTAGGTATTCACAGAAAAAAAAATTATATATAATATACCTAAAATTAAAAGCACTGGAGGACTGACTTTTATTTGGTGCTTTCAGGGGGAGAAAGTACAAAACATTTGTGAGAGGGGCAGATACTCTGATACATGCAACAGCTGCTTATCTGAAATGTAAAGGCTGAGTAATTGTGCATCAAGGGAAAATACCCAACAAAACAACACAACTCAAATTAACAGCTTCAAGAAAGAAAATACCCATTCTCTGGAAAGTACAAAAAGAAGAAAAATACAATTCCTTGTATAAGGTGGATTCTCTGTTCTCCTTTATATTTGAGATAATTTCTATAATAGAATTATGTTTCTGTGCATGTCACATAACCACCCCAGAGTTATTGCTCAAATGATCTCCTCAGAGATTTTTGAATGTTGTCTACTTCTCCAGTCAATTGCAGTTCTGATGTTCCACACTGTTACCCCACTTGGATTCCATTAACACCTAATTTACAAGCATAAACCATGTAAATGGTTGGAGCAGATGCAGAAAAATAATTATAATTTGGGCTGAAGTCTTCATTTCCCAACCTAATTCAGTAACAATAAAATTATCTCTCCACAGAGTAGACAGGAAGACTTTAGGCACAAACCCAACTAAATAAATAGTTACAGCCCTGTGCATTTCATTTCTGGAAGCAGTCTGTGAATGAAAGAGCAATGATTATGAGACAAGCAATGCAGGACATTGTTCTCTAGATAAGGATTACAATGATAAAATAATTATGGAATAGGAAATTCTTAGTATCTCCAATTAAATTTTTACTCATAGCTTTAAAATACGCAGTACTTTGTTCCAAGGTAAGTTTCCTGGGTGCTGAAGAAATTTTCTGCTAGGTCCTACCTCAATCTACAGATCAAGAAGCTCTTTCTCCTTTTGAGTTGATTTTGTGCAAGAATTTCAGATCACTTATAAAACTCAGCACAAAGCACAGAGAGTTTTGCTGATGGCACCTGGAAAGGACAGCATAACCTCCCAGTGAGTTCAGCCCTGATCTCTGGAATCACTCTCAAGTAGTTTCCAGAGGCAAACACTTGGGTGGTGGAACAAATGCTGTCTCATCTGTATTAACTTCCTTCTGGCAATAAGCCTGAACTTTTGTAATCTGAAGTTGTACTGACATTTATCCATCCACTCCAAGTTTTCACCACATTCTTTTCTTTGTCTCTGTCATGTTTTGTACCACTGCACACCTATCACTGCACTAGCCAAGTGCCAAAGTTCACTTTGGCAGGAGATGAGCCTCATGGGTTTTAGTCAGATGGGAGATGCTGCCAGCCTCACTCCAGGATACACACACCATATGAGCCATGGGACAAATCAATAGCATGTGAAGAAAGAAAATGCTATAGTTATGCAAATGCTGAAAAAGTAAGTCATAATCTCTGCACCTCAAGTTTTACTGTGCTAGGTTACTTTGGAATTAATAACAATAGTCATTGATGATTAGCTAATTAAAAGAACAGAACTAAATTAAATTAGCAAAAACTTCCACAAACTTTTAAAGGATTAAACATTTTTATCATATTCAAAAACTCTTGTATACTTGCACATTGATTTAATGTATTAATTCATGTGTGTGACTACACTCAGCATCTTTACATATTATTTTCAAAAAAACCCTGATAATCAGTACAAAGATACTTATTTGATGACAATGAAAATATACTGAGAATCAAAAAATGTGGAACAAATCATCCACAATCAATTAATGAAGTTTAAAACATAGAGAATAATGTCCTGCTTATGCTTATTTCACAGACAGGAAGGCTAAATTACTGTTTAAATTATTTGTGATACACTATCTGTGTAATTTCAACAACAGTGACTTTTATCTATTTTCTAAATTGCAAGGAAAATTAAATATTCAGTATTTTCTATTTCAGAAATATAATTGTTAACACAAAAGACCTTGTACTGCATTTCATACTGCTGAAGGTCTTGAATGGGATAGTTAAACCCCTACCTTTTTCAGAAGATCCTTTTTGAATTTTAAAAATCTCTCAGGCTAATTCAGGATAAGCAAAGTAAAACACGATAAGAATAAAACAGAAGAGAGGATTTGGATCCAAAAAAACACATTTGCACACTGAAATCTCAGAGTCTGCACCTGCAAAATCTCCTGTTCCAAGACAAACAGTATTTATAGTACACTGTGTATGTCACTTGAAACCAGTCTAACCTTTCTAAGGAAACACAAAACTCATAATTCTAGCATTTACATGAGTGTTGACTACTTTGTGCTTTGAGCAATTTAAAGAGAATATCACACGTCAATGAATTAAAGATGATCTCTTTCTTAATGAATTAAAGCTGATCTCTTTTCTAAGAACAATATGAAAAAATATTTCCAAAACAAACAAACAAACAAAAACCCCTAAAATTTGGCTTTTCCAAACCACCATTTTATTCCTATAACTTCTGGGGCATCTCCCAGCTCGAGATAACTGGCCAGCACTCAACAAGGTATTGCCTGTGTCCCCTGTTCACTGGCATGGAAAAGCAGCATCCAGGACTCCCTAAAAGCAGAGATTTCTAATCCACACAGAGATTGCAGAATCTGCAAGGAGCAGCACCACTCAGGCTGACACCCTTGTGAACTGCTGTACTTCATTTGACTGACATCCTTTATGTAACCATGACATCATGGGGAGAAGTCAAAACAAGCAGCTAGCTTGGATAAAGAGAGAAAACAATCAGAGAATTCAAACTCGTGAACTCGAGCACCAATCACCATAAGTACATTAAAATACCACTGTAAGCAGTACACTTGAGCAGAAAAATAAAACAGTGGTACAGCAGCTCTCTTCCATGACCCAGAGAACCCTGAGCACAAAAGACAGAGAACTGAGTTGGGCCATGTGAAATTGAAAAGTTTTATTCAGGGATGGCCTTGAATCTCAGGCATTCAACAGCTCAGAAAAGTTAGGTTATCTCTTTTTCTCTAATAGAATATATTTTTTGTTACTTATGCAAATCTGTACATGAAGGTTGAAAATGCAACAAGTGCAAGAAGGGAGCTGTCATCATAATTGGTGGGGAAGTCAGTATTTTGAATATTCAATTATTAAATATCCAATTTATTCTATTTACAATTTTAAAAATTACAGTAGGAAAGAAAGATAATGACTGCTGGCTACCAACATGTTAGCATGCATTTTTCAGAAGATTTTATCCCAATTTAAAATAATCACACACAAAACTAAATCTTGAAAACTTCTGTAAAAATTGGTTCTCTTCTGTGTTTTCTTTAAACTGAATTTCATTTTGTATCAGCTCAAAAAGATACAGCAATACAATACCATTTCATGGATCCTTAGACAGAGGCTTTATTGATTGTATAATTACTTTTAACTTCCTTCTGTATTTTCTCCTGCCTTCATCTCTCTTCCTTAGTGACTTCTACAAATTTGTTGAAATATCCTTTCTGCTTTAGTTCCTGACATTAGCTACCAGAAAAGCTTACATTTCTGTAGGGGTTTAACATAGAATATTCTCTTGTTCATGTCATCATTCATGTCAATTGAATGGATGTTTCTGTTGGATCATGCAGATCCTTCTGCATGTCCCTAGAGCTCCTGGACTCCCCATGGATTCCAGGGAGCTTCCTGGCAGTGCAGAACTCCTGGTGGAGCTGCTGAAGGGAACTGAAGGGTGCCAGGAGATTGAACAGCCAACTAAACTCAGCAGTTCCCTCGGCATTGGGAGGGTGGTTGGGACAGAGGGTCAAGCAGAGGAATAAGGGAGACCAGAGGGGGAAGAAACCCGATGGAAGGAAATTCATATAATTGCCTTAAGCTTTTATTGTTTTGTTTTTTTTCATTTGGCAAAAAATTAATAGAGTCAGAAAGTAGAACATCACTTGCATATCTTAGCTCTTCACTTCTGAACAGAGGGAACTGAACTCTGCTTCACTGACCATACACTGAAATCAGCAGGCAGTCCAATGTTTTGTTTAAAAACAAATAGAAATATTTCTATACGATTTTGCATTTAAAGAATTTCATTATTGACAATGCATTTGAATCCATCTTTATAAATCAAGATACTGTATTTAATTTGAAAGAATCATGGAATAATTTAGGTTGAAAGGGATATTTTGCTCATTTCTCTCAAGTAGATCTGATTGATCAGCCATAGTCCAGTCAAGCTTTGAAAATCGGTGATCTTGAGTGCACTCCAATGCAGTTGAACAAATCTTATGTTTTAACCACACTCATGAGGAAAACATTCCTACATCTAACCAGAATCATACTGCAGCTTATGACCATTGCCTCTCACCGTAAGGCTATAATTTCATGTTCTCTATACTCTCCCACCAAACACTGCAGACATCATCAACATCTCCCCTTCTCCTCTCAAGCCTTCAGCCTTAAACTCAGCCCTCTCAGTCTCTCCTTGCACCACGTGTGCTCCAGCTCGTTAAAAATCTTTACCATTATTGATCCCTGAATGACCCTGGTCACACCTGGCCACCAGTCTTCTCATCACAGCCCTGTGAGCCCAGCCAGCTTCCCACTCATCTTTCCCACCCACTTCCCCAGCCTCTCCTCTCAGAACTCACTGAGCTGGCTGCAGGAGAACCATGCTGCAGCCCTGCTGCAATCACCAATTATCCAATTACCAACAGCCTCTCTCCAGTGTGTCCATGCCTTCCTTGTCCCAGGGAGCCCACAGGAGATACAGCACTCAAATTGTGATCTCAGAAGTGCAAAATAGAGGGGGAAGCTCGCTCCTCTGAAGTTGCTGGCTGCACTCCTGGTAATGTGGCACAGTATGGGGCTGGCCTTCCTCACTGCAATAGCATCTCTGTTGTATTATATGATCTCACACAGCCCTTCCAGGGAAGAGCTCCTGCTGAGAATAAAAGACTCAACTATTCTCTCACAGCATTGCTATAGCAATCAGTTTGTTTGATTTTGGCAGTTCTGAACATTCCAGGAGATACAGAAATGTCAGCAATCCAAAAAGAAATTGTGGCTAGAGTAGAGGAGACAATAAAGGTTGCATAATAACCTGCCTTACTTCACCAAACAATTCAAAACAGGATTGAATTATTTTTGATACTACAAGTGAAAAATTGCAATGATCCTGAAAGCTACTCTATGACTGAATGCAATAACTTCTGTTATTTTAGATACCTGTTACTTACTATAGAGACTATTGTAATTGTTTTGTGACAAACTTTTAACAACCAATTAATCACTGTCTTGCTTTTTTAATGTCCATGTGGTATCAATCTACTGTAATATTTTGGAAGACACACTTTAGCACCATGCTGGAGTGAAATCCATTTTCTGTTAAACTTTCAGAGCTCCAGGGGTTTCTGTAGATTATTTGCTATCTGATAGAAAACAGATTTTTGCAATATTATTGTATCATTTGCATCTATACAACAATTGATATATTTGGTCTTTAATGACTTCAGCAAGAGGCAATAATTCAAGTTTATTTAAATGATTCTGAGTTGCAAAAGATGCAATATTTCTAACATTGATAAAATGGAACAGCTATTGGCTCAAATTTGTTTGGTACACAGTACAACAAATTCATGGGAATTACCTGAATTATTTAAGTCAACATCAAATCTCCATAATCTAATATTTTCATTCCGAAATTCTGTTCCACTCAGATTGTCTTTAATTTGTTTAAAATTAATTTTTACAAACTTACCTATTAATATAGCATTTTTATTTGCTGTTAAGAGAAAGCAAGATGAGAGCCAAAGTAAAGCTGAAGTAAACATTATGAATAACTTGTGGGATCAGAGCAGGGATAACAGAATTCAACTAAGTAACTATCAGTGATGGAGAGAGGGGGACATCTGAATTTGGATCAGAAGCCAATTTTATTGAGTAGACAAGGTGTTTATATAGGGCTTTATTTGTATGGCACTTATATAGGGTTCTATTTTTGGTAACAATTTCTCATTGGGTACACATTTTTCATAACATCAAATCACCTGGTAACATTATCTTATGAGAATGTTTCACATGTTTCATGACCACTCCCTGCCCAGGGAGCATTTATCAGTGTTTGTCTCTCCCACGGTTTCTGCTTGACCAGGCCTAAGATATCAGGCCCCTTTATCAGTTCCATTGTATTCTCTATATTAACATAGATTTTAAAGTAAAACATGTGGGCTATTCTTACCTCTATATTGGATTTTTCCCCCTTTTTCTTATTTTTTCCCAGAGCTTGCCCCTGAATTATTTGCTATGGTGAAAAATACCATTTCCCCAACATGAGGACATTACTTATGGTTTTACCATCCACGTAGTAACAGACCAAGGAGAAAAGAACTTACTCTATGAAAAAAAAGCAGGAAAAAAAAAAAAATAAGGCAATGGAGAGCTCAGGTAGATTCTCCACAATTTGATAATTACTTTATTTTCCAATAGAAAGAACTGCTACCTAAAGTTGCAGATGCCTTGTAACAACCTGAAGAAAATGCAAACAGCAGACACAACACCCATCAAGGACCACAGTTCTGTATTTTCTCTCTGTGTTTCCCCCTAGTTAATTACTTACAGGAGTTTCAATATGCACATGCCTCCTCTGAGGATACCATTGCTTGGGTGAGACACTCACCATCTGCATCCTTACTCCAACATCTACTCTCTTACCACAAATAGCACATGAACAGGCAAAATTAACAAGTCATATCCCTCCCTGAAGGAGAAAGTAATAGCAAAAATTGGAATAATTTCTTGCTGATTTCAGTCAGTTAAGGTACCTCATATTACACTAGCAAACACTATGGAGGTTTGCCTGGATGAGAACCAGCAGGAGCCACCACTCAGTGTCACTTTCTGGACCCAGAAAATGCCTGTCCCTGGCACTTTACAGCAGAGTTCATAGATACCTGCATATGCAATGTCATGCATCTCTGCATGGCACAGCACAGCTCACTTCCCACTTCAATTTCCAACATCCAAATGGGATTGGTAGAGATATTTAAACCAATTCCTACTGCTCTGAGAAACAGGATAACTGGAAAGATTGTTCTGCTCCTTTTCCATTTAGGCCTGAAACATTAATAGCTCACATACATGGTAGTAGATTGATAATGAGAGTAAAGTACAGTATTTTGAATGGCCACCTACATATTGAGCTCATACTCCTGACTACAGAGTCAGAACTTCTTTATGTTTGCTGCTCTTTTGTAATTAAAAATGAATTCCATTTTTATTTAGGTGAAGAGTGCAATGCCATTAGTATTACCTGTACACAGTTGGTATCTATTCCCAGTTTGGGCTGGGAAAAGCAGGGAGGGAGGAAAAGTAAACTTTAATGAGCACTTTCTCAATTTTTTTTTCAGTAGATCACTACAGCATGCACACAGTGACACAGGGGGTGTGCTCCTGCCCTTCTCAGATACAAACATGTTTCTAGTTGGCAAATATATTCCAAATTCCCTCAGAAACATCATCCTAAAGAGAAGTCTTCCAAACTAGGTGCATCCATCTCTAAAAATCAACCAACCTTGCTTGACAAAGGCATGAACCTGGATTATCCATGAATTGTTAATTAGCATGTCATTTAAGGATCACAATTCTTTTGTTTTCCTGCCATCACTTATTAAGAAATGGTGTTTTCATCAGTCCACTAGCTCAAGCTTGTACACAAAAACTGATTTCTAGGTAATAAATTTCATGTGACAGAATATTTGACATTGCCAGTAGATGGGAAAAATGCATTTTTCAGATGCACAATTTCACATACCCATTTAAATATTCTTTTCTGAGAAAATGACAGTAGCTCTTATCACAACAGACATGATACAAACCTTTGTGCTGGTGAACCAATTATGTGATGTAAACTCCATATTCTGAAACACCAAACTGTTAGCTACAAGTGCAATTGCAGTTCTATCATGTTTGACACAGTCTAACTCCTTAGGTTTTTTCTTGAAATTTAAAAAAACACGCCCAAAACAATGAACAAACCTATTAGAAGATGTCAGAGAGAGGAAATTCTCGTAGTACAGCTGGAAATTTAAGTTTCAAAGCCACATAGACAGGAAAGAGCACAAATCAAGTCATAAGAACTCAGTGTTTACACACAGGATCTCATATCCTGTTTTCATTCTCCACTTGACTCAGGACTAAAAGCACATCTCTGGTTTCGTTTTACATGATACTTTTTATTTGTGCTTTTATTTTAAGTCTTTTTTTTCTGAAATTTTACATAATGTGACACAAATTGCACACTGCAGAGAAAACTGTCTGTCTTGGTGAATGAAACCATTTTAATCTCAAGGGCTTTATTATCTGTGAAAATCTATTTAAATATAAGCAGTCAATTTTATATTGCTTGACTTTTGTAGAGGAACTGTTTTACTAAAACAGGATTTTGAAAAGATCATAATAAATACTTGTGACTTTCACATGTAAGATCAGAAAACATGAAGAAAGAATTGCCTTAATTTTCAGAGTTATTCACATACACAAAAATATTTCCATATGTCAGAGACCTCCTAATAGATTGTATTTGTTATGCTAATGTCTTCCTGAAATATAATGTGAAACTGTATACACCTTAGAGACACACGAAAAACCAAGCACCCAGCACTGTTACATTTAAAACTGTTGAAGCATTTTAACAACTAATTGTATAATTCTATTATTCCTCTTGAAGCATTATTACTTGACTGTTCACAGATTATTGAATACACTAGACTAATATATTAGGGAATAAAAAGATAATCTGGTACACTACTGTTTCACCTTTGTTTTAAGCAGATGGTACAAAGGCAGCTTCACTTGTGTGAAGCTATTAATAGAAACACAGGCAATTCTTTTTTTTTAACATACTGCAGCAAGAGACATCTTTGCTGTAACACTTGACCAAATTGTCAGCTCTAGAGTTAAAAGGACTGAAAAACTGAAGTTTATACATTAGGTTTTCCAGCGCTGTAGGCTCTTCATGCCTGATGTATGATAAAGAAAAACCAAGATTCTTATGAAAAAGTAATGCAAATCATTGCAAGGCATTAAATTACATTGAATATTCTGCACAAAACTTCAATCAATCAAATGGCCACTGAAAAATGAGGTAATTACCTACAATAATTTGCATGTTAAGAGCTAATACAATATTACAAAGTAAAGTCCAGTTGCACATTAATTGTGAAAGCAATGCATAATTTCCTGATTAATGTTTCATACCTAATATTCTTCCACGTTCTGTCAGAAGCTAAATAACAATATGGCAAATCAATCTACAGAAAGCACACTCAGGCAGGGACTGAGTTCAGTCTCCATGAATCCTAATGCAACAATTGCAGCTAAAATAGATGATATTGTGAAATTTATAAAACAGGTGCTCAAATGGAACCCAAATGCTCTTTTAAAAATTAAACTTTGCAGTAAAATCATCTAAGACACAACTGCTGACTCTTCATACAAGGAAGCAAACCTCTGCTTCTTCCAAGAGAGGGACAATGGGCTGGAGATGGGGAGGGAGCTGTGGCAGGGTGATGCACTGTCACCCACACAACACCTGGGCTCCTGGGGGTCTGTCTGGGCAGCAAAGGCTAAGCACGTCAAAGAAATGATATGTTCAGTCTCCCTAGAGGAGGATTTCTATCCATGCTCCTCTGTTGAGGCAGGAGGGAATATTCCTCAGGGACTGAAACTCACCTGTCCTGTCAGCCAGAGACAGGGTGTCACAGTTTTGAAAGAGCATCAAGCAAAGAAGTGAAAGGATGACAAAAATAAGGAAAAGCATACAAGTCCATTAATAAATACTGCCAAAATGAGGGTATCATTAACTGTCAGCAGCAGAAAACAAGTGTGGCCAGGAATTTCTCTCTTCTATAAGAGACAATTCAATGGCCAGATTTTTATTAAGCATTAAAATTTAAAAAAAAAAATATTTATAGGACCAAGAAGTCTTTTAACTTTAACTGGTTTTCTGGGAAATACCTCTGAAAGATTTGACAGGCAAGGTACTAACTTGGTGTCATTCAAACAGAAGAATGTTTCCCAAAACCTGGGGAGGGTGCTTGGGTAAATTCTCAAAGCAGAGCTTTAAGACAGACTCAATGAGTCAACAGGAAAAAACCACAACAGTCAAAAACCAGAGCTACTGACATTATTGGAAGTACTGGCCACCTACAGAAAGAAGAGTCTTCAAATAAAAATAAATTTTACTTTCCTTGGCTGCTGAGGAATTTGTTGGAGACTTTGTGATCCAATGGATGTATTAAAAAGGAATTGGAATTTTTTTAATGAGCTATGCCACCAATTTAACAATTTAAATGACCTTGAGCTAGGCATGTGACTGAAGTGTTTCACTTCCCTCATTTGTAAAAGAGGTATTATTCTACCTGTTTCACAGTGGTATTTGGAAACTTGATTAATTTACAAAAACTGCCTCCAGACTCTTGGAGGAAGGTGACTCTTAATTGATCTCCCCTAAAGCAGACAATTTTGATTAGAATAAAAATGGCACTAAAGCAACTGCAGATTTCCAAAGCCAGACTCCAGGGATAGATTCAATGTGTCTGTTTTTTAATCCTTAACTCAACAATAAATATTTGCTGGGGTGATACAAATATGTTGTGTTTTAATTTTCCTGCCTACACAAAAGCTATGTGATCAGCTCTTCAGCTGTGAGAGCTGAGGTTTCACACTGCCCGTGTGAAAAGGCACTTCAAAATTTAATCGACCTGACGGGTATATTTCGAACCTTTCCGATAACACAACATCTGTCACCTACTGATGAAAATTTTAAAAAGGAACAAAAAACCCAAGACCCTAAAATGGGTTGTGTGGCTAAAAGATGTTCTGAGAAGCTCAGTGGTGATTTTTTATATTCTTGTATTGTCACCCTGTATCGCCTCCCAATCTCCAGTTGGAAGTCTGCAGAATCCCACTGGGAATCTCAGAAACCAGAAAAGCTGAACTACTGCAGCAGGCAGCAGCAGCTCCAGTTTTACCAACAGTTTTCTTATTTTCACCCTTTCTCAAACTCTGAACTAGACTTTCTTTGCTGTTTTTTTGAGGATTGCTCACTGAATTCAGACTTTCAGACCTGGCAGTTTGAATGAGTTTAACCACACTTCTGCTGTTATTTCACTACAGGGTCAATCCAATGGGGTTTTTTTGTGGCCATCCTGACACTAAATGGTTTTCCAATGAAATTTTTAAACAGCAGCACTGTTTATTATCTACTGCAAACATTTGAACTTTGTGCTTAGTTTCCAGATTTTATGGCAAATCCAATTTATGTCAGTGAATGACAACACCAAATAAATATTCTAAGGCATCAGAAGCAAGAGAAAATGAGAAGAATCACAGTTTATTTTATGCCTTTCTTACATAAGAAGCAAAATGCTTTCATTGCCTTCTGTGGGGTGATTCTAACAGAAATTTAGAGATGTTAGTTTTCATTGTCTTGGGAAAATTCAGTTTTCACAACCAAGTTTGTATGACAAAATTATTATGGTAAGTATGTAACATTTTGTTGCAAGTTGCTTCAAAGAAATGTCTATAGGATACTAAAAGAATTTATGTGTACTAATTCATACCTTTAACAATTCAGGAATTGATTTAGGTAAACACATGCTTTCAATAGCCATAGGAGTAGAAAAAAATTCCTAACCATTTTTAAAGACAGCATGAAAACGAGGAATTTCTAAGCTAATAAAGTTTCAAACATCTCCATCACATGCATATTTTAAGAGCATGTGTCATTGGCTGTTAAATTTTCTGTTTTGATTGAGCATATGGAATTTTTTTCACCATTCTCTTTATCTTTCTTTATTCACCATTAGCTAATATACTTTGATTTAGTAACCCATATTGCCTACTCTTAAGAGCAGTTCCATAAGCACCAGAAAGAAAAAAGACCAATTTTGTAGATAATGCATGTCATAGGGTATGATCTAAATAAACTTTTCCACATAGAATATCCTCACTTATCTTTTTAATTGCAAGTAATGTGAAAGTATATTCTATCTATCTTCAGAGGAAAGAGAATTCACTAAGCTGGTTCCCCCTGCAATTTATGGAAAAGGAAATGTGAAATATACAACTAACTGAGAGAAAATAGGGGATAAAAAAGAACTCCAGTTGACTGGCAACTATCTACAAAAATTATTATTCTATGACTATAGGTACTCACACTGAAACTGTTCTTGTTTGTTGCCACTGCAGTAGTTTCTCACAATTGTTGTTGCAGTAAATTAACATCTTCACATAAAAATAGAAATGGAAAAGATAACACAACTACAAAAAACAGTACTTAAATGTTTTCAGAATCTGGTTCTATAAAGATGATACTTTGCAAGGAACTCTTAGTAGAGTAAGCAGAGATATTACTTAAAAAGTAAATAATTACTTATCAGTACTTATGCAAAGGATGGAATAGGTAGTCTGGGAACCAATACTAGATACATTCCAAAGAAAATATTTAAATTTTCACAACCAGCAAATATTGCCTGCTGTCTCTGTAACTGTACTTGTGCTTGACCATCTACCACACATACAAAGTGTCAAGGTACTTTTCCTTTTTATCATCTCTCCAGTTATAGTCATGTCTAGTCTTCAATTACTCAGCAGCCTACACAGAAATGGAGAGGCTAGAAGCAGCATTCACTTGCTAATTATCTTAACTGGAGGATAAATTGGAGTGCCTTTTTTTCCTTTGGTACAACCACTATTATCTTCCTGAGCTACAATAAATATCAAAACCTTGTAGAGTATTTCAAAGTTTTATTATTTAACTAGGAAATATATGTAACAGTCTTTCTCTAAATGCACATATGCATATCTATGCATATTTATATATTGATATAAAGAAATCAACTTTCTAATGCCAGCCTAGAACAAACCATATTGAGACAGCTAACCTTCCATTTTCTGGGGAAAAAAAAAGATTACAAGCAAAGATAGAACTCTAAACCCTTAGGATTTATAATTTAATTACAAAGTAACAGTTGACAGTGATTAAATAGCTGGACTGAAGCTCAGGCTGGCTATGAGTCGTTTGCCACTGTGCAAACATCACATCATCCATTTCCTTTTCTTGCAGTATCTTATCTCACCTCCTTGACTTCTGTGTGTTTCCCTCGGCTGCTCACCTTTCAGAAACTCAGCCTAACACAGTAAGTCTATCTGATTCTTTAATTTATGCCCAGAACCAGAGCTGGGCAGGTTCAGGGGGTGGTAGAAAACGCACACAATGATGCCTCTGGTGAAGCAGCAGCTCTGTTTCAATGACCAGACTCCAGATGCATACAATAAAACCTAAAAGGGAAAATGCCTACATAAACAAAACCCCTCACCATTCCTGAAACCTGACTTTACCCAAAAGATATTCACATGAAAAAATGTCAAGCCCTATTTCCAGAGAAAAGCTATTCCCAGACAGACATCACCTCACTCCCCACGCTCCGTCATCCTCCTCAGCCTGGTCAGGAAAACATAAACTCAAGGTCAATATGTTGTAACAAGGTGAACCTGTTTCAAGTAAGCAGCTCTGATGTGATGCACTTTTATTACACAAATGTGTGTCATGCCAGAAATTAGTCAAAGACAAGCTAAATAACCCCCTCATGCTCTTCAGAAACTAAAGAGAGTCAGCTTCCTTCCCACACAACAGACTTTGAACCATCAATTGCTGTATTAAAAGAGAACTGAATTTCTGTATTTTTATGCCCATTATAACAATGATTTGCTTAAGGACCAAGCAGACCCTTAATTTCATTGAAAGACAGATATTTAATATTTTTTTAATAAAAACCTTGTAAGGATTATAAGAGCATGTACTTTCCTAAAATGGACTGAGTTTTTTGAGCATTCACAAATATTGTCAGTAGAAAGTTCATTAAAATAAATTTCTTCCATGACAAGACCCATAGTTTTTGTTTGGATGTCAGAGAAACCCAGATGATGATGCAGACTGCTTAAACACAAGGGACTATGCTATTGCAGTTCTGGTTTAGCCTGAATCATCTGTTGATGCTTTTATCTGCTGCTACAGAAACACTCAAAAGTTCTACTTGACTCTGCATATAACTTAACCATGAACTTATGGGAACAATATAAGACACATTTTGTAGTTAAATACAAGAGAAGATTTAAAAAAAATTAGAATACATATTATTGTCCATTAAGCAACAACTTTAAATAAGCTATGCAGATTTCTCCAGCACTACAGCCACTTTATAACACTTTCCAGCTGTACAGATTGAAAAGTAAATTTCATCAAATAAGGGAGACAGTACTAGAATCTGACAAACAAAACCAATCTCAGTGTAAATATTGTTTTAATTGTAATGTTTATACTGGTTCTGACTTCTAAACGATTTTCACTCTATTCCATTTTAAAGAAACAAACTCAAATGTCAATGTCATTTCTGTACAACAATAGAAATGAATAGACTCCAAGCTTCTAGCAGGGATGTTTTGAAAAATGCACTGTTATGAAGAGAAAGGAGTAATAATGATAAAAGCATTTGACAGTGTTTTTTCAAACTCTGGGTCAAAATCATTCTGAGGTACAAAAAGCCTTCAAGGAACAGAAGACTACAAAAGAATAAGAATAAGCATAAGCATGAACTGTGGGATCACACACACTCTTGCACTTTTCTTCCCATTTCTTTCTTTCCCCTTATCCATCCTCTTCACCCTACACCACCTGATCATTATTATCCAAGAAAGAACCACCCAGCTGGGGTATGTTTCAATGACAGCTGATGGACAAGGTTTAAATGCTGTCTCCCCTCCACTCTGGCACACAGGCTTGTCCTAGCAGGCATTTATTCTCAGGAGGTTTGCAAGAACAAATTCAAAATTACTTGGGAGGGCTTAAAAGAGGAAGAAGCAGAAGTCATTCAGGCACTTACATTGAAAACACTGTGACCAACTATAGCATTTACAGCAGAAGAGAAATTAAAACATGACTATTGTAATTCCTGGATACTGCTCTGTCTTGCAGATTTACACTCTGGTACAATCACTCTCACTTTATTTTGGTCTGATCCAATTTACATGAAAGCTGCAGGCAAATTCAGCAACACAGCCTTGTCTCTGTAGATGAATATATGTACACATAACACCTTATACTTCAGCTTTTTTTAAGCTGGACTTGAAAAGTAAATGACATTATGTACTGAAGCAATGAAAATATATTTCTACATCTGTAATTTGACTGTTAAGAAGAGTTCTCAAACCTCTGTCTATCTTCTTTACTTCTACTGTGCCTTAGAAAAAAATGTGTTTAGTTTCATATTGCTTTGGTTGCTCAGATCAAGCACTTGATCAGCACATTTTGAACCACAGCATTGCTCTTTTTTTCCAGCATGCCATTTTGCAAAAATTTAAACAGACAGATAATTTAGACCATAAAGTGACAAATTTCCCAGATATTTTCAATCCAAAACCACAGTGGATGCAGAAAATCCTGGTAGGAAATCCTTGAGGTCTAAACTACTTACAGGTTAAGAAAAATATCTTTAGTGTGAGCCACCTAATTTATGGGCTCTTACCCAGAGCTTCTAAATTGTGATGAGCAGTCAGATGTCTAAACACAATGATGTGCACATCAGTTACACCTACAAAACTGCAGACACAGTAACAAAAATCTTACACCCTCATAACTGCAGCCAACTGTAGGGGCAAGAATGCATAGGTTAAATATGTATAAATCAAGAACCTTTTTCACTCTTTTCTGATTCCATCCATTAAATAGATTTCATAGCTAGAATGACCCATATATTCTACTGCAGATGTGAAAATCATTAGATCCTTTACATGTACTTGGTTTGGATTTATAATTGTTACTTAAATGCCTCAAGATATCAAGGAAACAATAAAAAGGAAATATCAAGGAATAACCAAGGAAAAAGCACTGTGCTTTGATCCATTATTCCTATTTATTTTTCTATTCCTTGATTTCCAGTGAAACCCTTAAAATCAGATTTTTCACCATCTTTTGCTTTCAAAACCCCCACAACTGAAAAATATATTTATTCATCATATTTTTAGAAAATTATTTGAGAGAGAAGGAAAGGATATAGGGGGTGTGGAGCAAAGAATGGGCTCATTTACTCCCATAGTGGATCTAAAAAAACTTGAAATTATTTTCTCTAAGGATTTCTAAGATCAAAAACACATACAATAAGAGGGAGGAAAAAACTAAACAAAAACAAACAAAAAAATAACTCAGAAAATGTTGTGTATATCTGACCAGAAAAATATGGCAGTGATAAAAGGTTCTTAATTACCTTTATTAACTTTTCCTTATCATCAACAACCTGACTTCAAGTGATTTTATAGAAAGATGCTTTGAAACAATAAACAGTATTTTGATGCATTGATGTAAACCACCTTCCATTTTACTAAACACTCTTCCCTAAAACAGAATCCCAGCAAGTGCAAACCTGGTATCAACCTTATGTCACCATCTGTATTAGTGCAATAAAACAGTACAAGTATTGAGACTTCAGATGTGCAAACCTGCCAGTCAAAAATCTACTGTCATATTTCATCCACTATCAGAGCTGACATAAAATACACAAATCTCTATAGACATCCAGGCAAAAACTCACATGTTCAAAACAATTTTTTTCTCTCTGTGAGAAAATTTGTCACTACATAATTCAAGATAAAAGCAGAGATTGAAAGCAACAGGTCAGGTGATGGTTTCCTGTGCCAGGGTGATGCAGGAATGCCACTCCAAACCAAGAGTGCAGGGAAAGTTCCTACAAGTTCAGGTGGATGCCCCTAAAGCCACACAGCCATGTCCATTACAGGCTCCAAAGCAGACAGGCACAGCACAAAATCTGACATTACAACCTGCCTGTGTGAGGAAATTCAGTGACACAGAAAAGTGTATTTGACAAGTACACAGTGAGCTCTGCTAAGAAATGTGTAGCTCTGTGTGTGTGTCTGTGTGGTGTCTGGGTTTATTTCTTTCTTGAGGGGGATGCTTTATTCTTTGTATTTCCAGAAAGATAAAGAAGTAGAGAGAGGATGAGTGTATACTGATGTAATTCTCCCTTTCTAACCTCAATTTCTATGCAGCTACATTCCCCCAGTATTGAACAAGGTGTTTGTTGCTTCAGCTTGCCCTGAGCAGTACACCCAGCTTTGCTCTGGGGAGCAGACTCCAGTTGCTCCTCAGTTATCCTATTTCACTTTCCACTATCATCACTGTAAAAAGAGGCTTTTCAGAAAGTTGAAAATACATTTATGTTCATTGTAAAATCTCTTCCAGAGATTCCTAAAGTAATTTTCACATGTGTAAGAATGAGAGCTGGTTTGTTCACTGGTGAGCCTTGTGCCAGAGCCAGCTGAAATCACCTGGAACAAGGCTGAGGGCTGCTACTGGGAAATGTTAAAACTCTGTGAAAATCATCTTTCTAACGTGTTTCTGTGATTATGGAACCAGAAATGAAATCACATATTACTCCTTATGTGGATGTATGGCATGCAGTGGACAAGGAAAGAATGAGGTTTGTCAAGAGATACAGTTACAAAAATCAGGGTGGCTAAATGCTGCATTTTAGCAACGTTTGTCTCCTAGGTAAAATATGTAGTATAATAAGGAAATATTTTCAGTTTTGCATGCATAAGTTTTCTAAGTGCAGTATTTATCATTTGCTAAATCACACTCATTTTTCTGCATTTTGCCAGCAGTTGCATCAATTGTCATTTAACTGCCCTAAATAATGTGTTCTCTTCCCTGCTGTATTAAACTATTTCTATCAAGGCTAATGATTTCCTGATTTCCACATGCCAGTGAGCTTGGCAGTAACAAATGATGCCTCTCTTTTGCATGTTGCAAGTAGCTTAAATTATATTTTACATACCCATTTAAAGGATCATTAGTTAAGTTAATATCCTTGCTATTCAGGAGGATCAAGCATTTTAGTAAAGGATAGTCTCACTATACATCCTCTGCTAGAGCTGAGTACATTTTTAGCAGCCTTGGCTTGTTAAACTCACACTCACTACATATGGAGGGGCTGTAGAAAGCCTAGATATCTACTGTGTCCTCAGTTATAGTGGCTTACTCTGAGGTTGCTGTTGCCCCTCAACTGAGGAACTATGTATTTCAAACAGAACTCCAAATTTTTTATTTTTTTTACTTCTAAAATATTTTCTAAAAAAAAATAATACAAAGCAACAGATAACAAAAAATTGAGTCAGACTAGGAGACTACAGCATTTCTGGAGGCAAACATCAGTCACATAGGGACACATTTATAGGCGAGGGCTTCCAAAGTCAAAACTGTGCCCCATGTTCATTGGTGCATTCCCCTAAATTATGTCCTGACTGACTTTGGGGATATGCATTATTCAAGGCAATGTAACACAGCAGGCAGCAATGTGCCAGTGCAATAGTAACAGCACTCACTGATGGAATCATTGACAAAATAAGCATTCTAAATCTGGGATCTATTTGTTTCCATTGAAGCCGTTTCATGGGACATGGAATTACCTCTGGTCTGAAATGAATAGCTTCCAACACACTTAGTGACAATGAAATATAGGGAGGGTATTTTGCAGGCTTAGCAAATACAGCGAAATAAATTTTCTCACTCCTCTAAAGTGAAAAGAATTTCATTCTGGTTCAGAAAAAATATTCTATTTAGCTTTAAAATCTCCTTTAATCCTCTCTTATATATGTAACTTATGCAGACATTTTTAAATGAAAAATTAAAAACTTCCAGATTTGATAAAAATGTTTTTTTCTTTAAATTTTTAAAATTCAACTTTTCAATTTTCGTAACAGCTTAAAAATTTAAATTGTTTTGCTCAATAAATAGACTATTTTTTCCCCTTTCCCACCAACATCTGCACACCCCTCTTCTTAATCATAAAGGAAAAAAAAAAGGGCTAGCTGGCAGGGGTTGAGTTAATGTACAGAGGGAAATGGTATAAGCAAATGTTCTCTAAAAAGTCAAATGCAGGAAGCAGTTTCCTTCCCTGTGGCAGCATCAACATAGGAGTGAAAAGTGTAGCTACAGTAGAGTACTTTCTGATTCTTGGAAGACACTTTTCTTGTTTTGGGGTCTAATTATCAGGTTTTTATTTGTCAGCTACCTTGTTTACAATGTTTACATAGATCCTAGGCATTTTAAAATTTAAAAGAAAAACAAACCCAAACCTGAAGTACAGCAAGCTTTGAGAGATAAGAGGGCTAAAAGAGACCAAGCTGCTGCATGAGCCACTACTCAGCTGAAAGAGGAGTTGATGTAGTTTCTGATAGCCACTGCTTTTTAATATGATTTTGACTATTTACAGCTTTGGCAAAAGAAAAAAAAAATGTGTTGAACTTTCCAGCAGTTTGTGCCACCAGTTTTCTTTTTCTGGCACGTTTACAGTGGTCATGTTTTTGTGACTTCCACAGTAGGTCAGGTAAGTAGGCAGGATTGTGTAGCCCAAGCTCAACCAAGTACTAGAGCACTGCTTCCAGAAATACATTTCTAAGGATTTAAGTGCTGGGCTTCCCCAGCATCTTTATTGCCAGCTGGGCAGGGTGCCAGCAGCATGCACAGGGAGAGACCCTGTCTCACCACACTCTCTGAAACACAACAGAACACAGAGCAGGTTCCAGCTCTCCTCCAAAGAGGGGGATAGAAATGCAGTGCTTGGTGAACCATCACCAATTTTGCCATTTATAAATTTTTCAATTATGCTATCTGGTACATTTTTATCAATTAGCATCTAATTTCAGTTTATTGTAAAAATATAAGCCTAGGCAACCAATACTCTGTGATGAAATTTTAATATGCATGTGTTTTTCCAAGTTATAAAACACTTAAAAAACAAAATTCTGGTTGACTGAAAAAAGAATTGATAAAACTCAAAATATCTTCTTAGTAAACAGCTGGATCTCCTTCCCATTCATAAGATTGATTTCCTTGGTGACTGCACAAAATAGTTAAAGCAGTCTCTTAAATATTTACCCACTATTAAGTGACCTTAATCTATTATGGGCATTGGACAATTTCTGATTTATGACAAGAAGCAGCATCCTGGCCATCCTCTGTGCAAAGTTTGACAGCATCTCTAAAATACTTCTTGCTGACAGCTCATCTCCCTTGCCTCACACCCCCCTACCCCCCTCTCCCCTCCGTTTCTTACAGAAAATATTTAACTACTGTAACTATTGTAATTGGACCTGAAAAACATACAGCCCCTAAATATTAAGGAAAGAGCATTAATTGACATAGTTAATCTCTGACAGACTTGGTGAGGAACAGAGGATGGAACCTTTCCATTTGCCCCTGACATGAATTTCAGAAGGTGTCATGGCTTAACCCCATGCAGCCACTCACTCACTCCTCCCTGGCAGGATGGGGAGGAGAAGGGAAGAGGAGATTGATACCTGTGGGCTGAGATGAGCTGGAGCCTGACAAGAGCCTCCCAGCCCTGCAGGGCACTGGCTGCCAGCCCACACAGGACAAGGCTCTTCACCAGCCAGAACACCACAAGTAAGAGAACAAAGCCTCAAACCAGACACATAGATCTCTGATCACAGAGCTGATTCCAAAAGACTCCAACTAGGATGTTTTACAACTTCCATTTCTGGCCCAGATTATGCTTTACTCTTTCCAGTACAGACTCAAAAGCAATGAAACACAGGACTTAGAAACCTCATTGCTGCCATTACTGCACTGCAGGGTTTTTCTCACAGAATAGTTCTGTTCCTCACATTTGCAAATATTCAGGAAAATAATGAATTAATTCATTTAATATTATCAAATGAATCCCATTACTCTGCATGCTTTGAAATATTTTTGAATTTAAAATGCAAATTAAATCTGAAGATTTCTTTTCAGTTTATTCACAAAACTATACAGCCAGTCTACAAGAAAGTCAAGTTAGCATGCCTATCTTCCAGTATTACTCCTTAAGTCTTGAATTAAATGTTTGAAATGAAGAAAACATTGGTTCCCTCAGGTATAAGCCACCAGCTTTTCTTGTCTGTCAAGTAGCCACAGTAAAAGGAAAGCCTTGTTAAATCATTCTGCTGTAAGCATAGTATGTGTCCTTACTATTAATTTCTTAGGACTATAGCTCTTATAAAGAGATGATATTAAACACAAGATGTATTTTATCTAGACACCAAGGAACAACTGCATCCTTGTGTGACTCTTAGGGGGTCTTTTTAAGTTAATTGAGATGAACTTAAGTTTTCATATGCATAAAGACCTTTCATTCTTTACAGACCTTGTTTAAACCTAAATTAATTCAGGTTTTCCACTACTCCCACTACTGGTATAGTATTGGTAATAGCCTTGTAAACACAACACTGCTGTTTGAACTATGCCATAGGTACTCCCTACATATGAATAAGACTGTGGTTCAAATGCTAGCAAGAATTTACAAATCTAAGTTCTTGAAAAGGATAGAAACATACCCACAATCTCATTGTCAGCACTTCCCTCTTTGCTACCCTTAATTTGGAGTTTTACCAGGAAAGTTGCTGCTGGACTTGCCTGTCCCTGCCTATGACATCCTGACACAGAATATTTTATATCTCAGGACTGTGTTTAACAGAATTCAGACTGGCCCTGCTGGTGTGCCAGTGCACATTGCTGCACTTTTGTGCAGGGCCCTTGGTCCCCTTGCTCCCTCCAACATCACAAGACTGATTTAATGAACCATGCAAGGCTTGCTGCCTTTGATGTTATGGGAAGTTTCCTGTCTGACCATCCAGGAGCCACTGTTGCCATCACATCCACACACCTGAGCTGGGGCAGCCCCAGTGAGGCCGTGGATGCTCTGCTCACAGCCCACTCACACAGTCAGACCATGCTTCCTTACTGGCTCAGCCTCTGGTTTCCCAGAAAAGAGTCTCAGAGCCTTAAAATAATTTAATCATAACAGCTCAAGCTGGTGCCTCTGAGGAGGGACCCAGATCAGAGGAACCCCTGGGCTCTCACACCCTCCCAGTCTAAGCATGGCACAGTCTGTGGGTCCTTGTATCCCTCCATGTCTCCAGGTGTCCCTCACCTGCACAGGACACAGTGAGCTCTTTGTTGTACAGGGCTCAACAGGTCACAGTCTCTCCTCTGGGGCTTTTGCCTCCCAGAGCTAAATCTGAAACTCCTGCTGCAGCTTCACCCAGAGCCACCAGCACTGAACAAAATCCTGAGTTTAAATTGCTGATTCAGAGAAGCTGTGGCTGTCCCATCCCTAAAAGTGTTCAAGGCCAGGTTGGATGAGGTCCTGAGCACCCTGATCTAGTAAATGGCACCCATGGCAGGAATGTTGGAGCTAGGTGATCTTTAAGGTCCTTTACAACCCAAACCATTCTATGACAGTGAGATTCTACTTCCCCTGCTATTTTTGTTCTAGCAAGTTAACCTGTCCTTCAGTCAACTATGCAAGCTCTCAACATTTTAGCTTTTCTTAATAGCTTCAAAAACTTGGACAGTAATTTCCCAGAGTCCTATCACTGAAGAGCACCTTTGCCTTCCTCAATTTAATTAGGTCAAAACAGTAATTCTTTCAGTACTTGTTTTAATCAAGGACAAATCAGGTACCAAGCAAGACACACTGGTGAGAGGTTGTTGTCACTGATTATTTTGCATGTAAATGAATACAAAATGTATTATGGGCACAAGGCACCTAAAAAACCAGTAGCATTTTCTAAAATGTTCTTAGATGGCATACAATGGTCACCTCCAAAAGGAGGAAATAGAATGAAAGATGATTTTTACTTTGCTTTTGGCCTCAGAAGTGAACAAAGCTACTGCACAGAAACAGTAATAAGGAATTATCATAACCTGAGTGAATCTATTAAATTTCAATTAAGACTATAAACTTCAGGCTATAAAACTGAAAGGGACAAACATCCCTTCAGACCAGAATGAAAGGCATCTTCAAAACATCAGATCCTAAAGGACTAGGTAGATTAAACCCTTGCATAAGCTTAAAAATCCCAATTCACAACCAGCAGAAAATAGAGCTACTCTAATTTATTCATGGTGTATTTCATTGTATTCAACAGAGTAGAACATTACTTTGCTGTGTTGAGTTATAACCCCCTACTCATAGAGGTAGCTTTTGATTTCAGTTCCATTGCCTTGGGCGAACATGGCTGAGGACCCACAAGGCTGTGTCAGATGCTGATTGATTCATTTGAAACTGGAAGATAATAGAAACTGCTCAAATTGACTGCAAGAAAAAGAAATGTGAATTGGGACATTAGGCAAATTAAAAAGCAGCTTTGTAATCTTAATTTCAAGAATTACTCTAACATGAGAAACACAAGGATTCTAATTCAAAATTTTCACATAAGCTTACTAGCATCCATTACAATTTATCTGTAGGATTACATGCTCTAAATTTCGGGGAGATTAGAGACTATATGAAGCCTATAAAACAGAAAGTTAAAAAGGCATGTTCTAGACATTCATTTATCATCTACTCATCCAAGAAACTCAAATTTCTTTGGTGATCAGCATGGGTTTCTCAAATAGCAGAGGGACCTCATTTAACACATTATGTTCTCAGTCTTTTTAGTAATATATCGCTGATTTAAGCCCTCAAAGTTTAGATAATGAAATTGGGGAAAGAGAAGAGGAGCAGGAGTAGCAGCACAGCGTTGTCACTGAATGGCCACACACATAAAGTGAGAGTGACAAAAATCACTGAGCCCACCTGGGGCACACAGCCAAGGTGAGTGTCAAGGGGTAAGAGGTGCTTGCAGCAAACACTGTGTCTGGCAAACACAGAAACAGAAACACACCTCCAGCTTAAAATACTGAGAGTCAAGGAAGGGTAATTTCCCAGCTCTGTCCCGTTCCTGCTCCTTGACCTCCAGCTCTCCCACTGCACCATCAGGCACGTCAGAGATTAGTGCTTACAAGAATTCTCCCCAGGGAGCAGTGAGAAAGGACAATAAATTGGACAGTCTGGCATAAAGACATCCTGCCTTTCAAGAGGGGCTGTCTGTGAGAGGGAGCTCATTCTCATGGATTTTTAACATGAGGTTTGGTAACACCACACAAGTACTACACAATTTTTCTGCCAAGCAAATTAACTAAACCTGGAATTTAACAGGAAATGAAAAAAACAATATAAACAAATAAAGTCTGGAGTACTGACAAGGCACAATCATAGTTTTCTTGAATTCTATTAAATTGTAGATTTCTGCTTTGAAGACTTTGTTTAACTTGACAGATAATGCATACACCACTTTGAAAGGTGAACAACAGAGACAAGATAAAATGTACATTATCTTTTATGAGAGTTTATTACCTTAGGAGTCCATTATTTGGAGAACAAATTTAAAATAAAAACTTACCTTTTTAACTGAAATAAATACTCACACAGAAAACATAAAAATTACTTATAAGTTGAAGCTGCTGACAGCATTATTCATACTTGTCTTACAGATGAAAAGTAATGTGAATATTGATAGGAATAGCATCTGCCATGTAGATACTCAAAAATAATACTACTCACTGCAGATTCCCAAATTTGTCATATCCTGAGCCCCCCGTGATGCTTGAAGAGCAGAATGTGTAGAATGATAATAAAGCATTAAGGGAGACAAGGAAATCGCTCTTCATGCACAAATGTTCATTTATTTTGGCTTGCCTGTTAATAAGGGGTGATGTAGATAGGCTGTTTCTCTGTGCTTTAGTTGAGGGCAGCTCAGACCCCAAGCACAGGGAACCTTCAGATTCCTTGGCTTTCTCTGGGGAGAGTTTTGCAGTCTTTGACCAAGCAAAATCAGTCTGTTTATTCTTGCTAAGGCATTTTCACTCATTAATGATTATCATAGAGCAGTTTGGGTTGGATGGGACCTTAAATACTATCTCTTTCCCATCCCAAAGCAGAGACACCTTCCACTAGACCAGGATAACCCCGTCCAACCTGGCCACGGACACTTCCAGGGATGGGGCAGCCACAGCTTCCCTATGCCACAGCCTCACTCCCCTCACACAGAAGAATATCTTCCTTTTATCTATCTCATTTTGCACCTCTTGGCCTGTAAAGTTCCTGTATGACATTGCCAGTCCCCTGAGCCACGTGGGCCTGGATGGACTCCAGTGCTTGCCCCACATTTCTGATCCTGACTGGCTGTTAAGTCAGAATCCCTGCTGCAGACTTTGCCTATAGTGCACACTTAACTCCATAGTCTTTCTTTCCTGAGAACATTTCTGTACTGATAAGATAGTTCAAGATTTTTTTAAGGTTTTATAGTTTTTATTTTAAATTCAGATGTCCAAGTTCTTTTAAACTGTGTATGTTTCAAGGCTTTGCACTATTGGCAGTGCCCTCATCTGCTCTTTCAGA
The DNA here is from genome assembly GCA_030060385.1 of Muscicapa striata striata. NCBI lineage: Eukaryota > Metazoa > Chordata > Aves > Passeriformes > Muscicapidae > Muscicapa > Muscicapa striata. The sequence goes on from JAREIS010000049.1 coordinate 1,797,361, forward strand.
GCAATTTCCAATTTACAGCCACCTCCCTTCTCCACCTTGCTCTGCAGTCAAGGTACCACTATTGTGTTTCTTTTCTGCCAGCTAATACAACTGCTCTAATGTAGGCAATTATGTTTACATTTATGATCTGCCCTATAACTTTTTCACTTCACTGCCATAGAAAGAGCACTTGAACATTTACATGGAAAAAAAAAAAGCAGGTGAATTGATCTAAAGAATTTCCAGAGATTTTTGTGTCACTATTTTTTACACATTTACAATATTTTTATGTGTAATACAACATATAGTTAACACACATTAAACCAAAACCTACTTAGCATACATTACTTTGTTACACTGTGCTTCAACACAAATATTAAAAATTGCCCTCTAGATGCATTATAAGTAATTCTTAAACTTTGTTTACAGCCCACTGGTGTCTGAATATCCTTTGGTTTTAAACACAGCACTGTAGCTATGGCCTTACAACTTGCAAATTGAAGTGCAGGGTCCTTTTGCTGCACTGTCAGTAGAGGTGAAAAGCACACTCCAGATGCTTCAACAAGAAGTACAAATACTCTGCCCCTCTGGCCCTTGCTCAGGAGCTACAGCTTGAGGGCCAAAACCAAACAGGCATAAAAGCTAATTCTGAAAAAATTACTTTCCTGGAGCCACAGCCCCATAACCCATATGGGGAACTATTTGTAGCTATGGTTGACTTTGAATTTGTGCAAATGCACAAATGTTCTTCCAGCCTGTGAGCTGAGAAACGGCAGAACAGCCCATGGTTTATAGCTCCTTGTGCCAATTATACTGACCATTATCCATGGACAGGATGAAACATAAGAACTGTAGGCACCAAAAATAGGCCAAATATTGAATTTGAATGGTGCTCTGTGATTCACAACCTTACAAATGGTTTCATGGAATCTTTTCAGTCATTACAGTCATACTTCACCATTTTAACTCTCCTAAAATATGTTGTAAGGGCATGATTTTTCTATTCATGTTGATGTAAAAGCCCCAACATTTGATTATTTAAAAAACCCTACAAACTTCTGAGTCAATGACAGAATGTCCTATTTTTTGTGTCATTTTAAGATATTCATGCAATTATACATTAACATTAGAGGAAAGAAAAACACAAGTCATAATTGAAGGAGGCAACAGTAAGCAGAACAGTAAGCAGCAATTTAATTTAGCTTTCTGAAGATCTTATTCCATACTTTGAGATTAGTGAGGATTCACTGCTTCCATATACACAAACTTTCTTCCTGCTGGGGAATTTTCCAATGTACCAGAAATAAAACACCTGTTAGTGATGATCTTATTTTCAAAATTTGGATGATCTTTAAATGCTCCTTTTGCTTGCTCTGTATAATTAGGGAATAGAGAGGCAGGAGGCATACTCAAGACAAAGTAGTAGAGCTGCAGGCAATTTCTTTAAGGCCACCCAGTACAAATAGGGAAACATTAAATAAGTAGAATGCAAAAGTAATGAAAATTCTGTAAGGATGACTCTCTGAAATACAACAATATGCATTTATCTTGGGGAGGGATGAATCAGGGCTCGGAAAGTCTGCATGCAAAATGAGAAGCAGCAAAGATCCCTGATCATTAAACAACAGCTTATTTATATCCTGTTCTCTCACACAATGCATTGAGTTGAAACACCTTGAGAATTTTGATAGCAGGAACTGAACCTGAGTAAGAGTTGGTGATGCTGCACTGTGCAAGATGGAGCCAGCAGTGAGGATTGCCAGATCCATGTTACTGTTAGCTCAGGGAATCTCTAGACTGAGTTTCATTCATTTCACAACAGAGACATGACTGTACAACACATTGGCTATTTCTGATGAAATCTTTATTCTGAATATATGAATATATCTACAGAAATTATGGACAGAAATGAGAATATAAAGTGCCCAAGTGATGGCCATAATTACACAAAAAATGTATTATTTAAAAAATCCCAAACAATTCCCTTTATGGACTTGCACCATAGTACTTAACTTCAGCACAGAAATGCTACTTTCCATATACCTCATCTAAATGGTAGCTATGTTATGCAGAAACCCTCTGCACAGCTATAAGATATTCAGATTCTCCTGTCTATCAAATTCTACTCCTTGAGTCAACTTCCTTAGTTCAAATACAACTTTGTTCACCTGCAAAACTTGAACTGCGTAGCTAAGTGCTAAATAGAACTAAAATGCAAATAATAATGAGGGGTAAACAAATTCCAAAGTTCACTTCTTGCATGGCAAAGGGCAGAGTGCTGGATTAAATCTGACAAATCTCATCCTTAATCCCATTTCTCTCTAACTCACTTATTATTCTACCAGTATTGATAGAGACAGCATCTTGAATGACAAGCTTATCAGAGAGATGGTGTAGTATCTGTGAACCTTTCTGCTGAAGGGCAAATGTCACCATGGGCTATTATTTGCATAATACATGAGGAAATGAAAAATTAGAGCTTCTTCAATCGTTTTCAAAACCTGAATTTTTTTGCTGCCAATTACATCTTGATTTAAATGTTTAAACATCCCAGCATAAATGGTCATAAGCATTAATCACTACGCAATTAACACCTGTTCTTGTATTCAACCATACCTACTGTCAATTAGAAATGCTGTGGTACTAGTAAGAAACAATGTTGTCAATTGCAATCTTTGTAGGTTTTACAATACGGTGAAGCTGAAGATGTTAATTAACATGGAGATCCCTAAAAAATTGGAAGGTGATCTCTCATTTCACTTATACCTATTAATATCTGTCCACCTGGCAAAAAACCCTAGGAAACACACTGCAGAGCTGAAAAGCTGGAAAACTAAACAATATTGAGCTTTTACAGCCTAAAAAAACTATTTTAAAAAAATCTGTTAAACATAATGTATAGAAGAAGTTTCAAACCACAATTATACGGCAAAATTTTCAACCCAAACCTGACTAAAACAGAAGACTGGATGTAAATATGTGTAAAATTGGTAAATGAAAGCTCTGGTGCATATGCAGAGACACTCTAAACCACAGTCTGGGCAATTCATAGCTGTAAATTATGGGCCTGTTCTACTCCAGTGTGAGCTGGTGCAGGGAGCAGGGAAAGGGATGGCAGTGCACTAAGACTTTGACCCTCCTTTTCTACTTCCTTCCTGGACAATTCTGATGATGAACTCAGATTTTAGCTCCATCAGCTAAAACATGGAGGCAATCTGCCTATTCATTTTCCATTATAGCCTCCATTTTGTCACGTTATTCTATTTTATAAAATCACTGCATGTTTGATGGTAGTGCCACAGAAAATATATGGCACTGACACGTGCTGATTAAGCACATGTGATTTCCCAGCTACAGCACTGACACTATAGTTATCAGAGTTACTACCAATGCCAGGACTTGCTGAACCATAAGATCCTGTGATCACAACTATCCATCTGCACCACCACCCACGAGGCAGGGAAGGTCACAGCCCCCTGCCAGGGAATGACAGAGGATGTGTGTACAAACCAGCAGTGACAAAACCAGGGTGGACTCCAAGTTACTCATTAGCAGCACAAGAGGCAGGGAAAAAACAGAGGAATGTATTTCATAGCACCAGTAAGAGCAGCAGATATCATTTGTGTTTCTCCATTTCAGAATGGCTCTTAAAATGTTTTCATGTAAAGGCGAGAAAATTATTTTATCACCACCTTTCCACAGTCTTGTCCTGCTTGAGTGCTCCGAGTGTAACAATCCCTGCAGGAATTCTATTCCCCTTCCCACCCCAGCACAAGCAGAACCTTCTACCCTCCTGCACTGTACAGGTATTTTTGTAACCTGAGAGCATATAAATGCTTTTTACAACAGTAGGACTGCAGCTGCAGGCGAAAGGACAAGTCAGCCTCTCTTCTGCTTGCTCATTCTAAATAAACATGGCAAGTGGCTCCAGCCCATGGAAAAAGGAGGCTGATGAGGTGTGTTTACTAGAGCTGAGTGGTAAATGTCTGTCCACACCTATGGCAGCCACAGGCAATGATGTTTCTCATATAACTACATCAAGGCTCCTTATTTTGTAATAATCGAGTGAGACATGAAGCAAGTAGTGCCATGAGCAAAACAACAAAATAAAAACTGCCATGTTGCCCATGAGCAAGCTTGGTTTGCTTGAGTGCACACTGCACAAACTTATTTGAACATACCTTGACCATCTGATTATTCCAGATTTTTTTCTGTGTAACATTTTTAACAACTCCCTGGGCCATGCTAAAACAAACTGTGAGATTGTTGTTTTGCAATCCAGGCCCCACAGAAAAATAAAATGGTCTTGCCTATAAAAAAACCAATTAAAAGGTTTGAGTAATTTTTCTTTTTTAATTAAAGAAGAAAAATTTAGTATGACACAGAAGACAGTATCATCCTTGGTTTCTTGTAAGAGCATGGCAAGAGCTATAGCAAAGACAAAAAGGCAGGAGAGCTTTATTCTCATCACTGGAAACAAAAATAAAACCAACAAATAAATAAATGAAAAGGTCCGGAAACCTTCAAGGCCTGTGACATTAATATTAGAGTTGCTCATTTTGTTCCAAGTGCATCCAACATGATAAAGGCACCTTAACATTGCCCAAAAGATAAAAGTATAACATGCACTGAGGTTTTCCTAATGGTAGGATAGCTTGAGATGGGAAACATATGATCTGAGACCTACAGATCTCCTTGTTCAGGCTAATTCTCTGGATTTTTCTCCTGCTCACCAATTTGCTACAGACCAAATAGTGAGATGATTCACATTTTGAAATCATAGATATTTCCAAAAAAAGGAAATTCAAATAATTGCAAATTTACAGTATTGCAATTTATGAATTTGGAATAATTTGGAGAAGCTGTTTCTAAGCATCTCAAAATCACTCTGCATTCTAATCATGTAGCCAATCAGTCTACATCTGTCACTTGTAAATGAAATATAGTCACTCTTAATTCTATTGTCTGTGTCTCATGGAAATGTTCAGTTGTGCCACCTCTCTCTTTTAGAACTGCACCTGATACATTTTTCTGATATGACAGTGAATCACTGAAAATTGCTCTGAGAATTGTTTTGTTAAACAGTTTGTCAATCATAAAGATGTTTTTTCCTCTCCAAAGATAAGGAAAATTTCAAAGTCTACTTGGCATGTTTAGAAATTAAACTACATGTGCTGAATGTGGTAATTGTAGGACACACATGAAAATAATTTTAGTAATATCCACTTCAGCAGTATTTATTAACAAGATATGTCTGATGCAGGAAAGAAATTAACTTTTACAAAAAATTAATGGAAAGCTCCATAGAATGCAAAACTTTCCTCAAGCAGAGCTTAAATTTCCTTTCTTTTCTCTTACATGAATCAGTTCTTCCCTTATGTCTCTGTCCATGTTTTCTCACCAAGTACATGATTTTTTAGAAGTTTAGAATAAGTATTTCTGTAATTCTTCCATTCACCATTCTACTACAGCTATTCAGTAAGACTGCTCACATTTTCACCCTCTGACAGATGCTGCCCTCCAGCTGCACAGCAGTTGTTGTCACTCCTTACACCTTCACTCTGCTAACTCACAAGCTTTAGGTGTCATTGGTCTTTTGTTTGTTTTTGTTTTAAGAACTGACCATAATAAATATATAGAAAATTACATAAATAGAACATATTCAGAAAAAAAAAAAAAAAAAAAAAAAAAAGCTACAATATCTTCTTACAGCAGGGGAGAAAAATATTTTTTATTTGATTTAAACTACTGCTTGTCTTAGTAAAATGTTTCTGAATACCTGCTACAGAGCATTTTCAAAGACCCCTTAACATTAAACAATCTGGCCTCTTCCTTCTCTGCTGTCTCTATTTACTTGATTTGCCCTATGGCTTGGCACTAAAAATTAAGTACTGATACTGGATTTTTCACAGTCTTTCTTATTACTTTCTGACTTTCTCATTAATAAACAGATAAATTGAGATGAGAAATAGTCTTTTGTTGAGCTCCCCAGTAACTTTAAAGGTGCTATTGGCAGTGCACTGATAGATAGTGTAGGAACTGTTGTCAAAAGGTGCATTTCTTATTCCATTTCCTCCTTGATGTAGTAAGGGCTGACAGTGGAGAGAATTCACTTTGCTTACAAAATTGATTAGTTTGGAAACAATCACTTGCGTAATTAAGATAGGTCAGGCCAAGTTTCTTTATAAATAATTCATCAGGAAACTACTCTATAAAAAGCTAGAGAAATGTCACTCCAGGTGCACTCTTTTAAACTATTTCTGTATAAATCAATTAAAGTGTTTTATTTTGACACCCGGTGTCAGTATTTACAAAACTTAGATAGACAAGTCCATCCCTGCAGCATGCATTTGCAAATAACTTTACTCATTAATGTTTAATTAAGACAGAGGAAAACTGTCCTTGATATTTTGCTGCAATTAGTGCTCTCTATACCCCACTGACTTTCCATGATGAATTACTTTTCAAATGCAAAGTGAAGTGATTAAATAAAGCTGAAGATTCTCCAGCCACTGCACATTGCCCACCCTACACCTTTAAGTAGATACAAATTGTACTGCTCAGCTGCAGCCGATAACTGTTTGGTAAAGCAGTTATAAAACACCATGCTCACCATCTAAACGGAAAAATAAAATATTTTTTACATTTTCTCCAAACCTAAACTCTTAACTATGGTTTCAAAGTCCTAAAAATCTGCTTGATATGGAAAAAAAAACCATATCCAAATTCAGATAATATCCTGAAGGACTCAGTTTTGTTTTTTTAATTTATTTAAATCAATATTCTTTCACTTTTGTGCAATGGTAAACTAAGGGACCAAGGGACAATATTCTTATTTTCCTAGTATAACCACCATTAAAAGCGCCTCAGCTGTTTGAAAAACTGCATTTTAGTTCCACTACACTTTTTGTCAACAGAAATATTTTTCAGACTGAAATAGGTTAAAATGCCAATAAAACATTTCAGCAATGAGTTGTGCAGTATTTTGCTCCAGATGCCCTGAAACACAGTCTTTTGAAAACAAATCCTTGCCCTGACTGGATTCCCTGACAAGATACTAAAGTCCTAGGGCAGAAAAGAATATAGTAGCTAACAACTTTTCCTTGTGCACCTTGATAGAAATTAACCTAACTTCCAAAGCATTTCAATTTTAATGTAAAATAATAAAATCTCTCCTTTTTTTCCTGGCTCTAATTAAAATATAATAGTTTGTCTCATGACATTTTAGCTTTTCCCATTCCAGACCTAAAGAAAATTTAAAAATCTGGAGAAAAATCACACACAAAAACTGGGGGCAGAAGCAGCTGGAGGGAGGGACCTCTGCCTAAGGCCCAAGGAAAGGAAAAGAATGACAGAGATAAAGGGATACAAGGGATTATTGCAGAAACTGGACTTATACTTTGACTGTGCCTTGGGATCAGAGTTCTTTCAGCAGAATGAACACATAAGCCAAGGTTTTAACTTGGGAGGTTTCTATGTAAGAGGATGGATTGCTCCCCATGAGAGGCCCTGATGCCTTCCAAGATGTACTGGGAGCTATTCCTGGTAACCTCACTGGCTGCAGAGGAGAATGCACACACTGTGTTGATTACACTGTGATTTAAATACACAGAAACAAAACCCAATGTGGGTTGACAAAGTTTAATCATGTCAGCAAGCTGCTTAGTAAAGGCTGTTTTATCACTATTTTATGGCCAGACTATATTGGGAATAAAGCACAGAGATAGTGATGATTTTATGTTCTGACAATTTTAAAAAGTGCTATAGAAATCATATAGGATAAGGATAGTTCTTTGCATTGACTCATGGGTCACCATTTGTTTATTAAGGCCATCAACCAACCCCTCTGATCTATGCCACAAACAAACCCTCTGAACTCAACCCAGAGGCCATCAGGGCCCATTTGTTGATTGCCAGCCTCTCTGGGACTGGCTACCATTGTCACACAAAAAGTGACCTACCTGTATTGTCTATAGCACTGCTGGAACATAAGTTTTGCCTCCTGCAGTAAGATAGAAAGGCTGTAATATTTAGGTTGGGAACTATGGATTTAAAGAGACCTGATTTAAAGAGCTGAATAAATTCTTTCATCTAGGATTTATTTGTGTGGTGAGAGCTTGCCTTGGGCAAGGAAGGTCAGAAGCAAATCTTTGATCTGTTTGGACTATATCTGTATCCTGTCACAGGCTTAATTTGATGTAGGGACTATCTCAGGCTTAGGGCCCCTTTATGACGCTGACTTAACAGGAATAAGCCAAATTCCTACACAGCCCACATACAGGCACCCTCTCACATTTGCCTCTCCCAAAAAACCCACACAGGATGTGTCTGTATGCAGCTGAAACACTAGAAGTAGGACAGGTCAAACTGATAAGAATTTTAAAATAATAAATAAATTTAAAATGCCACAAACAATTTTTTTAGATTCACTAGAAACAAATAAATGGGAGAGAGAACCAGAGTTATGGACAGAGATCTTGCCCAGTAAAGTTAGACTTGACAAGGAACAGCTGATCCTGGTGTGCACTTGGGTAGGACGTTTTTCCTCAAGTGCCTTGCTCAAACAAAAGTGTACCACTAAAACAAAGGCCTTTACACTGAAATGAAAATACCTGGCATTGTAGAACTCAGGACATCTCTAACATAATACACCAAAATATTAGAATTTCTTGCATATGTTCTTATGGTCTATTGTTGGTTTTTTGTTTTTTTTTTTTTTTTTTTCCTGAGTGCACATTACACTATAAATAAATTGGTAGGCAGGACTTATTTGTGGGAGAGAGGGATGTGAGATGAATAAAACCCCTCATGTTTGTCTTTGTTCCCAGAGTAGCAACATGATTTAATACCACAGAGAGCCAGTAAAGCAGTTTCTTACTCACTAAGAGCTGGAAATTTCAGCCCGTGTCACAGGGCTCTCAGTACTGACCTACTCCAGACCTCATGAGTAGCAGATAACTGAAACCCTCTGTTCATTTTCCTACAGCAGCAGCCTACAGTGCTCAGCACATTTTGGTATGAATCTGTGAAGCAGAGGGATTACAACAAAACGGTGGAATGTTTATCTTATTTTTTGTGCAACTGCATAAGTGTACTTATGAAGTCATTCTACAGTTACAGTAGAAACATTCCTAAACCTGCTGTGCAAGTGTGAGAACAGCATAAATACCTACATATGCTACTTACAGCATTAAATATGACTTTGCTACTAGTACTGCTTCTAGTAAAGGGGATGCTTTTCTTTCCTGCCCCACTGTATGCCAGCTCAGCAGCCCAAACTCCTCAGCTTTTTGGCTGCCTGAACTTCAGGCCCTTTCACTGACTTGTGTTGTGACCAGTCTTAAAAGGAGAAAAGGAGAAAGCCAGAAACATTCTACACATAAATGAGAAGTATCTGTTCTTCTGTCTACTTCTAGTCTCTGCTTATTATCAATGAAAACACTGGTAAATATGATAATGGTAAATTTGGGGGAGAAATGCAAATTCAGAAATAATAGTTTGCCATTTTCCACATATTGAGTAATACAAAAATAACTTTCTGAAAGTGTCATTTCTCTCAAGAAATTCATTCATGTAATCTGTTTTAATTTCTCTGCCCCTCACCTATCTCCTGTTCATCTGCTGTTCTGCCTCCCTTTCCAGAAGAGCAATTCTCATTCTTACTAATTGCTGCTAATGATTCTCACCCCAGGGTACCCCAAAGCACACAAGTTGTCCTGATCCTCCACATCACCAATTCTTAAACTGAGCCATTGCATCATTCAGGGGAAAAAGATAAACTATTCTGTGCTGACAAGTTCTTGGCTGTAGTTTTAGGCCCAACATAACTTGAAAAGTTGAAATATAATAAAACCCTAGGGAAGTCTGTGTGTGGGGAAATCTGACAGACCTTTAACTGCAGCAGCCCTTCTGGATGCCACTTATAATAACAATTCAAAGACCTTGAGCTATCAAGCAGGTTTACTGATGGAGAACTCTTATCAAAGTTCCTGCTGTTAGTTCTGACACATTCACCACACATGGCTGCACATGGTTACACTCACATTCCCTCAAGTACATAAGACATGTCTATTCCTAAGCCTCTAGAACTTTGCAATAGTAATGTTTTAATTGCAAAGATGCTGAAGAGTGACTAATACCTGATGGGGAAAGTTTTCTCATTGTAATGGAAGCTTTTCTATGATCTGAAAAGCAAGCTCAGATTATAGTATATTGTTAAACACTCTCTCCAAAAACCCTGTACAGGATAAGGGTCTTGGCAGCCTGGAAATGCTTTCCCCCTCTGATGTAGGTCTTTGCACTGCTGGGATTTGTTTCCACCTGTATTTGCAATCGGGTGGATGCTGAACTCCTGATGAATCACATCAGTCAGCCCTGGGGGAGCCTGCGCTGCTCCGATGCAACTGCAGCGCTGCTGGCAAACCCAGGGACAAGCTGAGCCAAGGCACTTTCTGCAAAGTTGCAGTTATTAGTGTTATAGATAGATAATGAGATGGTTGGCTCTCACAATTAAGGGATGAATATTCTGTGTATGTTAGAGAAGCTGTATTGGTGTGTAGTTAGGTTACTGTGATTTGTTGTTCAGATGTCCCCTGCTCTCCCCACAGCCCCTTCCCCCCTGTGCGGTGCCAAGGGCCAGCCTTGGCAGTCGGGCCCTGTGGCGGGGCCGTGTCCCTGTGCCCTCATGGGGCAGCGGGCACAGGGCAGCCTGGCTGCTAAGGGGCGTGGCCTGACAGCGCCTGACCGCCAATCACATTGAAAGAAAGCAGTCTGCACCAATGGACAGTGAAGAAGAGTTGACTGACAGAGGGTGGGAGGGGCCAGGGTTGCCTGACCCAACCCCAGGGGTATAAAAGGCAGAGCAGCCATTTTGTAGATGAGGGCATGGCTGCCAGCTCACCAACTACCTGTGCGCTGTTCCTTTTGCCTTATTCAGTCCTTTTGCTGTATTTGTTAAGGTTTAATAAACCTCTGAAATTTTAAAAGTGTGTGTTGTTTCTCATATTAACAAATGAGCAGCCACTTCAGTGCTACATCAGCATAAAACACTGCCATTCTTGCTTGGTAGAATGTTTCATTCGTTTTGAGCAACTGTGAAGGAAAATATTGTGTCTAATATTGACTGATTTACCAAAATATGAGTACTGGTCTAATACCAATACTCAACTGTGACGGACAAAAGATTCTCTAACAATTTAAAGTTACAAAGTGTGTGTTTATTCAGTGCTGGGCAGCAACATGAGGTGATCCTCTAATACGCACCGCAAAATCACAGGTGATCACAAAGTCTATTTATTAGCAAAGGATTCAAACAAATACATATTCATAATAACAGCCCTTCCCATCCCCTGCTTCCCATGGAAATTAGCTTGAATAGCTATTAAACATGCGTGATTACCTTCTTAAATTAAGTCTGGGGTCGTTTTCATGGGGAAGGGTCTTAAGAAGACCCTTAAGAAGAGGAAGTAAGGTGAGTCTTCCTCACTCTAAACTCTTGACCTTTTCTATCAATGACAATACAAATGATTTCTGGGGATAGTCCAGTTTCTCAAAGAATGGGTTTCTGGTTGCATTGTCTATGCTCGTTCAGGTCTGCTCACTAGTTTCGTCTTTTTCCATTGTAAGCGCAGCTGAGCAAACATGAAATGACAGACAATCAATTATTTAAGTTTCAGATAACTACTCCCTTCTAGCTTCTAACTTTTAATTATTTTCAACAAGGTAACTAAAATCTTAATTTTCTAAAATTAGTGTTTCATTACATTGACTGGACTGACAGTGTTGTGCACCAAGTGACAGAGGAGAATAAGTCCAGGCACCAGGCATGGCATGCAGTCAGTGGGGATCCACTGCTCCAGAGAGCAAGTTAGAGCATCCTGAGTCACATTTCTGCATTGAACTGCCCATTACAAAAGCATCTCTCCACTAGCTACATTTATTCATGGTTTATGAATACAGTCATTTAAAGCAAAGAAAAAGCAATAATATGAGACGAGTATTGAGAGTGATTTACAGACTCCTAAAAGTGCAAGCCTTGAGAGCTGTCTGAACAGTTACTGAGTTCTCTCCCATGTTTCATGGGATGTCTCTCCCACAAGCAGCAGACACTTACATAAATCACTTGGAAAGCATAGATATAACTGCAACAAAGGAAAAAAAAAAACAAACCAAAAAACCAAAAAACAAACAACCTGAGACTCCCCCTTATTGGAATCAGGAGCTAACACTTTCTGAGACTTTCTACAAATAATTCAGTACTCAAAGTATTGGCTAATATAGCATGGATCTCTTTATAGTTTTGATTAGAAATCCACTCAGGCAAGGATTGAAGGAGTTTTCCAGTTCCTTATGTATTAAAACAAACATATTTACAGTTTCTTTCTGACCTCAGGAAACTAAGTTTTTATATAATTGGAACATTTCCAGCACAAGACAATGGGCACTAAGCTGGGATACTGTGAACCAAGGTCCATGTTCTATGTTCAGCTCAGGCACTCAGCTCTACAAAGGCTTTCCAGCATGTTCCAGGTGATTAAATAAAAACTTTAATAGTTTGCTGTTTGTATCCACTTCTCTATGGACACTTTTAAAAAATAATCTCATCAAGAACAGATACTTGAGTAATTGTTGTCTGGATAAAGCAAAATTATTGTCACCAGAGAGCAAACCACATTAGAAAATTAGAGATAAATAGTGGCTGTGAAAAGAAAAGTCCATCCTATTTATTTCCTATAAGTAGGCAGAATTCTCCCTAGTAATTCAAAACAAGAAACTATACATCTAAGTTTGCATTTTGTTTAAAATTAACTATTGCTCCTTTGAATTGTTCAAAGACTTTTCATTAAATGTACATTTCAAACCATTTATCCTTAAAAGTGCTAAATCACAAAGAATTTATAGGGCCTAACACAGCTGAATAATACAAGAGGAACTATTATGTTCATGAGTCAATGAAAAATAAATTTGACTCAAGTGACAACACAGTTCAAATTCCTGTTGTATGGCTGGTGAACCAAGAAATATCTAAGTGCCCTGCCCAGTTTATCTGCAGGTTTTGCTGGGACTGCACACTGAGTTGATATTTCCTGAGTTCTGTATACTTAAATGAAAGACTTCTTATTTTTGAAGCAGCACATCTTGGAAATTAAGCCTCTACTCTTACATAATTTACTTTTCCTATACCCAAGTTATTTTTAGTTTTTTTTCCCTCCTATTTTTGTTATGATGAGAAGCAACACCTCAGAGAAAGTGAAGTCTATTCAATAAGATCCTGATGCCTGTGACATTTTTGACAAGTTGATTTTTTTTAAACACTGAATGAAGCACTTCCTTTGGCTGGTATTCAGTTTTATGTTTTCTATTAATAGACTATCTTCCATCTCATTTGTCTTTCAAGATCCTGTGTGTTTGTGGCTTTTTTATGTCTTTCACTGTCAGAAATGCTTTGACTGACACACAGCCCCTGTCTCAAAAACAACAGAATTCTGTCTCAAGGTGTCATGCTTTTCTTCTTACAGAAAATCCACCCAGAGATCAGCAGTTCTTATTTATAGGAGTGTTTTTTGGAACTTGTTATTAAAAATCATATGCATATTTTATGGAGATTTTCCTCTTTGTTCCATTTGTTCCATTTTGTAACTCCAAGCTGAAGCAGGCGGAACTGCTCCAGAAATAAAGCGAACATGAAGGAAATCCTTTCAAATCTCTTCAGGACATTCAAATCCATTAGACAGAACAGCTCTCACTTGAAAAAAGAATTTAAAATTAAAAATAACTACTCAGAGAAATACATTGAAGCATCATGTCTTCCCCTTTGCAACTCGTATCAAGCTCACAGTCTACATTTATCTTAGTGTGAGATATATTTTATTATTTGCAATGTTATATATCAACTATCTTTTGATTACATTTTTGATCATCAGTATTAGGAAGACTTTCTTCCTGAATGCTAGGAAATTTAAAAAACAAAAAAACCCAAGCACAAACATTTTCTTCAGAAAATTCCTGGGTTTTGCACTTGTAAACTGAAATCCTTTAACAAATGGTTTTAGGGCACTCTGTTGTAACTGCTGTGTAGTACTGCACTGACTTCCTTCTGCCTGAGGGTCTCGTGTCATTAGCCTGAGCTCCTCTTTCCCCTTACTAAGAGCTTCCACTCAGCTCCTTCCTGCCTTTTTAATTGTGCAGCCTCTTTCTGCAGCTCCCAGGATCTGCTCCAGGCTAATACCCTCAGATAACCGAAGTAGCAAAATAGTTCCAATGGGCACCCTTAAAAGTTTTCTTTCACTTCTCAGTAAGTCATAACCAGTTAGTGGTGTTGCTCGTTAAAAGTACAAGGACTATCTCCTCATTATGGCTGCAGCTTATCTAACATTGAATAGGTTAAAGGAAACTTTGCAAGAAGTCACACTGGAATTTTATTGAAATAATAAAATTAATCTTGGCAATGGAAACAAACACAACCTTTGACATCCCCATTTGAATTGATTCTTAGTCCACTACTTAAGGAGAAAAATATTTACATAAATATTTAAAACAAAATGGTCAATTCCATATGTCATGTCCATAGTTATTCTTTGAAGATACTATAACTCTTAAATAGCTTCCTACTGGATTGCTGCATGGCTTGTTGCCATTAGTCAGTTTAACATCTCAGCACTGCACAGGGGTGAAATAGAAGTACCTTCTTCCTTTTCTACTTCAAGTTGATTTATTGAATAAACATATACATAATGTTTATTTGACATTGTGAGTAGTCACAATTATCACTACTCTGCAGTTCAGAATAATTGTCAGCAATGAATAACAGCTGAGATCTATCGCATTCCTGTCCCAAGGGACTGTCAGAGACATTGTGTTCAGTCACATTGTTTAATTTGGTAGCTGCTCACTATTTAGAGCGGATAAAAAATGGCAGATGTGTTTAAGAAAGCTGAGGACTCTTTGAGACATTTGTCATGTCTTTGCACAGCTATCCCATTGCAATCTTCCTGCCAAGCCCCTGCAATGCAGAACAAACCTGAATGTCTTTAGTTACCTACATGCTGTAAGTAAAACAGCACACCACTGCCTGCAAAGCTAATTCCCATATTGTCCCTGCATTTCCTGGGACAAGGAACCATTCTGCACAAAAGTGACCAGACGCTCTCCTCTTTGCAAGACTAATAAAGTGTAAATGTGAGAAGCAGAACCTTGAACCTGTATTTTCAGGGGTGGGGTCTGATCCATTTGCAGCAGAGAGAACCCTCTTATCCCCAGCACCCTTCAGATTCCCCAAACTTCTGAATTAGGTGCTAATCAACTCCATTTCCCAGCAGATCAACAGTTTTGAAGCAGACTGCTTAAGCAGGAGAAAACCACCCCTTCAGGCAAGATATTGGTGGATATGGGCTGTTTGTTTGGGTTTTTATTTTATTTTATTCAAAATCATTAGACAGTGGCCATTGTCTCTGAAGAGGGGATGTCTCTCTCATTCCACATTTCCTAGGAGATGTCACAGCTGTGACAAGGAGGAGTTTATAATGCCACAGTTCGGTGCCTTCATAATTTATTCTCTCTGATTTTATGCTCTTTTAGTCTCCTGCTCAGCCATCCACTAACAAGCAGTGATATTAGCCAATAAATCAAAGACATCTGCTTGTCACCGCCAGATGCTTGGTCACATTGCAGCCGATTATGAGACATACAAAAGGACAATTTCATGTAGAGAGCTCTGTGGAGGTGTTCCACTGATATTCTGTTTGATAGGAGACCAGCGTGAGGTGAATGTAGTATAACTCAGTAACTTTTCTGCCTCCCAGCAATGGAAAAGTAAGCTGAAATAAAACTGGGAAGTAAATTAGGACTTCACCTTTATGACTATGTCATTTATGATCCTGCATCTATTCTTCCAGTGTGCTGGCACAAGTTGGCTTAAAAATAAATGTTCTAATTTGCCAATCTTGCATTGTGCTGGGCACAGAGAAAAAGCAGCTACTTTAATTTTCACAAAGGGCAGAAGAGGTGTTTAATATCAATTGTTACAAAGCACATCAATTTTTCATGTGGCTGTCTTGTAAAAAAACCTAGTCCATTAGCCTTATCAGTCATATGTACAACTAACATGCCCAGTGCAAAGACACTCTGATCCCTCTTTTTTGCTCTAATTTATTACAACAAATGCCATTAATGATGAGACCCAGGGACCATTCTGCAGAACGGAGAAGGAGAGGAAAACTCTTTTGCAGCAGTGCTGCTCTGGCTTTCTTCACAAACTTAAACTTTATGCTCCAGTGCTACACCACAACAGTAACTGACAAAAGATTATGGATTATTCCAATGTGCTATAAATAAAATCCATAGGAAAACCAGACAAATTGCCAAGTAAAATCTGAGTATTTCTGTTTAGGTGGAAATGGATTTAAAACAAAGCACAGCATGAGCTGATTGCTTTCTGAAGAGGATCCCTGCCTCCAAATTCTATGAGGCTACATGGCTTTAAATTCCTGTGTCACCTGCTGAAAGGAGATTCAGCCAGGTTTTCTATATAACACCATGCTTCTTTTTGGTAGTTTAATCTTCATAAAATTTAGTCTTGATAAGTTACCTGTCTTTTCCACAGGCATCTCTGACATACAATATGTGAATGTAACCAGGGTGTCACCATACCAGGGTTTTTTACTCACTCATTCTTATATATTGAAACATCAGTAGCTTTTAAAAAGGACAGATAAAAGCACTGATAGGACAGGTTCAGCTCTACAATCCTCTCTTGTATTCTGGTTTGATTTCTGCCCCTGCAAATCTCAAATTTGAATGCCTGAGAATTTCTCTTGCTGAACATGGGTTTAGCCACAGGCCATCCCAGTTCTGAGCAGTGCAGTCACAAGGACAATGACACCTAGGGAAGAACTTGTCCTGTGATGTTAACACAAGCCCAACCAGAAGCTGGCATTCAGTTTATTGGTACATTAACTACTACACCCTTCAGTGACTAGAAAATGTAAGCATATGAAAGAAGTGGTATTAATTTTTTTCTTCAATATTCTAATGAATCATCTTTTAACCACAGCTCCAGCCAGAAGCATTTCATAGTAAAATGACAGCCTTATCAGTAATGCACCACGAATTTTCACTATAGCAACACTAGACAAAAAAAGTCACTTGATTTCCTGGAATGAAGTGATTGACATGTACCTTTTGTTTTAAGAAGCACTTACCTATGGCAGTTTTCATCCTATCTTACTGCAGATTTACATGTCAAGCCAAATGATCTGCAGAAAAAGAAGAGCAAAATTACGAACAGGCATAATATCAGGAAGAAAAAACAATAGTGTGCTTTTTTATAAAAAGTAAAGCAGATAATAGGGAAAACTGCCGGGGACCACCTCTAGGTTTGATAAATCATCTGGTACAGTCCTCAGATGTGAAATCTGAGCTATACTGCCCTGCTTTAAGTGGCTGAAATCTTACAGAACTCACCAATAACAATGAGTCTCAAATCCTTTTTTTGCATCTAGATTTTCAAAAAGATTTGAGGAATCTTAGAGAAGCATCCAGGAACTATGTTCTATGCCCTATAGGATCATGCTGTATAGAACATATAAAAGAATAACTCTCTATTAAAAGTCTGCTGCTTTCATTACAGAACATGAGAAGCAGATCTCTCATCACCAAGTATTCCCTGCATGCAGCTCCCCTGGCACATTCCCTTTTAAAACTGAAACCACTCCTTTCTACTATTAAATACTAAAATTGCAGCCTCTAGGTTACACTTGAATTTCCAAATATACACTTGGGAATATACATGTAGAGATATTTAGATGGAAAACTGCAGCTAACACCTGTTTGCTGATTGGTCCAACATCTAACTGAGAACTGTTATCTGTCCCTACAAATATCATAGACAAGCACCTCCCTTGCACTAAATTCTGAAATTTAAAACATGACCACATCCACCATTCTTTTTCTTGAAAACAGTTGTCAGAGAAATGTTCAGGAAAACATTCAGAGTATTAAGCTCAGTCCAGAATATAATGTATGGTTCAAAATAATGAGTTAGTTTTAATGTGACTGATCAGTTTTGATGTTGTAACAGTCACAAAGCAAAAAACTGTGGACGTAGTGTCTATATAGCAGTGATGAAAGCTGGTAAGATGGAAAAAAGTGTAAAAGAAAGCACTAATACACAGAACAAGTGCATAATTATTAAATAGATACTAAAATGTGGTCTTAAGAATGAAAGGATTAGACACAGAATGAGCTTAAGTATCTGTCAAGTTGTTATGAAAAATGAGAAATTTTAACAAATGTCTTGTTCCTATAGCCCAAGATGTACACTGCATATGAACCACTGGGGGAATTATGTTCTTATGAACCTTGAACTTTTGGGTAATTTGGGGCTGGATATCAATTCATCCTTCTACAAACAGTCACAAACTGTGGAGCGTGGTTCCCTGCCATGGCCACAAGAAGCCATAACTGTGGCTCTCCTGGATTGAAACCTACTCCTGGTTTTACTAACAAGCAACTCAGGGCAGTGAATTCACTGGGGGAGGCTAACTGGAGATACTCCTGGAATGTGTGGGTTTATTTTATTTTCTAAATTACTTGAAGACATTAAACATTGGTTGTCCTGAGGGTCCTTGTCAGAGAATATTTTGTGAAACTCTTCTCACTTTTTCTTGAGTAACCCTTGTCTTCTGAAGATATGCCTTTCAGAATTAACAACTGATGTACAAGTTACTCACAAGATGTTTATTAAAAACTTGCCTTTTTTCCTCTCAGTATGTCTGATAGCTCCTGCAGTAATTTGAGCACAATCTTTCCAAAAGAATTATTTTCTACCCATTTGCAACATTTTTTCAAAAGTACTAGTAGCCTCCTTTGAGTAAAGAAACAAATCATTTTTTTTATTATTGTTTGCTGGAATTAAGAGCCTTTTCATAAAGATAAAAGGGCCTTTTGAAAGGTCTAGTTCTCCACATAAAACCTCTAAATATGCTTGCTCATTAGGAACTTGAATAGCTTCCATGAACTCCATGGGACAGCAGATATATTTAAAATCAATCTTTAAAAATGTATGAGTCATTCAGTGAAAAGGATCAACATAAAACAAGAACTGTGATAAAGGTCTCCTTTTTTCACCAGGGTCTGAGATTTCCATTGCTATGTTGTGTTAAAAAAAAAATTCGGTTTTTTTATAGCAGCTGAAGTATGCTTTAAAGAATCTGCTTTAGCTTTTACAGCAAATTCTGATCTCATTTGTAAGCAAAGAACTTGGAATTAAATATGACCTATTAAGGTAATAGTAGAATTCAGAGTGGGTTATTTTATCCTGAATATTTGTCTTTTAGAAGGCAACCACTTGTGCAGATCTCAATTGATCTGTTTATGTTTGAGTTTAAGCATTTGGCCAAGGAGTCTGCAGCAGCAGGATCTGCAAAGGCTGAAGAATTAAGTGAAAAGAAGACTTTAAAAGAATGAATTCATCATGAATATGTTCTCCTGCTGCATGGTGGCTGACTGCCAATAATTAGAGACAAAAGATGGGAGTCTGGGACTTTAAAACAGAGACCAAATATGGTTATTGTTAAATAAATCAGAGGAGTGAGGTGATTTAATGGCTTTTTAATGATCCTAATGTTTTCAATTTTAATGAGTCCTTTTACATCAACTTTAATCATTTTATAAGACTGAAAAAATGTCTGCATTAGTTTGGGTTTCTGTTCAGCACCCCACAAGGCATTATGCAGGAGTGGCTAACATGAGTCAGCTTTCATAGGAGGAAGCCTAGACAACAACTGTTAACTTTATTTGGGAAGATGATACATTAGCTACCAATATACTAATTTTTTTTTTTTTTTTTTTTTAATCAAAGGAACCATTTCACTGCTGTGCAAGAATTCACTTCTGTATACTCATTACTACTGTGAAATTGAATTAAATCTTTTCAGCATTATGTACATTTAAAGTGAGCTACTTCAAGTATTAAAACTGAATATGAGCTGCTGCATCTCTTAAAATTCACAGATAAAATAACTTCAAGTCAGATAAGAATCTTTCAGAGTAGACCATCTACTTCAGCAAGGTCTCTCTCTTCCCTGCAGCTTTAGTAGTTGGCTCAAAGCCTGGTTTCCCCTCCTGGATTCCCCTCCAGGGAAGTGCTGCTATGGCAGAGTGCAGCTCTGAGCTGGGGACACAGGGGCAGAAAGCAGGGAAGAGGATCCAACCCCAAGCTGTTCAAGCAGTTTATTTTACCAGTGCTCACACAGAGGATTCAGTGGTGGCAGCTCAAGACACAAGTGCTCTCCCCTCAGTTACCCCCCAGCACTGAGCCCATGCTCCTTCTGCTGGCCATCCCACCAGCAGGAGATTATTGTAGGAAAATATTTTACAATTCCTGATTATATTAACTTTTCTATTATTTCCTGTATCTTTTCCCTGAGGCAAAAGAAACTTCAGTCCCAGAGAAACTTAATTTCTGGTCTCCAGCAGAGGAAACTCACAGTACAGTTGAGTCACAACAGTAACATAATAAACTGTTTCTTCCAAAAGCTCTATTCTGAATCTCTCATGGATTGAATCTTCACTTAAGGCAAGAGTATGTTTCAGTTAGGGCAATAACAAAACATCAACATATTATTTTAAAAAAATATTATTAAAAGTAATCTGTAAAACCACTATAAAGTTACATTGCCCTAACTATTTTTTTTTTTTCTAGGAGAAACAAAGAGGAGAAAGGATACCAGAATAGCTGTCCTAACCCCCTGCATGTGGTTACCTCTCAAACAGAGCAGGAAGTGAATTTCTATAATGCCAAAACAAATTTGAGGATACAAATACTAGGTTCACTGCTTTTTTTTTTGTTTTGTTTTGTTTTGTTTTTTTTTTTTTTTTTTTTTTTTTTTTTTTTTTTTTTTTTCTGTTGAATTCTGGGTTTGGAGCTTTTAATATTTATGACTTCAAACTTCTCCAGCCATGCTGGCATAGATCTCAAGTATTCTCTTCCTCAAGCCAAGGACTTGGGTTACATGACCCCAAGTATTGTGAATTGTACAATAAAATAATGAATGAGACATTTGGGGGTCTTGTTATTGTTAGGAGCAGCAGTGTTCTACACATTCCATGGATGTTCTTCTGTTGAGGAAATACTTGAGAAATTCTTGTCTAGTCCATTTTCATGGAGTTTCATTCACTATGTATTGTTTTCCTTATATGTGCACATTTTAGATTTCTGAAAAGCTGGAAGAGAGTTTAGGTTCTTTTATCTTATTTTCACTTACCAAAGCACTGTCAACATCAGTTAAAAAGCTGACTAATACAGAAAATATTGAGAAAAATGTTTAAGCCAGCTAACATTTACATACATACTTAGATACCTCAGAATTGATGTGTTTCTCTTTGAAGAATGTTCATGAGTATAGCAACATATACACATTTATCCAGCTGTTAAAATTTCAAGTACAACATATTAAATTCAGTATTCATTTTCTCTAAAATATAACACCCCAAAAATGCACTTCTAACTACACTTTGACTCCCCACAACCAATTTTGGAGCAGTAATCAAAGCCTAATTTATTAGTAGCAGGAAATAAATAGTAACAGCTCTGTATTAGAGCTATCAGAATCCCAGTGAGGAATCCTAGGTTTAGTTATAGAGAAATCAGTCTGAAAGTTGCCAGCTGGGGGGATCAGTGAACATGAACTGACAGCCTCTCTCAGCCTGACTGGAAGGAAAGGGGGCCTGGGGATGGAAACAACAGTCCTGAAATGTGGAACAGCCTGAGCAAGGACTGTGGGAAGAGAATCAATCAGGCAGACTGGTGGGAACCCTGGGCTTAGCAGGAATACTGAAGGAGCAGGATGAGGAAGATACAGCAGGGAAGTTCTTTTCAGTGAGAACAGATTTTATGCCAAGCACAGAAGGGCTTGGCTGTGTGGGTGTCAGGATGAGAGCAGCCCTCTGTGTGTGCTGCCAGCACAGAGCCAGGGTTCTCCCAGAGCAGACACAGTACTGTGTGGCTGCTGCCCTCTCCTCCTCACCTGAGCCATCACAAACAAAAAAAAAAAAATTCTTACTTTATTAAGAGCCTTGAAGTGAGATGGTTTGGCCCCCAATCAGTTTTTGCTTCAGAAGACACATCAAACATTTAATTGTGGATTAAAAAGTGGTCATGAAATTACATCAAAAATTGGAGAAAACAACCAACTTCAGGGGCTGGGACAATGCATTTGATTTGCATTGATTTTATCCCATTAATTGCCTTGGTAAGTAATTGACTTCAATAATTTTTGAATTTATCCATTTCAAGAGTTATTATTTCAAGTAATCTAAACATGTGAAACTTCTTATGTGATTGCATGTTGAACTTTAATCTGCTACTAGGTAAAAAAAAAAAATAAAGCCAGAACACAACCAAACAAGAAAACCAGCTTCTTCAAACCAAGAAATACTCCATCAAAACTGAACCCTCCAGCATGGCCTTACAAAACAGTTTACACCTTTTATAAGCCAATGTATTTCAAATTAAATAAAGTGTAATTATAAAGAAAAATATATTTATCTACATTGTCAGTTTCTTGAAAAATCATTAGATTTTAGCTAGCATTATTGTTAGATTTTTCTCACAGAAATCTCTGGTACCTATACACTCTTTTTATATATCTTCTATGTTAT
Source organism: Muscicapa striata striata (assembly GCA_030060385.1). Classification (NCBI taxonomy): domain Eukaryota; kingdom Metazoa; phylum Chordata; class Aves; order Passeriformes; family Muscicapidae; genus Muscicapa; species Muscicapa striata. The sequence goes on from JAREIS010000049.1 coordinate 1,819,999, forward strand.
CCCAGACATGTAATTCCATTGTGAAAATCAGAAAGTACCATCTTCATAGTTCTATATTCACCCAAATATCTTCAATGATTTTGTGATATTCACCAAAATCTTTAGACACATGTGGTATTATTCAAGTACTACATACACCTTTCTTTTTTGCAAGAAGGTAATGCAAATTTTGTGTTCCTGAGTTATATGTGTAACTATCCTTGTTCTTCTAAGTGCTATCTCAGCTGTTGAAACCACAGCCAAATTAAAATAGACAATTTTCCATCTGCTTTTCATATGGTAATAGTTCATTTCTGAGAATACAGAAAGTATAGGAAGCTAAAACTTATTTATGTAGCTTAATTTTGAATATTTGAATACATTCTAAATTTCTGAAAGAAGGTCATAAAAGGGTCATTAAAAACAGACCTGAGAAACTAATGCAGTCACTGGCAACTCTGCAAGGGAGTTTCTGTAAGGTACTGAAAAGGTGCAGGCTTGTTTTAGCTCTAATTTCCAAATGCACCATCATCTTTTTTACAAGTTCATGAGATCACAAATCAGCTTTCTTCTTGAAACTATTTTCTACCAAGACAAATAACGATTATAGGCAAAAAGAAATACCTAAAGGTTAGTGGTACTTTGATTTAATGTATAATTACACAGATCTGCTATCTACATGTGCTGAAAGTAGACATCAGCCAATATAATGACAGCATCAAATGTAAAGAGTCAGGTAATGCTCTCATTGAACTATTGAACCCAATTCAGTTGTGTACCCAGACACGTTAAAACTTTTCCTACAGTGGTTTCTTCTCTATTTGCATGTCATTACACTGTTTAGTTCCATATTCTTGCTTCAGTGTTTATTACTCCACTTAAAAAAATTTCTTTAACCCAAACCGCTTGGTTAAGTGCCACAAATGGAACTATTCCTCAGGCACATATTGCAGGATCTATACCAGAAAAAAAATACATAATCATGTCATTCCCAGAGATTTAACCCACCAAATTAGTTTTGAAAACAGTCTCACTAAGGGTCCAAAATTTGCATTCTGTATTTACTAGAACTGACTTTAAATAAATTGTTCTGCAAGAAATCCTGGCTATGAACTCCTGCAGATGAAGTATTCCTGAAAAGGAATGCCGAATGGATACCCAAACAAATTCCATTTAATGTCATTATACGTTTGTACCTAACATCGACACTGTAGGCACAGAATGCTTGAAAGGAGGTGGGCACATGTGTTCAATAGGCATGGAAATGAGCTTGCCATTCCAGATGGGAGGATGTGGGAATCATTTGATGTATTCTTACAGATGGGCTCTAAATAGCTTTAAGTGTCTAAATACCCGTGAATAAGTAAAAAGAAAACGGTTAAAGGCAAACCCAATTGTTGCAACAAGGCCACTCCTGTTCAGCTCTAGTTTCCTACCCCAGGAGAGAGAAACCAGGCAATTACAGATACAGCAGATTTTCCAGTATCCCATTTCAGCACCCTGCCATTGCAATATCATTGACTTCATCCCTGCACACAGAAAGATAAAACAAGTCCTTAAAATGATTTTACTAATGGACCAGCATCTCAAAATCTGTGAAATACAATCAGCTCATCAATCATTCGCAATCATTATTTTTTATATCTTCTATAAAAGGAAATGAAAGAGTAGATTACCAAACTCTATATCCATGCCTCCCCTATTCTGCCTAGTACTGCATTAACAGGCCCTGACAAATGGCACACCAGCAACTCCTGAACCAGTGACACAAGTGCAGTGATAAGCCACATAAAATATTCATAACTGGAACTTTAGATGCAGGCAGATGCCCAACAAGAGCATACAAGCTTTATCAGGAATCATTGAGAGATTGAAAGCATACCTAAAGGATTTATTAAAGCAATCAGAGAAGCCTCTACTCAGTCACCATGATTGCAATGAGTTTATGGCCATGTATTTAATCTCCCTGCTTTGTAATAGATAAGTTATGCTTTCTTGTGATTTGTGCACAAAGAGTTTTCTCACTCTTTTCTAGCACTATAAAAATCAGAACTACCATTTCTGCCTTGCTAAGTGAAGCATTAATAGGAAAGCCAGCAGCAAGATGGAACATGTAATAAATATGAAGGTTTAACATTATAAAGCTTTATATTTCACAGAATATAGTCCTAGATTATGAGATAACATTATTACCTTTTGTTATAGGAAAAAGTCATTTGATGACAGGGATTTCTTTTTTTAGTCATTATATTCAGGGACACCAGAATTCAACCAAAAAAAATGGTGCAAATGTACCAATGTTAAACAGTTGTCTTAACAGCAATTAACCAAACACAACAACACACATCACTTCACCTTTTACAGAGAAGTGCATTAAAAAAAGTATTTTTAGTTCATAAAAAATAAGCTTGAATTAAGGTCAGCTAGCAGGAAAACTTACTGAAGGAGAGAAAAAGCAATTTCTAATTGAAACAAAATAATAGAAGCAAGCAATTATACCAAAACTTGAGTGTGTACATATACAGAGAGCTTACACTAATGTAAATAAACCCTTCTACAAAGATGTGATATGTTCTTATTTGACACTGACCATTATAAGCACTGGAGAGCTGAGCTTGTTAATATATCCAAAAAACAGAATACACTTTTTTCTCTCATTTTGACTTACTGCCTACAGCTTCTTGTAGTTTGCATTGACCTTTCCTTACGGAAGCCTTGGAAACATCAGCTGTGCTCTGGAGCCATTCAAAATATTTCACATGCAGAACAGACCTGACAGACCTTGGCTTACCCGCTGATTTTGCAAGAACTATTGAAAAACTCTTCCTTATTTTGGATCATTTTTCTCTTCAACAAAATCAGTGTGCACATAAGCAGCTTTCAAGAGTTTTCTGATAGAAAAAAAAAAAAAGCATTGCTTCATCGTGGAGATGAAACTACACAGAATGCAGGATTTGTTACAAGAACTATACTGTTATCATCTTATGTTTCTTTTTTTTTTTTCCTTAATCTGGCAGAAGCCCTGTTTCCCATTGTCAGTGGATGTCATTAGCAAAAATTTGCTTCTTTTTTATTTAGAAATGTGCACATGAGTCTTGCACACTTAACATGAAAGAAGGGACCTCCTCAGCCATGGAAGGACTCCTCAGTAGATACTCATAAATGCTGATTTTTTTAATCCACTGTTTTTGTCCAGAAAAATGGCAAAAAAAAAAAAATTAAAAAAATTAAATGCTTAGACATAGTTCAGATCACATGAATTGCCCATAGTGAATTTAACATCTGTCTTTCACTCCCACTCTTTGCTACACCTTTGTTATAACTCAAAGGAAGAGAGGTCTGGTGGTCTGATCAAAGGACAGTATCACATACTTGCTGAAATGGGCATTTATCCAAAATCAGTTCTTACATAGAAACTATGAAGATTTTGCATTAGGTGAAAACACTTCCATGTAGAGTAATTCCAAATATTTTATTACAAGTACTCTATACCAGCTATAAGTGCATAACAAGACTGAAATTTCCCCAGGTATTTAATATCATAAGAAGATCAAAGCAACTCCTTTAAAAAACTTAAAGAACATAACCATTACCTTTGTTCTACTGCACTTACATTCATGCTTCTTCATTCACACTAAAACTCTGAACTATTGAACTATTTCAGACTGCTGAAATATTTTGCAACATACCATTTTTTTTTCTCTGACAAACCATAAAAAATAAAAGCTTTCTTTCTCTGCTGACCCTGAGACTTTAGTGTGTTTAATACATGTTATTCACGAGTGTGACATATGCAAAACCATTTCCTAGTCAAAACAAAACCATCTCTCCTACCCACCTCTATTTTTTTCTAGAACAGAAAAGTCTTAAAGAAATTCCAAGATCTTAGCAATGAAGAGACCATTTACTTTGCATTCTGCTCCAAAAGAAACAGAATGCATAGTGCAGAGAGGAAAATGAAGACATGAAATGGTGGCTTGGGAAAGTTTACAATTCTGTTACTGCTGTACAAATATCCCTGGGTTCTAATCATCCAGATCTGTTGTTTTAGTTTGTCTGGTACTCAAAACCCATAATTTTGTTCTAAACTTTCAAACTGAATAAAACAAATGCAAAGAACAAGTCAGACACAGTCCAAGAGTTTCACAGCTTCCTCCTCAAAATAAAAATTAATCACAATTTGCAAAATTTGTTGTGAATGAAAACATATGTAGATGCTCTTCAGAGTTCTTGCATGAACAAAATCCACTTTCATCTACCAATCTTTTAACAACAGATATACAAGTGACAGTGCAGTAATTTTTAGCCAATGCCTAATGAATCCATAACTGTCCATCACCCAGTGAACTTAGAAACTTTGTAAAGTTGTAAGGGTTAAACTGTCTTGGAGAATATTTTACAGGTTCAGAAAAACCTCAACCTCTTTTATGTTTTAACTGTAGCCCACATTAAAAGGTTTTATTTCAAATCAGAACTCTATATCTAACAGAGAAATTGTTATATGAAGACAAATTTTCATGTTAAATGAATAATAAATTATAGGTTATGTGTCTCTTTGATTTTAGAGGATGCATAATTTACAACAATAAATAATTAACATATCAAAGGATTCTAATTTAACTGATGCCTTCAGCACCAGCGCAGCCGAAGTAGAAAACATTTTGTTTGGTGCTTTTAATCCATATTTTTGGTGGAGATGAGTAGCTATATATATGTAGTTATTATGTTTTCCAATATGTAATTTTTGCTTATCACTTAAAAGTATTAATAGATATCAGAAAGTTCAATTTCTGACATATGATCTGTAAGCATGCTGCATCAGAGGGAAAAAAACAAGCATAATAAGCAGTGTGCTGTTATAAACAGCATTTCAGCCAGAAATACTTAATGCAAGCTTTATTTTTAAGTGGTGTTAAACTTTTCATTGGGTGCCTTTAAAGGCAGCTTATAGATGTAGCAAAAAGTCATTTTCATAGAAAATGGCTCATATTTGTGTCCTTTCTTTAGGATAACATCCATGCCTTCACCTAATTTCTTTGTATCAGACAAGACCAAGAATGACTTAAGAGCAAGTTTTTTTCTCACTATTCCATAACTGTAATTCAAGCAACATTCAGGCAAATAATTCCAATTATTCAAGTAATGCTGCTGCAAAATGGGTGATACAGACATCTCTGGAGAGGAAGCCAGGCTAGACCAGAGCTGCTGAGATAAAGCTCTGCAAAACCCACACCTCAGAGCCTACCAAGGAAAGCCAGGACAGCCCTTCCTAGAAAGCACCAGTTGGGTTACAGAACAAGCCCTGAACTCACATCATCCCTGGAGCATCCCTCAGGTGTGAAGAAACACCTGAGCCTTCCAGAATAGCTCCTCCTTTGTCAGTGAGAGCATCCATGGCATCACTTCCAGCACACACAAAGAAAATGTTTTCTCCTTGAAGACCACAATCATCCTGCAGCTGTTGTGACTGCAGCTTACGGTTACACAGAGGGTCATTTTCAGCAGGCTGAGCCTATTGCCAGGTTTATAACCAAACCCAACAATAAACCAGTAACTCATTGATGAAGATGCAATGGAGCTCTCATGGTTTGCTTCCTTTGAGAGGGCTAGGGCACCTGTCCCTTGTAAGAGAAAGGATTACAACAAAAGATAAACACCTGTTGGATCTGTGAGAAAGCTTGGCACAAGAGGTGTTTCCTTCTCTGACCAATGAATCTCTTCTATTTTGTTTTGCATGAAGTCTCTTATTTAAAGCTATGGTTTTCTTCAATAAATTGCTCTTTCTTGCACCATGCAAGAGGGGTCATGTTGTTGTGTTCACTCACCGCTCTGTAACCCAGAGGAAAGTGTGACTGAATAGTCCTGCATTTCTCAAAGTCCTTGATCTTGAATATCAGCCTCTGTGAGGTCACAGGAAGAATAAAAATTGTGCAAAAGACTGAAAAGAAAAATCTACAGTAGTTTATGTTAAATATATATGTACACACGCACAATTTGTAAAAAGTGTTTGCTTTGGAATTCAGAAGGCTGCCTAATAAAAGCATTTGGTTCTTTTTCTTAGAGTAAGTGTTGTGGTTGGAATAAAAAGTGCTGTTCAGCTGCAAATGGCAGTCAAGCACCTGAGTTCAAGCTGAGAAAAGAGAAATCAAACAAATGTGCAATTACAAAAAACAGATATAATTTTCACACCCAGAAAAATACACATAAAAAGATTTATGTCAATGGAACAAAGATTTTATCAAAAATGTTTGCATGGAGAGACCCTTAATTATAACCATGATAAGGAAAGCGTCTCTGCAATCCAGTTGTAATCACACAAAGCCTTATGAAATACAGCTTTAAGAAGGAAAGTTAAAAGGCTATGGTCTAACAAAAATTAGTAGTTATGTTTATTTTCTAACACACAAGGTTTATCAATAGCATGATTGAAGATCACCAGAGAGCAGTGTTAAAGTGTCTCAAATTGTATCCAGAATTATAACTTGTTTTCTCCTTTAAGCACACATTATTTTTGACTTTACTACATATTATAAAAAGACCCAAATTTAGCACAGTATAGCAGGGCAAACACTTAATGAGTCAATTCCTATGCAAATATTTCAATAAATCAAAATGGACTTAAATCCCAGTGTGGTCATTTTTGCAGTTACTACACCTGCATATTTGATTCCTATTTAAGAATAAGGGGTCATTAAGCACTTTGTATCCATATAACAACATGTATATGCTAATTATGCATTTACTTTATCCCAGTCCAATGACAGCAGCACCTGGCTAACAGGTTCAGGCAGCAACATAATTTTGCCTTGTAGTACAGAGGATTCATCAGGATGTAAACTGCATTCAGGTCCTGACAGGAGTCCTGAGAAGTCTGAAAACACTTTCTACATGTATTTTCACCAGCATTCAGAGCTAGCTGAAGAGCAGGGTGTGTATGGGCCATGCTAGAATGCAGACACCAGAACATCAGGTATTGTTCAATAACGTGTTGTTTGTTTGGGGTTGTTTAATGACCTGTGATTTGGTACAATTCCCTTTGTGTGAATGGAATGAGTTTCCATGCCCAAGATCTCAGCAGTGAAGCTGCAGGGCTGTTTCAGTGAGTTTCCCTTTCTGGAATGGCAGCTCAGAGCACTCAGCTTGCCCTTTATCTTTAAAGATTCTTATTTGTCTACTGTTTCACGGCAAGCAGTTCTGATGAATAGTGCAATTAACCTTTCCATTATTAAAACAATTAATTGCAAAAATTAAAGACATGACAAGGGCTAAATACTAATGCATAAATTATCAGGTTCAGGAATTGTAATTATTAATCTCTGTACACTAATTGTGAAATAAACAAAGAGGACAAATTGTATTCAGAAGTCAGTGCTGGAATTGATGGTCATTTGTTTTTCTTGTAAAAAGAGAAATGACCATTTTGCTTTTGACATACAGAATTAATCATAGCAAGCTTTAAACCAGGGTGTTTTTTTTCTCTTGTGAATTATGTAGGATCAAAAAATATCTAAAGTTGAGTTTTGTTTCTACAGCAATGTAAGATTACATCAAAGAAATTTACATGTCAATATAAAAATATGGGCTAAACTACTCCTGCAGTGAATCTCCACTACATTTTCATTTCATGTAGCTATAATTTCACTAAATATGTTTTGGAATTCTTGTAACAATGTAATATTACAACGTTACAAGATAAAACATTAAAAAACCCCACATATCAAACACATGGCCATATAACCCTTGATGATCAATAGCAGCAATGAAGTTTTTCATCTGTGGGAGGAGTACCTGCCTCAAACACGGGAAGGTGTGTTACTGAAGGTGTGTTTGTTGGGGAAGCAACACAGATAGACCTAGTCAAGAAATGTTTGGGGTTTTTTTTTCCTATGGAAAGTGTCAACATTTCAACAGTTTCATAATCTTTCACCTTAAAGGCAGGGATATAGCTATGAAGATTAATATTGACCCATTGTTTTGTGCCAGAAATAATGAAAATAACATCCAACTTTAATCATGTTTACTGCCCTCAAGCAGTTCTCCTGTCTCCTAGGCCTCCTTCTCCCCCCATTCCCACTAAAAGTACACTTTTCCTTAGAGCAGGACCACCTTCCTCTGAGTCATTGCTTTAAAAGGTGTGATGCTGGGTGCATTTAACAGGTTTCAGATGGTTTCATCAATTAAAAAAAACAACAAACTCAATCAAAACCAGAGAAATCAGCAACAAAAGCAATCCCAACCAAAACAATCCCCCCTCCACAGAACTCCATCATGTAAAGGCACAATTATACAACTTCAGGTAAGTTAGTTGTCTCTATAAAGTATCTATGCAGTACTTGATGCAGGAATATTTAGACTGGGAGATCTATGAAATCCAGAAGTTGGATAATGATGATGTTAAAACCCACAGTGCCAGAGACCTTTAGCACTAAAGAAAAAGCTTCAAAGAACAGTCAGTGTGCTGAAGGAAGGACATTTTGCTGGGAGAAGGACATCATCCCCTCACACCTCTGGAAAGAAAAGCAGATTTTTTGCTTTGAAACCCGGTCCCACTTCACACAGTATTTATTTTTGCAGGTCACCTTTGGTCCCACACACAACTCCAGTGTCAGTGACTGGATTACTCATACTTCACTGAAACCATGCCACCTACACAGAAAAAAAAAAGTATGAGAAATTCTTGAAGAACTGTCAGGCAATTATCAGCTGGCTCACACTTGGCCTTGTAGCTGGCCAGCTGACTCCAGAATCTCATGTCCTGATAAGCATTGTGGCATGCTTAAATAATGAGTTTACAACCTAATTTTCACACTGTCAGTTTCAAACCAAACAAACAGCTCTAGATATCAGATCACTGAATTTTTCAACAAGTGCCTTGTTTCACAAGTACCATGGTTTTGGCAGCAATACATTGATGAGGAAACTACTCAAATAATCAGTCTCTTAGGAAGTGTCAAGGCATAGGGGGCATGTGCAGGATCTCCAGAACCACTCACCCCTTGGTAAGGCAGCACAACTACAGTCAAAATAATAACAAAAATCAAGGCATCATTTTACAGTGCAGTGTGTGGGACCAGTAAATGACATTATTTTTATAATCACCTTTTCACAAGGACAGTATCACGGACAACATTAATTGATAATAAATTCTGAATTATTAGACCAAAGTTCTGCCAAATCCTCTTTCATAGCTTCTCATTCTTTTGATTACTTTGTTGTCTGTACACTGTTACAAAATTTGCATTTATTCATGCCAAGGATACAGCTAAAAAGGGCAATGGTACAGTACACATCCTGAAAACAGCCATATCACTCATAACGAGGTACAGTTTAGACATAATCCAAGAGTTAATTATAAATGTTTGTGCTTCAATGTCAATGCAGGAAAACATAATCTTGTTACAATATAAAAAGTTATTATATAATGGCCTTTCCTAAAATACAGTTTACTAGAGCATAGCAGGTGGCAGACAGAAGGCTGAAAACTGTAACAAGCAATTACATTACAGAATTTTTTCCCTGCAGTTTCATTAGCTAAATTTCTTCCTATTTTAATCTCATCTTTTTAATAATGTGTCAGGACTGACACTCCAGAGGACATGAGACTCAGAAAGGTCATGGTTGAAAAAATGCATCTATTTAACTTTTCTCTTCAACTAGCTTTAAAAATTAATTTATCTGATTGCTCAGGCTATTATATAAAATTTGTTGGATTTTGTGTATTACTAATAGGTACCTTCCTGTATTTTTACTCACTATTGTCTAAGTGAGGTTTTTCTAATTCTTGCTGATGGCTGATTAAAGAAATAATAAAACAGTGACAGAAGTCAATTCTGCAAAGTTCCCACAAGGCTCCAAACAGATCTGGAGTTAAAGAGAAGGAAAGCATCAGAAAGGTTTTCAAACACATTATTGGGGTACAGTATTATTTTAATAACTCACTTCACTTCCACACCACATACCCACACATTTAGCAGTGTTGCCAGCCCAAGAAAGGTGCCTTAAGCATATCCAGCAAACAAAGGAGCAGAACTTATCAACTCATTACTTTTCAGGTGCTCAGGCAAATAGATGAATTTCCTATCAACTCATAACATAGAACAACTACAGAAAATAGGTCAATTCTAAAATATCTTAATGAAAATATCTTAAAACTTTTTCAGTGTTTGGTGAGGTTTGTAGAGACCTGGGGAAAAAATCAATTAAATGAAGCATCTCTAATTTTTTTATTTTCATTTTTAACCCTTTTTCAATTTCATAAATCCTATATGTATCTTGCTTCCAAAGCTACTTTTCAGAGGATCAGAATGGTTACATTTTTGATAGAGAAATTAAACTTCTGAACGATTTGATTTATCTTTGGTGCAATACTAAGGCATATATAAAGGCTGAGTTTAATCCCAAATAAATCTATATTAACTATGATGAAGACAATGAAATTACAGTATTACATGAATGAATGGTGAGAACTGACCTTGTTTTACAGAGTTTTATAAGGAAATATTGACAGACATTCTGACTACTAGGAAGTAGTTCCCTAACTATTAGGGGTTGCAGCAGTCAAGAGAATTAGTCAGTAGAGGAAAAGAATCAATGTCACAAGACAAGGCCTTGTTTAATTTAGAAAAAACATTCACCCATCACCTTTTACACTTGAGATGCAAAGTATTTCCCTGGCATTGAAGTTTCGTGCATGCCCTTGGTTTCATGCAAGTTTGGAAAGAATTATCAGTGGACTATTTCATTTATCCCTCCCAAGATACACTAACCCAGTGAATTCAAATATGCATATGTTTTGGGTCTGTAAATTAATTGCACTGTTCTCATGGAGCAACATGTTACTGAATGTGTTAAAGCCAAGCCTGCCATGGATGCTGTTTGTGGCCCCTTGGGTGCTCTGCAATTTAGTAAGTATAGCTCACTGTATAGAAGTGACATAAATAAGAAATAAATTACAGTACATTTACTGCAGCTAGTGCACAATTTTTCCTTTACATTCCAAAAGTAGATCAGTTCCCCTGAGCTGTACAAGTTATAGATAAGAATGGGCTAAAACTTGCAGATTTCACATTTGCATATAATACTTTTCAAATTATTAAGCCTTGCCTAGAGACTTCAGTCACTTCAGTCTTGCCCAAATCTCAAGTAAATGATGAGATTGAAGAGATTACAACTGTCACCTTCTTTTTTTTTTTTCTGGTAAAATATTCATATTTCAAATCTTGGTTATCTTTGCATACAGTTCAATGATATATTGTCCTGCCACCCACTAATCAAAATTTGGGAAAAATATGAATCTCCCTAAGTCAAGCATATATTTCTCTTGTATTGCATAGCACAGTTTGTTCCAGTTAAGGAGATGGTGCCATTATAAAAACTTCAGTTTTTAAGGGGATACTAAAATGATCTATAAAATTTTGCTCTAGAACGAAACTTACAGTGCAAGGTTATTAGGTCAGAAATCTTTTTTTCCCTTTCAAATGGCATGATTCAAAAAGACAAAAAACAAATGGACTTTTGGAGTTGATATTTCAAAAAGTACTTTGTACCATAACTTCTGTGGAAAACTTGGAATTCCATTTCTTTAATTCCCCATCTTGACAATTCTACCTCATCACTCAATCATTCCCATGCTCATTCTTAACATGGTAATTAAAACTGTATGAAGATGAGTGAGAATGAAAAGTAAGAACAAAAAAAAAGACATTTGAGTGCTTTGTTATCTTCCCTGACTCAGTTAAGTACATGCTCATTACTACTGAACACTGGCTTCATTTCCTCCTTTCCCATGCAGTTTGATTGGCTTTTTCCTTTCCCTTCCCTAGGCCTCTCTTGCAGATCCCTGCTCTTCCCATTCCTTTTTCATGCTCTCTCACTGGGCAAGGAGGGTCTTTCATTCAAGTGACTCAAACTTCATCTGAGTCCCTGCTACAACAACAGAAATTTTTGGAGCGGCTGCTACAGCCTGGACCAATCCCACACTCCTTCCTCCGTGGGGAAGGAAAGCAAAGGATAAATCCCCAACTAGCTCCCAGCCCTGTAGGCAAGGTGACACTGCAAATTCCCACCTACCAGGACACAGGGAAAGGGATGCCCATCCCAAAGAGGAAGCTTGTAACCCTTACAGCTCTTGGTGACATTACAGCAGACCAAGGAGGAAAGAATGAACGTCTTCATCTCTTATGGCTGTGATAATTACTCTGGTTTTTGAGGGGCTTTGTTTTTGAAGCATAATTAAAAGACAGTAATAACTTCTCCTTTGAAAAGTTTCTAAAACCTCCATTGCCCTGGCAACATCTGCTGAGAGCACTTGGAAAAGAGACTCACATCAGAATTGCACTTCTGATAGCTGATGCACTTGCCAACTTTGAAAATCCACCTGAGTAATGAACTGTTGCTTTCTAATTGATGCCTTCTGTTTCCCTCACTTCTATTCATTTTCCTCTCTATAGAAAACCAAGAACATTTTTATGCCCTTTTTTCACCTTAAGTTCTTTTCTGAATAAATGGAAAATATTTTCAACATTTGAAAGTGTTGTTTTGTTGTTGTTTTTTTTTAAATAAAACTAAGGAGACGACTAGAGCTCATGGACATTTGATATTGCAACACTCACTCTAAACTGATCTACCAATAAATACAGCAACCAAGCAAGAAAAAAATCAAAGCATTACAGGTTTGACCTCTTCCACTTGTTTTTTCCTATCCTTAAATTGTAGAAAACAAGTTGTTAGTAGAGCATGCTTTGGAGAAATCAACCTCTCATGTATTACCAACCAGATTCTCCGTTCTCAAAGTTAACAGCTGCATTAAAAACAAAGGAAAAACAAAGTTGGAAGAAAGAATTAATTATAAAGCATCATTTGATGGTAGGCTTTCATGAAGGCAAGGGCAACTTTCAGCTATCCTTTTCAACATATTAGACCCAATTCCCTTTTCCAAATATGTTATTAATATGATAATTCCACACTTCCCCATCTGTAGACAGTCCAGTCTTCATAAAGGTAGCATTATTACTACAAATACACTGAGGGGAAACTATTTCAATTACCAGGAGACTATGCAGCTCCAAGTCTATTTATTTCAATTTATTCAACTGTCTTGATATATGCGTGCATAGAACTTTTATAAAGAATGAATAAATTCACCTTGAAATTGTACCAATTGACTTTGGCTGGGCTGGGCTGTGCAATGGAATCAGAATCACTTCTGAAATAAGCCCTGACAATGCTGATCAAAATGAAGTGGCTACTCATTTATTAAAGTGACAGCTCAGCCATGGTTTCAAGCAAGGGGCTGACGTGGCCTGGGGTGGCAGCCATGGCCCGGGGTGATGGCTGTGCCTAAAAGCTTTTGAGCCAGTTGTGCTCTCTGAAGCTGCATCTGACGGAAATCTGACATTTCCTAGGGCTCCTGCACCTGCCTGGATGTCAAGCAGCTGGTGTGATTACTGTCACCCGTTTCATATTGTTATTCCACGAGTGACAAGTTTGCCCTGAGACTACATGCATGAAATTGATCCTTTTTCTCTTTGTTATGAGCAATCTGGTCAGGGAGAAAGCACGTTGGGTCAGACACATGCACAAAATGCCCAACTCCCTAATTTTACAAATTCATTAACTTAACAACAACTGAAATGAACATCACCAGAAATACAAATTTAAAACACATATTTGAAAGTTTTAGCCTAAGAATTTAAGTTTGTAGAATCTATAAAAGGATGGGTTTAGTGGTATTCTCCTTTGAATGTTCAAGTACAGGATTGCTATAGCAACCCACATCCTGCTTTAAAATCAATAGCAATTCAGGCAAGACAAGCTGTTAAACCAGTGTAACAGGTAGGAATTTGCTTCCTCAGTTCATCGTAGGTGTTGCTACAATGGAAGTTTAAGTTAAAGGAGGAGTCACAAACTTTCTATATGATTTTGGAAAACAAGGTAGGGGATGAGGGGGATGAATATCAGTGAATTTGGATTTGAGGAAGGGCTTAGCTGAAAGCAGCAGAACTCATGAGCAACTGAAACAAAGACTCCAGATTGTGCTCTTTGAGCTCTTGCAAAAAACACAACTGAATTTAAGTGAATTTGTGCTTTTCTGAGAAGTCAGTTTTAGCTTTGCTTTTATGCATAAGAAATCCTCTAAAATGTAGCCACAGAGGTGTTCCTCCATTGAGTCCTTTTGAAAGGAAAACCCAAAGCAGGACTAGCATGACCTCATGCAAGTTTCACTGTGCTGTTCCTTACGAGCCAAGGGGGGGTGGTGGCACTAATTTATAATGGCCATTCAAAGCTATTGTTAAATGCTTACAGTTCTAAAATTAATATGATTCAGTGACAGAATTTCTTCTGATAACCAGCTATTAGAAAATGTATCTTGCACTAATGAAAGAGTAAAATAAGGAATTTGGTTTTGTAACATATACCACTTAATTTTAGTGAATGTGCATGTTAGGACTGATGCTGTCATCTGCAGTGCACTCAGCATTGTGGGTCAGTAACCCTTTGTGGTTCCAAGCTGGGTATCTGGTGACTCCAGATGTTAAGCTGACTGACAGTTTTACAAAGGCTCTTCTGTCTGGATATCTCCAAGACTGACACACTTCAAAACAAATCTCAAATAGTAGAGGGAAAATAGTGGCAAATATAAGCAAGCTTTGTTTTGCTCTAATTCCTTGAACTGTTTCCTTTTTGCATAAATATTTATAGTAAATTGCAAGTATTCATCAGTTTCAGAATAAACATCACAACAGGAAAACACATCTCTCTGTGCACCCCTCACATCTCTCTGTGCACGCCTCAAAAGGTGATAAGAAATGCTTATATCCTTGTAATGAGGAAGCACTGATTTCAGAAATTTCAGTGCATGTCTGTGCAGGAATGAATACCATTTCCCAGACATTTGTAGGCATTTGCACAAGTGTATCAAATAATGAGAAAAAATGAAGAACCTCTCGGAACATATATTAATATTTTATATTACTCAACCTATTGACACAGCAAGATAAAATTACAATATGTGCCTACCTTCCTCACAGCTATGAAGCTGAATAAACCATCAAGCACTCCAGTGTAACTATTGCAGAAGCTCTCTTCTATCAAGAGAAATCCTTTGCATTTATGGAAAAGATGAAGGAAAGTTGACTAGAGGTATTACATCAAGAAATAAGTAAAAACCTGAGAAAGGCAAAGAAAGATCCACAACATAAATGGTACAGATTGAATGAGACAGCATTTTTTTGATGATTCCAACCTCTCTTTTTTTTATTACTGTTGCCATACATTGAGCTGTTGGAACTGAGTCCAGCAAACAACTAGTTCTACTTTTAAGATGCACTCTGTGGTATGAAAATTCTTTAATGTTTTTGTACTGCATTAAAGGTGATAGAGTTTCTCTTTCAAAGTAGTCTCCTGAATCTAAATATTTAAGTTGTCCTGTTTCAGATTTTTGTGTATTATAACACTTAAATAATTTTCTTAGACCATTAAATATTTGGTCTGATTCAGAATTAACTCTTCCTTCAATTTGTATCTTGGCATAGGAATTTTCTACTGCCCTGACTTTATTCATCTCATCAATCCTAAATTTAACAGCAGCAGGGAAATAACACTATGTTGCTTTTATTGGCAATAAATAATTTTACTTGAGCCTTTCTGGGAAAATGTCCAGGCATTGCATCTGTGTTAAGTTATAAGATTTCCAGAGATAGTGGGGAAAAAAGCTCATTATAATTTTTGACCCTTGGTGAAAACAGTTTCTTCAGTGTTATTAGGTGTTCCTGTCTGGCAAAAGCAAAGCTTCTTATTTCAGCCTGTACTCGTTTAGTAAATTACTTGAACTCTCTTGGTGTTTTCACATTTACAGAGCTACACAGGGGAAAGAAATTTCATTTTAACAAAGACTTCAGAAATGCTGTGCAGGGACAAAAGACTGACCACAAAGCCTTCTTCCATAACCACTAACAACTCCAAATTACACTCAGCACTTCACGTATGCAACAGACAGTGTCCTCATTTTCCTCCCTGCAAGAACAACACCTGGCACTGTGCACACCTGCACTTCAGACATTCCCACCTGGAGAGGACAGACGGTGCAGCCTCACTCCAGACACCTCCATCCACACAGAGTCAGAAGTCAGCCAGTGTTTAGCTATGCAACATTCTAAAATGCTCATGACTGCTGTATTTTTCTGGATGTGCAAACTTTCTTGGCAATGAGTCTTCATTTTTTTTTTTTTCCAGTTGTTTAAGGTTTCTTTTTACTATGTAAAAACCCTTGCTGATTTTCTCTTGCAGTATATTCTCTTGTGATATATTTCCTTGTGCATGTAATTAATACTAATTATTTTTACAACAGAGAAAAATGTTTCTTGAGGTGAAGATGATGGCAAAATCCAACATTCTTTACAGAAGAGATTGCAGGTGAGTTGCTGACATGCAGACATCTCGTGTTATTTTACTCTCTAGGGATACTACAAACTTCATTATTCTTGGAATGCCTACATGAGACTAACTTTTGCTCTCTCCAAGTCATGGTGCTGGTTTCAGGTTTCAACTGGTGTTAAGTTTCTCTTGAATTTTTTTAACAGTGCATAATGTCAACTTTTTAAACTTCCCAACAATGTCCTCGATTTAGTTTAATTGTCTTCTTGCAGCTATCACAAATCAGCTGCCAGTTTTTGGAAGTGTTCCCTATTAGAACCAGAGCTCTGATCCTTTTCCTGCAGCTGACACACGAAGGTGCTAATGAACCCCCTGACAGCCACAGCTGCCATTTGTCACTTCCTGCAGCAGCTTTACAAATCACCATTTACATCACAACTGGAGTATCATGCTGCAAGGGAAAAAAAGCTCTTTCATGCTCACTCCTTGTCCTGACTGGTTCACAGATCACAGCGCTTGATTGCACCTCGTTCCCCCTTGCATGACATGTACGGGCTCAGAAAACCCATTGCTCGTTCCCAGCCAATCAAATGGGATGCTTCCTTTCTCCCCTCGCTGAAGTAATTCCTGACATTTTTCTTTACAACTCACAGCAACAAAGATATTCTTCCCAATGTCTGGTTTTATTACTGCGGTTGCATAGAAAAATAACGATATCATGCTGTGCTTTAAAAACTGTGTCCTTGTCTACAGTTAACTCATTCCATCTCAGAGATCACTGCAGGTGTCTGTGCATATCGAGTAAGTACTTTACCTGAAAAGACATTTTGCACAATCTGAAAATGCCCAGGAGGCAAATTGTTTTATTAAAGTTCATAGTCCAAATCAACTTTGCAGAAGAAGGGTTATCTTCTTTTCTAAATTCCCTATTATAGCCTGACAGCTTGTGAAAAAGCCTGGCTAAACAATGCCTTCATGTATGTTTAACAACTCGCAGTTTTCTAGAATGTGGGAGTTTTTGTTTGTTGGACTTTTTTTATATTGCTGTTCAGTAGAACTACAAATCACAGCAGGGGTCAATTAGTGTAGCTGTAAATGTTTTTCTGGCAGCTTTTATCCTTTAAGGCAGCAGGAAACACCTTGAATTGAAATGTAAGCAGTTCTCTAGTAGTATGTTCTGACTTTTGAGCTACTCACTTTTTTGTAAGGCAAAGGTTAGTTTTAATTCCCTCTGTTAAAGCACATGTGAGAATCTTCTACCTCTGGGTGCTGGGCTCTGACCCCCCAGCACCAATCTCCTGCCCAGCACCAGGCTTCTGAAAGAGCCCCCTGTCCCCTGAGGTTCCCGGGACAGATGGGACAGGGATGGTGGAACCCTCTCCTTTCCTCCTCAAAAGCAGAGTTTTCTTCTTGCCTTAATACAAGCAGTGCCTCCACATAGCACCAATGGTGCTCTTTTGTGTGGCACTGAATGAGCAAGGAGCACTAGGATCACATTTGTCTCTGTAATTTAGAATTATTCAGAGAAAAGTGATAGCTTTAAATTTTTCTTTGTAGACCTAAAGGTTTGTATTCATTCATTCCTAAAAGGTCTGTGCAGTAGATGATTTTTTTTGATTACACTAAAACCAATGCTTCACCAGGAACCTTTTTCCCTTGACTTACTATTCATAGTTCAGTCTTGGTCTCTGCTGATCTCTAGAGGATTAAGTTGCACTTTACTTGGTTACATACAGTACTACCCACTCAGCATGCATAAATCCTAAGGAGCTAAATCTACACTTTTCTGGTTTTACCCCCACAGAACCATATTTTGTTCTTCAGACTCTGAAATTCAGTGAAAAAGCAAGGTGGAGTGAGGAGTGATTTCTTCATGGCTGTTAATTTGAATAATGTGTTTGAATGCTATTGATGTTTTACAAATAGACTTACTTATTCCCCTTCCTACCTGTTTCCCTTCATTCTCATCTGATCTACCAAGAAATCCACCAAAAATAATCCTGTCACAAATCCACGAGGGGAGGCATGCACCATCAGCAAAAGCACAGCAGACTCCTTGCATGAGCTAACTTGAGGACAGGAAACCCATCTTTAATTACCCATTCTAGGGAAATTGTTACACATAAACACTATTTGTCCAATGCCTTCTATTGCATTCAGTCTTCTCCTTTAGTGCCTATGGCATTATTTGAATTATTTTTGTATAAAAAGACTGAGATTGACACACTAGTCAATCCTGGCAGTGCTGCATTAAAGGTTGGGCTTGATGATCAGAGAGGCCTTTTCCAACCTAAATAGGTATGATTCCATGATTCCCTAAAAAGTTGAAATTCTAATGTCTTGTTACAGGATTAAAATACTGCTTTAATGGTGTACTCTAAGAACTGTTCGTCTATGTAAGCTTTATGAAATGCTGTGATTGTTCACTAAATACTTTTTTTTATACCTTCAAAATAATTCATCATGAATGTGGCAGCAAAAACTTATTTTCATTCCAAGCAAAGACAAACTGAAGCCTTTCAAAATTTCTGACAAGAGCACTTTGTGCCTCTGAACAGCTAACAGTCAGTGAGTAGGGAAATCGGTTGGGATGACAGTCTCAGCATCAAGTATTTCTTAGTTATTTTTTATAGAGAATGAAAACGTTCCAATATGGGAGGCAGAAAGGTTTCCACCCAGAAGAAGGCAAAAACTGGACAGGATGCTTCAGTGCAATCTGGATGATCCAAAAGCAACTGTTGCTACCCACCTGGACAAATTCTTTGACAATTTTTTTTTTTTTTTTTTTTTTTTTTTTTTTTTTTAACAGCTCTGTTCCCACACCTGATTTTATTTCTTTGGCTCTGGATTTTTTTTTTTTTTTTTTTTTGACAAATAGAGTTTTTTATTTAAAAAATAGAAGCACATTATCAAAACAGCATGATCAATTCTGTTTCCAATCTTTCATTTTTCACATAAATGGTGATAGGTAAACATTTACTTAAGTAAAGACTAGCTTTGTGTGCAAATGAGTACTACAATAAAGCACTTAGAAAAGCAGATCAACAGTGTTTTCACTGAGAACAGAAACATATTTGATAAATAATTCATTTATACCTACTGTGCATAATAATCACTCTTCTTAAGCCAGTATTTCTTGGAAAAAAATCATCAGTCAACAATTTGTCTGGAAACATGACACAGAGCCTCTCTCACAATGGCAAAAATCTAAACATTCATAAATAAGGCATCTCAGCTTATTAAAAAAATTGAACTCCTTCAAAATCTTAGTTTTCTTGCATGTTTTACTTGTTACAGAGCATCTAACTCCAGATTCTAGTTAAGCACATATAAGCATGCCCTAATAAGCCTTCTGCCTCTGCATATGCATCACAGCTGCAAACCTGTCCTGTCCTTGTACACAGCCCTGACACTCAGAGAAGTTTTCATTGTGTTCAGGACTTGCTGCACTACATGGCTGAAAACAACAGCAGAGAGGCAGTGCTTTGGTATTTGAAGTGATTACAGCAGGCAATTTTCTGTGAAGTTCAAGAAATCATAACATCCAAGAGAAATATTTTCTAGTCTGGAGGATGACTGCTTGTGTTCACTAGCATCACCTTTCATATCTGAGAAAGTACTGGAGCCAAACATACAGCTTTCTTATAAA